>OZ035839.1:29610021-30184991 GCA_964034765.1 Knipowitschia caucasica
TACCAGTAAAAATAAGAAGTTTGATCTTACGCTACACAATATTGAACTTACTGGTCCATAACACAGCTGATAAATATTGTTGTACCCCGACCCCAACCTATGTACCTCGGAATAAGCTGTAGACTTCAATATAACTGGAATCTACTGACGTTTCTTTGACGGGAACTCCAAAAACATCTACCTTGACGGTGACCATCCTATTGATTCACACTAACGCTGGTGACCTCTGCACCACAGCTATCATCCATCCCAGTAGGCTGTAGTGATCATAACTTAATAGCAATGGTGAGGAAAACCAGAGTTCCAAAAGGAGGACCTAAATAATTGTGAAAAGGTCATACAAACACTCTACTGAAGGTAGTTTTATTGAGGGATGTCCGTAACATTTGTTGGGATGATGTATTGATGACTAATAATCTAGCTCATGCAGTAGAAGTCTTTAATAAGCATGTTTTCACAAGTGATGATAAACCTGCTCCTCTAAAAAAAGAGAACAGTAAAACAAAAAAAGTAAGAGTGGGTTGGATTGATGCTGAACTTAAAGACTGCATGGTACAAAGAGATGAGGCTAAAAAAATGGCAATTCTCTCTAATTATGAATCAGATTGGCAGGTACTGTAATACCGAAAACTGAGAAATTATGCAACTAAATTAAACAAAAAAGAAAAGGAAATTGTATTATAAAAAAATGATCATAAATGAGAAACATGATAGCAAAAAAATATGGAGTATTCTAAATAATATATGGAAGAAATTCTAAAACGACTCCATCATTTCTTGAATTTAGGGGGTTCATTTTTATTACAAGCCACTGGACATAGCCAATCACTTAAACACTTATTTCTGTAATAAAATTGATCAACTGAGAAGTGAGATGGGACAAACTGATAACTCAAAAGCAGAATATTTTAATAAGGAACAATATTATGGCAGGAAAGAACTGCAAGTTTGAGTTTATTAATGTTACTGTTGGCCAAGTAAAAAATTACTATTAGAATGTAAAGAAAAACCGTCTGGTGTTTGATAATATTGATTCTAAATTATTGAAACTGTCTGCAAAGTTAGTTGCTGTTCCTATTGCTCATATTCTAAATTTAAGTCTTAAGGAGGGGGTCTATCCACAGGCGTGGAAAATAGCAAAAATTGTCCTTTACCAAAAAATGCTACTGTTCCTTTTTTGTGGCCCTAACAGTAGGCCAATCAGTCTTGTTACCTGCTCTGAGCAACAATTATGGAAAGAATTGTATTTTGAACAAATACAAAAATATTTTTTATAAAACAATCTGAATATAGATTTCCAACATGCGTACAGAGCAGGTCACTCGACTGCGACTGCTATGGCTCAGATGACAAATGATTGGTTTGATAGCACTAGACAACAAAAGGTTAGCAGGAGCTGTGTTTGTTGGATTTCAGCTCAGCTTTTGATCTTATAGATCACAACCTTCTGTTGAGTAAAATGCAATGCTCTGGGTTCAGTCCAGCAGCATCAATTGTGGCTTAAGAATTATTTAGAAAACAGGAAACAAACTGTCCTTTTTTAATGGAAGCTTCTCAGATATAAAAACAATTAGCTTTGGTATACCTCAAGGAAGCTGCTTAGGACCACTCCTGTTTTCTATATATACAAATGACTTGCCACTAGTGTTACAAAAGTCAAAAATAGCAATGTATGCCGATGACTCGACCATTTATTCATCACAAAGTACGGTTGAAGAACTTCAAATTGTTTTAAAGAAAGAATTAACATCAGTATTTGAGTGGGTCACAAATAACAAGCTAGTTCTAAATATTGGCAAAACAAAGAGTATTGTTTTTGGAACAAAACACATGCTGCGGGATGAACCCAAATTGAGTCTTGTTGTCAAAGAAGTAACTGTTGAGCAGGTGCGACAGACCAAACTGCTTGGTATTGAAATTGACAATGAACTATCTTGGACTAAACATATTAGTATGGTGGCCAGTAGAATGGGAAAGTGCCTCTCAATGGTGAAAAGATGTCGCCATATGTTATCTTTCAGTATGACTACAGATGTTATAAAAACACTTGTATTATCGCAGTTGGACTACTGCTCAGAGATTTGGTCTTGTGCTGCTGTAACAAATATAAAAGCTCTACAAACCGTCCAAAACAGAGCAGCTCGTTGTGCACTTCGGTGCTCACTCAGAACTAATGTAAACTGGATGCATAATACACTGTCTTGGCTCAAGGTAAAAGAGAAATTTACTGCTTCCTTAATGAACTTAATAAGAAATATAATTACAACTAACCTTCCAAATGTACTGTACAAAGAGTTAAATTTTAGTTCGGATGATCATAATTATGAAACCAGACATGCCATGGAGGGCAGATTTAAACTTCCCAAAGTCACAACCAACAATTGAAAAAGTACTGTAATGTATAGAGCCATGTCTGGTTGGAATTTTTAGCCAAGTGATATTGTTTATGCAAACAGTAAGTACCAATTTAAAGCCCTTTTGAAAAGGCACCTTCTCCTGTATTAATTTGATAAAACCTGTTGTGTGACCAATGGTGGTCTAATTAAGTAACCGGACCATTACTCTACTAATGCTGTCATTATATTCTCTTATGTATTCACTGATAAGCATACACTATGTCCTGTGTGTGTGTGTGTGTGGGTAATATTATCACTCGGTGTTGAAAACTGGTGTAAATATTGTTTTGTGAGCAGCATGCTGGATTGACTCCAGGAAGAATAGCTGTACTTATTACAGCTAATGGAGATCAAAATAAATACAAATGCATTGAATGCACACGCATTCACTGCAAGTAGTAACTACAAGTAGTAGTTACATATGAGCTTGTCCTGTAATTGTCTTTGGCTGCTGCTCTTCTGCTGATGGGACTATTGATTGAGAAGTAACTCTTCTGTGGTGTTTTAAGTCCATGCGTAAAGTACAGCCTTCTGACATCTACAGACGACACACAGACCCCATAACGTTGCCTTTTTTCTACATGACTACTATTCCAGTGTTCATCAGATATGGAGCCACAAACGACTGCAACTAATGTATTGTGTGATTGCAGATCCCCTGAGCATCCAGGACAAGGGGAGAAACATCAGACTCCAAACTCCAAACCCCTTCAACACAATGGGAAACAACCCTGGAAAGGACAACCGTGGATCTGCCAGTAAAGAGGACTGTGTGGTGTTGTGTGACCACCATGTTCTATTTGATTGTCACACATTTCCATATAAGGATTAGATGGTTAATGCTAGTAAACTTTAGTTCTTTCAAGTGTGTATCACTATGGACATATCATAGCATTTAAGGCTCAGAACAGCCTGAATCCAGTCAAAATGGTTTTAAAATGTGGGTACTCAGCCCCAGGACAAGTCTTGTCCTAAAGATATCAGTTTTTGTAAAATATAAAAATCAAACTTGTCATTAACACTTAAGGCCCTGGTGCTCAGAGACCTGTCTGGCACACGCTGCATGTCTGGGCTGCATGTCTGGGCTGCATGTCTGGGCTGCATGTCTGGGCTGCATGTCTGGGCTGCATGTCTGGGCTGCATGTCTGGGCTGCATGTCTGGGCTGCAGCTGCTCTCAGGCCTTGGTGAGTGTGAATCATTCCCTTGTGAAGGCAGCAGAGCTCATCAAACTTCATCACTCAGCCACCGCAAAACGATGACTCCGCACAAGACGACAGAGGCTCGAGAGGCGGGCAGGGTCTGGCTTATGTGAAGTTCAGCTAAAAATATCTTATACACTCAATACACTGTATAAAAAAACCACTGAAACTATTGAAATTTCAAACTGACTGAATTGTGCTTCGGCCAACCTACATATTGACCATACATCAGGAGTGGAGGGGATTTGGTAGAGCGGGAGAGGGACGCGAGAAGGGGAGGGACGCGAGAGGGAGAGTGACACGAGAGGGTCAAACACAGGAATTGCAATAATAACACATAGGAGCCATTGTTGCATAGAGAACGAGATGACCACTGTCCAGAAATGTTAATACATGTCTAGGATCATCAATGTGCTAAGACCCTCCTGCGTCATAGAGGAACCTTTCAAAAACCATTTAAGGAAACGATGAGAAACCTCACAATGAGAGCGAGATCGGCTCTTATTGTTGCTGAAAAATCTGATCTAAAGATGTTAGGTAAAAACATCTGTAACGTAAAGAACCAAAGAGTTACATATTGCGTGGAAGGATCGTTTCCAGCTTTAAGATAATGTTAGAGGAAGCATTATGTGATCCTGTTATTCTCTTCTGACTGCAGGTTCTCCTCTGGACTTCTTCCAAACGCCACCCACCACGCCCACAGAGGCCGTGCTCAGTGCAATAATGGCCTCCTGTAGAGCTCCCTGTGACCCCAGCAGCTCCCCAGAGACCACCTCCCCCCAGACCCCTCCTTGGCCCCACAGGCCCTCCACCACCACAGCTTCAGAGTGGGCTGTGATCAGCGTGGACAGCCGGGACGAGGCCTCGGAGCAGAGCTGGGAGCGGGACAGTGGCGTAGAACCCCAGGCAGCAGGGGAGGGGGCCAGTGAAGAGATGAGCCTGGTCCTGCTCGGCCTGATGGAGCACTACCAGAGCTCCATGGGACTGGTCCACAACACGGACCTCACGGCGGGAGGAGTGGGTGAGTGCTGGGAGCTCCTGGAGCAGTAGTATTCATCCTGCATAAAAACCTGCAGCTAAAAGTTCCTTTGAGGGCCGAGTTCAATACCAGTGTTCTGGAGGCACAATATTTTTTTACACATTACGCCCCCATTGACCCAAGCTGGCCAATGGGCCTAATGCGGTTCTCTGCTGCTAACAGAGTAGTCTATGAAATCATAAACACAAGTTCAGTGTCATCCAACCAACTTCAGCTCTGCCAATTATAGGCTTTATGTACCACGTGAAGCTCAAAACTGAGCTGAAATCCATGTTTAACCTATTTACATAGACAGACCTTTGTTTTTATTGTCACGCAATTCCATATATGGTACTAATGTGGTGTGATGGTTTATGCTTGTAAACTTCAGCTCTGTAAAATCTGAATCAATATGGACATATCCATCCATCCATCCATTTTCTACCCTTTAATCCATTTCTGGGTCAGGGGGGTGGCCAGCAGAGATGCCACCCAAGTCTCATAGCACCAGCCCCTCACTGACCCTCTGCAGGTGGTCAGTCCACAGAAAGACGGCTGCTCTCTGAGTGTGAGCATAGCCTTGATCTTTCAGTGGGGGCTTTTGGGCAAAGTGGGGTTAAGTGTCTTGCCCAAGGACACAACGACAGCAGTCATCAGTGGGAGTCGGTGGAGAAGGTGGGAATTGAAGCCACGACCTTCTGGCCTTAAGGCCAATGCTCTACCAACTGAGCTACTGTCACCTATGGACATATCATGCTTTGTTAAATCTCATAACGGCCTGAATCTAGTCAAAGCAGTTTTAGAAAACCATATTGTCGGTCCCTGGAATAGAACGAATGGATATAAGAGAAGAACTTGATCTACTATGATAAACCTTCCTAAACTAGACTTTTTGACTGTTAGGGAAAGTGTGTTCAACTATAATTTTTTTTTGTCTGTGTGCTCCATATGTCCACTGTTGCGAGTGAGATGGCAGGTCCTAATGCTCTCTCTCCTCCCAGATTTGCTCAGACACCTGGTGTCGGAGCGGGACGAGTTGAGCAGAGAAGTGAAGAGGCTGAGGGAAGCCCTGCAGGTATTCAACGTTTCCCACACTATAAATGCATCTAATTTAGAAGCTGAAATGGGAAGTATGTACGTTCCTCTTAAGTGTCTCCAATATGTCAAAGATAAATCCCTTAAGTGACGTAATACATGAGTCATGGCTTGTCAAAGAGCAAAGTTGTTAAATTAATTATTAGAGAAATGTCAGTTTAATCAAGCGTGGCAGTGGCATTACATGCCATTATTCTTACTGTAGATTATAACAGAGAGAGGAGAGGAATAAAAAAGGTTGATCCACCTTTTGTGGTTCAATCCAAACTAACAGTAACTAAACTAGTTCTTCTGAAAAACAGAATTATATCCAAAATCTTTTACTTAAGGTATTATTAAGGTAATCCTATCGTCAAAATGTGTATTTTGTAATCAATGAATAAAAGTAAATATATATTTAACTTTCCACTAACAAAACCACTTTAAGAATTCCAGCCCCTGATCAAGATGAGTTAGACCCCCTGTAGTTCCACACATTTATCTCCAAATGAACCCTGTGTTGTATAAGCCCTGTGCACATTTGGTACTAGAAGTACCAGGTCATTATTGTCATTATTGTAACCAATCTGTGAAATGCTTTGTGCTTTCAGATTGCAAAAGTAGCTACATGTGTGCTGCCTTTCTCTTGTTTCCCGCTGCAGACCGAGCGGGAGGACTGGCGGCAGTTCCAGCGTGACCTGCAGGTGGCAGTGTCCGTGGCTGACCGCCTCAGATCGGAGTCAGAGCAGACCATGAACCTGCTGCAGAAGAAGTGTGAGGCCCTGGAGCAGCAGCTGGTCCAGGCCCTGAGCCGAGAGCAGGCCAGAGTCTCGGACCTGCAGAGTCTGAGGGCTGACCACAAGGCAACGTGTCGCAAACTCATTGACCTCACACTGCAGAAGCAACAAGCGGCAAGACTCATGGGACTGGGCCCTGAGGCGGGACTGGGCCCTGAGGCGGGACTGGGCCCTGAGGCGGGACTGGGCCCTGAGGCGGGACTGGGCCCTGAGGCGGGACTGGGCCCTGAGGCGGGACTGGGCCCTGAGGCGGGACTGGGCCCTGAGGCGGGACTGGGCCCTGAGGCGGGACTGGGCCCTGAGGCGGGACTGGGCCCTGAGGCGGGACTGGGCCCTGAGGCGGGACTGGGCCCTGAGGCGGGACTGGGCCCTGAGGCGGGACTGGGCCCTGAGGCGGGACTGGGCCCTGAGGCGGGACTGGGCCCTGAGGCGGGACTGGGCCCTGAGGCGGGACTGGGCCCTGAGGCGGCCATGGTCAAGGAGAAGCCACTGTCTGACCAGGATAGACAGCTGCTTCAAATCTCTGACTTCTCGAATGAGACTTGGAGCCAAAGTCTGACCGGCAGGGGCGTGGCCGAGGGCTATCTCCGCAGACTGGCCGCTCTGGAGAAGAAAAAGGAGAGGGTGAACGAGCTGAGGGACAGAGAAAAAGTGATGCTGAGTGAGCGATCCTGGTATGAGCCTTGTTTCCACCAACCATACTCTACTCTATGCTACTCGCATTAGTATCTGGTATGTACCCTAGAAAACTACCCACAACAAACCAGTATCCACTGAAGTTCCTTGAAAACCATGGCTTCCAGCAGCTCTTGGGAAAATCACTGACCGTTAGAACACTTTAGCACCAGCTTGGACTGGATATAACCAGGGCCAAGAGCGACTAAAGAACGTGGTACCAGTGGAAACGCTGGGGGGTAGAGCTGGGGTGTAGAGCTGCTCAGTTCAGTGTTAAAGAAACTATCTATTGTTTCCAGGAGTCTCTCTCGGCTGCCGCTCCGCTCTAAGAGTCCCACACAAGAGGAAGGTGTGAGCACAACGCTGCCCCTGTGCAAGGTGGGGTAATGTGACATCACAACAGTCTTGAGTGTCAGAGAAAAAACACGATATAAAACGCATCCATTATTACTATATGATTTAAAGATGTGGTGGGGAGCATCTGAAACATCTGTCCTGGTCAGTATTAAAGATCAGATTCCAACGTTCCAATGTGGCCCAGTTGTCGTCATGTGGCCCTCAAACTCTACAAGAAGGTACAGCATGAGCTGAAAATGGAGCTCAGAACTGCTAGAATCCAGGGGCCGTATTCCTAAAGATTCTGAGAGTCCTCTCAGAGAGCTCTTATCTTAACCTAAAAACTCCTAGCTAGGAGTCTTAGCTTAAAAGTTATTCCAGAACACTCTTAGAGAACTCTGAGCAAGGAATTGACAACAACTTTTATCTTAGTGAGGAGGCGTGGCCGACCCCGTTGCTAGGTATGAGTCATCATTTCAGACGCTGTGATTGGTTGATCCTAAAAGTTAGAACAAACATATTTTTGATGATAATAGGCAAAATAAGGGCCCTAAAATGGACAAACTCAATCATGGAATCTATTCTTAGGAACACTGTGTTATTGTAAATAATAACCAAAAGCTATAAAGTCAGATATATCAATGGTACATAAATACTGTGAATAGTAAAGTTAGACTTATACACCATCATCAGAGCTTGCTCAGCACCAATTTATCACACATAATACGTATATATCATGAGCACTTATAATTTTATATATATATATATATATATATATATATTACATATAATTTAAATATTACTCTATATATAATATACATGATAAAGACAATTATTATTATAAATATTATATGGATAAATGATGATAATGATAACGTTAGGATTAGTAAAGGCTGTGATATGTATAGACTTATAAGGAATTAAGGAAACAATATTAATATAAACATATTATACATACACTGTACAAATAAAGTACAAGGGAGCTTAAAAGTCTTATCCTCTCCCACTCCTTTTTGAGCTGGATTGTTGTTAATAAAACAAAACTGTATATTTTTACTTCTATTCTGTTGTTGTTTTGTTTGTTTTGTCCTTTTTTTTCTTGTTTGCCATGGCTCAAAATAAAGTATTCATTCATTCGTACTGAATGTGTGACAATTTAGGACCACTTTTTCCTCTTTCAACTTTTACCATTTCTACTTACTTTTGTGTAACAAAGGTAAAATGGATGAGGTGTTATTGCTGACCAGCCAATGAGAAGCTGGTCACATGATTGACTTTTAAATATACCACAAACATGATTCCTGCTTGAATCTGTAGCGTTTCACTGATTCACTGTCATCCAGTGTATAGAATATTTCTCCTGTCTCCACCGTCCACCATTTTGTGCTCTTAGGGAACTTTTAAGTCGCTAAAAGTCCTCCTCTCAACTCTTAAGGGATCTCCCCTTAAGAGCACTCTTAAGAGCTAGGATTTTTTAGGAATAGCTTTTATCTTAACTAGGAGCTACTCCTCACTTTTAGGGGAAATTCTAAGAGTTGGTCAAGATTCTAAGAAAATTCTTAGAATTTGGCCACTAGGAGCAACTTTTAGCAGTAAGAATCTTTAGGAATACGGCCCCAGTTGTTAACTTTTAATGTATTATATTGACTGTTTTTGAGTCACAAAATGTTGTATATGACGCTGTGGTGTGAAACTATATGAACATTATCCCCCATTTTAAAGCTCAGAAAATTCTGAATCTACTCAATTTTAGAATCTATGCTGTCATCCCCTGGAAAAGTCTGAACTAAAGTGGCTCTAAAAAAAATGTCTTTCTCATGCTTCTTTCTCATATGTATTGGCACCTGTTGAAATACTTAAAGAGCGACTAAACGCCAAATCAACTTTTTTCAACTCATAAACTCCATACATATGCTTATTGTAGTGCTCTCTACATATCCTGGTCATTTTAGTTCAAATTAGATAAAATATTACTTTTGAGCCAAAAAACGTCTGTGTGGCGTCAACCTTTTTGGTGGTACTACATTTTAATTTGGTTCTGGCCTCTCCATTGACTCTGAAGTTCTCTATGACATCAGTTGTTTTGTGTGACGTCAGTCTGTCAGAGCCAGTGATGTGAACCCATTCAACTCTCACACACGCCCCAGCTGCAGTTTGGAGTATTCTGGCACCATCTAGTGGATTAAAATTAAATTACATGAGTGATTCTGAGATTATTGAGTGTGATTAGGTTCAGGTGTGTAGCTTTACAATTATCTTAGTGTGTTATCAAGGGTGGAATGAGACTTTCTGGTCTGTAAACCATTGCTTTAAGCAGCAATGACAACTGTCTGTTTTTTTTGTGTGTGACAAGTGAGCTGTCAATCACAGCCCAGACCACGCCCAACTCTAAGCCCCCCTTCTTGTCCCTTGGTCCTCCAGGCAACGCCCTTTTTAGAGAAAATTTTCAAATCTTCATGTGGGCGGAGTAAGGCTGGGCACAGGTGTTTAGTCGCTCTTTAAATGGAATTCTGCATCATGACATTTTGACGCTGTTGAAATACTGTCTTTTTTGTTTCAGAAGGAAGTCAAAGAAGGAAGAATGGATAAAGTGTTTCAGCGGCAGGACAGCTGGTCCTGCTTTTACTCTGGTACCAGACTCTTCCAGGGTCTTCTGTGTCACAATATTATCATAATGTGTCCTTTCTCGTAGTTTCGGTGAAACAAGAGGAGCCTGACTGCATGATGTAAGCAGCGTGTGTTTGGTTTGGGACATTTTCACACGGAACTGTTTGAAACTGTTGCTTTGACCTGGTTTTGTCAGAACACAAGATGGATTCAGTGCACTGCTGCGGCGCCACGGTGGCTCCAGACGGAACTCACTGCTGCGGTGGAGTCAGGAGCGAACGCGTGGCTATCAGGTACAGAAGCGAGGCTATCGAGTTATTCTAAAGAGAAAAACTCCTCCAACATACATATAATATACATTGATGTGAGTGTTTATTGTGCAGAATATTGACATCACCAACTTCAGCAGCAGTTGGGAGGACGGCCTGGCCTTCTGTGCTTTGTTCCACACATATGTACCTGCTGCCATCCCATTCAGCACACTCAAACCGGAGAACAGGGTAACTGCAGAAAAACTTCCAAGACTCCTCTCTGACATATCCTCTGACTTTTAAGTTTGCGGAGGCTGATGCTTTTGTACAATGTAACTTTTTGCAGGAGGGAAATCTTCTTCTTGCCTTTAAGACTGGAGAGACCTTCGGGATCACTGCCACCATGGTAACGGTCTACAATCTACACATCCAAATAAAGAGGGGGAGACATGGAAGGGGGGGACAGGAGGGTGGGGAGGGAGACACGAGACACGTCTCCATACTTTGACTTCATGTGGACTGTGTCTAACCTCTGACTTTTGTCCAGACAGTGGGAGATGTGCTCAGGGAGGAAGGGCCCCACTGGCAGACTGTGCTGGGTTATGTGGAGAGCATCTTTCGTCACTTTGAGATGTAAACTTTTAGGAAGAACTTTGATGTTGTTGGCACAAATGTCATGGTTTTAGTTGCTTTTAATCTGGATGGATGTTGTACAAACACAAAGCTGATCGGGCTCTGGGCACAAGACACGTGTGATTTGTAAGTATTTTTTTTCCCCAGCACTTTATGGACACCCAGGTTTTTGTGAAGCACTATGTTAGAGCACTTATTTATGTCACTTATATATTTAAAGCCTAATCTAAAGTGATGTATGAACTGTTGCATGTATGTTTGAAATGTGTTGTGTACATATTTTTTTATTTTTATGAACACATTTATTGTGGTTCCCTCAGCCTTAATGTAATATTAAAGTTATTACCTTAATTTAAACCTTGTATCCATTGAATTTGTAAAACATTTTAGACAAAGCAATCTATGATTTGTCTCTGTAAGGAAATGTGAGCAAAGTATAGCTTTCTCTACTTGGCTCTACTTTCAAATAAAACAAATTCCAAAAGGTTAATTTATTAATGTGTGCTTGGATCCACTGAATAAAACAGTATGGTACAAAATGGTGACTAAACAATGTGATTAAAATAATAAATACAATTGAAATAATTTAATACAAAAACATAATAAAAATAATGGTAAAAAGTGAAGACATGATGTGGTTATAAAAGCTGTCACCCTCTGCTCTACGAAGCCGGGATGGCGCCCCCTATGGGTGGGGTTGAGAGTGGAGGGAGCATAAGGGACTTGAGTTTTGCTGACATGGCGGCAATCTCTGGATCCTGTGTCTCGTACATCTTCACCAATCTGGCAAATTTCAGAACACCTAAAAGAACAGGACATTGTATAAAATATTAACGCTACTGCAAATAGTAATATAAAATTTTGGGTTGTCAAAATTATTGCGTTAACGCATGTTAATAAATTAACGTGACTAATTAAATGTTGTATTAACTCTTAACGCATGTGCCAAATGACTGGCACCCCCTGCGTGCGTGACCGCAGGGCACTTGCTGTGAATGGGAGTCCAGCATTCTGGGGCAGCTGCGGCCGCTTTGGACAGCGGTTCCCGCGTCCAGCAACTGTGGGCGGCTTTCAACAAATGTAAATAACTCTATTAAAAATTGTAATCGTTTGACAGCCCTATTAAAATCCCTTTATGGATACTGAGACGCTCCACAGCTTTGATTCACTCCATACACTGGTGACAAGGAGTATATTTGTATAGCACAGCTCATAGTGCTTTATAAAACAAGGAAAATCTTTACTTTTGATAATCAGTGCATTAAAGAGTGAAGAAATACAAAAGAGGGTTAGAGGCCTGTAAGCTACAACTTTGTGTACCCCAGGGCAGCTGTGGCTAACAGAAGCAAGGCAACTAGTCTGTGCGTCCCACCACCAGCAACCCTGCATGCACACACGACTCATTCTAATGTGGGTGACGTGTCTTGTTAAAGGACACAACCAGAGTTTGCCGCTTTTTAGCCGCAGTTGTTCCACTGGCAGTTGGTGTTCCTTGAGGTCTCCCATCACAGTACTAACCAGGTTCAGTCAGACCTCTGAAGCTAAGAGGTTCTATCAGCTTAGCTTCCTTGCCTCACAAGAGGATGATTGAGGGGATGAGATTTCCTGGTTTCAGATTCTTACCCTCCCCCTCGTTGTTGAAGCCGTATGCCTTGATCACTTCCTGTTGGATCTGCGTTGCCACAGGAAGCACCAGCTGTAACATCTTGCCCATGTCGTTGCATGCACTTTCTCGGGCCTCGTCCATCCGAACGGTGTTCTCTGGCGCCGCAAAGGCCTGGATCACCTCACTCAGAACCACTGGGAATGAACACACCAAACGTGGATAGTAGTACATGTTATATGCATAGATCGTACATTAAAGGCGCCATTTTTCACTTTTCTTAATTTTTCACAGTCCATCCTCTGCACATGTGATAATAATTTGGGTCATACACCATACAACACGACAGTAGCTCAGTTGGTAGAGCATTGGCCTTAAGCCCAGAAGGTCGTGGGTTCATTTCCCACCTCTGCACCTTCTCCACCGACTCCCACTGATGACTGCTGTCGTTGTGTCCTTGGGCAAGACACTTAACCCCACTTTGCCCAAAGCCCCCACTGAAAGATCAAGGCTATGCTCACACTCAGAGAGCAGCCGTCCTCCTGTGGACTCACCACCTGCAGAGGGTCAGTGAGGGGCTGGTGCTATGAGACTTGGGTGGCATCTCTGACTGCCACCCCCCTGACCCAGAAATGGATTAAAGGGTAGAAAATGGATGGATGGATGGACCATACAACACTCAAAATGTCAAGTTATAGCCATTTCGTGTATAGAGCAGATGACACCTTATGTGAAACGCTTGGATCAGTGCTCCTCTGTGAGCCCACCTCCCCCCGTCTGCTCGGTGACGTAGCATCACACTAAGTTTTAGGTAAACAAAAGCTAACTGTACAGCTTTCAGTTAGTCATTTCACACCTGAGAAACGTTTTCCAACAATGGCAGCCCATCACATCGTGCCCTAATTATTTAGTTCAGTGACACATGGCAAGTTAGCATCAATGTACGCAAGAGGCTCCCGCTAGCGCCTTATACAGTGGGGCAAAAAAGTATTTAGTCAGCCACCGATTGTGCAAGTTCTCCCACTTAAAATAATGACAGGTCTGTAATTATCATCATAGGTACACTTCAACTGTGAGACCGAATGTGAAAAAAAAAAAATCCAGGAATTCACATTGTAGGATTTTTAAAGAATTTGTAAATTATAGTGGAAAATAAGTATTTGGTCAATAACATTCAACTCAATACTTTATTGCCAACAAAAGGTTATATTACAGAGGTCAAACGATTACTATGTCTTTACATTGTTTGCACACACAGTAGCTGGTATTTTGGCCCATTCCTCCATGCAGATCTTCTCGAGAGCAGTGATGTTTTGGGGCTGTCACCGAGCAACACTGACTTTCAACTCCACAGATTTTCAATGGGGTTGAGGTCTGGAGTCTGGCTAGGCCACGATACATGGCCCCATTCATTCTTTCCTTAACACGGATCAGTCGTCCTGTCCCCTTAGCAGAAAAACAGCCCCAAAGCATGACCTTTCCACCCCCATGCTTCACAGTAGGTATGGTGTTCTTGGGATGCAACTCAGTATTCTTCTTCCTCCAAACACGACGAGTCAAGTTTATACCAAACAGTTCTACTTTGGTTTCATCTGACCACATGACATTCTCCCAATCCTCTGTTGTATCATCCATGTGCTCTCTGGCAAACTTCAGACGGGCCTGAACATGCACTGGCTTCAGCAGGGGGACACGACTGGCACTGCAGTGCCAGTCGTGAAAGTGTCTTCTTTGCGCTCTTCAACCTCATGTGCTGTAGTGGATCCCAGTCTTGTCTCTCCTTGTTCAGCTGTTTTTGCAGACTTTGAGCCCATCTCTCTGTCTGAATTACTGCAGACTGTTCAAACACTTAAAGTGTCTAACTGTCCTTTAGATACCCTGCCTGCGAGAATGTTTAAAGATGTTTTAGATTCTGTAGGTCCTTGTATTTTAAACCTGATCAATCAGTCACTCGAAGAGGGCTGTGTCCCAGCTGCCTTTAAACAGGCCATTGTGCAGCCTTTGCTAAAAAAGCACAATTTGGACCCATCTGTCTTGTCCAATTTTAGGCCTATTTCTAAACTGCCTTTTCTATCCAAGGTTCTAGAAAAGGTAGTTCTTAACCAGCTCCAGTCGCACCTTAAATCAAATGATATTTTAGAAAAATTTCAATCTGGGTTTAAATCCTTGCACAGCACAGAAACTGCACTGTTGAAAATTAATGATCTTCTTTTAATCTCTGACTCCGGAAGCCCCTCGGTGTTAGTGCTTCTAGATCTGACAGCAGCATTCGACACTGTCGATCATAACATTCTCCCGCCTTGAGTCCTGTGCTGGAATTAAAGGCACAGCACTCAAGTGGTTCCACTCGTACCTGTCCGATCGGGTGTTTTCTGTAAATCTCGGCTCTTGCAGCTCAAAGAAAGCCTCCCTTGACAGTGGTGTACCGCAGGGTTCCGTTTTAGGACCAGTTTTATTTTCACTGTACATGTTGCCCTTAGGCTCGATATTCAAAAAGCATAACATTTCATTTCACTGCTTTGCTGATGTTCAAATCTATTTGCCTTTGAATGTGAATTCCGATTCCGTCCAAGCACTGCAGAAATGTCTTGACGATGTAAAAAACTGGATGTCAATCAATTTTTTAAACCTGAATCACACAAAAACAGAAATTGTACTGTTTGGTGAACCTGATCCGTCTGTTTTCAACGGTGTGTCTAGCCTGTCTTCCTACTGCCGCCCACTTGCAAAAAACCTTGGTGTGTATTTTGATGGTGCTTTTAAAATGGACAAACAAATAAGTTCAGTTGTCAAAGCCAGCTTCTTCCAGCTGAGACTGTTGACCAAAGTTAAAGGCTATCTTCCACCAAATGACCTTGAGAAGGTTGTCCACGCCCTCATATCCACACGGCTGGACTATTGTAACTCTTTATACTATGGCCTTGACCAGTCCTCAGTCCACAGACTGCAGCTGGTACAGAATGCAGCAGCTCGAATGCTGACTGGCACCAGACGACACGAGCACATCACTCCTGTGCTGTCGTCTCTACATTGGCTTCCTGTCGCTTTTAGAATTAAGTTTAAAATGTTATTGTTAGTATTTAAATCTCTGCATGACCTGGCTCCGTCATATCTGACTGACTTGCTTACTTTGCACACCCCGGGAAGAGCACTGAGGTCCTCTGACCAGCTTCTTCTGCACTGTCCCAGGTCTAGATTAAAAACCAGAGGAGACCGAGCCTTTGCTGTGGCAGGGCCTAAACTCTGGAACGCTCTCCCTTACTCCATCAGAGCTGCCCCCTCTGTAGAGAGTTTAAAATCGCAGCTAAAGACACATTTCTTTGCTTTGGCTTTTTAACACAAGCAATGTTGAAACATTTATGATGGTGTCCTGCATTTTATTTTATGCTGAATGTTATTTGTGTCTTGTATTTTTACAATGTCTGGTAAGCACTTTGTGACAGTCCTGTCTGTTTTTAAAATGTGCTATATAAATAAACTTGACCTTGACCTTGCAGGATTTGATTCCCTGTCGTCGTAGTGTGTTACTGATGGTAACCTTTGTTACTTTGGTCCCAGCTCTCTGCAGGTCATTCACCAGGTCCCCCGTCTGGTTCTGGGATTTTTGATCACCGTTTTCATGATCATTTTGACCCCACAGGATGAGATCTTAGTGGAGCCCCAGATCGAGGGAGATTATCAGTGGTCTTGTATGTCTTCCATTTTCTGATAATTGCTCCCACAGTTGATTTGTTCACACTAAGCTGCTTGCCTATTGCAGATTCACTCTTCCCAGTCTGGTGCAGGTCTACAATTCTTTTACTGGTGTCCTTCGACAGCTCTTTGGTCTTGGCCATAGTGGAGTTTGGAGTCTGACTGTTTGAGGCTGTGGCCAGGTGTCTTTTATACAGATAGAGTTCAAACAAGTGCTATTAATACAGGTAACGAGTGGAGGACAGAAGAGCTTCTTAAAGAAGAAGTTACAGGTCTGTGAGAGCCAGAGATCTTCCTTGTTTGAAGTGACCAAATACTTTTTCCACCATAATTTACAAATAAATCATTTAAAAATCCTACAATGTGAATTCCTGGATTTTTTTCTTTTCATTGTCTCACAGTTGAAGTGTACCTATGATGAAAATTACAGACCTCTGTCATTATATAAAGTGGGAGAACTTGCACAATCGGTGGCTGACTAAATACTTTTTTGTAAGTAATCTTTTTATATACCGCCTTTCACAGACCAGAGTCACAAAGCGGTTTACAATTTGTTATACAATTTGTAAATACTTTTTTACCTCACTGTATGTTGGAAATAACACCAGTTTTCCAGATCAACTTTTGAGTAGATCCCGTTTCAAGGTAACTAGTTCTAGAACAGTCTTTAGTGATGTCACCGTCCCTCGCAAAAAAAGATCGAGTTTCGACGCAGATTTCAGACTCAGGGATACGAGGCAGATCAAACAAAAGTTGCTGACATGAAGCTAACACAAAAAAGCATTGAGACTTATTTACTGTCTATGGACCACACGCTGGACTCGAAGAGAGGCTGCATAGACAGCGCTGGTTCAGTTTCTCCCTGCTGTCAATCAGTGACGCTTTTGACGTCACGGATTGTGCCACGTCACGATTTGAATTGGCTTGTTTCTGTGCCTCTCGAGAATGAAAGAGAAAGATCGGTCTCTGACTAAAGCTTGATGGTATCAATGAAAAAAATTACTCTAGGCATATGTATGAAGGCCAAATAGCACTGTAATCACGTTTTAAAGCAGAAAAGTCAAAAAGCATAATATGGGTCCTTTTAAGAGTGGACAGAATGAGTTCTGGCCTTAATGTGGAAAAGGCCAATTTGTACGTAGGTCCATGGTCATTCACACCAACCACATCCAAGACCAGTCCACGGTCATTCACACCAACAATCACCTGATCTAATACCTGTCCCTCTTCCCCAGGGCTGTCGAACTCATTTTAGTCAGGGAGCAGATTTAAAAATGGCTCCCTAAGGCCAGTGCTTTAAAAGTGAATGAAGCTGTGGATATTTTTTATGCATTTCTTATATGATGAAGGGATTTAGACAAAAGGATTTTAATAGACACGTTTTCAACTAATCTGTAGGAGGATCTTGGAGTGACGTCATTGTTTATAGTTTTTTCACGCCGGTCACGTGACCGGATGGCAAAACGGCATAGAAAGCTACCTGGATGCTAGAGAGTTAGCTATTTTTAGACGTTTTGGAGAGAGGTTTTACTAAATCAAAAGGTCCATTCTAACAGCACTGAAAGATCTCAGCTCCTGTGGACTCACCACCTGCAGGAGGATCAGTGAGGGGCTGGTGCTCAGTGTACTGGGTGCAGCTCTGCCTGCCACCCCCCCGACCCAGAAATGGATTAAGGGGAAGAAAATGGATGGATGGATGGAAAAGGTCCATTCTTGTTGTGTGGTCGGTTGTACGGCCCGTTGGGAACAGAGAGTTTTTTTTCTAATTCTTTCGGAAAAGAACAGCAAAAAACGGCCACGGTAAAGTGGCCTTTTATGCTGTTACCTACGCTAAACGTAGAACGGGAAGCCGGAGGGATGAGGGGAATAAAAAAGTTTTAAAACTTCTTTCACTGCGTACTTGTTCACTGTGATGATTAATTTTAAACATTGCATTTTGTTTTCTCATCCCCGCGGCTTCCTGTTCCACGTTTACCGTAAGTAACAGCAAAAAGAAGCAACCCGCTTTTAATGTGCGGACCACTTTACCCCAGCGGCGAAAAGGCGGGCAACTTTACTCGAGAAATGGATTTTCACTAAGAAAGGGTCCCTTCTTGCGTGAAGGTTTTCTATGAAGTAAGAATAAATGTCTCCCAGCAGATTGGTGCCAAGACAGATGTGAGTCTGCTCAATGTTTTTCTCGTCATCCCAGGTCTCATATGGGCTTTGGATTTGTTCAGTTCGGTCTCATATACTTATTTTGAGCTTGTCTTTATATCTCCTCTGATCTTCTTGTGTTTAAGTGCTTATATGCAGTTGTTTTATTTTTTATTCGTCCACTTAGTCTTTTAAAAGTACTCGTCGCATCAAGCCTCTCTGTCTTGTTGCCACCCAGCGAGTGGCGCATGTGCACGCGGATGTAAACAAAGATCCTCCTGTTGCCATCTGGTGTACAGTGCAGATACATGAAAGTGAAACCCCAGCTCGACTTGTCACATGGGAGGTTCTCTACACACACATTGACCTACTCACGCTGTTAGGGCACAGTGCAACTTGTGTATGCATTTTTAAAACACCCCCTCTAAAAATGATCTAATAATTGAACCAGAGTGGCAAGATTATTTTTTCTGGTAGATTTTTCTGAACTAGTTCAGTGACTGTATGTTTTGACTGAATCAAAACAATTATTATTTAAAATGTTACAATGACATAAATTATAAGGATGTTTTCATCCCCCCTGCTCAAGTGTAACCAGTTTCCACCGTGCCTTTTTAACCAGTACCAGATTCTTAATTAGTTCCTCTTGGCCCTGGTCCTATCCAGGCAGAACTGGTACTAAAGTGTTCTGACAGTGATTGGACAGAGTTCTGCTGGAATCCCTGGTTTCCAAGGATTATCCCTAGATACTAGTTTGTTGCGGGTAGGATAAGGATACGGTACCAGATATCAAAGCGTAATGGAAACGCAACCGAATAGACGAGTCAAGTGGGGCTGGTGGAAAAAGGAGCTTTGGTTTTTGACCAATCCTGGTTTTATTTGTCTAAAATAAAAGTCTATGGGCCTTCTGTTTTCTTAATAAAGCCTATTAATATGTATACAACTCAAAACATGGATTGATTGATTGATTGATTGTTATTTATTTGAGCATTTTACAAACATATTTTTCATTGTTACAAGGTTATACTGTTATAAAGTGGCTCAAAAGGAGTAGGCTGAAGCAAGAAAGCTTATTAGTGCCAACCCCCTGTTCCAAGTGATCACTTTAAGCTGCAGACAATAACCGTGAACACAGGCATCTTCTATTAAACACAGGATCTGTGTTTATTCCACACAGAATATCTTCCTGTATTCCTTAAAACTAGTGTATGTGATGTAGGGATGCCTCACCTCTGGTTTGCTCCACTGTCAGAGTGGGCTGCTGTGCTGGAGCTGAGGCCATAGCTGCAGGAGGAAAAGCATGAACAAAACATAACTGTGTCATAACAGTCATAACAGTAAATACTCATACTAATACTCATACTCAATGTTAGCACGCTAACACCAAACAGTCCACTCTACAAGCAGTCCAAGGACACACACTTGCACTTATTCACCCACTCTAACAGTGAGACGTCTGTGTCACAAATGACCAAATTACTTTTAAAACCAGATCATTACCTCAATATGCGAAAGTACTAAAGCTCTATCAAAGATAGCGCCCGAGGAAGAGAAGCGGTGCCACTGTTCACGACACTTTGCTCCAACTTACGGTATGAGTTGCCAAATAAGCTGCTTTCCCCGCACATTGGGCTTGTTCAAAATAATAATAATCTTTGTGGATAGTACATGTTTTAAGCATAGAGCGTATATTAAGAGTGGACTGAATGTGTGCTGGCGTCACAATAGTGTTAGCCGTAATGTGGAAACAGCTGATTTGTATGCAAGATAGCTGGAGCCGATTTCCTTCATTTGGCATGTGGTTGCGATTCTATTCGCCTGAGTAACTAGTACCGTATCCTAGAAACTTATCCACAACAGACATTCTTTGGTAACCAACATATTGATTACCAGCATAAGGGACTAAGTTAAGCAGGGCCAGTAGAAAAAACTTTAGTTCCGTTTTGGAATTTGACTCATGAATGAAGGCATGAATGAAGGCAATTATCTGCATTTACAGACACTATCACAATATAAACACCAGGATCAGTGTACTAAACCTCGCATTTAAGCCAAAATATCAGAGAGTGGGACATAGGTTGTTGAGCGAGAGTTTATTTTTACATGTACCATGAGTCCATTAGAGCCAGAGTGACTCGGAG
The DNA here is from genome assembly GCA_964034765.1 of Knipowitschia caucasica. NCBI lineage: Eukaryota > Metazoa > Chordata > Actinopteri > Gobiiformes > Gobiidae > Knipowitschia > Knipowitschia caucasica. The sequence goes on from OZ035839.1 coordinate 29,630,582, forward strand.
CGAAACCGCACCATGAGGTCAAAATCTTAACCTAATAATTGTTGTGTTAGGAATGAACTCAGGAGCATATTTTTATGTAATCTTTTTATACACAAAGACTAAAGTAAATTGCATTAATTTTTAATTACACCAGAAACCAAATACAACTTCACAACAACAGACTCCATACATAACTGACAGAACTCAAAATAAATAAATTTGGTGCAATTACATATAAAAATTAAGACAGAAACAAACACATCCTTCTGCTACAACAGCAATGCACAATACTTTACACACAATATTTTTTTTCTGAAAATACATATTAGTTGAATATACACATAATGTTCTCTCTGTTTAGTCAAGAACTACATTTCCCCTGTGGGATCAAGCAATATTAATATTAATTAATATTAATAGCAATAATTGCCCCGTTTCCACCAGCTCTACTTGGCCCTGCTAACAACTCACCCCCAACAAAACAGTATCCAGGGAATTTCCTTGGTAACCATGGCTTCGAGCAGCACTCGGTGTCAAGAGGGACTAAAGAAGGGCCTGGTACAAATTAAACAGGGCCAGTAGAACAATCCCAATAAGGGTATAGTAGAGTAGGGTAAAGTAGGAGTAGGGATGATGGAAACAAGCCTGAAGATCCAAAACTCTACTGCAGATTTAGTGAAACATATACACTGCTGTGACGCGGTTAAACAAAACACAAAGGGGGCAGGCATTCAGTTTCTATCAGATATTATTGTTTTGTAGGAAATTCAATGTATACAAGCCACACTATGAGGTTATCAAAATGGATGGGGCTTGTATTTGAGCTGGAGGTAGTAGGCAGTAATTGTTGGGATTGAGAAAGCTAAAGGTCAGCTTTAAAAATAATATCAATATTTGTGGAAATATTAAGAAAAGGTTCAGCATTTGTGGTTAAGTAACTTTTGGTATTATTCAATAGAGTTAAATTAGTTGCGTTCAAGTTGTAGAGTTCTATTTCAGTATTTCAGAAGGTACCAAAGTACCTGTAGGCGAAAGAGCCAAATTGTGAAGGGATTCACAAAGCACCATAGTAATCTTGACTGTAAGAAACCAGAAAGAGACCAGAGAGAGACCAGAGAGAGAGCAGAATAACCAGAGTGAGACCAGAGAGAAACACCAAACAGGGACAAGAGAGTGACCAGAAGAAACCAGCAAGAGTGACCAGCGAGAGAAAATAACTGCAGATTTATGCTGACAAAGATGTGGAACTATACGACAGTTTTTGTTCCATGTGGATTGTTCCAGGAATAAGCATAGTTACCAGGAAAAAAAATTCAGCTGCCACAATTTTTAACAATGGGCTCTTTGGAATGTTGGGATGTCACATGAACGCAAACTTTTATAACAATTTCAATTTCTAGTTATTGCACAAATGAAAGCCGTGCTGAGGAGCATCACTGACAGGACAACAACATAAGCAGATAACTGACCCCTTTACAATTTAACTATTATATTATAGACTTGGAGAGCCAGTGTCCGTGTGAGGAGCTGCGTCTCAGCTGTCGGACAGGACATGTTCGAAGCCCTCGCTCTCCCTCACCAGCGCCCTCTCCAGGATGACACGGCCCTCCTTGTAGCGCTGGCTCTCCTCGGTGGCGAACTCGTACATCCAGCCTAGTTTGCTGTTGCAGTTTTTGCAGCTAACATCGCGCACCATGTGTCTCCCCGTCAGCATCACCCTGTCCTGGACCTCGCTGTGCTGCAGGTTCACCACCTGAAAAGCACAACAAGGAAATCACAACAAGAAGGAAGAGAAGTTGTGTTTTCAAAACATATTTCAAAGCACAACTCTTTGAATCAAAATATGAAAATATATTTTCATTACATTTCATTTCAATCATTAGCAAGATAGTTGAGCTCTGGGTCTGATTCCACCTCCAGGCCTTTTTGCATGTTCTTCCTGTTTGTGCTCCGGTTTCCTCTACCACTCTAAACATGTACAATAGGTCTGGCATGCGCCTCCTGTTTACAGGCAACCCCACGTGTGTGGAGAGAGGACAAATGCCCACAGCAAAAAGCGCTTTGCGACTCTCAACTGTGAAAGGCACTGTATGAATAAAAAATACTTACTTTTGTCTGTGTCTTATTGTCCTTTATTTAACAGCAAAATTGAGATTTTGAGAATCTTTTTTCAGGAGTTCCAGAGAGAGGCCAGAGAGAGAGAGACCAGAGGGTAGCTATTGTACTAGTTTTTAGTGGTAGGGGAAACCAGCACACACAGACAAAACCTAGAAGGACATGGGGAGAACATGAAAACTCCACTCAGAAAGGCCCTGTCTGGAGGTGAAATCAAACACAGGACTTTCTTGCTGAGAAGAAGCAAGACACTGCTAACCACTCAGCAACCTTGCCAGCAGTTTTTTTTTTCCCCTCTGGTTTCTGAGTGGTTCCTTGCCGATGCAGGAGGGTTGAAGGACAGTGAATGATGCTCTGGGACATCTCTGGACAGCGGTCATCCAACTGCCTATGGACCAATGGATTCTATGTGTTTGCTATCATTGCATTTCCTGTGTTTGAACTGTATAATTCTCGGATCCATTGTTAGTGAATCTACAACTTTGAGATGACAGCTGCTTGTATTTCAGGGTGATACACAAATGGTGGGGGCTTGTACCTTGTTGAAGAGGAAGGCTCGCCCTGTGGCCCCAGTGAAGCGTGTGGAGATGAGTTCAGCTCGATTCGTTAAAATTGTGTCACAGTTTGCACAAGAGAACAGACGAGTGCCACCGATGTGATCCAGGAAGATACGGCCCATTCTGCTATGGTGGAGGAAGTACACAAGAGCCGTAAAAACACAATAACATAATCCAAATTCAGGAACACCTGAATTTCTCCTACGGGGGATCTATACACACACACACACACACACACACACACACACACACACACACACACACACACACACACACACACACACACACACACACACACACACACACACACACACACACACACGTTTGAGACGTTGTAAGGACATTTTTTCTAAAATCCCTTTAAACCAGACTGTACATAGGTATACGGGGACACTGGGTTCCCGTGGTGCTAGAGCCTCAAAAATCATATCAATGATCATGAAAAAAATCACAGAACCTATACACGGCTTAAAATTTAAAGATTTCCTTTGCTGCACTGAGATATAAAAAATGACTGTTTTCAAGACTTTTCAGGGGTTTGTAAAGACTTTTCAAAAACACGGTCTATAAGGACAGTGTGGTTTACAAGGTCAGTGATGTCATCATACACACACACACTATGTATAACCTGGTTTGAAAGGACACATGGTCTGTGAGGCCTGGTCCGCACACACATACACTGTGTATAACCTGGTTTGAAAGGACACATGGTCTGTGAGGCCTGGTCCGCACACACATACACTGTGTATAACCTGGTTTGAAAGGACACATGGTCTGTGAGGCCTGGTCCGCACACACATACACTGTGTATAACCTGGTTTGAAAGGACACATGGTCTGTGAGGCCTGGTCCGCACACACATACACTGTGGAAAACCTGTTCTGAAAGGACACATGGTGTGTAAGGCCAGGTCAACACACACATACAGTGTGGATAACCTGTTCTGAAAGGACACATGGATAATGAGGCCAAAGAGACTGAGGCACATCATTATAATAATCAATAATCTATGGAGGATTGCTTTTTTAAGAGTTTGAATTGTCTCTGCAAACACGTGTAGAGCTTATTCTTCAGTCTACTGCCAAACTTTGTCATGTATTCCCTTGATACCTTCACTGAATTCCAGTTATTCCTAGTTTCAACTGGCTTCACCGTCTCTATCCTGCACTTAAATAGATGGTACATCTACAATCACTCCATTCTAAAAGAAAATGAGATCAAGCAACAAAAGGTTTACAGACATAACTGCCTCTTACCAACAGAGACGTGTCAATCACACACAAACTATATCTGTATCCACCAGAACTCAACTGCCAATCTGCAAGCATGCATCACATCTAGGGGTGGGCGATATGGACAAAAATAAATATCTTGATACTTTATACCCAACTCCCGATAACGACATTGTCACGATATCTTTAAAATAAAAAATGGTTACACAAAATGATCTGCAATGTTTTGCTTGCCATGGAATCTATAGATAAGAGACAGTGTAGATCAAAAATGAAGCTTTTTATTTTCTGAAGTGCTACACACATCTTTGCAAAACATGCACTAACATATATTAACATTAAAAATCAGATTCAAGAAACACAGAAAAAACACATCCAAAAAGGCTCAATATTTACTGAAATGTACAAATAAAGCAGTGATTGGCTTTTTAGGCACACATTAGACCAATGGGCATCTTTCCTTCTCTAATTGTAATATGTATTGGAAAATAAAAAAGATAATACAATAAAGCATATCTTCAAATTGGCGTTCACGAAATTATTGTCTACGATATATTTTGCCCACTCCTAATCACTTCCCCACCAGGTGTGTCACTGGTCTAAGGCGTGTCCAGGTGTGTCACTGGTCTAAGGCGTGTCCAGGTGTGACACTGGTCTAAGGTGCGTCACTGGTCCATGGCGTGTCACTGGTCCATGACGTGTCCAGGCGTGTCACTGGTCCATGGCGTGTTTACGGCGTGTCACTGGTCCATGAAGTGTCCATGGCGTGTAACTGGTCCATGGCGTGTCACTGGTCCATGATGTGTCACTGGTCCATGGCGTGTCACTGGTCCATGACGTGTCACTGGTCCATGGCGTGTCACTGGTCCAGGACGTGTCACTGGTCCATGACGTGTCCAGGCGTGTCACTGGTCCATGGCGTGTCCAGGCGTGTCATTGGTCCATGGCGTGTCACTGGTCCATGGCGTGTCCGGGCGTGTCATTGGTCCGTGGCGTGTCCAGGCGTGTCACTGGTCCATGATGTGTCACTGGTCCATGGCGTGTCACTGGTCCATGGCGTGTCCAGGTTGCTCACACCCAGACACGTCATGGACCAGTGACACGCCTGGACACGCCATGGACCAGTGACACGCCGTGGACACGTCACGGAGCAGTGACACACCTGGACACGCCATAGACATGTCATGGACCAGTGACACGCCTGGACATGCCATGGACCAGTGACATGCCCAGACATGTCATGGACCAGTGATACGCCTTGGACACGTCATGGACCAGTGACACGCCTGGACACGCCATGGACCAGTGACACGCCTTGGACACGTCATGGACCAGTGACACGCCTGGACACGCCATGGACACGTCATGGACCAGTGACACACCTGGACACGCCATGGACCAGTGACACACCCGGACATGTCAAGGCGTGTCACTGGTCCATGACGTGTCCAGGCGTGTCACTGGTCCATGGCGTGTCACTGGTCCATGGCCTGTCACTGGTCCATGGCGTGTCACTGGTCCATGGCCTGTCACTGGTCCATGGCGTGTCACTGGTCCATGGCGTGTCCAGGCGTGTCACTGGTCCATGACGTGTCCATGGCGTGTCACTGGTCCATGATGTATCCATGGCGTGTCACTGGTCCATGACGTGTCCAGGTGTGTCACTAGTCCTTGGCGTGTCACTGGTCCATGGCGTGTCCAGGTCACACGTCATGGACCAGTGACACGCCTGGACACGCCATGGACCTGTGACACACTGTGGACACGTCATGGACCAGTGACACGCCTGGACACGCCATGGACACGTCATGGACCAGTGACAGGCCGTGGACACGTCACGGAGCAGTGACACGCCTGGACACGCCATGGACACGTCATGGACCAGTGACACGCCCGGACACGCCATGGAACCAGTGACACGCCGTGGACACGTCATGGACCAGTGACACTCCATGGACCAGTGACACGCCTAGACACGCCATGGACCAGTGACACGCCCGGACACGCCATGGACCAGTGACACGCCCGTACACGCCATGGACCAGTGACACACCCGGACACGCCATGGACCAGTGACACGCCGTGTCACTGGTCTATGACGTGTCCAGGCGTGTCACTGGTCCATGACGTGTCCATGGCGTGTCACTGGTCCATGACGTGTCCATGGCGTGTCACTGGTCCATGATGTGTCCATGGCGTGTCACTGGTCCATGGCGTGTCCAGGCGTGTCACTGGTCCATGGCGTTTCACTGGTCCATGGCGTGTCCAGGCGTGTCACTGGTCCATGACGTGTCCATGGCGTGTCACTGGTCCATGATGTGTCCATGGCGTGTCACTGGTCCATGACGTGTCCAGGCGTGTCACTGGTCCATGGCGTGTCCAGGCGTGTCACTGGTCCATGGCGTGTCCAGGCGACTCACTGGTCCATGACGTGTCCGGGCTGCTCACACCTGGACACGCCGTGGACACGTCATGGACCAGTGACATGCCTGGACACGCCATGGACACGTCATGGACCAGTGACACGCCCGGACATGCCATGGACCAGTGACACGTCGTGGACACGTCATGGACCTGTGACACACCGTGGACACGTCATGGACCAGTGACACGCCATGGACCAGTGACAAGCCATGGACCAGTGACACGCCGTGGACCAGTAACACGCTATGGACCTGTGACACACCGTGGACACGTCATGGACCAGTGACACGCCTGGACACGCCATGGACCAGTGACACGCCCGGACACGCCATGGACCAGTGACACGCCATGGACACGTCATGGACCTGTGACACACCGTGGACACATCATGGACCAGTGACACGCCTGGACACGCCATGGACCAGTGACACGCCTGGACACGTCATGGACCAGTGACACGCCCGGACACGCCATGGACCAGTGACACACCGTGGACACGTCATGGATCAGTGACACGCCTGGACACGCCATGGACCAGTGACACGCCGTGGACACGTCCTGGACCTGTGACACACTGTGGACACCTCATGGACCAGTGACACGCCTGGACACGCCATGGACACGTCATGGACCAGTGACACGCCGTGGACACGTCACGGAGCAGTGACACGCCTGGACACGCTATGGACCAGTGACACGCCTGGACACGCCATGGACCAGTGACACGCCATGGACCAGTGACGCGCCCGGACACGCCATGGACCAGTGACACGCCCGTACACGCCATGGACCAGTGACACGCCCGGACACGCCATGGACCAGTGACACGCCCGGACACGCCATGGACCAGTGACACGGCGTGGCGTGTCACTGGTCCATGGCGTGTCCAGGCGTGGCGTGTCCAAGCGTGTCACTGGTCTATGACGTGTCCAGGCGTGTCACTGGTCCATGGCGTGTCCAGGCGTGTCACTGGTCCATGGCGTGTCCAGGCGTGTCACTGGTCCATGACGTGTCCAGGCGTGTCACTGGTCCATGGCGTGTCACTGGTCCATGACGTGTCCGGGCTGCTCACACCTGGACACACCTTAGACCAGTGACACGCCGTGGACACGTCATGGACCAGTGACACGCCTGGAAACGCCATGGACCAGTGACACGCCATTGACCAGTGACACGCCATGGACACGTCATGAACCAGTGACACGCCTGGACACGTCATAGACCAGTGACACGCCCAAACACGCCATGGACCAGTGACACGCCCGGACACGCCATGGACCAGTGATGTGGCGTGTCCAGGCGTGTCACTGGTCCATGGCGTGTCCAGGCGTGGCGTGTCCAGGCGTGTCACTGGTCCATGACGTGTCCAGGCGTGTCACTGGTCCATGGCGTGTCCAGGCGTGTCACTGGTCCATGACGTGTCCATGGCGTGTCACTGGTCCATGACGTGTCCAGGCGTGTCACTGGTCCATGACGTGTCCAGGCGTGTCACTGGTCCATGGCGTGTCACTGGTCCATGGCGTGTCCAGGCGTCTCACTGGTCCATGACGTGTCCGGGCTGCTCACACCTGGACACACCTTAGACCAGTGACACGCCGTGGACACGTCATGGACTAGTGACACGCCATGGACCAGTGACACACCATGGACCAGTGACACGCCATGGACACGTCATGAACCAGTGACACGCCTGGACACGTCATGGACCAATGACACGCCCGGACACGCCATGGACCAGTGACACGCCGTGGACACGTCATGGACCTGTGACACGTCATGGACCAGTGACACGCCTGGACACGCCATGGACCAGTGACACGCCATGGACCAGTGACACGCCATGGACCAGTGACACGCCTGGACACGCCTTGACGTGTCCGGGCACGTCACTGGTCCATGGCGTGTCACTGGTCCATGACGTGTCCATGGCGTGTCACTGGTCCATGACGTGTCCAGGCGTGTCACTGGTCCATGACGTGTCCAGGCATGTCACTGGTCCATGGCGTGTCCAGGCGTGTCACTGGTCCATGGCGTGTCCAGGCGTCTCACTGGTCCATGACGTGTCCGGGCTGCTCACACCTTAGACCAGTGACACGCCGTGGACACGTCATGGACCAGTTACACGCCTGGACACGCCATGGACCAGTGACACGCCATGGACCAGTGACACGCCATGGACACGTCATGAACCAGTGACACGTCATGAACCAGTGACACGCCTGGACACGTCATTGACCAATGACACGCCCGGACACGCCGTGGACACGTCATGGACCTGTGACACACCGTGGACACGTCATGGACCAGTGACACGCCTGGACACGCCATGGACCAGTGGCACGCCATGGACCAGTGACACGCCCGGACACGCCATGGACCAGTGACACGCCGTGGACACGTCATGGACCAGTGACACACCGTGGACCACGTCATGGACCAGTGACACGCCTGGACACGCCGCCATGGACCAGTGACACGCCTGGACACGCCATGGACCAGTGACACCCCCGGACACGCCATGGACCAGTGACACTACCGCAAACATAATCTGTACCCCCTATTCCTTGTTAAGATATACATTTAAACAGCCCCCATTATTCTTCAAATCCATCAAGGGAGAATGAAAAGATGGAAAGAAGGAACTTTTAAGATAAACTAGTGAAACACATCTATTCTATTCCTGTGACATGTTTGGTTAGGATAATTGACACAAGAGAAATATACACCAGAGCTGTAAACAGCAGGTAAATAACTGGGGCAAATAAGCATTTTCTTCCACAGCACTACACATACAACCCTCAAACTGCAAATATGTTCATTAAACATTATGAACATTTACTAACATCTGTGGTGTGACAATCACAGAACAGACCAGGACTGAGAGGACACTGAGTTAATGAGGACATCTATATGCAATATGAGACATTTACAACATCTGGTGTGTGTGACACACAGGAACAGACCAGGACTAGAGGACTCTGTGGTAATGAGACATCTATAATTCGAATATGAACATTTAACAACATCTGTTGTGTTGACACACAGAAACAGACCCAGAACTGAGAGGTCTCCTGTGTTAGTGAGGACATCTATAGTTCAATATGAGACATTACTACATCCTGTGGGTGTGACACCACAGAACAGACCAGACTGAGAGGACGCTGTGTTAATGAGGACATCTATATTCAATAGGATACATTTTACAACGGTCTGTTGTGTGTGACACACAGAACAGACCAGGACTGAGAGGTACTCTGTGTTAATGAGGACATTCTATATTCAATAGGAGAACAGTACTACATCAGTGTGTGTGACACACAGAACAACCAGGACCTGGAGAGGACTCTGGGTGTAATGAGGGATTATATAATCAATATGAAAAGAACATTTACAAAATCTGTGTGTGTGTCAACACGGGACAAGACCAGGAACTGAGAGGACCAGCTAAACCCTGAAAATAGAGACCTTAACTATTACTAAGTGTAAATATTCACATGCATTAAAAGGGACACCCTCACTCAAACCAAAGTTTATGACACTCTAAATGATGCAGCAGAGTGTTTTAAAAGAGAAGACCGTAAGTGTGTTCAGGATGTACCTACCATATTATGGTACTGTTCATTGATACTGGTGTGGTCCACGGCGTGTCCTAGGCTTGACCCTGGTCCATCCCGGGTCCAGGCGTGTCACTGGTCCATGGCGGGTCCTGGCGTGTCACGGGTCCAGCGTGGTCCACTGGTCCAGGGCGTGTCCCAGTGTGTCACTGGTCCACCGGGATCCCGGTCGTGTCACTGGTCAGGGCGGGTCCAGGTGTGTCAAACTGATCCAGGGCGGGTCCAGGGCTGTCCCATGTGTCACTGGTCCACTGCAGTGTCCCCGGTGTGACAACTTAGAACTGGCCACCGCCTGAAGAATAAAAAGGCCTTAATATCAAACACACAGAACAATGTTAGCTTTATCACTGAGCTGTATTTGTATCTGGTCATGAACAGAAGACAGCATTCGAAAGTTACAACAAGGAAATAAAGAGAAACCAAACATTTAAAAGTCCAGTTAAATTTGTGTGACGCATCGTTAGAGCGGCAAAATGCAAGTGCGGACTGCTCCTGTTGAGAAGCACGGACTGTCTGTAGAGACGTTGCTTCAGGTAGAGACGCTCGACTGTTCAGTAAGACGTTGCACATAGAAGACGCCACAGGACTCTTCAGTGGAGAACGCACGGACTGCTCAGCTGGATACACATTCGGAATGCTCAGTGGAGTCACACGGAATGCTCAGTAGAGACAACGGTACCTGCTCAGTAAGACACACGACGCTCTGTAGAGACGCACACGTACTGCTCATAGAGAACCGCACGTACTGCTCGTTAAGTACGCACAGGCTGCTCTGTAGAACGCGAGCGGACTGCTCTGTAGAGACGCACGGACTGCTCTGTAGGACGCCACGGACTGCTCGGTAAGAGACGCACCGTACGGCTCGGTAGTGACGGCACAGGCTGTTACAATAGAGCGCAACGGACGTGCTCTTAGAGACGCACGGACTAGCTCTTAGAGACGCACGGAACTGCTCAGTTAGAGACGCAACGACTGTCAGTAGAGACGCACTGGACTGCTCTGTAAGACGCACGGACTGCTCTTGTAGAGACTCACGGACTGCTCTGGAGATACGCACGGACACTGACGGCTCTGTAAGAAGAACGCACGGACTGCTCGTAGAGACGCACGGACTTCTTCGGTGGGACACAAAGACTGGTCAGCAGAGACGCACGGACATTTCAGTAGAGACTCACGACTATTCATAGAGACGCACGACTGCTTCTTAGAGACACAACGGATTGCTCAGTAGAGACACACGGACTGCTCTGTAGAGATGCATGGACTCGCTCGGTAGAGACTCACATAGGCTGTTACACAAATAGAGACCGCACAGGACTGCTCAGTAAGAGACGCACGGACTATTCTGGTAGAGACGCACAGAGCACGGACTGCTCCGTGAGACGCACGGACTGCTCTGTAGAGACGCACGACTGCACTGTAGAGACGCTCGACGCTCTGTAGAGAACCACGGAACTGCTCTGTAGAGTATGCACCGTAACTGCTCAGTAGAGACAGCACGGACTGCTCTGTAGAGACACAGGTACTGCTCTGTAGAGACGCACGGACTCTTCAGTGGAGACATAACACGAGACTGCTCATGGAGACACACGGAATGCTCAGTAGAGACTAACGGACTGCCTCATTAGAGACAACGGACTGCCTGTAGAGACCACAGACGCTCATAGAGACACACGACTGCTCACTAGAGACACACGACTGCTCACGTAGAGAACACGGACTGCTCCATCAACTAAGGACACCGGACTGCTCAATAGAGACACAGCACACGACTGCTCACTCAGAGACACCAACGGACTGCTCACAATGAACACAACATGACGCTCACTAGAGACACACGGACTGCTCACTAGAGACACACCGGACTGCCACTAGAGAAACACGGACTGCTCGGTAAGACACAAGGTCACGGACTGCTCACTAGATACACAACGGACTGCTCACTAAGGACCACACGGACTGCTTCGTAGAGATCCACACGACTGCTCACTAGACACACGGACCTGGAAGCGCACTAGAGGGCACACGGACTGCTCACTAGAGCACAAAAACTGACGTGCTCACTATGAGACTCAGACTGCGCGGCAAAGTCCGAAGGGAGGAGCAGGAGCGAAAATGTATGCAGCGCAGAGATAACTATTGCTGACGTTTCCTCGGAACGTACGTGCAGCAACCAATCCGCAGAGAGAGAGAGAGCCGCAAAGTGCACATGGGACATAGCGACTGACAAACAGACTGAACAAACTGTCAGAAACGGCTAGAACAAGGAGCCACACCGAAGGACTAAAAACCGGGTGACAATGGGGGACATAGTGCTTGATGAACAATATGCGTTTTCATGCTCCATGACTTTGCGCAACTGCTATTGAGTGTGTGCCGATGCGAAACTGAAAATGAGACATTTAACTACTCATAGTAAGATATTCACATGTCTTAAAGGGACACGCTCAAAGTGCAAGCCTAAAGTTTATGACACGCTAAATGATGCGCCAAGTGTTTAACCCTAATAGCCCCAGTGCACGGCGCTGATGCACGCGCCATGTTTTAAAATGATCAATTTACTCGTGAACGGTAAAACGTAGCAACATACTTTTTTTCCCTCTGTGAAGTTCGTATTCAGAGGGCTTTCCCGAAACTAGTTTTGATTTGTCCTGTTCGATGCTCGGAGGGATAAACTCAAACGTTGTCTGAAGTCGGTGTCCAAAAGCGTACCACGTGAGGACAAACAGCTGTGAGAATAACAAACACACGGGGACTGCCAAAGATCGTCAGAGAGTGAGAATGTCTCACTCCTCAGGTCAGTACTTGTTGTCCCACAGTTGAAACTACAGCTGCGATTGCAATTAAACCGCTGAAGATGGTGCGCATTATTGATAAAGACTATAATAAATTACAGTAAAATGGACATTATTGTATATGATGTATATAAATATATGCATTATATAAATATTGATGTTTTGTTTTTTTTTTGCTCATTTCTATGTTTTTACGTATTTTACGCCTGTGCTACAGAAGCAAACCCCACATTATAGACAAACTGCTTCAGGAAGGGCATCAGGAGTAGAGTTTTTTGCTTTTATATGAATTTTGGTAAAAAAGTATAATAGTTTAGAGATGCAATTGTTTTCCCCAATTATCCCCAAGACCATAAATAACATTTCTATCAGTGTAAAAAGTGTTTTATTAGCATTTCAGTTGTGTTTTTTCAATCTCTTTTTGTAAATTGATTTCCGTTTGTTTTTTGTTCCTTTGCTCATGTTTCCACAATTTTATATAAGTCATATGACAGCCTTACAATTATGAATATTCTAAAACCCCAGGTTTGTACTGAAAAAAACAAAGTATACTGCTTGACCTCTGCATCAAAAATGACTGTTTTATGAACAATTAATAGCACAAAGAAAAACCAGGCGAGGAAAGTTCCCCAAAATTACCCACTGCATAGAGGTTAAAGTAATATAGGTCCTTACAAACCATAGTTTTCTAAACATCAATGCATCCAAAATTTAAGCAAGCAGAACCTAACCTTTGCCAGGCTGCTGACTCTTCTCTTTCAGTTCTGCTCTGTTAGGAGAACACAGATAGTAGGCACAATGCTTTGCAAGACCATGTGTTTTTAAAAACCGAGGAGTACTAAGGTTTTTATCTAAAATGCGCGATTTTTATTCTTAGTTTTAAAATGCTAAACTTAAAAGTGATAAATATTGATGAATTCTGTAAATTATAACAAGTAATGATGGCCCAAAACTTATGTAGGGAGAGTAAAAGTACCCTCTGCTCTCTCTATCGCGTCCAACGTTACTGCCCGAGCCACCGTGTATATGACACGATTAGCGGAGGCCTGGACGTCAGGGCACTGACTTCTAAACAACCATCCCCATCCATCTTCTCCCCTTAATCCATTTCGGGGTCGGGGGGGGTGGCAGTCAGACTACACCCATTTCACAGAGCACCAGCCCCTCCCTGATCCTCCCGGCAGGTAGTGAGTCCATAGAGCCTGATTTTTGTGTGGGGGCTTTAGGCAAAGTGGGGTTATGTGTCTTGCCCAAGGACAAAATGACACAACTCACCATTGGGAGTCGTGAAGTAGGTCTCGTGTTGGGCTCGAACCCACAAGCTTCAGCCTTAAAGGACCAATGCTCTACTAGTGAGCCACTGTCCCCAGTCCTAAACTCCTAGTCTTGTTCTCCGCAAATCTGAACCTTTCTTCAAACTTCCAATGGAACCAGCCCTGACCCTGAGAAACACTGTTCCAACTGACACTGAGCGTCTGAAGTGTTTTTTAAAGTGTCTAAAGTTTTGTGTTTGTTACAGTACAACACTGGCAACGACTGCTGCATGCTTGCACTGGCTTCGCTATGATTTCGGCACTGGTTCAACACGGTTCTTGCTCAATATTTTGTATATGAGCTGGGCCCATTTTAATTAGTACTGCATCTTGTGACAAGAGGTTAAAGGCGACTATACCCGTAGCTTGTTTACTGCAATGTGTGAAGTGTTTTAAGCACCTCGCCCCCCAACTCGCTCACAGAGTTCTCATTCCCCTACCTCTCGATAACACAGAGCCATCTAGTTTTATTTGCGATCTACATGTATGCTAACATTAGCATTACGCAACTCTGTAAGCAGTGCAACAATCACTGATGAAAATGGTACTAAAGAAATGCACTGCTACAGCAATATAAAGTATAAGAATACCATTAGTATCGCGTCCGGTATTTAATTAATTTAAAACATTAGAATATATTCTAATAGTTAATTTATCATTTATTATACACTCCTTCACAGCAGCAGCACTCATTGACTTGAATGCTTTTTTTCTTGATAACAGAACTCGTTCAAACCAATAAGACCGCAGCCCCAACGCAATCTCTGTGTAATTCAGGTTAAAATACGCCATTTACCTGCATAGTACAGACAAGCTATCAGCCCTGTCACTACATTGTGCAGTTTTCTCACACTTGGTCTGTGAGAGAAGCTAGCTTGAGCTTAGCCACGCTCATAAACAAATACATATCAACAATTCAACACCATGTAAACTCAATTCGTACAATACATATCACATATACATCCGTAGACAGACACATGCACGGACGATTTTCAGTAAATTGCTGTCAACTTTCATAACAAAAATACTGTTTTAAAAGTGAACAAAAAGAAGCGATCGCGAAAAACCCGGAAGTTAACGATGAAACACCAGCTAGCTTAGCGTTACCTGCCTAGCACGTCCCGGTGAAACCTTTGGGAGCTTAACTATTTTATTTGCAGTCATTAAATTACATTTCTAATTATAAGGGTTTGTCTAATATTTGTTCAAATGAGGCTGTAGAGACTAGAGGACACAGGCTGTAGAGACTAGAGGACACAGGCTGTAGAGACTAGAGGACGCAGGCTGTAGAGACTAGAGGACACAGGCTGTAGAGACTAGAGGACGCAGGCTGTAGAGCATACGTGGCCAACCAGAGGCTCGCGAGCCTCATGCGGCTCTTTGGCTGATTTCATGCGGCTCTTGAGGGGCTCACATGACAGGCGTCAAAAATGCTCGGCGCTGGCGCTGATCATTCATTCCCTATATGGCAACCTGACCAGGAAGCCGGTTTGAGTGACGTCAAACGCGCATTTGCGTGAGATGAACATATATCTTACGAATAATTTTGTGTGCTCTCAAAATGGCAGGGAAAAAAAGCACCGCAAAACGAACGTATGTAGATGAACACCGGACATTTTTAACAGAGTGGGAGAGTTCATATTTTTTTATCGAACGTAATGACAAGCCATTCTGCCTGATATGTCAGGCGTCGTTAGCGCATTTTAAAGCATCTAATCTTCAACGGCACTTCAGCTCACTCCACGCAAACTTCGAACAGGAATATCCAAAAGGGACTGAACTTCGCAAAAGCAAGTTGGTAACGTTGAAAAGTCAGGCAGAAAAGCAGACACAGTTTTTCAAAAAATTTACGAAGCACTCTGAGACCGTAACGCTGGCGTCTTACCAACTGGCTTTGAACATTGCACAGGCTAAAAAGCCATACAATGAAGGGGAGTTTGTCAAAAAATGCCTCAGCGACGCTGTTGAAATATTGTCTCCTGAAAATGACAAATTAAAACTAATGATATCAGACGTTCAACTGTCCCGCCACACTGTTGAACGCAGAATATCGGACATTAACGCGGCTATTGAAACACAGTTGTACTCTGACCTTCAAGAATGTGCGTATTTTAGTGTTGCATTGGATGAGAGTTGTGACATACAAGACAAGCCTCAGTTGGCAATATTTGCACGGTCTGTGTCAAACGATTGTGTGATCAAAGAAGAACTCCTTGATATTGTGCCATTAAAAGACAGAACCCGTGGCATAGATGTGAAAGAAACAATGATGGCTGCATTCGCGAAAGCACATCTGCCCATACCAAAACTAACTGCAATAGCTACGGATGGAGCGCCAGCCATGATCGGATCTGTGAACGGGCTTGTGGGCCTGTGCAAAGCTGACCAAACATTTCCCACATTTTGGAATTTCCACTGCATCATCCACAGGGAGCAACTCGTGTCTAAATCACTGAATTTAGACAACGTCATGAAGCCAGTGATGGAAATGGTCAACTACATCCGCACGCATGCGCTTAATCACAGGCAATTCAGGAATCTCATCGCTGAGCTGGACCAAGGGCTTCCCGGTGACCTGCCGCTGCACTGCACTGTGAGGTGGCTGTCAAAAGGCAAAGTACTCTCTCGCTTTTTTGAGCTTTTGGATGCCGTGAAAATGTTCATGGAAGAGAAGAACAAGGACTATCCCGAACTCTCGGACCTCGAATGGATTATGGATCTGGGCTTTTTGGTCGACATGCTGTGTCACTTGGACAGACTGAACCTAACCCTGCAGGGTAAGTTAAAAATGCTACCTGACCTGGTGCAAAGTGTGTTTGCGTTTGTCAACAAACTGAAGCTGTTCAAGGCTCATATTCAAAAGGGAGATTTAACACATTTTCCCACGCTGTTAAAAGCCAGCGGACAAGTCACCAGCGCCGCCCTGAATAAGCAAAGAGCCAGATATGCAGCACTGGTTGAAAACCTGCACGAAAGCTTTGTGTGTCCCGGTTCCGTGATCTACAAATGAAAAGGCCACAGATTACGTTCCTCGTCGACCCATTTAATGCGGAGACGGACTGTTTGAAAGCCCCGCTAGTCACAGATGAGGCTGCGGCTGAGTTGGAAATGATTGATCTTTGTGAGGAGGACCAACTGAAAGCTGCTTTAAGGGAAGGGACCATTGAGTTCTGGAAAAGTGTGCCAATGGAAAAATACCCCAATGTCAAACAGGCTGCACTCAAGGTACTGTCAATGTTTGGGTCAACATACGTCTGCGAGTCTTTGTTTTCTACCCTGAAACATGTGAAATCAAAGCATCGATCTGTTCTGACTGACACCCATGTGAAAGAATTGCTTCGAGTGGCAACAACGGAGTATAAGCCAGATTTGAAGAGGATTGTTCAAGACAAGGAGTGCCAGAAGTCCCACTAAGCAACATACAAAGTAAGAGAAAAAAACACTATTGTAAATTACATCTTTGTTTTGGACTTGGTTAAACTGAGAGTTTGTGTGTGTGTGTGACAGTGCACACAATGTTCATTGTTGAAAATGACTGGCCTGTATTCTTGAAGGAGTCAATATCTGTCATTATGTTTGTGTGTGACATTTACAATAAATCTGGCTTAGCAGAGATCTCTGTGTGTGTGTGTGTGTGTGTGTGTGTGTGTGTGTGTGCGTGTGCGTGCGTGCGCGTGTAAGGGATGGGGTTGTGATTGTGTGTGCCCATGTGTATGATGTGGCTCATTGCAGAATCACAGTTAAAAATGTGGCTCTTTGTCTCTGACTGGTTGGCCACCCCTGCTGTAGAGACTAGAGGACACAGGCTGTAGAGACTAGAGGACACAGGCTGTAGAGGCTAGAGGACACAGACTGTAGAGACTAGAGGACACAGGCTGTAGAGACTAGAGGACACAGGCTGTAGAGACTAGAGGACACAGGCTGTAGAGGCTAGAGGACACAGGCTGTAGAGGCTAGAGGACACAGGCTGTAGAGACTAGAGGACACAGGCTGTAGAGGCTAGAGGACACAGACTGTAGAGACTAGAGGACACAGACTGTAGAGACTAGAGGACACAGACTGTAGAGACTAGAGGACACAGGCTGTTCACTGCTCGTTCTGTGAGCGGAGGAGAGCGTCCCGCTCAGACTCTACTCAGCACTTTTCACTGCCTGAATTTCATACACAGTGGAATCAATGACCTCAAGTTTTCAATTAAATTATGTATTATGATACAACTTGTATGTAGTAAAAAGCATTTTTATGAACTACTTAGAAAAAAAATCGGGTATAGCTTCTTTAAGTAAGGTATTACCTCTGGATAAGTCTGCAGAGAGAACATCAGGGTCCAAGTCACTGTGTGGTCACCGAACTCTGCAACATGTTGTCCAGCAATGATGCTTATACCACTGAGCTGTGTCTAAACAAGAGGAACAGAAAAATACACATCATCTTCACCAGCCACACCCAAATTGAGGTCTGGGGCCTATTGGGGCCCTCTCTGTCTTGATATGTAACAATATACACATTTTCAACGTCATCTAGCCAACATCAGCTCTGCCAACATAGGTTATAAATCATTGTAATGCTCAGGATCTCTGTAATCATGTTGTTTCTGTGATGAAGAGATGGCTATAATCTCACAAGTCAAATCATTATCACACATGTGCATAGGATGGACTGTGAAATATGAAGAAAAGCGTAATATGGAACTTTTAAAACTATGCCTTTGGACTGTGATGATGCTTTGACCTACTTAAGATAATATAAGAATTCCTTTATTTGTCCCTCAGTGGGGACGAATACTTCTTTTATTAGCTATTGTAAAACAATGGGACTTATTTCTTTAACAAACAGCCATAAATAAGCTAACCTCAAAAGAGGACTCCCTGATGTCCCGCTGCAGGACTCGACTCTCTGGTTCCTCTCATAGTTTTTCAAACAGTAAATTACTTCTGTCCTCTTAACATTCACAAAACATTTCCCTAGTCATCAAGTTTGAAGCAGTGTTTTGAAGCTCAAATCAAAACTCTCAAGTTAAATCAGTCCTGGTTTAGACAGTGTTGTTGTAACACTGCAGTTCACCTGCATGGCTGTGTACTTACTCACTTACTTACTTACTTACTTACTTGTGGGAGAAATATCCATCAATTTTCTTCCCCAGTCAGAGCTGCACCCAGAGCACCAGCCCCTCACTGATCCTCCTGCAGGTGGAGAGTCCATAGGAGCACATTATGAATGATTAAATTATATTAATTCTAATAGACTATTATAGACCTAATACATGCAGGTTATATAATATACCCTATAGTAATAACATACTATCGCCAAAACAGCCCCTTACCGGGGAACACATCTCTTTTAAGCTTTAAGGAACACAGTAGGCCTATTATTTTATTTCTATTAAGAATACAGATGTATATAATTTAATGAAACTAAAACATTTTAATTAACAAGCATTTCCATGCAAATGGAAGGACTAGTGATTATTATACTATTGTTATTTCATCATCAAGTCACTCACATCCCAGTGGAAGCAGATGTTGGAGGTTATGGACTATGTGGACTAAATGGGACATTTATAATTTTATGGCATAAGGATTATGCTATGCCCTTTGCCATTAATGGATAATCAAAGCCTATTTGTATGATTTCTGCAAAAAGTGCATCATAATAAATACCTCAAATGTCTTATCTCTATTGTTCTTATAATTGTAGTCTTCTAACTGGCCTTATAAAAGCAATAGGCATTATGTAGTATGCATAAACTGGGCGTTAGCCACTTAGCTCCGCAGCTAATCTAGGATACTTTGTGCTAAACAACCTGTGGCCAGCTGTAACTCTTCCCAGTATTGACTCACCACGGCCCTGTCTCTTCTGTGGACAATATAGTTGCTGTAGATTTTCTGAACAAGTGGCTGCAGCACACATTCGCGTTAGCTTTAGCTCTGCTGCTAAACTAGGCTGCTTTGTGCTATGTGGTGACAGTGAAAACTCTCTCCTACCTCCGTGCGGGTGTCTCTCCATGTCCTGTGTCCCTCTGCGCGGCTGCTCCTCTCCTGTCTCCTTTGTGGATGTATAATTACTGCAGAAATGCATAAACTTCCCCTTGACAGAAAAGACGCTCTGTTGTCCTTCCCCACGGAGCATGCGCAGTGCTGACTTTGTGTGTGGTTGTGTATATTTTCCCGCGGTTGTGTATAATTCCCCTTTTTCCCGCGCGGGAGAAACCCACCACTAGGGGCAGTGGCGGACACACAAATTTACCACTTTTCTCAAGTTTCTGGATTAAAAAGACTTTTGAGAAAACCACTTTTTAGGCATTAAAAAATGCATAGAAAACGATTTAGAATGTAATTTTTATGAGGACAGCAAATTGTCCTCCTAAACCGGAGGGTCCTCCTTACTCGGAGAAAAGTCTTGAAAATCGGCCTTGTAAACCAGAAAACAAACACACACACACACACACACACACACACCCGTTTGAGACGTTGTAAGGACATTTTTTCTCAAATCCCTTTAAACCAGACTGTACATAGGTATACGGGGACACTGGGTTCCCGTGGTGCTAGAGCCTCAAAAATCATATCAATGATCATGAAAAAAATCACAGAACCTATACACGGCTTAAAATTTAAAGATTTCCTTTGCTGCACTGAGATATAAAAAATGACTGTTTTCAAGACTTTTCAGGGGTTTGTAAAGACTTTTCAAAAACACGGTCTATAAGGACAGTGTGGTTTACAAGGTCAGTGATGTCATCATACACACACACACTATGTATAACATAGCTCTAACATGTAGCATATAACATGTCTCTATCCTGCACTTAAATAGATGATACATCTATAATCACTCCATTCTAAAAGAAAATGAGATCAAGCAACAAAAGGTTTACAGACATAACTGCCTCTTACCAACAGAGACGTGTCAATCACACACAAACTATATATGTATCCACCAGAACTCAACTGCCAATCTGCAAGCATGCATCACATCTAGGGGTGGGCGATATGGACAAAAATAAATATCTTGATACTTTATACCCAACTCCCGATAACGGCATTGTCACGATATCTTTAAAATCAAAAATGGTTACACAAAATGATCTGCAATGTTTTGCTTGCCATGGCATCTATAGATAAGAGACAGTGTATATCAAAAATGAAGCTTTTTATTTTCTGAAGTGCTACACACATCTTTGCAAAACATGCACTAACATATATTAACATTAAAAATCAGAAAGGCTCAATATTTACTGAAATGTACAAATAAAGCAGTGATTGGCTTTTTAGGCACACATTAGACCAATGGGCATCTTTCCTTCTCTAATTGTAATATGTATTGGAAAATAAAAAAGATAATACAATAAAGCATATCTTCAAATTGGCTTTCACGAAATTATTGTCTACGATATATTTTGCCCACTCCTAATCACTTCCCCACCAGGTGTGTCACTGGTCTAAGGCGTGTCCAGGTGTGTCACTGGTCTAAGGTGTGTCCAGGTGTGACACTGGTCTAAGGTGTGTCACTGGTCCATGGCGTGTCACTGGTCCATGACGTGTCACTGGTCCATGACGTGTCCAGGCGTGTCACTGGTCCATGGCGTGTTTACGGCGTGTCACTGGTCCATGAAGTGTCCATGGCGTGTCACTGGTCCATGGCGTGTCACTGGTCCATGCTGTGTCACTGGTCCATGGCGTGTCACTGGTCCATGACGTGTCACTGGTCCATGACGTGTCCAGGCGTGTCACTGGTCCATGGCGTGTCCGGGCGTGTCATTGGTCCGTGGCGTGTCCAGGCGTGTCACTGGTCCATGACGTGTCACTGGTCCATGGCGTGTCACTGGTCCATGGCGTGTCCAGGCTGCTCACACCCAGACATGCCATGGACCAGTAACACGCCGTGGACACGTCACGGAGCAGTGACACGCCTGGACACGCCATGGACACGTCATGGACCAGTGACACGCCTGGACATGCCATGGACCAGTGACACGCCCAGACACGTCATGGACCAGTGACACGCCCGGACACGCCATGGACCAGTGACACGCCTTGGACACGTCATGGACCAGTGACACGCCCGGACACGCCATGGACCAGTGACACGCCCGGACACGCCATGGACCAGTGACACGGCGTGGACACGTCATGGACCTGTGACACACCGTGGACACATCATGGACCAGTGACACGCCTGGACACGCCATGGACCAGTGACACGCCTGGACACGTCATGGACCAGTGACACGCCTGGACACGCCATGGACCAGTGACACGCCACGCCGTGTCACTGGTCCATGGCGTTTCACTGGTCCATGGCGTGTCCAGGCGTGTCACTGGTCCATGACGTGTCCATGGCGTGTTACTGGTCCATGACGTGTCCAGGCGTGTCACTGGTCCATGACGTGTCCAGGCGTGTCACTGGTCCATGGCGTGTCCAGGCGTCTCACTGGTCCATGACATGTCCGGGCTGCTCACACCTGGACACAACTTAGACCAGTGACACGCCATGGACCAGTGACACGCCTGGACACGCCATGGACCAGTGACACGCCATTGACCAGTGACACGCCATGGACACGTCATGAACCAGTGACAGGCCATGGACACGTCATGAACCAGTGACACGCCTGGAAACGTCATGGACCAATGACACGCCTGGACACGCCATGGACCAGTGACACGCCCGGACACGTCATGGACCAGTGACACGCCCGGACACGTCATGGACCAGTGACACGCCCGTACACGCCATGGACCAGTGACACGCCCGGACACGCCATGGACCAGTGACGTGGCGTGTCCAGGCGTGTCACTGGTCCATGGCGTGTCCTGGCGTGGCGTGTCACTGGTCCATGGCGTGTCCAGGCGTGTCACTGGTCCATGAAGTGTCCATGGAGTGTCACTGGTCCATGACGTGTCCAGGCGTGTCACTGGTCTATGACGCGTCCAGGCGTCTCACTGGTCCATGACGTGTCCGGGCTGCTCACACCTGGACACACCTTAGACCAGTGACACGCCGTGGACACGTCATGGACCAGTGACACGCCTGGACACGCCATGGACCAGTGACACGCCATTGACCAGTGACACGCCATGGACCAGTGACACGCCCGGACACGCCATGGACCAGTGACGTGGCGTGTCCAGGCGTGTCACTGGTCCATGGCGTGTCCAGGCGTGGCGTGTCCAGGCGTGTCACTGGTCCATGACGTGTCCAGTGACACGCCTGGACACGCCATGGACCAGTGACACCCCCGGACACGCCATGGACCAGTGACACGCCATGGACCAGTGACACGCTGTGGACACGTCATGGATCTGTGACACACCGTGGACACATCATGGACCAGTGACACGCCTGGACACGCCATGGACCAGTGACACGCCTGGACACGTCATGGACCTGTGACACACCTGGACACGCCATGGACCAGTGACACACCTGGACACGCCATGGACCAGTGACCGCCACCACCTGAGATAGAAAAGCCATAATATCAAACACAAAGAACAATGTTAGCTTTATCACTGAGCTGTATTTGTTCACCTCATTAATCTGGTCATGAACAGAACAGCATTGTGAAAGTTACACGGAAAATAAAGGTGAAACCAAACATTTAAATGTCCATATAGAATTCAGTCTTATAATACCTCTTTAAGGCCAAACCTCAAAATCTGTAATATCTTGAATGGATCTACTCTCCAAGACGGTGTGTTCCATTTCCTGGACTTTATGTCACTGCTGAATGGTGGCAGTTAAACCAATGAGAGGCCTCAGATGCTTCTTCACTGCTGTTATCCGCCTTGATGAAACAACTCTGAAACATTAAGAGAGATGAATTAGAATATTAAAACAACAAAAGACAAAAACATCTAAATAGATGAAGTTTCTATATACCAGTGCTTGTGCCCCCTTTTAAGACCGCAAACATAATCTGTACCCCCTATTCCTTGTTAAGATATACATTTAAACAGCCCCCATTATTCTTCAAATCCATCAAGGGAGATGAAAAGATGGAAAGAAGGAACTTTTAAGATAAACTAGTGAAACACATCTATTCTATTCCTGTGACATGTTTGGTTAGGATAATTGACACAAGAGAAATATACACCAGAGCTGTAAACAGCAGGTAAATAACTCTGGGACAAGCATTTTCTTCCACAGCACTACACAACCTCAAACTGCAAATATGTTCATTAACCCTAGATTTATCTGTTCCAATAAAGCAACAACAGGTAACAACTTTATTACACATACAGCACCCTGTGTATGTGACACACAGAACAGACCAGGACTGAGAGGACACTGTGTTAGTGAGGACATCTATATTCAATATGAGACATTTACTACATCTGTGTGTGTGACACACAGAACAGACCAGGACTGAGAGGACTCTGTGTTAATGAGGACATCTATATTCAATATGAGACATTTACAACATCTGTGTGTGTGACACACAGGACAGACCAGGACTGAGAGGACCAGCTAAACTGAAAATGAGACATTAACTATACTAAGTGTAAGATATTCACATGCATTAAAAGGGACACCCTCACTCAAACCTAAGTTTATGACACTCTAAATGATGCAGCAGAGTGTTTTAAGAGATGACCGTAAGTGTGTTCAGGATGTACCTACCAGTATTATTGTACTTCATTGATACTGGTCGGTCCACGGCGTGTCCAGGCTTGATACTGGTCCATGGTGGGTCCAGGCGTGTCACTGGTCCAAGGGCGAGTCCAGGCGTGACACTGGTCCATCCCGGGTCCAGTCGTGTCACTGGTCCATGGCGGGTCCAGGCGTGTCACTGGTCCAGGGCGTGTCCAGGTGTGTCACTGGTCCATGCCGGGTCCAGGCGTGTCACTGGTCCAGGGCGGGTCCAGGCGTGTCACTGGTCCAGGGCGGGTCCAGGCGTGTCACTGGTCCAGGGCGGGTCCAGGGCGTGTCCATGTGTGTCACTGGTCCACTGCGTGTCCAGGTGTGTCACTGGCCACCGCCTGAGATAAAAAGGCCTTAATATCAAACACACAGAACAATGTTAGCTTTATCACTGAGCTGTATTTGTATCTGGTCATGAACAGAAGAGCATTCTGAAAGTTACAAGGAAAATAAAGGAGAAACCAAACATTTAAAAGTCCATTTAGAATTCGTGGTGACGCACGTTTGAGCGTCAAAATGCATGTGCGGACTGCTCCTGTGGAGACGCACGGACTGTTCAGTAGAGACGTTGCTCAGTAGAGACGCACGGACTGCTCAGTAGAGACGTTGCTCTGTAGAGACGCACGGACTGCTCTGTAGAGACACACGGACTGCTCTGTAGAGACGCACGGACTGCTTTGTAGAGACGCACGGACTGCTCTGTAGAGACGCACGGACTGCTCGGTAGAGACGCACGGACTGCTCTGTAGAGACGCACGGACTGCTCTGTAGAGACGCACGGACTGCTCTGTAGAGACGCACGGACTGCTCGGTAGAGACGCACGGACTGCTCGGTAGACCGGTAGACGCACGGACTGCTCGGTAGAGACGCAAGGACTGCTCAGTAGAGACGCACAGACTGTTCAGTAGAGACGCACGGACTGCTCTGTAGAGACGCACGGACTGCTCTGTAGAGACGCACGGACACGGACTGCTTTGTAGAGACACACGGACTGCTCTGTAGAGACGCACGGACTGCTCGGTAGAGACGCACGGACTGCTCGGTAGAGACGCACAGGCTGTTCAATAGAGACGCACGGACTGCTCTGTAGAGACGCACGGACTGCTCTGTAGAGACGCACGGACTGCTCTGTAGAGACGCACGGACTGCTCTGTAGAGACGCACGGACTGCTCGGTAGAGACGCACGGACTGCTCGGTAGACCGGTAGACGCACGGACTGCTCGGTAGAGACGCAAGGACTGCTCAGTGGAGACGCACAGACTGTTCAGTAGAGACGCACGGACTGCTCTGTAGAGACGCACGGACTGCTCTGTAGAGACGCACGGACACGGACTGCTCTGTAGAGACGCACGGACTGCTCGGTAGAGACGCACGGACTGCTCTGTAGAGACGCACGGACTTTTCAGTAGAGACGCACGGACTATTCAGTAGAGACGCACGGACTGCTCTGTAGAGACGCAAGGATCGCTCAGTAGAGACGCACACGACTGCTCAGTAGAGACGCACGGACTATTCAGTAGAGACGCACGGACTGCTCTGTAGAGACGCACGGACTGCTCTGTAGAGACGCACGGACTGCTCTGTAGAGACGCACGGACTGCTCTGTAGAGACGCACGGACTGCTCTGTAGAGACGCACGGACTATTCAGTAGAGACGCACGGACTATTCAGTAGAGACGCACGGACTGCTCTGTAGAGACGCAAGGATCGCTCAGTAGAGACGCACGGACTGCTCAGTAGAGACGCACGGACTATTCAGTAGAGACGCACGGACTGCTCTGTAGAGACGCACGGACTGCTCTGTAGAGACGCACGGACTGCTCTGTAGAGACGCACGGACTGCTCTGTAGAGACGCACGGACTGCTCTGTAGAGACGCACGGACTCTTCAGTGGAGACGCACGGACTGCTCTGTAGAGACGCACGGACTCTTCAGTGGAGACGCACGGACTGCTCAGTGGAGACACACGGAATGCTCAGTAGAGACGAACGGACTGCTCACTAGAGACACACGGACTGCTCACTAGAGACACACGGACTGCTCACTAGAGACACACGGACTGCTCACTAGAGACACACGGACTGCTCACTAGAGACACACGGACTGCTCACTAGAGACACACGGACTGCTCACTAGAGACACACGGACTGCTCACTAGAGACACACGGACTGCTCACTAGAGACACACGGACTGCTCACTAGAGACTCAGACTGCGCGGCAAAGTCGAAGGGGAGGAGCAGGAGCGGAAAATGTATGCACGCAGGAGATAAATATTGCTGAACGTTTCCTCGGACGTACGTGCAGCAACCAATCCGCAGAGAGAGAGAGCCGCAAAGTGGTCACGGGGACATTAGCGGACTGAGCAAGCAGACTGAACATACTGTCAGCGGCTAAAACAGGAGCCACACCAGGACTAAAACCGGGGTTGACAATGGGGGACATAGTGCTTGTGAACATATGCGTTTTCATGCTCCCATGACTTTACGCAACTGCTTTGAGTGTTTGCCGATGCGGAAACTGAAAATGAGACATTTAACTACTCAGAGTAAGATATTCACATGTCTTAAAGGGACACGCTCACTCAAACCTAAGTTTATGACACTCTAAATGATGCAGCCAAGTGTTTAACCCTATATGCCCGCGTGCATCGGCGCTGATGCACGCGCACATGTTTTACAAATGATCAATTTACTCGCGAACGGTAAAACGTAGCAACTTACTTTTTTTCCCTCTGTGAAGTACGTATTCAGGGCTTTCCGAAACTAGTTTTGATTTGTCTGTGCGATGCAAACGTAGACTTTCAGACTACGTTTGTCTGAAAGTCTGTGTCCAAAGCGTGACCCGTGAGGTACAAACAGCTGTGAGATACAAACACACGGGGACTGCCAAAGATCGTCAGAGAGTGAGATGTCTCACTCCTCTGCGTTTACTTGTTCTCCCACAGTTGAAACTACAGCTGCGATTGCAATAACCGGCTGAAGAGTGCGCATTATTGATAAAGACGATAATAAATACAGTAAAATGACATTATGTGTATATGATGTATATAAATATATGTATTATATAAATAATTTTTTATTATGTTCCCTATATTATTATGTTCCCTATAAATAATTTTTTATTATGTTCCCTGTTTTTGTAGCACTCTGAGGTTTCGCTGAAATGTAAAGTGCATTATAAATAAAATTTATTATTATTATTATTATTAATTGATGTTTTTTTTTTTTGGCTCAGTTTCTTATGTTTTACGTTTTTTACAGCTGTACTACAGAAGCAACCCCAGCATTATAGACAAACTGCTTCAGGAAGGGCATCAGGAGTACAGAGTTTTTTGCTTTTATAGTGGAATTTTGTAAAAAGTATAATAGTTAGAGATTAAATTTTTTTCCCCATTATCCCCAAGACCATAAATAACATTTCTATGCAGTGTAAAAAGTTGTTTATAGCATTTCATTGTGTTTTTTCAATACATTTTTGTTAAATTGATTTTCCGTTTGATTTTTTTCTTTGTCTTCATGATTCCATAATTTTTATATAATTTATATGACAGCTTTACAATATGAATATTCTAAAACCCCAGGTTGTACTGAAAAAAACAAAGTATACTGCTTGACTCTGCATCAAAAGATGACTGTTTTATGAACAATTATACACAAAGAAAACCAGGCGAGGAAAGTTCCCCAAAATGACCCATGTGCATAGAGGGTTAAAGTAAATATGTCCCTTACAAACCATAGTTTCTAAACATCATGCATCCAAAATTAAGCAGCAGAACTAACCTGTTGCGCAGGGCTGTCTGACTCTTCACTTTCAGTTCAGCGTCTGTTGAGGAGAACACATGATATGAAGGCACAATGCTTAGCAAGACCAGGTGTTTTTACCAGGAGTAGCTAAGGTTTTATCTAAAATGCTCGATTTTTTAATCTTATTTTTAAAATGCTATAACTTAAAAGTGATAAGAGATTGAGGATTTCTGTAAATTATAACAATTAAGGATGGCCCAAAACTTATGTAGGGAATAAAAGTACCCTGCTCTCTCTATCTCGTCCAACGTTACTGCCGCCCCGTGAATACGACACTATTAGCGGAGGCTGGACGTCAGGGCACTGACTTCTAATCTTCCATCCATCAATCATCTTCCCCTTAACCCTTTAGGCGCCAGAGTTTTTTCAAGAAAATATACAATTTTGATTTCAAGATTTCAAAAGGCTATAACTTTAAAATGGTTTGAGATAAAGGCATACTGTAAATTAGAAATATCTTCAGTTTGAACCAAACTTTGGGATGGAAGTTGATTCGTCATCTAATTTGCATATTGTGACGTCATCAAGGTGGCGGCTGTGGTGACAGTTTTTGGAGTAATTACATAAAACCAGCCGCAGCAAATACACGGACGTCAAAGGCCTTTTATCAATGCAGAGACGCCCTTCTGACGCCATGCTGAGCTTTGTGAGGGCCCCCTGCTGTCTGTCACACCCTTGTGTCTTTCGTATCTTGAATCGGTATGCCTGCTCCTATCCATATGTCCCTGCTGCCAGGAAGGAGCCGGGCCCCCCCGACACCTACAGACAATGGCTATCACTCTTGCCCCCTTTCACCTCTTGCATATGTATCGGTCTGTATGTGTGCACTCTCTACATCCTGCACCGGTGGCCCCCCTCCCATCTGTTGTGGGCGGGACTGGCTTTCGTGTGTGTCTTGTATACAGGAAGCTCGGGGCTCTGGCCCCCAGAGCTGGGACATGCTGCTTTTGGAGTGTATGTGCTGGCTCTCCGCACGGGCGTTAACAATAAACTTACGCTTTTGATCAGACAAGGACCTTTGAGTTTTCTCCTTCATGGGGTATATAATCCTATAACAATTTGGCGTTGCTGACATGTCTTGGCATGGATACTTTCGGCGGGGACGAGCGGCTTTGTTTGGCCGACCTGGATCACCAGCCTCTGTTCCTTTTTGGAGACAAAGGAGGGCGCGCTCGTCCCGCGCACGGAAGGAATCCTTTTGCCACACAAGACCAAAAAGAACCTAATCTGGTGAGTCTTGTCTTTTCATCTGCGTAACGAGCCCAGGGCAGCCCTTAAGTCGACACGGGGATTTGTTTATTTATGTATTTTTGGGGTATTTCATTCATTGCCACAGCATAGTCTGTGTGCGGGATTTTTGGGGGGCTTTTTGTTCTAGATTGAAGCTAGCGGCTGCGCGTTAGTATCGCATTGTAAGCGACCCTGGAATCTCTGAGTGTCTTCAGCCAGAACCGCTCCGTTTTCAAGAACGCGCGCTCGCTGGTTGAACCAGCGGGGGGGGGAACGGAGCGCCCCAAAGTGGGTAGGAGCAGGGAGAGACTAAGCGGGTTAGGCCCATTGTTCGTACGAGAAAATGGGTAAAAAACAATCTAGAAGACGCAAGCTATGGAGTGCTTGCCTATGGTGCAGGCCATTACGCATCTTGCGTGATAATTTAGAAGAAGAAGGGAAGAAAAAATATACTTGGTTTTAAGAATATCACGGCAAAAGAGGTTAGAGAAAGAAATATGTAAAAACAATAGCTCCTCCGCCTTTCACCGAAGCGGAGAACACAGGCGGACACACACACACACATCCCCCACACCCCCACCCTACCCCTACTAACAATAAGTGTGCACCCAAACAAGGCGTTGGGTTTTTAAAAAATGAAGCAGACTACTGTTGTCTCTTTTCCCTCTCCCTTATCCAGGTCTGTCGGCGCCTTTCCTCCGCGCTCTGTCCTCTGCCTCAAAGCACCAGCCCCACGCCCCAACCACAGGCGGCGCCCGCACCAGCTGAGACCCCGCGAGAAGTGGGCCCAAACCGCAGAAGAAGAAGAGGCGGAAACAGACACACGCTCAGGAAACCACAGAAGAAGAAGCGAGGGAAACAAATATGTGAGACACCGACAACTGCTTTGGAGCACAGAGAGAAACTGCTCCAAATCCCGTGACTGTTCTCCACGGAGGGGGCAGCGTGATATACCAAACGCACCCGCGGAAACCCGCTTGAAAGTTGTTCCCGCACCGCAAACAGAAGAAGCCATTGTGACCGGCACGTTTGGGTTATTCACCAACCCTCATGGACCACATGCTAACGCTTTGGGCTACCTGGGCCTCCTGCGGACTTTGAAAAACTTCCACAGCCCGGCGGAAAGACTGTGTGCTCGACATGGGTCGAAGGACTGTTGCCGGAGGAGGCGTTAAAGGCAGAGGAACGCTCAAGCTAACACGGGGCCAGAGGACGGCAGAGGCGGGCACGGAGGAAACACGAGCGACTGACCAAACCTGGGTTCACATTCGTCACCAAAGCGACCGCTCATGTAAGTTGAACAACAACAAATTGCAATTGGCACTTTTTAGAGATAATTCATGCCCGTAATATACGCTAACAACCTGTGGTGTACAAGTTAAAATTCTGGATGACTCCGGGGCAACAAATTCTGTGCTAAAAGTGACAGCCTTTCTGTCTCCCCTAAAATGAGCGGCCGCTTCATATTCTAATTAGCAGCGTCGGAGAGACGACTAAAGAGCAATTTACGTCACCGCTAACGTGTTTTGATTCTCAGGGCAACCAGCTTAAACATTCTTTTCTATATTCCCCATTGTGCCCGGTTAATCTACTAGGCCGAGACCTTATGTGCAGACTCAATTAAAAATAGATAAATAAAAGGAGGCACCGGTCCCAAAAGTTAACTACCACTGGAAATTGACACCAAACCCTGAGATTGCTAAGTTATTAGCCACAACAAGTGAATAGTGACGCCCGCACAAAATTTGGAGGTCAACCACGCGAACGACCTAAGCTGCTCTCTCCGGTCGTTCCCAGACAATAACTTGGAGTTTGAAAATTCATGCAGTGTAGGGAAGATAGGCTAACGGAGTACGTTTATTGAGATAGGCACCACTATCTGTGCTACTTAATGAGCAACAAAAACATTTTTATATCGTGAAACAAAGGTGAAGTATTAAAGTTTGAGACTAATTTACATTTTTAATGAATCCGACCTGGCTTTATTGAAAAAGAAAAAAAAAAAAAATAAGGAAAATAAACATTTTTTAGGTGACAAGAGCTCATTAGAGATATAGGGGACACAATCTGTGATAAGCCCGAAATACAGACCACGTGGTAAACACTAAAGTTGGAAATGGATCCTTTTAGGAAAACTCTTTTAAAGCTCTGCAGGCTCTGAAAGTTGCAACAATAAGAAATAGCTCATGAGACAATTGGAATTGGACATGGAAAAATATAACAAAGTTAAAAGTACAGGCCTTCTGTGTGTGTTACATGTTTGTGTGTTATATGTTTTGTGTATGTTATATGTTTGTGTGTCATGTCAAAGTACACTACGCTGACCTTAACAAACTCTGGACCAATACTAACGTGGGGAACCGGCCTGTGATGTGACTGTGATGTGACTGTGATGTGAGTGTGGAGCGAAATGAGGAATGCTGAACGGAATCATGGAATAACAAATGTGTCTGTAATGTTTTAATGTGATCATGGAATAATTCTTTTTTGTCAACAGCATACGGTGTAAGTACTAGAGATTCAAAGATAACGACCTTTATTGAACAGGTGTAAAAGTGAGAGTACTCTGGGATGAGTACTCTGAGAAAAGTACTCTGCGGAAAGTACTCGGAGATGAAATACCTCGCTGAAGATATTGGGAGTTCCTCCCTCTGCTGTTTGCCCTGACAGTGATTCGGTCCAACCGCAGTGAGCGGTCATTGGGCGGAGGACAACTTTGGTCTGTAAACTCACATTTAGGGGAGTATAAAATTAGAAACATACATTTTGTTGTTCTGTATTTGGCTACAGCCTCTGCCCTGATGTCACACGACCGTCTGTCAATGCAGTTATGTTTTGCCCAATTGGGAAAAAGATTGACAAGCGAAAGTGGGCATTTTTTGTGTTTTTTTTTGTGTTCTGATATTTCTTTTTCAGATGAGAGATAAACTACCCCTGCTCCAGGGATGACAGTAGTATGGATCAGGAGGAAATGAGCCTCCACTTTGGCACAAAAGCCCACAATATGAATTGAGGACGATCCGGGAGAAAAGCAACTGGAGATGAACGGAACAGTCGGTACTTTTGCAGCCTCACTGAGGGCCACTGAGACCCACTGCTTACTTCTCAGCAAAACTCGATCCCGTGGCAGCAGGGTTGCCTCGCTGCCTGCGGGCTGTGGCTGCCGCTGAGAAAGCGGCCCTAGCATCACGTGACCTTGTGGGATACACTGAACTAACTTTGCTTGTGCCCCATGCTGTTTCCCTGATCCTGTTAGAGCAGAGGGCCTCTCGCCTTTCTGCGGCTCGTTGGCTGGGGTACAACACGGTGCTCTTTGAACTACGGTGAAGGGATGCACACAGCTGAACCCCTCCTCGCTGCTGCCCACGCCAGAGGAAGGGGAGGCACACTGCTGTATCGCCACAATAGAACAGAGATGCACTCCCAGGCCAGACCTGAAAGAGGTGCCTCTGACTAATCCTGACTTGATTTTTTTTATACAGACGGAGCCGCGTCACGTGACAACACTGGGAAGAACCGAGTCGGCTATGCTGTGTGTTCTGATTTTGATACTATAGACTCTGGTAGTTTGCCCCACTACCACTCAGCACAAACCGCTGAGCTGGTCGCGCCCACCGGGGCTTGTGAGCTGGCAGCGGGCAAAACTGTTAACCTATTCTGTGATACGCGCTATGGTTTCTCTGTGGTGCACGACTGGGAAGCACTGTGGAAACACCGCAATTTTATGAAATCTGATGGTAAACCAATTCTTAATTCCACACAGGTTGAACGTCTGCTGAAAGCTGTAATGTTGCCCTTAGAGATCGCTGTATGCAAATGCCAGGCCCACACTAATGCCACTGATCCCATCTCTGCAGGGAATCGGCGCGCGGACAAGGCAGCGGCATACGCACCTCTACACACACACACACACACTACCTCACTCAAGACGTTGATATTTTCTACTCCAGCAGAGACGCTGCTGTGGGAGGGGAATGGGGCTCAACGACGGCATGGTGTGTGTGGCTGGGACCAGACAGCAAACCGTGCCTACCACGGCATTTCTTCAGACAGTTTGCAATTTTAGCACATGGTCGAGACCATGCCTCAAAAGGAGGGATGATGTGTGATTTAATCACACAAAATTGGTATACAAAGGGGTTTACGGCATTTGCACAGAGATTCAGCCAAACATGCGCTATATGCCCCGCGCACAACCCAGGTAAGTCCCAAAAGTATCCAACAGGCTGCTCATCCTCCGCCCCTGCGCCCATTTCAACATGTCCAAAGGGACTTTGTTGAACTCACACCATGCCAAGGTAAGTAATACTGTCTGGGTCTGGCGGATCTCTGGTCCAAATGGACTGAAGTATTTGCAGGCATACACGCCACGAGCAACGCGGTGGTGAGTCACTTTGTAGCAAAAGTCATTGAGGAAGTGGGTGAATTTCTGGGCATTGATATACGTAAACACTGCAGTTACGCCCCCTGGTCCGGAGGCACGTGCGAGCGAGAGAATGGCACTCAAAGCTCTGCCGCTAGCCCCACGTTGGGCGCGGGACCCCCGAACAGAGATCTGCCAAGCACCTCTTTGTGTGATGACGACATGCTGTCCTATTGTAGGAAATTAATGCACTTTTGTCCTCTATTTCTGCCCAGGTCAGGAGCGCCCTGCCACAGGCTGCGCAGGCGACTGGGCCCTGGTGAAGGAAACGAGACGAAAGCACTGGCGGTCCAAGCGCTGGCTCGGCCCATTCCTCGCCCTCCTGGTGACGGACACTGCCGTTAAGGTCGCGGAGAGGACAACTTGGACCCACGCCAACCACTGTCGTGCGGGGCTGCCACTGAGGGCCATAGACGAGGACACCGAGGGCGCGGACGGACCAGGCCCATCCGCGGCTCCCTACGCTGAAGAAGTTGGCCGGCGTGCGGCCACCGTCGGTGAAGCAGGCCAACAACAACACCCAGAGAATCCCAGCGTCCCCGAGGCGACCCCCCTTCTGCCCAACTCCCCAGCCCCCGGATCCCAAGGCTTGGGAGCCATGAAGGCCCTGAGCGCTCTGCTCAGCTGCAACAAGTATGCAGAGCTGCTGCCCATTCCAAAGATTTCTCCAGAGCTTGCTCCCTCTGGCCATAATGCAGATTTGAGCTCTGCTGGAGTGCCCCCTGGTGTCTCGTCTCCCGTGTGTCCGGAGGAGGTGGAGATGAGGGCTGCTCTACAGTTCCTGATGAGGCACATGGTGAAGCGTGCTGTCATGAGGTCTCCCATCAAACGAGCTTTGGGCCTGGCCGATCTGGAGCGTGCTCAAGCCATGGTCTCCACACCCCAAACCCCGAGCACTCTGCCCAACCGAGTGCTGAGGCCAAGGCTTCAACGCAATTAGAGTCTTGCCGCTCCAAGACCAAACATCGCCATGACCACTAACGCTCCACACACGCTCATAGGGAGCGGTGCCACTGACTGCGAGACGGCACTGCTCGTGAGTATTCCCGCGGAAAAGACTACCGAACGTAGCCCGGCTAAGACCGGCATGGGCCCTTGGACTGTTATGCTGGCCACACTGACACTACTTTCCGTGCTGACCGTGTTTATTATGTTAATATTGTCTTCTCTTATCGCTGTCCGGATCCATTGTGTTATTATAATGTGCTCTTTCTTTTATTGACAAGCATGTTTCTTTTCTTGTCCACTTTGGACAGCAATAATTTAAGTGTTTCAAGCTTGAAGGTGGTGTGATTACGATGCCTCTGGTATTTAACTGATTAATGCAAAAATGGTTTTGAATTATCAAAAGAGGGGAGTGTGGTGACAGTTTTTGGAGTAATTACATAAAACCAGCCGCAGCAAATACACGGACGTCAAAGGCCTTTTATCAATGCAGAGACGCCCTTCTGACGCCATGCTGAGCTTTGTGAGGGCCCCCTGCTGTCTGTCACACCCTTGTGTCTTTCGTATCTTGAATCGGTATGCCTGCTCCTATCCATATGTCCCTGCTGCCAGGAAGGAGCCGGGCCCCCCCGACACCTACAGACAATGGCTATCACTCTTGCCCCCTTTCACCTCTTGCATATGTATCGGTCTGTATGTGTGCACTCTCTACATCCTGCACCGGTGGCCCCCCTCCCATCTGTTGTGGGCGGGACTGGCTTTCGTGTGTGTCTTGTATACAGGAAGCTCGGGGCTCTGGCCCCCAGAGCTGGGACATGCTGCTTTTGGAGTGTATGTGCTGGCTCTCCGCACGGGCGTTAACAATAAACTTACGCTTTTGATCAGACAAGGACCTTTGAGTTTTCTCCTTCATGGGGTATATAATTCTATAACACGGCCATTTTGGAAAATGTTAATTATTGTATAGAGACTTCAAAAAGCTGTAGCTTGGGAGTTATTTGAGATCAGGGAATACTATAAACAGTCAATGTGAAATATCTTTAGTATGAAATGAATTTGGGATAGAAATAAATTCCCTGATCCAGATTATAAATGATGTTTTAGCACTGGTTCGCGGCCATATGGAATTGTATTATTTTCAAAGACCTTCAGTGATCAAGACAGCACTCTTTATAGTTTACAGTCATGAAATCTTGAGATTGGTTTCAATATAGGGTAATTTTTCAATTACTATAGGAATGATAAGAAAGAGAGGTGAAGTGTAAGACGGTTGATTTTAGAAATTGGATGCACTCGGCTGCCGCAAAACACAGGAGTTTATGGAGGACACACGCGTTTTGTTTTACTTTTCAAAACTCATTGGACTCATTTCCAAATGGAGGATTACGTATCTACGCTCAAACTATTATCTGGACTTAAACATGGAACTGGTCGAACCGAAGTGGCTTGTGCAGGTCATTTATAAGGTAAGACCCATAACTCACAGTTTTGCGTTTTGTATGAACAAACAATGCGGGCATGAAACGTATTCTGCTGTAGCCAAACAAACTGTCCACTTGATTTATATGATATATATGTTCATCTGATTGGACTGAAGTCAGTGCTTCACCAGCCTCACCGCTCGTCACCGGTGTTTCCACATTCACAGTGGCGGGTGTTGTGTTTAGTGCTTACAGCACAGAGAGAGATGAAGAGTGAACAGGACTTCAGCAGCAAAACAGCCTTTTCTAGATGGAAATATTGGCACTGTTAAAGGTAAAAATGCGCACGTCGGGTGCACATTATGTTCCAGAACAAAACGAAAAAGTAACGCAATAGTTACTTTTACTGGTAACTAGTTACTTTTATAGTGGAGTAACTCCGTTAGTAACTCAGTTACTTTTTGGGAGAAGTAACTAGTAACTATAACTAATTACTTTTTCAAAGTAACGTGCCCAACACTGCTAATAATGTCCGTGTCTGCTTCACTGGACACCTGAGTGTCTTCCTCCTCTGAATCTGAGTGAGCCAGTACCAGACCAAGTACTTCTCTGGTACTGAAGACCTCGTGAGTAAATAAAAACACTCTCTCCCTCTGCTCTGCTCTCGCTCGTCTCAGCTCTGCCGCTGCTGCTTTGCCTCCGCACCGCTGCGCCGCAGGTGTTTTACGAACTCAATTTACTCAAAAACTTTCAATATAACCACACCCACAAATGTTGCTCATATTACAGGCACACATGTCCACTAACCCCTGGTGAAAAGTATTAACAAGATTCAGCACCACATTTTTAGATACAGCCTGTTTAAGTGAGCAATGTTGCTTGTCGCAATATTGCGACTTTGGCGCTTAAAGGGTTAATCCATTTCTGGGTCGGGGGGGTGGCAGTCAGAGCTACACCCAGTTCACAGAGCACCAGCCCCTCCCTGATCCTCCTGCAGGTAGTGAGTCCATAGGAGCCTTGATTTTTGAGTGGGGGCTTTAGGCAAAGTGGGGTTATGTGTCTTGCCCAAGGACAAAATGACAGCAATCACCAGTGGGAGTCGTGAAGTAGGTCTCGTGGTGGGCTCGAACCCACGAGCTTCAGCCTTAAAGACCAATGCTCTACTAAGTGAGCCACTGTCGCCCAGTCTAGACTCCTAGTCTTGTTCTCCGCAAATCTAAGTTCTTCGAACTTCCAAATGACCGCCCTGACCCTGAGAAACACTGTTCCAACTGACACTGAGCGTCTGAAGTGTTTAAAGTGTCTAAAGTTTGTGTTTGTTGCGGTACAACACTGGCACGCTGCTGCAGCTGCACTCGCTTCGCTATGATTTCGGCACTGGTTCAACACGGTCTTGCTCAATTATTTTATATATGAGCAGGGCCATTTTAAATAGTACTGCATCTTGTCGACAAGAGGGTTAAGTAAGGTATTACCTCTGGATAAGTCTGCAGAGAGAACATCAGGGTCCAAGTCACTGTGTGGTCACCAAACTCTGCAACATGTTGTCCAGCAATGATGCTTATACCACTGAGCTGTGTCTAAACAAGAGGAACAGAAAAATACACATCATCTTCACCAGCCATACCCAAATTGAGGTCTGGGGCCTATTGGGGCCCTCTCTGTCTTGATATGTAACAATATACACATTTTCAATGTCATCTAGCCAACATCAGCTCTGCCAACATAGGTTATAAATCATTGTAATGCTCAGGATCTCTGTAATCATGTTGTTTCTGTGATGAAGAGATGGCTATAATCTCACAAGTCAAATCATTATCACACATGTGCATAGGATGGACTGTGAAATATGAAGAAAAGTGTAATATGGAACCTTTAAAACTATGCCTTTGGACTGTGATGATGCTTTGACCAACTTAAGATAATATAAGAATTCCTTTATTTGTCCCACAGTGGGGACGAATACTTCTTTTATTAGCTATTGTAAAACAATGGGACTTATTTCTTTAACAAACAGCCATAAATAAGCTAACCTCAAAAGAGGACTCCCTGATGTCCCGCTGCAGGACTCGACTCTCTGGTTCCTCTCATAGGCCTCATAGTTTTTCAAACAGTAAATTACTTCTGTCCTCTTAACATTCACAAAACATTTCCCTAGTCATCAAGTTTGAAGCAGTGTTTTGAAGCTCAAATCAAAACTCTCAAGTTAAATCAGTCCTGGTTTAGACAGTGTTGTTGTAACACTGCAGTTCACCTGCATGGCTGTGTACTTACTCACTTACTTACTTACTTACTTGTGGGAGAAATATCCATCAATTTTCTTCCCCAGTCAGAGCTGCACCCAGAGCACCAGCCCCTCACTGATCCTCCTGCAGGTGGAGAGTCCATAGGAGCACATTATGAATGATTAAATTATATTAATTCTAATAGACTATTATAGACCTAATACATGCAGGTTATATAATATACCCTATAGTAATAACATACTATCGCCAAAACAGCCCCTTACCGGGGAACACATCTCTTTTAAGCTTTAAGGAACACAGTAGGCCTATTATTTTATTTCTATTAAGAATACAGATGTATATAATTTAATGAAACTAAAACATTTTAATTAACAAGCATTTCCATGCAAATGGAAGGTACTAGTGATTATTATACTATTGTTATTTCATCATCAAGTCACTCACATCCCAGTGGAAGCAGATGTTGGAGGTTATGGACTATGTGGACTAAATGGGACATTTATAATTTTATGGCATAAGGATTATGCTATGCCCTTTGCCATTAATGGATAATCAAAGCCTATTTGTATGATTTCTGCAAAAAGTGCATCATAATAAATACCTCAAATGTCTTATCTCTATTGTTCTTATAATTGTAGTCTTCTAACTGGCCTTATAAAAGCAATAGGCATTATGTAGTATGCATAAACTGGGCGTTAGCCACTTAGCTCCGCAGCTAATCTAGGATACTTTGTGCTAAACAGAACTGTGGCCAGCTGTAACTCTTCCCAGTATTGACTCACCACGGCCCTGTCTCTCTGTGGACAATATAGTTGCTGTAGATTTTCTGAACAAGTGGCTGCAGCACACATTCGCGTTAGCTTTAGCGTTAGCTCTGCTGCTAAACTAGGCTGCTTTGTGCTATGTGGTGACAGTGAAAACTCTCTCCTACCTCCGTGCGGGTGTCTCTCCATGTCCTGTGTCCCTCTGCGCGGCTGCTCCTCTCCTGTCTCCTTTGTGGATGTATAATTACTGCAGAAATGCATAAACTTCCCCTTGACAGAAAAGACGCTCTGTTGTCCTTCCCCACGGAGCATGCGCAGTGCTGACTTTGTGTGTGGTTGTGTATATTTTCCCGCGGTTGTGTATAATTCCCCTTTTTCCCGCGCGGGAGAAACCCACCACTAGGGGCAGTGGCGGACACACAAATTTACCACTTTTCTCAGGTTTCTGGATTAAAAAGACTTTTGAGAAAACCACTTTTTAGGCATTAAAAAATGCATAGAAAACGATTTAGAATGTAATTTTTATGAGGACAGCAAATTGTCCTCCTAAACCGGAGGGTCCTCCTTACTCGGAGAAAAGTCTTGAAAATCGGCCTCGTAAACCAGACACAACACACACACACACACACACACACACACACACACACACACACACACACACATACACGTTTTTGTTACCTGGTGGGTCCCTTTGACAGGGCCGTTCAGAATGGGACCCATAGACATAATCTTTTTTTACCAAGACTTTAAGTAATACAAAACAGTCAATAGAAACCAAACAACTATTTTAAAGGAATTTTATTTTAGATTTTGTTTTCGAATTGCAGTGATTCTATTTTTGACATAGAATTTAATGCCACTCCATGTCCGATGTCTAAGGTCATCTGGTGAGGCATTAATGCAGGCCAGGCAGTGAGACTTCCCAGGGACCTTTCCAGTCTGTATGAAAGGTGTCATGGTCTTCTCCACAGCCTTCACCTCAGATGCAGACCATGGCTTTCTTACACGTTCTAGGGAGAGAAATAAAAATATATTAGCAATATACACTCCCAGGGTGAGGACCAAGCAGCCTGGCTGTAATCCCCCACCTGGTACACTTACCAGAAGGGGCACTGCCACTACCATGGGGTGCATCTGGATGAATGGTTGAAGGTTC
The DNA here is from genome assembly GCA_964034765.1 of Knipowitschia caucasica. Classification (NCBI taxonomy): domain Eukaryota; kingdom Metazoa; phylum Chordata; class Actinopteri; order Gobiiformes; family Gobiidae; genus Knipowitschia; species Knipowitschia caucasica. The sequence goes on from OZ035839.1 coordinate 29,671,249, forward strand.
TCCGCTTGAAGTTTCTTTTAGCCCGTCCGTTTGTGAGAGGATCTCTACTGCTCTCCCTGTCGCACAGAAAATAAAAATACAAGTGGCCTTTAGGGGAAAAAAATCATACATATTTTAATAATATCAAGAATTACCTTCAGGCTCAATTTGTATCTGGTCGAGGCTCTTTCCTTCGAATTCCGTCACTCTTCCCTGCTCCATGGCCATCAACACTTTGCTGATTTTGGCCAGCTCCAGTGTCCCCTCTGGTAGTCTGTAATATTGCCTGTGGATGCGAATGTCATGGCCGAGGAAGTTGGCAAGTATGTCCATCTCATTCTCTTTCATATTGAGAACTGTAGACATAGTAGCTATGTGCTTTCTAAGTTTGGTTTGAGGATAGCATCTCTGGATGCACCGCACCACATTCTTTGGCTACCTGGCGTAGGGAGTCTGATCCCCTGATGTGGGTGTCTGCGCCCGGGCGGGAAAAGAAGTATGGGTTATGGTCAGAGATGGAACAGGCCCTTCTGTTCTCCACCAGCACCTCCATCGAAGCAATCATTTCAGGAGTCAAAAGAACCGGCACTTTCCGACTTCTTTTCCCTTTAATTTCAATGCGTTGAAAATGCTGACACAGCTTTTTCTCAAGTTGGGACAGTCCCAGAGCAATGTCAGAATGGATCCCAGTCTTACTTCTTAAGGTAAAGGCTGTCAGTGGCATCTTTGAAACCTCACCTTCCCTTCTTCGATTGAAAATGATGACCTCACAAAGAGTCAAAACTGCCAGTTTAGACCAATGCTTAGACGTTGGCTCACTTATTAGGGTTTGCACATATTCAGGTCGACATACCTCAATATGTGCATGCATGGCTCTAACGTCCTCAGTCAGAGGGAGCAGGTCCGGAGTGTTCCACTTGGCTTGCCGGAGGGTCTGTAGGGCAGCAGAAGAAACACAGACGTCCCACCTCTTCTCAAAAAGCAGCCGGCTTCGTTGGAGGTTTTTAATAAATAGTTCATCAACACAATGCTCCATTTTTGAGTCACATTCAAGAATATCTGCTAGCTTTCTGAGGCTATGGCCGAGTTTGAGGGCCAAGGATGGAGTCTTGTATTGATTTGTTTCCTCATCATATCCAGCCACAGACCTGACTGCATCAATCACATGGTTAAAGTTGGAAGGAATAAAGAAATCCTTAATTGTTTTCAGTTTCCCTGCGGTTTTTGCTTCGTTAATTAACCTACCGACTTCTCTCATTTTCTGCCTAATGTAATCATGCTTAGTCTTATCATGCCCGTGTTTTAAGTACAGGTGCTCTCCGAGTCTCAGAATCCCCTTTTCTGCTTTGACAACACCCGTGACCTCATCCTGATGCATTGCCGAAATTAAAGACCACAGCTTTTTGCTGATGCCCTCCGGTACAGGCTGGGCTAGGGAGCAGAGGGACTGGACCCTACTTCTACCTGGTTTAGCCTGGGCATCTTTCTGTGAAAGCCGGCACCTGGCCACATGCCTCCACAGCGACTTTCGCTTAAGCAATGCCCCACAGTCTATACAGTGCAAAAACTCACTGGATTTAACTGGGGAATTTGGCTGTTTAGCTGGGACTAAAGTTCCAATGCCGGCCTTTAAAACCTCAAAATTGTGCTCACGGTTTCCACTATTCCTGATCAAATCAAACTGAAGTTTACGTGCTTTAGATTTCACAGGTAGAGCCAATGCTCTGGCTACGTCACTTTCATTTCCATGTTTTCTAGTCAAATGACGGGACATTTTGTGGCAGGACATTGAACAGTAGAGGCAGAAGTGTCTCTTGCTGTAAACTCGCCCCCCATTTTTCTTCTTTTGCAGCTGCATGATAACAATCTTATTTGCCTTTGGTTCGTCACTTTCCGAGTCTTGAAGAAAAGTGTTTTTGATTTTTCTTTTTCCATACTTTTTTACAGGTTTCTTCTTGACAGTTAAATCGTCAGAATCTGAGTCGACTTCATCAATTAGGGACTCTTGACTAAGCTGCACAAACAACAAATAATTTGTAATCATTCTATATAACAATTTGAAGTCATGACTTGTAGTCAGCACTTACCAGTGGTTTGTAAGCGTGCGCTTCAGTGTGCTCCTCCATGATTTCTTGCAGCCTAATGAACCACACACTTGCACCTTTTTCTAGCCTGACACCTGATTTCCTCTGTTGTGCTGCTCCATGATTGGCTCCAGCCTGCTGGACTGAAATTGCCCCAGTGTGCCCCTCCTTGATATCCCGCAACCCACCACCAGGGTTCCGACACATAACACACTTTTTTCAGGAAAGTAAACCTCCAGGGGTCCTTTCCATATTTTTACAGAGACTGCATAAGGACCGTTAGAAAAGCATTACCCATTGATTATTAAGCTTGGACCAGTGGGGTCCGGTGTTCGGGCCCCACCACGTAAAACCAGTCCCCATGACGTGAGTGGAATCTCAGGTTATGGAACCCACCAGGAGTTGAAAACAAGTGCACACACACACACACACACACACACACACACACACACACACACACACACACACACACACACACACACACACACACACACACACACACACACACACACACACACACACACACACACACACACACACACACACACACACACACACACACACACAATTACTACAGATAAACACATAGACTACAGGTAGTTAGATATACAAACACACACACACATTTATATATCGTGACAGGTCTATACAGTACAGTACACTCAACTAGACAATATTTAGGATCAGTGTGAAACAACAAAAAGGCCACGTCAGTAAATAAAGGTAGTGTTTGATGAGCTGTAGCTGTAACTAGCATTCACACAGGCCAACAACATTAAGAAAGTCAAGATGTCTCACCTCGATGCAGCTCTGTCTAACTCTGAAACCAATATAAGACAAACAACGACTTAAAAGTCTAAAGTATTTGGAAAATTGAGTGTGTTTTGTTTGTCTGATAATAACGCGTGCCCCTGATGTTGTTTAGCTCTAGCCCACCGGAGGGAAAGTCAATAGTGTGAAGTTTAGGGCACAAACACCTGTGATGGTCTACCAAAATAAATATCATTATCAAAACAGCGTGCTAAATAAATTGGTCATAATCTTTTTTTTACAGTGACAAACTCAATCAAATATCGAATAAAATATTGGACTGTATTTATATGAGGGAATCTAAAGCTAAGACCTGCAGTTTTTATGCGCAAAAATAGGTTGTGGTTTTATTGTGAAGGTTACGCCTGAACTGTGTTTCCGGTAATGCTTGGCTTGTTTATGTAGTTTTCCATAATGCCCACTAGAGGGCGAAAGATGGTTCATGAAACAGACTGGTACTCAATATATCCATGACTGGCACGTGTTTACCATTTTTAATCTATTTTTTGTTGAAAGTAAAGACATGTCATCATGGTAAAGGAAGCATTGTTTATACGGCAGATATGGCAGGTAAATATTGATCAATATACAATATCCTAAAAATGTTAACAGTGGTGGAGCCCTGAAGGAGATAGAGGACTAGTATAATCCTTTGCAGAAATAAATAACTGAAAAATATGTTACAAAAATTAAGCCAGGTCGCTGTATAGTGTATAATTATAACACAGCGTTGAACTAAAAGGTAATTGGCATTTGATTTCTTACGGCAGCCAGTTCCTGAAGTTAACATACTCATTTGTTTCACCATTGCCCTGAATTCCAAGGAAGGCTTTAGTGCTGAGAGAATTACAACATTTCTGTACTACCTGCTGCTGGCTACATCAAGATTTATTTTTGATCATTCCTACATATTGCCCGAAACTGTTTTTTTTAAATAAGAAATAAAGAATATAATATACACACATACATACCTGTACAAGGTCTGCTAATGAACTAATATATCTTTATCAATGTGATGTGTTTTAATTAACTTCACACGTTAATCGAGGACAAATAGGTTTTCGGATCAGATGCTTTAAAATCGTAAATGATAGCTAGATCTTTATTGTCCTCTGAAGGGAATTCATTTCCACAGACACTGTTACATACATAGAATACGGGGTTTATTTAAATGTACAGTACAGACCAAAAGTTTGGACACACCTTCTCATTCAAAGAGTTTTTTATTTTCATGATTATGAAAATTGTAGATTCACACTGAAGGCATCAAAACTTTGAATTCACTCATGTGGAATTATGTAAACACTGAAACAAAAGTATGAAACAACTGAAAATATGTCTTATATTCTAGTTTCTTCAAAGTAGCACCTTTTGCTCTGATTACTGCTTCGCACACTCTTAGCATTCTCTTAATGAGCTTCAAGAGGACCTGAAATGGTCTGAGTTCCCACAGATGCACTTCTTGTCCCTTTCGCCTTCACTCTGTGGTCCAGCCCCAAAACCATCTGGATTGGGTTCAGGTCCAAAACCATCTGGATTGGGTTCAGGTCCGGTGACTGGAGGGCAGCATTCTGGAAGAAAACCTGTTGGAGTCTGCAAAAGAACTGAGACTGGGACGGAGATTTATCTTCCAACAGGACAATGATCCAAAACATAAAGCCAAATCTACAATGGAATGGTTCACAAATAGACGTATCCAGGTGTTAGAATGGCCAAGTCAAAGTCCAGACCTGAATCCAATTGAGAATCTGTGGAAAGAGCTGAAGACTGCTGTTCACAAACGCTCTCCATCCAACCTCACTGAGCTCGAGCTGTTTTGCAAGGAAGAATGGGCTAGAATTCCAGTCTCTCGATGTGCAAAACTGATAGAGACATACCCCAAGCGACTTGCAGCTGTAATTGCAGCAAAAGGTGGCGTTACAAAGTATTAGCGCAAGGGGGCCGAATAATATTGTACGCCCCACTTTTCAGTTTTTTATTTGTTAAAAAAGTTTAAATTATCCAATAAATTTTGTTCCACTTCACGATTGTGTCCCACTTGTTGTTGATTCTCGACAAAACATTTAATGTTTATATCTTTATGTTTGAAGCCTGAAATGGGGCGAAATGTTGAAAGGTTCAAGGGTGCCGAATACTTTCGCAAGACACTGTAGCCCTTACACAGCTGGGTGTGTAAGGGCAATAGTCATGAAAAGAAAGGAAACTCATTGAATTAGAAAGTGTGTCCAAACTTTTGGTCTGTACTGTAGATAGACTGGTTCTGATTTAAGGTAGAGAACGTTCATTTGTCCCACAGTTGCATCATACAAACAACACTATTACCAAAACATGACTGTTTGCAGCAGTAGAGGTGAGCTGTCCAGTGCTGCTAATCCGCTGCAGAGATTACACAGGTGAATATTGGTTCATCTAAAGTTATGTCCTTAATAGATAAGACACCAATGTAACCTTGTATCAGTTACATCACACAGGGCTGTCTCAGGACAATCTGATCCAGAAATGATCATTTGATAACTCCTCTGATATACACTGTTATTGTATTGGTTTGTGAATTTCATATATTTTTAAGTGTGTGTGTGTGTGTGTGTGCTCGTTTGTCCGTGGTATGTGTGTGAAAGTGTGTTTGTATGTCCGTGGTAATTGAGTGAGTGTAAAATGTAAAGTTTACCTCTTTATCATATCTTTATAGCCCCGTTATCAGCCAAACATTCACGCAGATGTTAAACTAATATTTCCCATTTACCTTAGAACTATTAAAATAAAGCTGGAGTCCCTAACTTTGAAACTGCAAAACATGAATAATGTAATGTAACTGGCTTCTCGCTCTCAAAGCAGAAAAACTAGACAGACAAACCTACCAAATTCTGCTTAAGCATAATGGAAACACAACAAAGTAGAATAGAGTAAAGTAGGATAGAGTCGTGTAGAGTAGAGAAGAGTAGGATAGGGTAGGGTAGGGTAGGGTAGAGTGTGTTAGTAAGGTAGAGTAGAGTAGAGTAGAGTAGGGTAGAGTAGAGTAGGGTAGAGTAGAGCTGGTGGGGACAGGGCTATAGACTTCTCTATCTGTCACAGCCTTTGGACAATGAGCCCCTCCTCCTCCTGTTCACCTTTATGGCATGTTCAGTTCTTCTCTGTGGAACATCATTAGAAGCTGCAAACAAAGGACTAACAATGTCTGGGATTACGGCTCTGAAGCTGGCCCTGCTCTCGCTGCTGGGCCTCATGTGGACCTCAGGTTGAGAAACGTTTCACTTATCTTTGGCTTTTTGGTTATGTACAAATCTCTGATCTGTTTCATGATGGGGTGTATATAGTGGTTCATCTGATATTGGGGTTGACCAGAGAGCAAGAGAGGGACAAGAATTTTCTGCTAGAATTGGAATTTGACGTTTTAATTATCAATAAAAAGACAAAAAAGAATTACATCATACTCAGATAATTAAAATTTCATGAACTCATCTCAGTGATTTTAAATATAAGTTTGAAATATGTAATTCTTTGCTCATAGAATTACATATTTTAAATGTATACTTATTTAAATTTTCAAAATGCTTTTTAGGGGGTTTGCACATTTTGATCAGAATAAAGCATGAGGGATATAATTTTTATTTATTTTTTTAAAGCAAAGTGCACTGTTATTTGATATTATAGCCGACAGTATTATCATCTGTACTGGTGCTAGGGCTGGGCGATATGGCAAAAAAGTAAAATCTCAATTTTATTTCCTGCTTTGGACGATTTCGATTTTTAATACATTTTTATTAAAGTCACAGAAGACAGACTTTGCCCTTGAAAATATGTTTTGATCTTTCCGCTCAATATTCAAGTTTCAAAACTATTTCTAATTTGTTTCCCCCAATACGTGTTATAAAAGTCTTGTACAGACTGTGCTGATATTGCAAATATGATTCATGTGCTGCTGGAACTCTCACAATATCCTTCATTCGATTTCACAATTTTAACACTTTTCACAAATTCGATTTTTTCAAAAGCCAATTAATTGCCAAAATTCGATTTATTGCCCAGCCCTAACTGGTGCCGAAACAGCTGGATAAATGCATTCTTACCTTCAGTGCTGCCAGAAAGAAAACATATTTTCTGTAATTACTCCACTCCGCGATATATTGCTGTTTTTCAGGTGTGTGAAGGTTTTCAACTGTGAAAACCAGCCCTACTCCACTCTTCTCTAGCCTACTCCAGGCTGAGTGGAGTAAGACTGGTGGAAATGGAGCTGTAGTTTACTTTCTCTCCTCTGTAGAGGAGAGAAAGCACATTTTTCCTAAAACCTCCTTTTGTCTTAACTTTATTTCTTTTCTTTTTCAGTTATTGCTTTCCCTTGTGACCAGATGTTCACCTCACACTCACCCCCCACCTCAGGTACGAACACCTGAGACACATCACCGTCTCTATCTCAGGGAATTTACAACAGAACTCACAGAGCCGTCCTTTTGACTGCTTTCTTTAAAACCAATAGAATTCTGAAAAATTCCCTCCAAAAACCAGAAACAGTCCAGGACCAATACCAGTCCAGGACAAGCACTTCAAAGGGCTTTTTCTCTTTTTTGTTTTTTTTACTTTTGTTTTTGTTTTGTAATAATGTATAACAATAATAATCTACATGTAGAAACTAAAAAAGTCACAAAGTTAAGAAGACCAAAAAGGTACATTTGCTGAGTAATTACGCTTCTAAATCTAAAAGCTATCTGGCGTTAACCCTTGTGTAATGTTCATATTGTTGTTACTCAGCCAGTGTTTGTGGGTCTGATGGACCCGTTGCATTTTTTGGCTTTAAATGCCTCACAATCACACATTTATGTTAAAATACTGAACAGATGTCTACCTTATCCCAATTACAAGCAGTATAAACAATATATATGGTTATTTTATTTATTTATTCATTTATTTGACAGGGACAATGTAGTCATACATAGTTACATTATGAAAATGCAGCTGATGCGACATACGGAGTGTATAGCTAATGCTAATTTTCAACTCCTGTCCCTGTGAGCTTTTCCCTACAGTGCAATACTTTATACAGAATGAATAAAATAGGCCTAGCCCTAAAACACATATTTACAACAGTGATCTAACATTAAGACATTCCCCCCACCAATAACAGCCATATGGACAAAATATTCACAAACGAGAACACTCACACACACACTCACGTACACGCACACACACACACACACACACACACACAAAATACTGTTTACAGGTTTAGAAATGGGTGCATGATTAAAGAAGAATCCATCATGTATCAGATTGTTTGTGTTGCAGTGGACGGCGTGCGGCCCTCAGATCTCGCCACGCTCGCCGCCATCGGCCCGGATGCTCACAGGTCGGCTGCATTCACAAACACATTATTCTGAATCATTCGACCAGCAGCAAATGAGCAGCGATTAACATCAGTCTGGTGTTCTCTCAGTCCACAGCTCAGCGGCGTCTTGTCCAAGCTCCAGGGTAAATGATTCTCCTTTATGATGACCAGCTTTACCCTTTCAAAACGTTTACTCAGTGCTTTGATACGAATATTAATGAGTGACTTTTATGGACTGAGAGGAACAGAAGATAAGAGAAAGTGGTTTCATTAAGACTCCACTGTTTTTATACTGACTATTCCACCAGCTCTTCTCTACTCTACTGTACTCTACTTTACTCTGCTCTGCTCTTCTGAACACCCTCAATGGGGGAGATTAAAGTAAAGTGCATTGTGTGATATTTTGTAGACAACTTCAAAATTGAACGATTGCAAAATTCACTTTTAAAAGTATTTTCATCATCTCCAATGCTGTCACAAGTTTGGTGTGTAGATTGGAAAAGGATGGGGGACCACAGGTTTCTTGTAGAATGAATTTTATTGAGACACGAATGATAAAGTATAGCTTGTTTGTCCGTGTGGAGCGGATCCCTCTCTCAATGTGGATTTCCCCGAGATTTCTCACTTTTCTCCCACTGGTTTTTTTTTTGTTTTCCCTTGCTGATGAGGGAGGGACTGTTGGACAGTTAGTGTCCAACAAGAAGGAATGTGTTGATGATCCAGGACACTTTAACATTCTACAACATGTATGGACATTTATCAACATTCATGGACATTGGTCTGTCCATATGGACCGATAGCAGTGGGGGCGGGTCCCGGCTCAAAAGTGGCCAAAATGACGTGCGCTGACATGCTTGCAATACCACCCCGGGCCGATGGGAGTGGACCCGGAATAAGAATTAGCCAATGCTAACATATAGCATCTTCTTACCTCTCGAAAACGTCTTCACAGGATGGACCAAAAGTTGGCTCTTGGCTCAAAGCTCCGTTCCACATGTGTGTCAATGCTGAGGGGGGTGAATTTTTTTGGACCACTCTGGTTTACTTGCTGTGAATTTTTGAAGTCTCTCGTTCAAATGAATGGAGCTGCGCCAGCTGACATTTTGGATAGCTCCAGTAGAGCAAAAATTTTGCCCCATTTGTTTGAACGGCGGAGATAGGCGTGACTACGTCAGTTTAATTTTTACAGTCTATGTCCGATACACATGTTTTCTATATTTTTTGTGTCTTAACTGTTGATTCTCTGATCTGTGTTGGTGATTGCAATGGTTTTGAGTCCTCTGAGATGACTTCTGTTGTGATTTAGGGCTATACAAGAAAAAAATGGTATTGTATTGTAATTGTAATGTAGTTCAGACCTCAGATCTGCATGCTATGAAATGAGTCTAGACTCTAGAGCAACCTAGAACCATTGTATTTATATTGTCCATGTGGGAATGACGTCAAGGGGATTCAAACACTACTCATGTCCTGTCCACGTTCAGCGGCCACTGGTCCACGTTCTGTAGCTAGCTTAGGTCCTGGATCATTAGCCTGTGCGTCCGGAGGAGCGGATCCCTTTCTCAAATGGGTCTCCCTCCCTGTGGGTTTCCCTAGTTCTCCCCAAGGTTTCTCACTTTTTCCCACTGGGTTTTTTAAGAGTTTTTCCTTGTCGATGCAGGAGGGTCTTGTTGGACAGTTAGTGTCCAACAGAAAGGATTGGTGATGATCAGGACACTTTAGCATTCTACAACATGTATGGACATTTTCTTCTGTGTGTGCTTTATATTTTTCATGTGTTTTAACTGTTGATTCTCTGATCTGTGTTGGTGATTTCAATGGTTGTGTTAAGTCCTCTGAGATGACTTCTGTTGTGACCTAGGGCTATACAAGAATAAATTGTAATTGTAAATTGTAATTGTCATGGGATGAAGTAACTTTTATCACAGACCCTGGTGGGATTCAATGAAAGATCTTAATGATATAACACAATAGCTAAGAACTTATTATGTGTTTCTTAATGACATGTTATCAGTGGTACACAGTGTTCTATAACTTGTCGTTTTAGATTAGATTCGTTTCAAGCCTGCACCATATTATTTCACGTCCATCAGACTTGCTGATGTGCTCCGCTGCTATGCCTGCTCTTTGTAGTCACTGTAAAACACACAATATGTTTTTGTATGTTTTGATTCCTCTGGGTTCCTTTGAGTACCTCCAAATGCAGGGAGATCAGAATCAGAATTTGTCTTATTGTCATCGTAAGTAATAAGAAGCCACAAAGTAAGAATTTGCTTTGGCTTTGGTGGTAAAAACAGATTCAAAAATGAAAATATTTTCAGTATATAATTACTGATACGCATATAATGTTTTGCTTCATCTAGTCTGTGATAATAGTGAGCATTTCTGTCTTCAGTCGTTTGAAATCATGTTTTATAGTGTATTGTAGTGTAGCAGAATGTAAAACACTGTAACCACTGAAACCGTGTGTGTCTTTTAGAGCTGGTAAATTTGTTCAGCCCATCTCTGACCTCCCCTCACAGCCTTCCCCCTCTCAGGTAAACTGCATTTGAACTCATGTTCTCAGGTTTGTGCAGCTGCTGGAGTCTGTTCTGTCTGCAGGTCACTCCCAGAGCAGGCCACAAAGGCGGCCCTCAGGCTTCAGCACACACAGGTACAAGAACCACCTGCTCTGTGGTACAGGCTCACAAGACCAGAGAGAGACCAGAGAGAGGCCAGAGAGAGACCAGAGAGAGACCAGAGAGAGGCCAGAGAGAGACCAGAGAGAGGTCAGAGAGAGACCAGAGAGAGGTCAGAGAGAGACCAGAGAGAGACCAGAGAGAGACCAGAGAGAGACCAGAGAGAGACCAGAGAGAGACCAGAGAGAGACCAGAGAGAGACCAGAGAGAGACCAGAGAGAGACCAGAGAGAGACAAGGAACTAGGATTAAGATTAAGATTAAAATGAAGAGATCTTTCATTCGTACACAGTGTGGAAAAGTCAGTGTTACCTCACAAGTTACTGAACAGTAGGAATGAGTAGCACACAACGCCACTTCACTTCAGAGAAGTGAATATTAAGTATTGCAGAACGTTATAATTTTGATAAAATAAAAGCTTTAGTTTAGTTTAGTTTATAGTGTACGATACTATGTAGTATGTACTCTAGTACAGAAATATGTAATACAATGACACTTTAGTGCAAGAATATTAGGGTTGTATGTCATTAGCTCTGAGGAGACCTGCATGATTTTGATGTTCAGAGCCCACATTGAGACACACCTCCATATGTGTCAGCCATGATGTCACACACACGTCACACTCAATCGGTCAATGGGGTCAGCAGGACACACTGGTGCTGTGACTGACCTGTCGATCGGGAATGAACCACACTTTTCTGTGTTCAACTGTTTCTGCAGGAGGAATGGAAACTAGTACTGCTCTTTGTGCGTCTGGATCAACTGTGTGCGTGTGAGCACCAACAGGTGACAAACACACTTGCATACACGCACACACACTCCCGCACACACACTCCCTCGCACTCTCTCACCTTCGTGATTCTCTTCAGGCCTTGTCTGCGGTGGATGAAATGACCAAAACAGTGGATGAAGCTCTGCGGTTGCTCCAGTCCCAGGTGTTGACTCTGAACCTTAAACATGTTTATTAAAAATATTTACACTTTTATGAATAACTTAAATATGAATGTGTTGTATCCAGTTAAAGAAGACCATCGTCAGTGTTGCATTGTGGGACGGAGATAAGAGGCAAGTCCCACTGTTAAATCTGCAAGAAGATTAGATATGTATGTGAGAGACAGTATTCTTAGAAGAAGGTCTTGGTTCGATTCCACCTCCAGACCTTTCTGAGTTCTGTGTAGGGTTTGCATGTTATTCCCGTGTCTGCGTCAGTTTGCTCCGAGTGCTCCGGTTTCCTCACCACACAATAGTCATGTCCCACTGAGGTCAATGGACAATAATACAATAATTTCAGGAACATCTGACACAAATAAACAATTTCCTACCTCCAGCTGTTTCTGCTTTTGCTTTTAAAACACAAGATGGCAGTGTTGTTGACACCCGGATTCCTGACTTAGTCTTATTTTTCACGTCGGTCTATCAATATAATATATATCTAGATATAGATAGAGATAATAGAGATAGAAAGAGAGCTATATCGATATATACATAGAGACATTTATTGTAAGAGAGATAGAGAGAGAAAGATGGAGACACAGAGATAGAGATTTTTTTACATTCTAAACCAGTAAGTAAATATTCTTTGGCCGAAAAACAGAAAATAGATCATTCATGAATTTATTCTTTTGTTGTCAGGGAGTGTACCTGTTCGGAGCAGGTCGAGGCCCGGCTCCTGCGAGCGATGCAGACTCACGCTCTACAGGTCTGAGATCTGATTTCATTTTGTGACGTTACTGATGCTTCTCCACTCTTTGCAGTATTTGTGTGTTTGTCAAACAGACGTCTCTGGCCGATCTATTGGAGAGAAACAAGTGGTTTGACAGAGAGGACTTCAGTGTAGTGCTTCAGGACTCACCGCTGCTCAGAGAGACCCCCACAGATGTGAGTAGCAAACACAGGGTGGACATCCTTTCACTGCGGAAGTTTGTGTGTCTCCTATGGAAGCAAGGTTCATGCTTCAGGCCTCATGTAAATCTACAACAATAAGGACAAGCCCAGTCAAAATTACAATTAATCACAACTAATGCTGTTTTTTCAACTATTTAAGAATCAATATATTGCTCAGTGCTCCAACAGGTGTGAGTGTGATGTGTGGTTTAAGACTCACACAGAGCAATGATGGCAACAAATAAAACAAAAAAAGCAGAAATAGTTTTATGATCAACTAAAATGTCGTCCAGCGGCTTTGTTTGAATTTTCACTGCATCACATGTAGATAAAACTTGTTTAATCAATTAACATGTAGGGTCCTCGAGCCCCACTCTACTCTACTCTACAGTGTCCCACTATTGCTACTGAAATGGGTACCAAGGAATCCACAGATACTGGTTTGTTGCGGGCAGGTTAACTTGCGAGGGTTCAATACCAGATCCTTAAGTGTAATAGAAACGCAACCGGATAGAGTAGAGTAGAGCTGAGTAGATGAGGGCTGGTGGAAACGGGGCTTATATGGGTCCCCTTAAAGTGGGCTCACCACCTCCTCAGCTCCATACGTGTCAGGTGCAGGAGAACTTGCTGTTTCTTTCTTTTAGAATCAGGATCATTTTTATTGCCATGTAAGTAACAGGAAGTCACTTTGGCTCTCAGTGCAAGTAAAATAAGACATAATAAAAAATCTATATATAAATTTTTAATTCATTACAATTATTACTATATACAATCATGGTAACAAAAAAAGTAAAAAATATATGTTTTCTCGAATGTGCTGGAGGAAGTGGTTGTGAAGAGAGATGTCTGGGCGTCTCCGCTTAGACTTCTGCCCCCAGTGACCCAGCAACGGATGAAGCAGAAGAAAATGAATGGATAGATATATTTTGTAATAACCCAATAGCTAATACAGGCCTTTATTTTTGTTGTATGTAGATAGATAGACCAGATACTCTCAGTGCTGTTTTTACTATTGTATTTCTCTCTCAATCAGAGCGCTGAGTCCCTGTCTGACTCACATCACACAGATAAGCTGCTGGTTCAGACCTGGATAAATCTGGTGAGTTGAGAAGCTCGCGGACACTGTGTACGACTGCAGAGAACATTCACTCTGTTGTTTGCTGACACACGGAGACAAAGCATGTGTTGTTTTGTAGTTGCAGCCCAAGTTGGACTCGCCAACAGCAGAAGAGACCGCTCTGCCATGTCCCTCCGAGGTATCAGCCTGGATATCTTGTACTTTAAACAGGCTTAAGATGCCGCTACTGTTACTTACTCACCACACTTCCTGTCTGCTCTGCCTCTGACTTCGTCTCAAGATCCGGCCCTTTCTGAGGACGCACACAAACTCCTATTTAAAGGAAAGCCATGACTTCTCCCTGGAGGTGGAAGCAGTGAGTACAGCGGTGCAATGACAGCTCCAAATGCATCACTTTTGGTGGTTGTCGTTGGGTTCATACAGGCTTTGCGTCAGATTACAGGGACGGATATGCCGTGCGCCGACTTCAGCCCTTCCCCTTCGGTGCCTCGCTCAGGTGAAGGGGAACACGGACAGATGTGTTCAGAGAGTTTGTGAATGATGCTGATGTGTGTGTGATGTGCGCAGTGCATGAGCTGAGGCCTGGAGATGTCAAAGTGGTTGCAGCTATGGGAGACTCTCTGACAGTGAGTATTCCTCTTGGATTTCAGATAAACTCCATGCTTTTAATAATACAACATTGTGGTAATGGCATCCTCAAGGGGAGGAGATCAAGTATCTCATGTCAGGTGAGGGACTGTTGTGGTGAGGAGGGAGCAACGTCTACAATCAGAGCTCCACGTTCCCTCCCTCACCTATGGTCATGAGCTTTGGGTGATGATCGAAATGATGGAATTGTGGATACAAGAGGCATCTTTTTGAGATGCCTCCTGGACGCCACCCTGAGGAGGTGTTCTGGGAATGTCTCACTGGGAGGAGACCAGAGGAAGACACCAGGAGGGACTGTGTCTCTCAGCTGGCCTGGGAAAGCCTCAGCATTCCCCCAGATGAGCTGAAGGAAGGGTGAGTAGAGAGGGAAGTTTAGACGTCTCTGCTTGGACTGCTACCCCCTGACCCAGCACCTTATAAAGCAATAGTAAATAGATGGGTGATTGTGGAATGTTTTACTTTTCGAAAGCTGTGTCAATATTCTTAATATGCATGAACTGGTACTCAAGTTTTATTTTTTTTTGTACCAAATCTTAAAGTTCAAAACCTGTTTCATTGCATATGGCACACATATGTTTCTTACAGGCAGGTAACGGTGTGGGGTCCAACCCAAACAACCTCCTGGATGTCCTGAACCAGTACAGAGGCCTGTCCTGGAGGTGAGCTCCACTTTGTTCTGCTGCTGTTTGGAGAGAAAGCTCCATTCGTCATTTTTCCCAATGTGTTTCAGCATCGGAGGAGACCACAGCCTACCCAACGTCACCACGTTGCCCAGTAAGAACTCAGAACATGTAGACAGGCGTAACTATGGGAACAGTCTCTTAACACTCACTTTGGTGAGGAGCTGCTGATGGAGTCTCTGACTGGCCTCTTTTTTGTCAGACATCCTGAAGTACTTCAACCCTGGTCTGAAGGGCTTCTCTGTGGGCACGGGCCGAGAGACCAGTCCTCAGGCCTCTCTGAACCAGGCTGTAGCAGGAGCCACCAGCCAGTGAGTCTGATCTCTCACATCTGCTCTACAGCTGATATGGCTTTCAGCTCATTCACAATGATCTGATGGGACAGAGTCAGATACATGTGTGATGTGTGGTCTCTAAGTATACACAGTATATAACTCTATTTTCTTGTTCAGGAGTTTACAGAAACAAGTCCGAGCTCTGGTCGAACGAATGAAGAATGACTCGGTACAGACATAAATTACAAATTTGTAAACTATACTTTTCCGTATTAATTTAACCTTCCCAGCACCAGACCAGGGGTGTCCAAATGTAAGATGGCCAGTTCACCAGACTTCACCCAGGTTTTAAAATGGTTCATTTAATTTTAGGAGTGTGAATCTCCCCACTGCTACATTAATGCAGTGGTTGATTGTCTTACATTTTGTAAGACAATGAAAAAAACGTTTTATTTGTGAAAGCAGGTCTTTATTAATGCATTGAATATCTGGAGGTTCTGAGCTTGTTTGGCCCAGATGAAGTTGGCTGGATGACACTGTGATAACATCAAAAATTGTGTTCACGGTAGAGGGCCACATAATGGCACACATGACACAGAGGGCCACATTTGGCCCATGGGCCTCAGGTTGGACAACCCTGGTCCAGATGCTTGTGAAAATCATTGTAACAGTTTTAGAGGACTTTCTTGTTCTGGTGATTATATTGTCTGTGTTTAGAGAATAAATATAACTGAAGACTGGAAGCTGATCACAGTTTTCATTGGAGGAAACGACATGTGCGACTTTTGCAAAAACTCTGTGAGTATAGAACAGTCTTGGACACATCATTATTATACATACAGTATACAGTATACATACACATATACTGTACATACACCTATACAGATACATATTCCCAAATACAGACATTATCTGAGGCCTTATTCCTGTCTCGCCTGTTGCTCTCAGCTGAAGTACTCGGTGAAGACCTACATTACGAACGTGATGGAGACCTTGGATTACCTGCACAAAGAGGTGACCCTCACTGTTCACTGCTCTCAGCTGAGAACTGTCTCTGACCATAGCTCGTTTCAGGTTCCTCGCACTCTGGTCAACCTGGTAGAACCTCTGCACATTGCACCGCTCCGAGAAATGCACCTGGACCCCTCTCTCAAATGTCCCACGTGGCTCGTCAAGTGCGTGTTCTTAACCAAACTACAAGGTCTAATACTGTGGGTTTGATGGTTTATACTTTGCCTGCAGCATCCTCTGCCCATGTGTCATCCTCCCTAAAGAAAACTCTGCAGCTTTGGAGCAACTCAACGCCCTGAACAGAAACTATCAGGTACCATTCATCCTATTTGTGTATCGCCCTAAATCCCAAAAGTCATTGTCTCGAAGGACTTTACAGAGTTGTCCATTCACCAACAACAGATCAGAGAATCAAACAGTTGGAACAATAATAAAAAACACATACAGTAGGAGCTATTGGTCCATAGGGAGCGGCATGACCCTATTGCAGCCATTCCTAAACTCAGTAACACCGAGGCCCCCTTAAAAATCTGACGGGTCTGCGTGGCCCCCCAAAATAATAACCAAGAAGACAACATTAAGAATAGGCTCTTCTGGTTATTTTATTTTGGGGAAATAGCCTCTGCTACAAACATTGTAATACAAAAATGATTACAGTGGATTATTCAAGTCAAATAATGAACACAAATATTTTAATATTACAAACAAAACATTATAAATTTAACATTAAATAATTATATTATTTTTTTTATTTTTTTTATGACCTCCCGCGGCCCCCCTGCAGTACCCTCGCGGCCCACCAGGGGGCCGCGGACCCCACTTTGGGAGACACTGCCCTATTGAAAGAAGAATCTACTCCCACAGACAGACAGGCTGTAGATCCAGGACTGAGGCTCCCAGGCAGAGAGGGAATTGTAGCCCATGAGTCCGGGCCGAGGGTGACCAGTTCACGGGTGCAGGTCAAAAATGCCGGGTTCAAGGGTTTCTACATCATGACACCAAAGAGACAAATGCTTTAGAATCACATAATGTACAATGAATGTGTATATATTTGTGTGTGTATGTGTTTTAGATTGCACTACATCAACTGGTTGAGTCCGGCCGTTACGACACGCGCCAAGACTTCTCAGTGGTGGTTCAGCCGTTCTTCAGAGAGATCGTTGTGCCAAAGCTTGCAGTACGTCAACAGTTCCCAATCCACACCATCTGTCAAAGCCTAAAAATCACTAAATCACCTCAGCTCTTAAGACCTAACTATAAAATACGTTCCTGGCTCTAAAATGGGTTTCTTCTACACTGTAAAAACAAAAAAGTTAGTCCAACTCAAAATGTCAAGGCAACTGGCTGCATGTGACTTTTGAGTTGAAGGCAACACATTAATTCTTTACGTTATGAAGAACTACAATCATTAAGTTGTGTCAGCTAAGCTTTTTGTAATCCAAGTTACTGGGACTTTCAAGTCTGTAAAAACTTACTATTTTAAGTTCAGATTACAGTCTCCTGCAATAACTTATTTTTTTGAGTTTAAATTACCCCCCCACATTAAATCATCCCGTTTCATCCTCATGTGTATTTATATAGTGCTTTTACAGACCAAGGTAACTTGGGTAGGGGAAAGAAATAATGTTTTCAACTCAATTAGAGCTTAGTTTCTGTCAATTACTGCATTCAGGCACAGTGACCTTTCATTAATGTTAGAACTTTCTACAAGACTGACCCAGGGACTATATACGGCTACTTTGGCTTGGCCCTGTCGATTACGGTTGGTAAAAATAAATACAATGATTTATTTGGTCAAATTAGTTTATTAAAAATGTTGAATGCAGCCGGTTGCCATGACAAATTTGAAATGAGCATGCGCAGATAAGTTGACCTCACTCTAACTCGGTGCACTGTAAAAACGAATGCAAAAATCTTAGTATGGTGAACAATTTTGAGTTGCCGTTTTTACAGTGTATCCTGTCTTTCCATGTATTTTTGGCTTGTGTCTCGTCTAAGGTCAGATTTTTCTGGTCCCTTTCTGGTGTCGCTCTCGGGTGTCTCTCTATTGTCTCTCTGGTCTCTCTCTTCTGGTCTCACTCTCATGTGTCTTTTACCCCTTTTCCACAGTAACGGTACGTTAGTTACGGTACGCTTCGGCACGCTTCGGTGCAGTTATTTTGCATTTGCACTGGTAATAGTATCCGAGTTTGCGTTACTTTTTTGTACTGCCCCGACTGTGGTTCCATCCGAGCCGTACCGATACCATGACGTGACGTCGCGAGACTGCCTTACACTGATTGGGCTCTCTCTGAAGTGTCTCTCTCTGTTCTCTCTCTGGTTTCTCTCTTTTGTCTCTCTATAGTTTCTATCTGGTCTCTTTTTCTTGTTTTTTTCTGGTCTCTCTCTCCGGTCTCTCGCTGGTCTCTTTCTGCTCCCTCACATGTATGTACTTTTGGCCTCTGTCACATCTTTAGATGAGCTTTTTCAGACAGAAAAGTGAAAAAGAGAGAGGACCACCCCCACTTAACCAATGATCTCTCTGCCCAAAGTGCCAAATAGTGACTCACAAGTCTGTTTCTTACACAGAAAATGTCAGCATGTTGTGTTCTGATTCACGTAGTACATCTTATAGACTGTCTTGGAAAAACTGCACAAAGTTATGGACCCAAGCTTTAAGACAAATAAGATATCCACATCATGCTGAAAATATAAAACATACAAATAGGTGATCAACAAATCTAATCTTTGTCTCATTTATGAAATTCTTATCCGGTGCTTCTCAGTGCTTCCGGCAGAGGGCGTCAGACACCAAGCATTTACCACAGTAACGTTGCTATCGTCACATTTAATGAAAGGGGCAATAATGGGCTTTTCAAAAACTTAATATCAAACATATTCAGTGCCCTCGTCTGTGCAGAGATCTGTGTTCAATATTTCTAATAGTTTTTAAACTATTAAAACAACATTGCACCTCTCTGGAATGTGAATGTAAGAAATCCTTCTTATCAACGCACAGGTCATCAATGGTAACAAAGTAACAAAAACTTTACCTCACTTTGAACACAACAACCTCTTACAAGACACATTATATTTTGAAGAATATAACTAATCCAAAAGAGACCAGAGAGACCAGAGAGAGACCATAGAGAGAGACCCAAGAGAGACCAAGTAACAAAAGCAAGATTTAACTCACTTATAACATTATTTGATCTAATAAAAATAAACTCTTTGTCTACGTGAATTGCATTAAGCTTCCATAGATGTATCTTTAATTCAGACACAGAGGTCCATATAAAGCATTCAGATTCGAGAGCAGCAGAAGTTCACAACATTCTCTGTGTCTGGGTTTTCAGGACGGCCGCCCTGACCGCTCCTTCTTCAGCCCCGACTGCTTCCACTTGAGTCAGAAAGCACAGACCATGATGGCTCGCTCTCTGTGGAACAATATGGTACAACAACGACATTACACTTGCCTCATACACACTCTATTCAATGTATGATTAACCGTTTTCTCCCCTAAAGCTGGAGCCTCTGGGCAATAAAACTACAAAACAGGATTTCATGGCAGATGTCGCTCTGAAATGTCCAACAAAGGTAGAAGAGAGAAGGAAATGCATATAATTTGGTTTTTATTTTATTAGTAAAAATAAGAAAACGTTGGATTTCTTTCCAGGCCTCTCCGTACCTAAGAACATACAATAATAGTGACTACATGTACGCAGGGCCCCCTCCGACCACTGGCCCCATCACTGTAAGTACCACATGGATCTATTCATAAGTCTGAAATTGTACCACAATGTAAGGACAGAATGTATTTAAATAGAATGTACAAACAATATGTAACCAGATTGAAATCACTTTTTGCCATAAAAAAATAATAACTGTTCCCAATGTGGCCATTATAATCCTTACAACTGGAAGAGAGAAACCAGAAGGAGATAAACCCAGACCAGAGAGAGATAGATCAGTGAGAAAGACCTCACATAGAGAGAGACCAGAGATTGATACATCAGAGAGAGAAACCCTAGAGAGACCAGAGAGAACTTAGAGAGAGACACAGAATGAGAGAACAGAGAAAGACCCGAGAGAGACACAGAGAGAAACCTGAGATAGATCAGAGGAAACCAGAGAGAGACCAGTAACAGCCATAAAAGGGTTCTTCTGACTTTGATAAAGGTAACCCATGCTAGACTCGCGCTTATATGATGTTGTTTGAGTACACACGCAGTGTGAGTAGCAGGCTCTCTGTTTTGAAAAATCTGCTAAACAGAATTCTTGAAAGGTTAACTCCAGAGGGACCTCTGTAGTTTTAAATGCAAATAAAATACAAAAGTTATTCATACAACCCTTGACAGAGATAAGCAAGTAATAAAGATAACACTGTTATAGCCACATTTCCACCAGCTCTACTCTACTCTACTCTAATCTACAATACTCTACTCTAATCTACAATACTCTACTCTACTCTACTCTACTCTACTCTACTCTAAAGTAGAGCTGGTGGAAATGTGGCGTATCTTATCTTAGGTGTTTATTGTAACATCAAATAGAGATACTTCATGTATAACTTGTGAGCGGCTTCACCATATTCATCATTATTCAGAGATTTGTACGTTTTCGGACCACCCGTTTGGGACGTCACCGTCCACGGCAGCCCCGCGCTCATAGACCGCTTCATCCCCTTCCTCACAGACCAGCGGGACGGAGGACAGCTGCTCAAGCCTAAAGTTGTTGCTTTAATTATTCTCCTCCACTAAATCTGACTAGTCATAGTTATTTTAAGGAGAGGTACTTTTTTAGATAAATATATGTATTATATTTGTGCTAAGAGATACTTACTGTACAGAACAGTACAGCGTCTCTTCCTCAGAAATACTATTGATGTCGCTGAAATCAACTGTGTTTTATAACAAATTATTGTTTTGTAATGTGAGTATTTTATGTTGTATGACTCATTATTATCTATGTTGTGTCCTTAGGCAAGACACTTCCCTCACATTAGAATGAGTCTGGTGTGTCTGTGTATGTGAATGTGAATGGTTGATGGTGGTGGGAGGGGCTGATGGCACTGGTTGCATGGCCTCTGTTAGTGTGCCCTGGGGCAACTGTGGCTACAGTAGTTGTTTATCGCCACCTTGTTTTGAGTGAATGAACAATGCATTGAAGTGTCTGTGAGTGTCCAGAAACTGCTGAATAAAACCAATGCAGTATTATTAATATTGTTTTAATTAGCTGCGTTTTTTCACAATATAACAATAGGTTATTCATGTATGTTTTGTATGGTTTGTTTTAATGAAATGTATTGTAACTGCATGAGTGCAAATGTATTGTCAACTATGCCATAACCCGATTATTTATAGAACTAAAACCAATACATTGACATCTGTCAGTGTGCCCCAGGGCAGCTGTGGCTACAGTAGTAGTTTATCACCACCGTGTATGGAGTGAAAGAATAATGACATGTAAAGCGTCTTATTATTTTTATTATTAACTGGAGCTGGTTTTCCATCAAATCCATTGCATTTAAAATATATATTTGAACAATATCTACCACAGAGCAGTTCTCCCTGTGTCTGCAAAGGTTTTCTGTGGTTTCCCTACTCCTTAGAAACTTATACTATAGCCCTGTAACACCCCACTCCCTGTGCCTCCCTGGTCCCTTTCTCTGGTCTCTATCTCTCTGGGGCCAGGACTCCCCGTAAAGAGAGATCCTAAAATCTCAGTGGGACTCTCTTGTTAAAAAAGGTCAATAAAATAGTAATTGTCAAATAGTCCTTTTTTCCCCCGTTCAAATGATTTTCTATTAGAATAATCACTCACGTGTTGTATAAAGGCATGGTTTGGCAGATAACTGCTGTTTAATCCGGTTTGCGACAGAACAGTTATTAGTATATTTGTACACTTTTTTTTTTTTTTACAAACATAAACAAAAATATTTTATTTTGACTTTAATTAAGTTCCAACTGTGAAGGAAAAAAAAGAGGTATGATTCTGTTGTTTTTTCCAATAATAGACAAATTGAAGAGGTGGTATGCAAAAGTATAAATACTAAATCCTCAGCTCCAACACCTTTTCATATGATACCTTATCCTGGCAACTTAACCAACCAGTGTCCGGGGAAATTCCTTGTTACCCATGGCTTCCAGCAACACTCTTGCGAATCTTTGTCAGTTAGAACCCTTTAGTACCAGCTCGGAATGAATAGAACCAGGGTCAAGACGGACTAAAGAAGGACCTGGTACAGGTCAAACAGAGCCAGCGGAAACACTCCCAATCCAGGGAGAGCAGGTTAGGGTAGAGTATAGTATAGTATAGTATAGTAGAGTAGAGGAGAGGAATGAGAGGAGAGGAGAATGAGAGGAGAGTAGGGCTGGTGGAAACAGGGTTTTTTCTCAGCCTCCAACTGGATCACGTAGACACAAGATGATCTTTTATTTTAACAGTATTGCAATTGTACAATTTACATTTACAATTTATTCTTGTATAGCCCTAGGTCACAACAGAAGTAATCTCAGAGGACTTAACAAAACCATTGAAATCACAAACACAGATCAGAGAATCAACAGTTAACACATGAAGAATATAAATCACACACAGAAGAAAATGCTAAAGTGTCCTGATCATTACCAATCCTTTCTGTTGGACACTAACTGTCCAACAAGACCCTCCTGCATCGACAAGGAAAAACTCTTAAAAAACCCAGTGGGAAAAAGTGAGAAACCTTGGGGAGAACTAGGGAAACCCACAGGGAGGGGGATCCATTTGAGAAAGGGATCCGCTCCTCCGGACGGACAGGCTAATGATCCAGGACCTAAGCTAGTTACAGAACGTGGACCAGTGGCCGCTGAACGTGGACAGGTCCGGTGCAGGACTGAAGCACTCCCAGGCGGGTCGAGCGGGGCAGTCCGCAGGTGTAGATGGAGGAGGCCAGGCTCAGAGATCCCGTCATCGTACCATGAAACAGACAATGGGACAACGGGTGAATAGCAATGAACAAACTAGCATTATTAGGATTTTGACTGTAAACAGATAAAGTAGGATAAAGTAGTAAGCTTGACTGACAGTCTGAGGAGTTTAGCCTTCCCTGAGTCTTACCTTCCTAGCCATATGCTAAACTAAAGAGGACTGTTTTAAACCTAGCCTTGAATAAAGAGAGCGTATCTGAAAGGAGGTGAGACAGCAGCAGCCACGGCTAGGCTAGCCTAGGCTACAGCACCAAGATTCATGGATTGCACACCAGGTGTGCAAACCGATCCAGGCAAACCTAATTATATATTATATATATCATATATACCATACATACCATATATATCATATATAATACATAACATAACATACAGCATAATATATAACATAATATACAACATAACACAATACATTATTGTATAATATATAACATAATATATAACATAATACAGCATATATATATAACATCCATCCATCCATCCATTTTCTACCCTTTAATCCATTTCTGGGTCAGGGGGGTGGCAATCAGAGATGCCACCCAAGTCTCATAGCACCAGCCCCTCACTGACCCTCTGCAGGTGGAGAGTCCACAGGAGGACGGCTGCTCTATATATAACATATACACCATATATTATATATTACCTAATTATATGCTAAATTAAAGTAGAGTGCTTTAAGCCTGGCCTTGAATGTGGAGACCGTATCTGCTTCCTTAACATAAATGGGAAGCTGATTCCACAGTAAAGGAGCTTGGTAGCTAAATGCTCTGCCGCCAACAGTGATTTTTGAGACCTTAGGGACTACCAGACGTCTGGCGTTTTGTGAGCGCAACGCTCGACTTGGTTGATACGACACTAACGTGTCTTGGAGATAGGAAGGAGCCAAGCCATTTATGGCTTTATATGTTAAGAGAAGGATTTTAAACTTTATTCTGTACTCCACAGGGAGCCAGTGGAGTGATTTTAACACCGGAGTTATGTGCTCCCTCCTTTTGGTACCTGTTAAGATCCTAGCTGCTGTATTCTGAACGAGCTGGAAGCTCTTCAAAGAGGCTTTAGGGTACGCTGCCAATAAAGCGTTAGAGTAGTCGAGCCTTGAGGTAATTGTAGGTAACTTGAAACGCACAAAACAGGCCAGAAACATCATGAATTACATTCTTGCTCTCAACAACTGTGATTCTATGTATTTGAACTGATTCTGTTGTAAAAGTGAATTTCATGCAGTAAACCACTTGAAACAATTTACAACAATTACAATTACAATTGTAGTTAAGGATTTGTCCTGTAACAGTGTTTTATATGAGCAATAACAAAAGCTCACAAGTTCAAGGTGTAGTGTGTTTTCCAGAGGCGGTGTGACAGGAAACAGCAATAAACCCCTTATCAGTCGACTCTGACTCAACATTGTGAGACCCAGTGTATGACCGTGACTTGCATTGTTCAGGATAATAACAAAAATAAAACTATTGAAATTAATTTGATTTTGCTTAATTGTGTATAGCCCTCAATCACAGCAGCAGTTGTCTTGGAGGACTTTACAAAGTCGTGGATTCCACAGCAACAGATCAGAGAATCAAACAATTTGAACACAGAAAATACAATAATAACAAACACATAGGAGCCAATGGTCTATAGGGACCACTGTCCAGAAATGTGAAAAAGTGACAAAAGTGAAATACCTCAGGGTGGCCCAAATTGAGAGAATGATCTGCTCCCATTGACAGACAAGCTGTAGATCCAGGACTGAGGGTGTAGATCCAGGACTGAGGGTGTAGATCCAGGACTGAGGCTGTAGATCCAGGACTGAGGTTGTAGATAAAGGACTCAGGCTGTAGTTTGTTTTATATCATCTGTTGAGTAAACATTTTAGAATAAAATAGCATACTGTACCTTGGTAGCCAATAACCATAAATGCTGGGAAGCTAATAAGAATAATAATTTTAGGGGCCATTTAATATTGTCTTGCGGGCCAGATTCGGCCCACAAGCCAGTGTCTGACATGCCTGCTTTAGACTCAGGACTTAGGCTCATTGATTCTGTTAAGATCACAGCACAGACTGGAGATCATGATTGGGGGAATTTGGAGAATGGACCTCTGAAGCTAAGCAGGGGAGGGCCGGGTTAGCACTATGATGGGAGATCTTTGGAAACACCAGGTGCTACAGTGGGATAGCTGCGGCTATAAAGTGCATAACATACTGCAATGAAGCTTTAGAAAACATGTAATGTTTTGCATACATGCCCAGTTAGCCTTGTGAATCACTCTTTCTTTGGGCCGAGAACTGATTGACTGAGGCTGGTCCTCTGTTATTCAATGTCTGAAAAAAGCCAATGTAAAGATGTGACAGAGGCAAAAAACACATGCTTGTGAAAACAAGAAATAGAAGCAGACATCATCCAGCTCTGTTCTGTTTGATGTTTTTGAAGGATGTTTCTGTGTTGTAAAATCATGGGCTTTTTTCATCTCATATTTCTCTTCTTGTCGTGTGTGGACCTCGCTCCATCAGACCATATCCCTACATCTGGTGAGACACACGCACACAAACACACGCGCACAAACACACATGCATGGACTTTACGACTGTCAATGCCACGTCACTGTAACAAACATGCCATTTTCAGTTGATGGTGTAAGTTTGATTATGGACAACGCACAATAAACATGCAGGTTTTAGCAAAAATATGACTTTCCCTCGTCGTCCTGGACACGTGATGATTACAGTACAGTGTTATTGAGAATCCATTTACAATATAACAATTAGTTTTCTCTCTTAAGAAGACTATTATTCTAAATAATGATAGTATAATGATAATGCTTTTTGTGCCTTCATGTTTCTAACATCTGTCACTGTTTTATTCCCAGTTCATCGACTCAGACCAGCAGACATCACTGTGGTGGCTGCACTCGGGGACGCAGCTACTGTAAGAGGAACCTTTATTACTGTTAAAACATCCACAAAGATTTATAGCTATTTTATTGCTGTAATCATTTCCCTAAAATCAAATGTGCCACATTATGAATTAGCAAATGTTTTCTAAAAAATATGAATGGGACTTAAGCCTTGTCTCTATCAGCCCACTACTCTACCCTACTCAACTCTAGACCTACGAGACCTGGTTGTTTTTCCAATATACTTTATACTTTAGTATCAGTAATTGTATCTTAGCAACACTTGGGTTCGTATCCCGGTTGGAACAGGGCCTTTCAGAGTGGAGTCTGCATGTTCTCCCCGTGTCTGCGTAACAGGTCTGGCATGTGCCTCCTGTACTGGCGACCCCGCTCCCATCTCTGTGTGGAGTGAGAGACAAATGCCCACAATTGTAAACCGCTTTGTGACTCTGGTCTGTGAAAGGCGCTATATAAATAAAGATTACTTACTGCTACTATTACTATTTTCGAGTAGAGTAGGGTAAAATAGGGTTGGTGGAAACAGGGCTATAAATCACCTCTAAATCTTATCGTGGAGAGAGAGAATACAAAGATAAGTGCCGGTTTGACCCGCCCATGCTCATCACCCCTGCTTCCTGACAAGAAAGCTTTTCACCTTGCACAATCCTACACACTCACAAACACACACAAACACACACACACACACGTATTCTTTCTCCTTTCAGGCTGGAGTAGCAGCAAAAGCCAAGAACTTGTTTGACCTGAGCAAACGGTACAGAGGAGTGGCATGGAGGTAACAGAAACACACACACACACGCGCGCGCACACACATACACACACGCAACTCTCTATGATTTGTCTTCACAGCATTGGAGGAGATGCGAGTTTGGAGACGGTGACCACAATACCAAGTACGTTCAAAACAGAAGTTCTTTTTTGTCCCAAATGAAAACGACTCGACAGCAGGAATCTTTTAAACTCGTCAACTCAAGTCAAAGTCCGTAAACATCGGCTGAGCTTCACAGGTCTGACGGGCTCTGGCTTTAACCTGCAGATGGCACCACCCAAGAAGTACTTAAAGCGAGGGTGATCCATGTTACTTCCTCAGCCCAAAGGGTCAAATAGTGACTCAAGGAACTGCAGGATATTTGACCCATCCTGCAGGACCTCTCTCAGGTGCAATGGTCGCCTTATTGTAATTGAAAGCCAGATCCTGTCAGAAGTTAAGCAGGGCCTGGTTAATACTGTGAAGCTAAGCAGGGCAGGGCCTGGTTCGTGCTTTGATGGGAGACCTGTGAAGGTAAGCACAGGACAGGGCCACAGTGGGAGTCTGGTGTGTGTGTTAATGGTTGGTGGTAGTGGGAGGAGCGGATGGCACATACTGATTGCCTCTTCTCAGGGCAGCTGTGGCTACAGTAGTAGTTTGTCATCACTGAGTTTGGAGTGAAAGAATAATTATATTGGTGTATAAAACCAACAAATTACTACAATTAACCTCACTTTGAATAGATGTTTGTTTCTACTTCTTATTTCTAGACATTTTAAAGAAGTTCAACCAAAAGCTCTTGGGCTTCTCTCTGGGTCAGCTGGCCTTGAGGAAGGGCTTCAACATGGCTGAACCAGGAGCCAAGTCTGCGTACGTGCCGCTAACATTCACACACCATCAGAGCGTTTGACCCTGAACACTTTTCTATTACAGAGACATCCGAGCACAGGCAGAAGCTCTGATCACAGCCCTCAAAAAGAACAAGGTATGTCTCCCGAGCACTTTCAGCTCCACATTCAGGTGTTCATAATATTCAACCACAGGAAGTCAACTTTGAACAAGACTGGAAGCTGGTCACGGTCTTTGTGGGAGAAATGGATCTTTGCAACTACTGCCTTGACCAAGTAAGTCCTTCAAACACATAAACTCCACAAAACAGCAAATCGGAATCTGTTTTAGTTATTATTGTGTTGTTCTGTGTCTCAGTACAACCTCACAGCGAGACGATTCAGTCGCAACCTCGAGGAAGCCCTGGAGCTGCTTTACCAAAGTGTACGTTATGATCATTTTACAGAATCAAAATTTTATTAATGTCAAACATGTCATTTAGATGTGAGTAAATACAAATAAAGTCAGTGGCTGAATTTTAGAGGTTCTGTTCAGTATGTGCACTCTTAACTCGTCTTAAGATCTTAAACTACTTTGTGTTAGTGGCAATTAATATTCAAAGTCCAGGTGTGTAATCAGATGAGGATGACGATGAAGAGATCCTGTATTCGTCCTAGGATAGGGAAATGTCAATGTTGCAACACAAGTAATACAACAGTAGAACGAGGAGCAGACAACACAAGATAATATCAAGTATAGCACAACTCTACACTTAAAACATGATTATCTTTAGCTTCATAAAGAATCAAAGCCTAAACCAGTATACTCTAGTATACGTGTGCAATATATACGTGTGTGACGTGAGGGTGTAAAAAACGCTGATTGGTTACCAACATGGAAGGAACATCACAAGCCGTAGGTCCGGACAAGGTCCCAAGGTGTGGTTTTAATTTGACTTTGAATAGGGTTCCTCAAACATTTTTCCTTGAGTAAAACCAAAACCATCTAGTAACGGCGCCCTGAAAGCCCTTTTTTGTTTTTAATCCCGTCAGGTGGGCCCGGTTCCGTCCACATGTATATTGAAGTCCTCCCAGTTATAACTTGTTTTTTTTTTCCCCATTCCCCCAAAAAACTAGGTTTTTTTTGAAATGAAAGTCCCAGAGAAATTCTGTTTAGGAATTCCGCTTGTAAAGGAAACCCCATGAGGTTCCGGTAAAAAATAATAAAACAAAATAAAATAAGCACCCTTTTTTTGTTTTTTTCCCTCCCACCAGAACCAGGTTGAATTTGAAAGTGTTAGAGTTTTTTATATACAAAACGATTTGAATAAAGCAAATTGGGTTGGTTTTGGGGACTAAGAAACAAAGTTGGTGTGGGTTGGAAAGAAAACGCCAAAAACACCACCTCCCGCGACCTGTAGTCTCACTTTCCTGGTAGTTTTAACCATGCCGTTATCGGAGGGAGTGCACTCCCAATTTCCAATCTAACGTAGTCGTCCTTTTTTTTGGAAGCCAAAAGTCCCCCCCCCCCCCCTCCCGAGAGCCGCAAAAACAATTCCAAGCCCCGTTTTTGTCCTATAATAAGGTTTTGATTTTAAAAGAAAGCCGATTTAGAACGAGATTGGATCTTGACCCCCGTTCAATTAAACCACATTATAACAAACCTCCCTGGTTTTAGAACTATTTTCCCCCCCCCTGTCTTGTGCCTGAACATTTTTAATGAATTTACGTGGGTCCCTAAACACCCCACGGGTCCAATTTTTTTCCCTTCTCTTAATAGTGGCTTTTAAGACCTTTCCAAGCGAGGACGGGGGCCACACAGTTTCAATCTGAACTAGGTTTTTTTTTCTGAGGCTAGTAAAAAAACCCCTGACACACAAACAGGACAAACACACACCATCCAAACACACAGATTTTTCAATTCTGAACTTAGCTTTTTTCCTGAGGCCTTAGTAAAAAAAAAAACTGAACAAGGGGCTTCCCAGAGGTTTTGTGGCCAGAGCAGCCCTGCAACCCCGGTACTACTACTACTGCTACTACATGTACTACTGCTACTGCTACTACTACTACTGCTACTGCTACTACTACTACTACTGCTACTCGCTACTGCTATACTACTACATTACTACTACTGCTTACTACTTTTACTGCTACTGCTACTACTACTACTGCTACTGCTTACTACTACTACTACTACTGCTACTACTACTGTACTACTACGGCTACTACTACTACTGCTACTACTACTGCTACTACTACTGCTACTACTACTACTATACTACTACTGCTACTACTGCTACTACTATTACTACTGCTACTACTATACTCTACTCTACAACTACTACTACTACTACTACTACTACTACTCTACTACTATTTATTGAAGCATATACTACTACTGCTACTACTGCTGCTCTACTACTCACTACTATTACTACTGCTACTACTGCTACTACTACTCTACAACTACTACTACTATTACTACTGCTACTACTACGACTACTACTACTCAAAAACTACTACTACGACTACTACTACTACTCGAAAACTACTACTACAACTACTACTACCACTAGTAAGTAAGTATGTAAATTTTATTTAAAGAGAACCTTTCACAGATAAAAATCACTAAGTGCTGTAAATGGTAAAAGCAGATACAGTATGTATATACAATAGAAATAAGAAAAGGTAGAAAATAATAACATAAAAACAAGAAAAAAAGCTGCCCTAAAAAGAAGTGTCTTTAGTCCCTTTTTAAAAGCATCGGTAGAGTTGGCCACACGGAGAGACAGAGGCAAAGCGTTCCACAGTCTGGGTCTTATAGCGGGTCTTTGGGTCCGTAAGTAAATTCTGGCCTGCGGACCTAAGAATGCGGCCAGAACAGTATGGGATCATGAGGTCCGAGATATAAGATGGAGCCTGACCATTTAAGGCTCTGAAAGTTAAAACTAAATTTTAAAATTAGTACGTAATTTAATTGGGAGCCAATGAAGTGAGGACTGGACCGGGGTGATGTGAGACCAGTTAAAAGTCTGGCAGCGGAGTTTTGCACAAATTGTAGTCTGTTAAGAGCGCTCTTATCAAGACATGTAAACAATGAGTTGCAGTAGTCGAGACGTGTGGAAACAAAGGCATGAATGATCATCTCCAAGTCCTTTTGTGACAATATGCTTTGAATTTTAGATATGTTTCTGTGATGATAAAAGCAGTCTCTGACGAGCTGCTACAACTGCTACTGCTCCTACACTACTACTACTACTACTACTACTACCACTACTACTGTTACTACTACTACTACTGCTACTACTACTGCTACTGCTACTATGGAGATATTGATATAGAAGCATTTACAGCTAGCTAAGAAGCATAGCAGCTACTTCTTTCTTGCAATTGAATACACAGACTTGCTTCTATATGATGCTAAATTTAGTTTTTTTTTTTAGCATAGCGTTCTTCATGTCTCTTGTGCTTTGTGCTCCTCATTCCTACCGTCTTGTAACTGACATTGCAACACTGACATTTCCTTCAGCGACAGAACTAGTGTATGAAAATGTTCCTCGAAAAACATGGGAAACAGAACAGAAAGGTGAGCAGTTTTTCCTCTTAGCAGTATTATTAGAAGTATTAGTGGAAGTAGTATTTACTCGAGTACATGATGTTACAGTTGTGATGATGGGAAGTGTGTTTTAGCAGAGTTTGAGTCTGAAGAAAGTCCACAGAGAAGATGGAAGCTCTCTGTGGTTCTGCTGCTGCTCATGCTGCTGTTTCTGGCTGCGATTGTCACAGGAGTCATCCGTGAGTTACTACTACTACTACTACTGCTCCTGCTACTGCTACTGCTACTACTACTACTACTACTACTGCTGCTGCTACTACTGCTACTACTACTACTATTACTACTACTGCTACTACTACTACTACTACTACTACTACTGCTACTACTACTGCTACTGCTATCTACTACTACTGCTGCTACTGCTCCTGCTACTGACTACTACTACTACTGCTACTACTACTACTGCTACTACTACTGCTACTGCTAGTACTACTGCTACTGCTACTACTATTACTACTACTACTACTGCTATTACTACTACTACTACTACTACTGCTACTACTACTACTGCTACTACTTACTACTACTACTGCTGTTCTGGGGCGACAGTGGCTCAGTTGGTAGAGCACATTAGAATGAGTCTGGTGTGTTTGTGAATAGTTGGAGGTGATCAGAGGGGCCAATGGCACAGACTGGTTTCCTTGCTTCTGTCAGTGTGCCCCAGGGCAGCTGTGGCTGCAGTAGTAGTTTATCACCACAGTGTATGGAGTGAATGAACAATGACATGTGAAGTGTCTTTGAGAGTCCTGAAAAGCATTACATAAAAAACAAAGCATTATTATTTTTGCTGCAAATCTTTTTTCTTCACACAGTCGGCCTTCACATGAAAGCACAGAAAGATCCACTCACGGAAACCACAAACTCGACCACAGGGACAAATGCTACTCTCGGTACAACCACCACTGCTTCCACCAGCACAGGTATATAGTCAGCTGCATTTATGGTTTGACCCCAAAAAAATTCTAACAAAAGGTTTTTCAGTGGTTTCTAATAGTATCAGATGTACTTAAAAACATACTCTAATGGTGCTTTCAGACCGAAAACGCTGAAACGCAGCAGCCCAGCTCACCAGACGCGCATTCTCTAGTTTTCAGACGCAGAGGCTTGCACACTGCCAAACGACGCACGAACACAAGCACGCCCACCTCACTACACTGATACTGAAAAAACTTACCAGGGAGGTTGAGCTGCTGCGCAATGGCCTTCCATGCCGAATCTTTCTTTGCTCTGTCGCTATATTCCGGAATGCAGACTTTCCACAACTCTGGAAAGTTTGTAACAGCGACAATGAGACTATCCACCGCTTGATCCTCCATGTTTAAATGACCGGTTCCTGGCTCTCAATGGGGAAAACATACGCCGTGTAGTGGCGTGATTACGTCAGTGGTGTGCGTGCTCTCTGATTGGTCGCTGCACGAACGTCTCGAGGAAAAGTTGAGCGGAATCCATCTCCTGTGTGCGTTCATTTTCCGCTCCTTCTCCTCCCCTTTGACTTTCCCGCCAAGTCCGTGCGTTTCTACTGGGCGGTCCGTGCGTGTGTGCCGAGAGGTCCGTGCAATGCAACGCTCAAACGCGCCTCCCTATTGACTTTGCATTGAATGCAGACGCAACGACTGTCCCGGTCTGAAAGCACCATAAGTTTACCAAACTTTGACTCCAAGAAAGGCCTCATTTTCAAAATGGCGGCCATCAGGTCCTTAAAATGACCATTACTCCTATGTATTTTTCTTAGACCAGGAATACCGGTGTCTGATTCCTGTTTTAGTCATAACATATTCTAATTAGTATATTTGCATGGAAAATAAGTGATTATAAGTACAATTATATATTAAAGCAATTGGTTAAAAGCATATGTATGCAAAAAAGAAGTACAATTTCCCTTAAGTAATCCCATATTTTTCCTTTTTCATATTGTTTTCTTAGTGTTGGTGGTTTCTGTGGCTCATTATCATTATTTTGATTCCAATAAAAAATAAATTCATTAGAACTGTGTGGTACTGTAAAATTAGTCAAAACAGGGCTGCCGCGTGAAGGCTCAGTACCGCTAGCCCCTTGTGTTTTTTTGTGTTTATTTTTATATCTATTCTTTTGAATATATTTTATAATCTGTTTTGTTTTGTTTTTTGCCTTTTGTTTTTTATATTGATTTTTTGTATTATTTTCTCATGTATACATCTTTTTTCTATTTATTTCAGTTGTTTCTTCTTATTCTGGTTTATTTGTTATACTTTTTTACGCTGTGACCATCATTAGAGACACCATTAGTCGTCGAACTCTTCCTCCCATTGAGGATGATTATAGTGATTCTCACAATTCCCAACTTTCCACAAGCAGGCACGCATGGTAGTCCATATGCCCTGCAACTGCACCGTTGTGTTCGCCATGCAGTTGTGCAATTACAGTGGATCATCTGCAGGAGGCTTTCTGGGGCAGCAGCCTTACTGGTCATAACTGGCAGGAACCGGTTTTCCACCAGTTTCCATCCCCAATCCACTGGGTTCATGTCATCTTCCTTTCCAATCCACACCATGATCTGGAGGTAAACTCTTTGGCAGTGGTATTTGGATGAGGACTCAGTTGGAGGCAGACGTTCTGGGGTAACAAATGATCTGGTGGTAACAATTTTCTTGCTAGAAAGGTTGTAGCGCAAAGAGGCAAGTGAGTCGGTACTCTTTCCGCCAAAGAACACTGCCATTGCCTTAGTCCCATGGTCCTCTATGACATTCCTTGCTTGATGTGAGGACAGAAACACATTTGCACAGGACTGAATGGTTGAGTCACCATTCACAAGTTTCTGGAATACTGTCTGTTTGCCAACACTAAAGATACGTGAAGTTGTATCGCATCCTGTGAAGGCATGGATAAACAGCAACTGGGAGCCCAGGACTTGTTTCATCTCACTGATGTTGTACACTTTAGTAGCTTTGGACTTGTCTGACCGAAAATAGAGGCCTCTATTGTTCGTCCCAGCATAGTATAGAGGAGAAGAATGAGTAAGTCTGTATCCTCCCCTATCAAGGTTGTGGGCTGATGTTCTGAGGTCTTGATTGCAGCTTTGACAATGTCCACGTCTGCATCACCTGATGCATTGATAACACTGCAGCCCTTCTTCTCCAGCTCTTCAGTCATAAGATTGATAAGTCCTTGTTTGTTGCAAGACCTGGAAAGGAAATCATCCTTTCTTCCCACAAACTGTCTCTGCATTGAAGTTAACAATAGGGTGATTGTTTTCACCACGTCTCTGATGTGTATTGTCTTTGATGGAAGGACCTTCACCATAACCATCAAAAACAAGTGTTGCTTTGCCATAATGGCGTATGGTAAAGTCTGCATATGACTGTGCAATGGCACCGTAACTGTCACCCTTTTTCCATGGCAAGCGGTGAACCAGGGAGCCACCGTCAAGGACATAATGCTTAGTTGGTGGGATAGAATCCAGGACAGTTTCTTTACATTTCTTGATTGAGAACTCAGAGACTGCCTGCGCTAGTTGGGGCTTGTTGGCTTTATGGAAAATGTCCTTGCATTCAAACAGGGCTGCTGGAAATGAGCAGAGCTCATAGCTCATTACATCTTCCAGGGAGAACTGTCCAGTTTTCGACAAAATCAAGAACCGTTGGAACAGCAAAGCAGGATCAATGAATTGGTCTTGGGCAACTTTGATGGTGGAGTCATCTGCAAGGATTTTTACCCGGTCTTTCCGTTTGAAAGATATTCCAAAAATAGGTTTTCCAATCATCTTTTCAATGATCTCATTGCCAACCGTCTTAAACTCATGGACATTTACCTCTTTTTTGGCAACAACACCAGTTACAATGTTTCTCAGAGATGGGTCTGGAGAGAATGGTGTGCAAATGCTAAGGTTTTCCTTGATCTTTTTTAAATCTGAATGATCTATTTTCATCCTTGCTTCTGACGATTCTCGGTGCTGCTTGCTGGCCGTGTAGGTGAGCTCATTGAATTCCTGCATGGCACAGTTGTATTCAGATGTGATGGGTGTAGACATGGTCCACAATGCTCTCATTTCTTCAGTCATTCCACTTCCATGGGTCAAGCCTCCACTGCCTTTCAAGGATCGCATCAATGTCTGCTCGATGATAAGGTCAGAGCTAAAACCTGCCCAGTACTGGTTGCTGCGTCGGATCACATGAAAACCCCTGGAAAACTTGTCATGTACATCAGGGTGTCTGGTCTCGAGTTGGCACATTTCTTGGGCACTACAACTACCTGCCGATTTCAGGTAGTTGTAGTGCCCAGCGGCAGAAAATATTGGCAGACAGTCTAACATTGCTCGCAAGTGCATCTTCCAAGATCCTGTACGATCTGCTTTGATCAGAGCTGGGGCTGTCTGCAGCATCATCTGATAGTTTACCCACAGCCGGCTGGTTTTTGACCTTGTGCTAAGGTTTGTCCTCTTTGTGTCGATCTGTTCCATGATTTGGTTCAGCATATCTGATGCTGCAGCACTCTCCAAAGTTGTTACTTTTGTTACCAGGGATGAGTACATATCTCCAGCTTGGTTCAACAAGGACTCAAACTGTGGGTCATCCTCCTGCAGCTCTGACACAACCAGGTGATTGAGACATCTGTCCACCAGCAAATGTCCACAAAAAGCTCTTTGCACTGATTTTCCAGTCATCATGTGCTGGATGGCATTTGATCCATAGACAACTTCCAGAATTTTCCTGAGTCCTGTGCCTTCCATCAGAGTGCCTATTGCACCAAGTAGGTTCATAAAAGTATGAAAACCTCCAAGCATTAAGACTATGCTTTTCAGGGGACTACTTTGTGGTGCATCCACAATGATCTCTGCTGCTTTCCAGTACAGTGGCTGATCAAAGGTGATCATGGGTGGTGCATTGTGTTTGGTAGCCAGGTCACAAACAAAACTCAAGGTGGAAAAAATACACGTTTTGTCTCCAGAGTACAGGTCAATCATTGGCAGGAACACAACTGAGGATTGGCCTGGATGTTCTAGTCCTTGATGAATGGTATGCATCCTTCCCTGCCACCCTGGGTTTCTTGTTTGAAGTTCAGTGAGAGCTCCCACAGGACATCTATTGTTTTGTCATAGTTGATCACTGCTGGGAGGTTGTTGAACACAATGGTTTGGCGCACATGTTTCGCAAAAAGATATTCGATGACTGGGATTTTACTTTGCACTGCAAAATCTATGTTGGTAATTTGTCTCCTTGGAATGATACGGTCCTGTTTTTGCCCTGGAGTGATTGCTGCTATTATTCCCATTCCGTGGAAGGTCCCCTTACCATCAATAGTAAGGATGTTGTGGTCAACATTGTCCCCAGCAAAAAGAAGTGCCATGTGCAGCACATCTATGCTGTCTGCTAACATATCTGGGGCAACTGAATCTGCTGCATTCCTTTCAAAACGCAAAACTTCCTTGTATGATGAAGCAAATCCCATTCCATGAAGGGTGTCCACCAGGAATTGTGACCGATACATATGATGTGCCTGCACTGCAAGGCCAAGTTGTAATGGAACTACCACAGCACGTGGTCTTACTGCCTGAACAATTGCCTGAACAATTGCCTGTCCAATTCCTGCAACCTTTCGGCTTGTCTCCTTACCCACAAATAGACCATTCAAAAGTGTACGGAGAGTCTCAGGAACAAACTTTGTGGTTGGATACTGATCCGTATAGGAGAGGACATTGGACTTGATATCACTTTTGATCAATCGCGCAGCTGTTTGAATGATCGCTTTTTTCTGGGATTCCTCATTTTTTTTCTTGTTCACTAAAATAAGGTCGTAGTATTTGTGATGTCTTCTCTCTCATTGTCACTATGTCATGGAGGCCTTTCCCTTAAGTGAAATGTACATTGTCCTGGTACTGTTCTCTCAATTTAATCTTGAGGTATTGATTTCCATATGGATCAGAATCTGGGTTTGTTAGAGATTCCTGCATTTTCTCTCGAAGATGTGAAATTGTCAACTGTTCCTCATCATTACTCTCAAGGTAGGAGCAAACTTTCATGAATGCCTGCTCCTGATCTTCATTTTTGGGCCGACCAGACTTTCTGCGCTTTGCCCCTGGGTTTGTCTGGAACTGTACGGGGATGTTGTATCCGTTACGAAAACTACTACTGCATAAGTGGTGGTAAACACAGTCTGCAGCATGTAGATCATGGCCATAATATTCAATCCTGCCTTTCACAGTGAAAGCCCATTGATCGGCACGATTGTCACAACACTCAAGAATGGACTCTGGGAGCGTATCAGTCTTAACACTACTTGTGTCTTTACTTACATGTGTTAACGTAGTCCCACAGAAAAGACAATCGGTTTGGCTGTTGAAAGGACCAGTTGCTACTCTGGTACTTCTTTTTGGTGGCTCAGCTTTATTCTCTTGTTAGATTTTAATGTCTTTCTTATTTATGTACTTCTGTCAACGTTTTGAGTGTACTATTTCACCAGCGGAAATGTGTACGTTGTCGCCTCTTGTCTGCATCGTTGATTCCATCAGCTACCTTCTGTTGAACCTCAACCACATTGGAGCCATCTCTTACATTTTTACAGCAAATGGGGCAAGTTTCTTGGTTTACAACGACGTGACTCATGGTCAAAATTGCATTCAGAGTACACTTTTGCGGGCGGCACAGTGGCTGAGTGGATAGCACTCTCGCCTCTCAGCAAGCAGGTCCTGGGTTCGAATCCCGGTTGGACCAGGGCCTTTCTGAGTGGAGTTTGCATGTTCTCCCTGTGTCTGCGTAGGTTTCCTCTGGGTGCTCCGGTTTTCCCTACCACTAAAAATATGTACAACAGGTCTGGCATGTGCCTCCTGTACTGGCACACCCACTCCCAAAAATAACAATTGTAAACCGCTTTGAGACTCCGATGTGCAGTGAAAAGGCGGTATATAAATAAAGATTACTTACTTACTTATGTGACGTGAGGGTGTGAAAGAAGGGAGATTTAACAGTTCCAGCAACGCCAGGTGGTCTAGGGACCACCCAAATAATTGGTATAATAAGGCCGCACAAGTTGTGGACATAGGAAACGCGAGACTATACTTACAAAACAGTTCACAAGTTTATTTTCACAATTATAAGTTAAATACATCAAATAGGCCTTTAATGGAAAAATTGTTAAAATGTATTTCTTAAAATGGTGGCAACTCAGGACACAAGGACAAAAAGAAACAAATAGCAATGTAAATGAAACAAGTCATGCAAATAAAAGAAAACAAACTGCAAGCCATGCAAATAAAGCAAACAAAAGAAAAAGCCAAGCAAAAAGCATGCAAAGGCAAAATAAATCAACACCAAATCAAGATAAACTCACCAAACCACTCAGAATAACCTAAATAAACAAAAAGAAAGATTATTAACAAAGGTCCGGGTGCCACAGGACATGCCCTTTAAACTAGAGCACTCCAGCGCTCGTGCACGCTGTAGCGGTGTGATCCGAGCCAGGAGGCCACACGTGAGCGCGCTCCAGCGTCTCCAGAGACATGCGAGACAGAGGTGGACAGAACAGCGGCTGCCTTTCAGAGTGGTAGCCCTGGTATAGACCACACGTGGAGAGAGCCTGAAGGACAGGCACAAATCTTAACATTGTAATTAATAACTAGACTGTAGTTTTTTTTTAGCTTACCTGCCAGTGAAAGGCACGCACTCACGGCCAGTGGGAGGAGGGAGAGAGCCGGTTTGAATACCAGACTTGTCCCAGCTGCAGCTCAGGGTCTGGGGCAAACAGGTTTACGCTCAGCTTTGGCTTTGAGAGCCAAGAATGAAAAGGCGGACAATGAGCAACTTACCTCGATTGTGGAGCACCCAAACTCGCGGCAAAAGCCAAAGCGCTTCTCCCACGCGCTCCAGCGGCCTCCAACCAAGTAAAGCTGACGGTCACCAAACGTGCGACCACCGCACCCAGGCCAAGACTCATGTGCGCGCGCCGAACACGCACCTGCTTTTAATGGGCTCCACAAGTCCAAGCCAATCATCTTTCAGTGCGGTGCACACCGACATGCCACATTCTCTCCCCCCTTATTGTGTCGTCGCCCCGACGACCATTCAGCCAAAGGTTCCTGCTAAAGGCCTAACACCATGGCCGAAAGACTGCCCCTTGCACATTCACCAACCCTTGAGAGGCACCACCACGAGTACGGGGAAGGTGATGCCGATTCGAATGTTGCCCCGCGGTTGTCCGTGCAGTGCGGCGCAGGCTTTGGTTACTAGGCTGACTGCAATCCGATACGGGTGCCCCTCCTGGCTGATCTGCAACTGTGGGGCCCTCGGCAGTGGGGACAGGGACCCTGGCCACAACGCCAGCTGGATTTTGAGGCTCGGTGTCACCCGGCACTGAACAGAAGAACCATGAGTTTCCAAACTCAGAAGAATTGCTGTCAGGTGATCCGGAGTTGGACGGCTCTGTCCTGAGGGGTTTTGGTGGGGAAACAGTCCCTGAATGGGCCTTTAACATGTCCCTGTGAACATTGCGAGGTAATCGCAAATTGTCGAGGGGGGCGACTGTATAGACTGGCCCGTTGTCATTGGGCGCCTTCAGCACCTGAAAGAGTTCCTGGTGCCAAAGGTCCTGGATCTTATGCCGCCCCTTTACGCCATGATTTCTAAGATACACCAACTGTCCAACCTCCAAGGGTGCCTCCCTAACCCGGATGTCATGCCTCGCTTTGCGTTGTTCAGCTTTCAAGGCCAGCCTTGCTTCTGCCCCAGCAAAGGCCACCTGAAGTTTGGAGCAGTGCTCTAACATCCAGTCCTGCACAGTTCCTGCAATGGGTTCTTTAACTCCGCCCAAGAGGAAATCAATGGGGAGTTTCGGCTCACGGCCAAACATTAAGAGGAATGGTGACTCACCAGTACTCTGATGTGGGGTAGTGTTATAAGAGTATAACAATTGAGGAAGACAAGAAGCCCAGTCCTGTTTCCGAGAGAACGGGAGGGTGCGAAGAAGGTTGTGGAGCGTGCGGTTGAACCGCTCGCATTGGCCATTACCAGCAGGGTGGTATGGGGTAGTCCTAGATTTCTCAACACCATAGAGGTTGCATAGTTGGTGGAGCAAGGCACTTTCAAAACTACGCCCCTGGTCTGAATGAATCCGGCTTGGGACTCCAAACTTATAGAACCATTCGTTGGTCAGGACTTTGGCAACAGTCTGTGCCCGTTGGTCTCTAGTTGGGATTGCCAAGGTGTACTTTGTAAATACGTCGGTCATTACCAACACATTTTCAACACCATTGCGAGTCGGTTCCAACATGGTAAAATCAATAGCCAATATTTCGTTAGGCCGTGACGCCAGTAAATGGCCCATGTAACTGTGGGGAATGGGTGCTGGATGTTTTGCAGATTGACATCTGTCGCACTCTAGTACCCACTGTTTGATGTCCGCTGACATCCCTGGCCAGTAGCATCTTTGACGGACAAGTTCAGTTGTCCTCTCAATGCCTTGGTGGCCATGCTCCTGATGGAGCTGTTGCAGTGTCTTCTCCCTTAATGTTGCAGGGAGGAGGACCTGAAATGTCTCTTCCCCTCCGTCCGGTCGTTGAACGCAGCGATACAACACGCCCTCCCTCTCAACTAAGCGGTCCCACTGTTGGAATAAGACCAATGCTGGCCTGGAAAGGTGCTTTCGCTCAATCTTACTGGGTGGGCTCTTCCTCTGCCAATATACCAGGAACTCCCTCAAAAGAGGATCAGACCTCTGTAAGGCGCAGATGTCAGTCAACGAACAGTCCGGCAGTGCCGAGATCAGGGACTGCACTGCTGCAAATGGCTGAGCAGTCTGCTGAAGGGCAAGTGGAACTGAGCTCCCTGGTAACACACTAGCAGCCAAGTCTGCAGATGTCACGTACTGCCTTGACAAGGCATCCGCATTCCCATTGCTTCGCCCAGAGCGGTATTTTATCTGAAAGTCGAAGGCAGCCAGTTGTGCTGCCCACCTGTGTTCCAGGGCTCCAAGCTTTGCGGTCTGGAAATAGCTCAGCGGGTTGTTATCCGTGTAAATCACACTTGTGTCCCAGCAGGTAATCCCTGAACTTCTCGGTCACGGCCCACTTGAGTGCAAGCAGCTCCAACTTCATGGAGCTGTAGTTAGTCATGTTGCGCTCAGTGGGCCGCAGACCTCGACTGGCATATGCCACAGGCCGTAAACCTGTGGGGGTCTCTTGTGAGAGCACTGCGCCCAGGCCGCTGAAACTGGCATCAGTTTCGAGGACAAAAGGCAGCGAAAAGTCAGCATAGGCCAACACAGGTGCAGAAATGAGCTTTGCTTTTAAGCCTTCAAAGCTCTCCTCACACTGGGGTGTCCATAGTGAACCCAAAGGCTGTCCAGATCCCTTCCTATTCTTTGTACCAGCCAGTGAGGCCACCAACCTATGTAGAGGTGCGGCCAACCGGGCAAAGCCCTCCACAAACCGGCGATAGTAACTGGAAAAACCCAAGAACGATCGCAATTCAGACAGGTGGGCTGGTCGTTTCCACTTTGCCACGGCTTCAATTTTTGATGGGTCTGTGGAAACACCCTTGCTGGAGATTATGTGACCAAGATAGCCAACTTCTCGCTTGAAGAAGGCACACTTCTCCAGTTTTGCCTTCAAGCCCTCCTTCTGAAGGCGACTCAGGACCAGCTCCAGTCGTTCCAGATGTTGTTTAACTGAAGTGGAGAAAACTACTATATCGTCTAGGTACAGCAGTAGGGACTCTCACTGCTTGTCCCCAAACATCCTCTGCATGAGACGCTGAAAGGTACCCGGAGCGTTGCACAAGCCGAACGGCATTCTGTTCCATTCAAAGAGACCAAATGGAGTACAGAATGCCGTCTTAGGCTTGTCCTGCTCTGCAACCGGAACCTGATTGTATCCACTGGCCAAATCAATGGTTGTAAACCAACGGGCCCCCGCCAGCGCATCTAAGCTCTCCTCAATGCGGGGCAGGGGAAAGGCATCCTTCCTGGTCTTACTATTAAGAAGGCGGTAGTCGACGCACAGGCGAAGACTCCCGTCCTTCTTTCGGACCAGGACGATGGGAGATGCATAAGGACTATTACTTTCCCTGATCACCTGCGCCTCGAGGAGCTGGTTTATATGAGACTTCACAGCCTCGTATTCGGACGGGGGAATACGCCGATAGCGCTGCCGGACAGGAACGTCATCAAGCAGAGGGATTTCATGGTCAACCAAGCTGGTGCACCCCAAGTCGCCCTCATGTGCCGCGAACACGTCCCTGTACTTCTGCAACAAAGCCCTGACTCCTGCCCGTTCCTCCTCTTTTAGGGCGGACAG
This sequence comes from Knipowitschia caucasica, assembly GCA_964034765.1. Taxonomy (NCBI): domain Eukaryota; kingdom Metazoa; phylum Chordata; class Actinopteri; order Gobiiformes; family Gobiidae; genus Knipowitschia; species Knipowitschia caucasica. Next base: position 29,714,001 of record OZ035839.1, read on the forward strand.
GTCCGCCTCCTCCAATCTGCCCTGGATCGACTCAGCCTCTGCCTGGGAGGACACTGTGGCTGCAACGGAACTCACCTCTGTGACTCCCGGAGGTAAACTCACTACCTCTGCCTTACTCAGGGATCCTAGGGTGGTCCGGGGATACAGGAGTGCATCACTTGTCCCCACATTGACTACCGGGATGTAAACCGTGCCATGGTCCACCTGAACCAGGCAAGGCGAGGCTAGGAGGCCAGCTGGAAGGCCAGTCGGAGGGGGCTCAAACAGGGCAGCTCTTCCAGCAAACTGTCCAGGGCATGTACTGACAACCAGCCTCATAGTGCCACCTCGTATACGCACAGCTCGAGGCCCTCTGACATTCACCGTGCCAATAGTGGTTTCTGGCGCTGCAGCAGCATGGTGGCAGCTCTGTAGGGCCTTTATGACTGGACCCGGGGCCTGCACAACTGCGGGCAAATCAAACAATGAAGTACCATGGGTACCAAAAAGCTCCTTGTAGCATCGGCGAATTACATTCATACCTAAAATTCCAGGGGCAGAGTCCCCGGTGCCAGGAGGATCTCGTACGACAAGTACTCCGCAGCGGGGAATCTTCTTGTCGAAGAGGGCCACATCGAGCTCCAGGTAGCCCATGTAAGGGATCTCAAGCCCATTGGCTGCCCGCAACTGCAACCAATGGCAGGAGCGGAGGCGGTCAGAGCCCCAAGGTTCGAAATGTTCCTTGAAGAAGCTTTCTGTAATGGTAGACACCATTGAACCGGTATCCACCAAACATTTGATATGAACCCCACCCATGTCCACCATAAGGTTTGGACAAGAGGCCATTAACTCTGAAACATTGCCGACCTGTGAGCCTGGGACCTCCCCTACTGAACTTTGGCTCCACGGTTCAGAGGGCTTCAGTTTCCCGAACGGGATGGAACATTGGATGGTCCGACCAGAGAATTGGCTCGAGGACGGGACACGATTCTCTCGCCATCGCATTCGCTGGCGTAGTGGCCCAACTGATTGCACCTACGACAGGTTATACCACTGCGTTGCCGTCTATTATTCTGTTGCGGGGCCTGCAATGAAGCCACTGTCTGAGTAAGTAGACTAAGCTGCTCCTGCTGTATTTTAAGCAGCTCCATCACCTCACTCACACCAGGTGCCGCAGGCGGACCAGGTGCCACCGGAGTGGCGCGAGTGAAACCCCTGACCTCATACTGCAGGCCACTGACCGAGGGAAGGGAGAAACTACGCTCTCTGAAATGGCCGGGGAGCCCCTCCCTTTCCCATCTGAGTGCCTCAGCTCTTACTTGAAGCAAGGTTGCAACTGGGTTATCACGAATAAAACGCTTCAGGTCCCTACGTAGAGCACCATCAATGACCATCCATCCATCCATCCATTTTCTTCCCTTTAATCCATTTCTGGGTCAGGGGGGTGGCAGTCAGAGATGCCACCCAAGTCTCATAGCACCAGCCCCTCACTGACCCTCTGCAGGTGGTGAGTCCACAGGAGGACGGCTGCTCTCTGAGTGTGAGCATAGCCTTGATCTTTCAGTGGGGGCTTTGGGCAAAGTGGGGTTAAGTGTCTTGCCCAAGGACACAACGACAGCAGTCATCAGTGGGAGTCGATGGAGAAGGTGCAGAGGTGGGAATTGAACCCACGACCTTCTGGCCTTAAGGCCAATGCTCTACCAACTGAGCTACTGTCGCCCCAATCAATGACATGTTCAGTAAATTGGTCTCGAAGGAGAACCTCTGAGTTGGGCACCCCATCCGGGGCACTCTGCTTTACCCGCTCCATAATAGCCAACAAAGCTAAGGAAAACTCCCGCAAAGTTTCCCCTTCCTCCTGTCGTCTCGAGAAGAATGCCTGTTGCAGGGTGACATATGGTTGGGCACAACCATAGAGCTCCTTAAGAATTTCTACCACTCTACCTGGATTTTCACGTTCCTCTACTGGACGGAACTTAACTTCATTCCTCGCCTCCCCCTCCAAGTGGTCGAGGAGAAAGAACGCTTGATCAACTGCAGAGAGGTGTCGAGCCCGCATACAGGCTTGTGCTTCTTCCAACCATTCACTGAAAGATAGGCCGGACTTACCATTAAACAGAGGGCATTTTTGGTCCCGCGTCATCACAAGCACTCGGTCTGTAGTGGGGGTGTGAAAGCCCAGCGACCGAGCTTGACCAGTGGAGACGCCCGAGGCCTGGGAAGCCCCGCTCGGGCCAGCCGGATTTGACGCCCCATTGTGAAGAAGTCGCTCATTGTCCGCCTTAAGCTGAGCCAGCTGCTCCCTGAGCTGCTGCATCTCCTCCTCCATACTCGCGAGAGCGCAGAGCCAAGCAACCTTTAGGAAAGCTATATAGAAAAGAATTGACTGAGAGGATTAATTTTGGTACCTGAAATGATAACCGCTGTTCTATCCAGACTACCACCCACACACGATAAAAGTACAATATATCAAAATAGCTCGAAGAACAACTCATCAAAACTACTTTCAAAAAAACATTTAAACTGGATGTAATACAGTTTCACGTCTCTTATTATGTCCGATCCTGCCAGCAACGCCAAGATGTGACGTGAGGGTGTAAAAAAAAGGGAGATTTAACAGTTCCAGCAACGCCAGGTGGTCTAGGGACCACCCAAATAATTGGTATAATAAGGCCGCACAAGTTGTGGACATAGGAGACGCGAGACTATACTTACAAAACAGTTCACAAGTTTATTTTCACAATCATAAGTTAAATACATCAAATAGGCCTTTAATGGAAAAAATGGTTCAAATGTATTTCTTAAAATGGTGGCAAATCAGGACACAAGGACAAAAAGAAACAAATAGCAATGTAAATGAACCAAGTCATTCAATAAAAGAAAACAAACTGCAAGCCATGCAAATAAAGCAAACAAAAGAAAAAGCCAAGCAAAAAGCATGCGAAGGCAAAATAAATCAACACCAAATCAAGATAAACTCACCAAACCACTCAGAATAACCTAAATAAACAAAAAGAAAGATTATTAACGAAGGTCCGGGTGCCACAGGACATGCCCTTTAAACTAGAGCACTCCAGCGCTCGTGCACGCTGCAGCGGTGTGATCCGAGCCAGGAGGCCACACGTGAGCGCGCTCCAGCGTCTCCAGAGACATGCGAGACAGAGGTGGACAGAACAGCGGCTGCCTTTCAGAGTGGTAGCCCTGGTATAGACCACACGTGGAGAGAGCCTGAATGACAGGCACAAATCTGCCAGTGAAAGGCACGCACTCACGGCCAGTGGGAGGAGGGGGAGAGCCGGTATGGATACCAGACTTGTCTCAGCTGCAGCTCAGGGTCTGGGGCAAACAGGTTTACGCTCAGCTTTGGCTTTGAGAGCCAAGAATGAAAAGGCGGACAATGAGCGACTTACCTCGATTGTGGAGCACCCAAACTCGCGGCAAAAGCCAAAGCGCTTCTCCCACGCGCTCCAGCAGCCTCCAACCAAGTAAAGCTGACGGTCACCAAACGTGCGACCACCGCACCCAGGCCAAGACTCATGTGCGCGCGCCGAACACGCACCTGCTTTTAATGGGCTCCACAAGTCCAAGCCAATCATCTTTCAGTGCGGTGCACACCGACATGCCACACGTGTATATTTACATTTTATAGATACATTTGTAATACACCCTAATACAAGACTCTTTCTGGTCTCCCTCTCTGGTCTCTCTGTTCTCTCTAGTCTCTTCCTTGTCTCTCTCGCTCTGGTTTATAGAGATTTGAATCAAAAGGGTCGTCAGTTTAAAAAGAAAAATAATTGTTAAAAAAATTCTAAAGTAAAACAAACAGCTGTCATATCCGTGTACACTCTAAAGCGCAACTGTAGATGCTGAAGTAGAATTACCAGAGGATCTCACTTTGCTCTCTCCGTGTCTCCAGGTGCCGCGGGCGCTGGTGAATGTTGTCCAGGTTCTGCAAATAGACACTTTGAAAAGCGTCCAGAGAAACACAATCGGCTGCTCGCTGCTGCAGAGGTCTGTGTTTCTACAGTCAGATCCACAATCAAGTCAAACTTCACTCAATGATGTATTTGTCCCTCTTTTCCAGGACAGAGTGTCCTTGTGTCGTGAACCCTTCCATCAACTCCCTAGAGTTTGAAGAAATAAGAAGGATCAATCGGGAATATCAGGTCAGATTTGATTTCCAAGTATTCCCAATAAAGACCACATTGTAAGGATCAAACACGTAGGGCCGCTGTGCGGTTGTGTGGTTTCAACACACTCAGTCCTAGATCTATAGCATCAGTCCTGAAACTATAGCCTGAGTCTTGGATCTACAGCCTCTACATCTACCTTCTCTGTCCTGTGAGCAGTGTGGTTGTGTGGTTTAAACATAAGAACACAGGTCCTTCTTAATCCTGACTTAAGCCTCATGTTAAACAGTTTCTATATCACTCCTCCTGAGCCGTCACCATAGCGTCACCTTTTTGCCAATTTGAATGACTGTATAACTATGTATGCAATCACACTTTTTTACAAAAAAAGTTTAATAAGAAGCAAAATGAAAGAGTTTTGTGAACAAATGCAAAGCCCAATTTTCCCAAACTACTTTTCCCTACTCTATCTACTGTACTGTACAGTAGAATAGAGTGCAGTACAGTAGAATAGAGTAGTATAGAGCAGGATAGAGTAGGGCTGATGGAAACGGGGCTTTATACTCTCACTATTCTACTTTGGTGTTGTTGTGTACTTCCTTTTACACTTGCTTTTGATTTTTTGTTGTTTTTTAGGCAGAACTGGAATTTCTTTTGTCCAGCGACCGATTTGACAGAAAAGAAGACTTTGCTGTGGTCCTTCAGCCATTTTTACACAATTACTTCCTCCCACACGTTGGGGTAAGAAGTGTACAATAATAGTTTATGTATGTATGTGTTTATGTATGTATATATACATACATACACACACACACACAGAAGACACCAGAACTGGCCAGTTGATTATTGGTAATATCAAGGGTCTTTTAGGAGGGAGAGGTGGACACCAGTTTCTATTCTCTGGACTGCTTCCACCTCAGTGACCGGGCCCAGGCTGAGATGGCTATCGCTTTGTGGAATAATATGGTGATATGACTTTAGAGCAAAACAATTGGGATAAATGGGAAAATTGATATATTAAAGTGTGTTTGAATGTGTTCTCAGCTGGAGCCTGTCGGGAGGAAGACTGCGTTAAACGATTACACACACAACCGCTCCAAGATCCACTGTCCCACACAGGTATGACAGTCATGGTCCTGAACTCACCTGAAGTGTCTGGTCTGTAAGAGAAAAGAAAGACAGGAGGGAAGGCTAAGAATCAATTATGCAGGGAATATGAGACTGGAGACTGACAAAATGTGGAGCATCGTGAGTGGTTGTTCAGGTTTCATGTAGCGACTGTTTGTGTCTCATTTAACGAGACTCTCTCTCTGTCGTCTCCCTATGGTCAATCACGCTAGTTTTTTTTAGTCTAGTCTCCCTTTCTGGCCTCTCTCTTTGTCACCTCTTTGTCATGTTTTCCATACAGGACGCTCCCTTCATTTTCACCAAAATGAACAGTTTGTCTGTTTCCTCCACCGCTCCACCATCCACCCCAGGTCCAGAGAGCTCCACGTCCCCCTGGACCAGCTCGGTGACCGGCCCCCAGCCTCTGTGTCCCCCCAGCCTGCCCGTGTGGGTCCCCGTGCTGGCCTCCGTTGGCAGTCTGGCTTTGGTGTGGCCTGGGCCGTCTGCTCCTGCCTGAAGAAAAACAAAAGTGTGAAAGTTTACGGGACCAGCTTTTAGATTTACAAGACTTTTACAAAAAACAGTTGTTTTTCACAGCCTCCAAAGAAGAAACAGATTTTCATGTTTTTGACTTTGGCTAATACTTGTAAATATGATCTCTCTGGTCTCACTCTGTGTGGTCTTTCCCTCTGATCCCTCTGACTCATCTCTCTCTCTCACTAAGTACTGTGGGTGGGAGACCTCTGGGAACACCAAGTGCCACTGAAATTATGTCCTTCGGCAAGACACTTGACCCAAATTAGAATGACTCTGGTGTGTGCAAATGGTTGGTGGTGGGGGAGGGGGGGGGCACAGACTGGTTGCCTGAGTGCAGCCGATGTAATTGTCCTTAATGTCCAAAACCTGGAATGTATTAAGTTTGTGTTTAAAAAGTTCATGAAATAACTGTATTTATTGGCATAGATGTCTGTAGAGATTTGTGTTGGATACAAAGCTTAATAACTATAGAAATATTCAATACGTGCCTTACTTAAAATTAAAAAAATAAATCTTTACTTATATAGTGCTTTGTATAGACCAAGGTCACTCAAAGTGCTTTACAAGTGTTGAGAGTTCAGATATTTCTCTAAAATATTGTATTATTTTCTTGTTGATCTTTGTTTCAAGGTTAAAAGGAAGCTTGGTACTTTTTAAATAGTGAAGTAAGTAAATAATGTTTATTTATATTGCGCATTTTACAGACCAAAGTCACCCAAAGCGCTTTACAATGTTCAGAGTCAAGATATTGTTTCAATCATTCCACACACGGTGATGACGGAAGCGAGTCGCCGAACACACTGGCGCATCAGCCCCCAATCAACACTATCCATTCACTCTCATTTACATTCATACCTATTGTGCATGTTTTTAGTGGTAGGGGAAACCTACGCAGACACGGGGAGAACATGCAAACTCCACTCAGAAAGGCCCTGTTCCAACCGGGATTCGAACCCAGGACCTCCTTGCTGAGAGGCAAGAGTGCTATCTACTCAGCCACCGTTCCAAATGCTCAAAATGTGTTCAAGATAAAATGTTTGAACCATAAGCAACGGTTAGCCCCACCCCCACTGCTACCTGATTGGAGGCAAAGAATACAACTCCTTATAGAAAACTGAGCTCCCTATTGGTCCAAGTATTCTCTTGCAGCAAATGTTTCTGCTGAAGCTTGTGCCAAGGGATGGGCCTTATTTAAACAGTTATTATGAGGATATGTATTGTAGACAACGACACAGAAGTTACACATTTCATCTTTCAAACATTTATTAAACATTACTGCAAATAGAAGCGTTTATGCAGCAATTATTTGACCTGTAGAAGAAAGAATTGAAAAACAATTGAATAAAAAGACAAGATTCCAAATTGTTAAGTGCTGTTTACATTTACTATAACAATAATAATGTGTAGACAGATTTGTAGTGGAAAAATCACATAAAACAGAATGTGGCACACTGTCTCTCAAGTATGAATCAATAGATAGATATATACCTAATCGATTGTATTCAAACATAAATCTACGGAACTTAGCAGCAGTCATTTGTTGATCTTGTTGGACACCAGTGATTGGAAACCCCAGGTGCTCTATGTGGCACTCGTCTTTTTGATGGAAAAACTGGTAAAGATGTCTCTCAAAAAAAAGAGACCGAGAGTCTGGGGGGGTTCATGTCAGTGCCTGCAGGACAGAGGGGGGCACTCTGCTGATGTAGAACTGATGGTTCCGGAGCGTGGCCAAAACTCCGGCTGAGTTCATATGTTTTACGTCTGCGTCGTAACGGTACGAGTTTCCGTGAACGTCTGTGAGTTTACCTGCAACACACAAAGAGACACGCACGCACACAGAGAAAGAGAGACTTTAGTGCACTGCTTCAGCCAGCCCTACCCAATAGGCCATGTGTTGTAGCACTCTGCAATAACGAGTATATTAAAAAGTATTTTCCGTACAGCCGACTCGCTTCATGTTCACTCTCAAAATAAACGCTCAAATGTTGAATTTCTCAAAGGGATTGTTTACATTTTCTTCTGCAGTGTATCGCTACCTATACATTTGTATGTATAGGTAGCGATAGACTCAGACACTGTAGTCATTACTTCGCTTTGTGTATCAACTGTGTCAGTGTTTTGAAGTGTTTCATTGTAAAATTAAAAGCTAGAGGACAAATGTAATTACTGCAGCCTCTGAATAGACAACAGCAGTAGACAACCCCACAGGACTCGCCGGGTCAACTCATCCGCTGCGTTCCGGGACCTCTCTCATCACAAATTAAGGGTAAATGTCTTCTGTTTATTCTGACGTACCTCCCACTGCATGTAGGATGGCCTCCGGAGCACAGGTGTCCCACTTCTTACAGCCAGGACTCGCAAACACGTACGCTGAAGCCCTGCCCTCGATGAGCTGCAGGATCTGCCACAAAAATATGACGAGTCAGGACGAGAACCAGGACGAGAACCAGGACAAGTCAGGAAGAAGTCTCTCTAGTTTCCCTAGTCGCTCTCTCTTCCCTGGTCAGTCTCTCTTCCCTGCTCTTTCACTAGGACAAGTCAGGAAGTGGTCTCTCCCAGGGCCCTCTCCCAGGACCCCCACCCAGGACCCTTACCCAGGACGAGTTAGGTAGTGGTGTCTCTCCCTGGTCTTTTCACACATTCTGTCCCATTGATAGTAGACTTTAAATGAAAAGCTGCAAGATTAGAGACTATAACTGAAAGCAGACATGGTGGCCCTCCCCTCTCACCTTGTTCCCGGCTCCTCCTACGCGGACCACCTCGTGTGGCTCCATGGCGTCCACGCAGTCTGTGACCAGTTTGTTGCTATGGGACCTGGTGGTTGTGACGATGCGTCTGTCCGCGGGGGCTTCATTTAGCTCAAATCCAAACGCCCCCAGTCCCAGGACCCCCCAGAGGGTCCGGCCCAGAGTGGCACCCGACCCTAGCTGACGGAAAAGCAATGGAGTCCAGTCACAACATGTGCTGTTCACCTCAGTCATGGATCTAGAGCCAGTTTCTCACTTTTTCCCCACTGGGTTTCTGAATGGTTCCTTATTAATGCAGGAGGGTCGAAGGACAGTGATGATCAGGGACATTTCTACATATTTATTAACATTTCTGGAAAGTTTTCGCTATGGACCAATGGCTCTTCTATGTGTTATTATTAGTAAAGTCCTCCAGGAAGACTATTGTGATTAAGGTTGATTTTTTTTTTTTTTTCGAACCCCAAATATAAATACATACATTTGTATGTATAGATTTAGATTTCTTTATTGGATATTTAATAATAATCAAAAACCCACAGATAGGAAACAGCAGCTCCAATTGTTCTTCAACAATTGTAAAAGTATCTAATAATTAACCATGATCAGTGACTGAGATCAAAGCTTCTAACACGGTCGTCACCTGATAGTTGTAGAACGGCTGGTTGATGACGCCTGCAATGGCTCTCCCTCTGTGAGCAACGCCGATGAGGACCGTCACATTATCCAATAGGCCTGGGACGACAACAACAACTAATTTAATATATAAATATATATATAAGACAATATAAACAGGATCATAGAGAGTGCAAAACCACAGACTGTTACTTCCCCAAGTCAATAGGAGCCAGAGTGAGTTGGAGCTAAACTTAAAAACCTGAATAATTAAAAGTTAAGAAAAATACAAAATTATTACTAAAATTAATACTTTTGGATTAATAGCGGTATTAATGTATGTCATAGCGGTTTCTCTCTCTGGTGTCTACTTTTGTTTTAAAGACAGAAAACTGGTCTTAGTGTGCCGTCATAGTGATCCTGACTATGAAAAATGAATGAGTCAGATGTGTGGGAAAGGTTGGTGGGGGTGGGAAAGGTTGGTGGGGGTGGGAGGGGTTGATGGCAGACTGATTGCCCGAGTAAAGCTTAAACTGGTCTCAGTCCTGTCTCAGTATTACAAGACTGACATAGGAGCTTCTAGACAGAAAGGGCTGAGCTACATGTTTGTGACCGAAGTTCCTGATATTGGTGTGTATAGACCAAAAAACAACCCCAAGTCTGTGACTGATGAGGTCCAAGGTTGTAACAGGTTAAAAAACTCAAAAAAGTCCTCTAAAGCAGGGGTTCCCAAACCTTTTAGCCTGCGACCCCCAGGATAAATGCGCTGCTGCCTCGCGACCCCCACGTCAACAGCCCTTCCCGTCACATGAAATGAGCAGTATTTCCTTGATTCGGAAAAACGCTTTATAGAGACTCGTGCCACTAGCCCAAAAAAGGAGGCTCGCCCTCACTGTTCTCCGACCGCGGTAAAGAGACCCGGGTAAAGAGGTTCGCACATTAAAAGCGGGTGGCCGCTTTATTCTGTTACTCACGGTAAAAAGTGCATTTTGGCGGCTCATCCCCGCGGCTTCTCTTTCCAACGTTACTGTTAGTAGCAGCATAAAGCAGCCACCGGCTTTTAATGGCTCTTTACCGCTAACTCCGAAAAGCCAGGCCTCTGTACCGTGGTGTTCTCCACTGCCCTCTCTCCCTCCACTGCCTTCTTTAACAAGTAGTCCTTTTAAATCAAATCAAAAGAAATATTTAAGGGCTACATATTTGTTCAATGTTTTTTTTTTCGGAAATCATCTTGCAAGCCCCCAAGGGGTTCCCCCACTTTGGGAACCACTGCTCTAAAGTAGCAATATGTAAGATTTTCATGTCAAGTCATCATTAAATGGCCCAAATCTGTCATAAAGAATTATTTGAAAAGAACATGTTTTGTTAATGCCTTAACTGATCCTATTATTGTTTTAATTTCAATATCCCGCCCTCCACTGTTTTCCAATCAGAAAGTCCGTGATCCGGGTTGCCAGAATTCACCGCGTCAAGCTAATCTCACTAACATGTGGCCGCAGAAGTAAAGAAGGTCTCGTTATGATTCTCAAATGATTAATGACAAAACAAGGAATAAAACCAGGATTTCTATCTTTGTGAAAAAGGTGTTGTTTAAAGCTGTTGACAAAACTCTTTTTGGCCATATTTTTTACATACTGCGCCATTTATAAGTTCAGCCAGAGAACCAAAAAAAATATATTTATCTAGTGTTGATGAGTATCCATTTGGCAAAACAAAGGGACGGCAGAAATATTCAAATAATTCAAATAACCAAAACATAATTGCTCTTCATCACATGGATCTGCAGCTTGTTCAGACAGAAATGTGAAAAAATAAAGAGCACCATCCTCACTCAGACATTCAGCCCTAAGTCGATTTTGCACGTCTCCTTTAACTGTACCTTCTGTATACTCCTTGGTCCCGTCCAGAGGGTCCACCCACACCACGAGCTGAAGACAACAGACACAGGGCATTTGTGGTCACTATTATCTGATGATATAAAATATTGTGAAAATATTTTTCCAGCAATGTTACCTCCTCTTCCTTCACGTCTGTAAATTCCTCAGGACAGGTTTTGAGGAGGACGTCGTCTGCCTGACCACTCTCGATGAGCTCGTCCCCCGCCTCCTCTGAGGGCAAATCCTGTTCAACACCACAGAGTTTCGTTTAGCACCTTCTAATGCTAACTGTCCTGGCAAACATTACTTCAGCCATGGTTTGAAGCAGCGTAAGTGGGTATAATGTAGTTCTTTGTAGTTTGGGGGAAGACTGTAAGGTTGAGTTTAAGATTGTTAGTCTCCTCTAGACAATAACCCTAAATGACTGGACAGATCAGATGAGTCAAAACAAGCACCTCTTCTCCGATGATGGTGAGGTTGGGGAAGCGTCTGGACAGAGAGGCACAGATGCTCTGCTGCGCCAGTCTGTCGGCCAGCGTCTGCAGGTCGTTAGCACCGCTCTGAAAACAAAGACAAGGAAAGATGCAAGTTTAAAACTCTAAACTCAACCCAAGACACAAGGCACACGTCCATTTGTAATTTGTAACATAAGATAAGATCAACCTTAATCCTCCCTCAGTGGGAAAAATTCTGACTGAAACTTTTGCAGTAGTCATAAAATAAAATAATTCTTAACCAAGTCTAAAAGAATAAATTGTTGTCAAACACACAAATCCCACGGAGAGTTCTTAGACAAAGTAGTCATTTACACATAATTGATATTACTAAAAGAAGATTATGGCAAAAACATTTATCATATAAAGAGAGTTAAAATTAGTTGAGATTGACTGCTTAATGGATAAACCGAGCAAGCAAGGTTAATAAATGTTTTATTATATGACTCTCGTCTGTGTCTTTACCAATGCTTTTGAGATATTTGTGAAGTATGTTCATGTCCGACTTGGTTTTGTGTGATACGGGCTGTGGACCGATGTCATGGTAACGGTCCGTGGAAAGATATCAAATGTGATACGCGCTGTTCGGACCAATTGTCATGGTAACGGTCCGAGATGGGAAAATAGCAGACCGCAAATCAACCAATCAGAGCGCGCGTACGGTCCAAGTCATATAATAAAATGTGATATCACACAAACAGCTCTAAACACATGGATCATAAACAAATTTGACTCTGACCTTCTCCACGATGCCCAGCTCTCCACTGTGCAGAACCCTGCGCACTATGGCCCCTGCTCTCTCTGCCACACAGAAGGCTGAAGCCACCAGCCGCATTAGCACCGGAGGGGCCCCCGACATAACTGAAATCACAGTCATATACATTAACACAGGTGTACATGTCACTCAAATTAGCCAACATAAAACTGTGCACAGTAGTTAGCACTCTTGCTTCTCAGCAGGAAAGTCCTGGGTTTGAATCCCGGTTGGAACAGTGTGCGAGTTCTCATCGTGTTTGCGGTTGGTTTGTGGTTCAGAAGGTCCTGGGTTCAATTCCACCTCCAGGCCTTTCTGTGTGGAGTTTCCCCTACCAATAAAAACAAGTACAATAGCATGCACCGCCTGTATGTGTCTGTGCTCTCCTGAGTGGATTGAGAGGACATACGGCCACAACAACTGTAAACTGCTTTGTGAAAGGCGCTATAAAAATAGAGATTACTTTTTTTCTTTACCAAATGTAAGTAACAATAGTTCAATAGAGGACTATCTATTTGTCCTCTAGTATTGTATTGTTTTGTATTGTATTGTATATTAGAAATTAAACATCATAACAAGTAATATCAATTGATTAGCAGAGCCCTGTATATGGATATCATATGTTCTTATTTTCCTAGAATCTGCATTTTATATGCAATCATTACAAGGACGTGATGTTGAATAAACAAAAAGAAAACAGCTCTTGTGAAAGTCTCTAGGCCTGGGGTGTGCAGACCAGAGTGGGGCCCTTCTCTGTCGCTGCCCCAGACACTGAACTGAGTGTCGCTTTATTTCTATTGAACACATTTTTATTGTTATTGAATGTATATGTTATGGATTCATGTTGTTTGCACTTTGATCTGGTAAAGCACTTTGGTCACTGTGTGTGTAAGGATCTATTCATAAAAGGTGATTGATAGTTTGATTGATAAGCATGACAGTTTGGGTCATTAGAGAAAGTTCATTTGATAAAATGGTTCTTTGTAAAGTTTAAAAGTTCACGTTAATCCGTCAGATGTTATTGATTGACAATGTTGACTATGGACCAACGTTAACCCTAAGCCACTGTGGGATCGCTTTTTGATTCTGAAATTAATAGATTCGTATGAACTTGAGGTAAATGAGAAACCAACAAAACAAGGCTTTATATACTCGAGACTCTGATCATAGAGCCCAGAGAGAGAGAGAGACCAGTGAGGGACAAGAGAGATGGTGTGGTCATTATAAGTCTGTAGGAACAAGTTGGACATGTGTGAAAAGGAAACTTACCGGTGAAATGTTTAGTTACTCCAAGAAACCAGCTGCAGGCGTCTGTGCGACTGATTCAATGGACTTCCGCGTGCTGAAAATGTGACGGAGTTTTTACCCCGACACAGGAACATTTCCACGCAAAAACCCTTCTAACAAATGTAAATAATTTTACAGTTAAGTCATGCCACTAAACAAAGATTAAGAACAGATAGTTTCGTTTAGGTTTTGAGAAATGTGTTATATTCCAGTGTGAGGGCAGGATGTGTAAAATCCTGCCCTGCGTTGGGGAAAATATGCGGTTTGACGCGATGATAACTACCTATAACGACCTATAAACACTAGTACGCAGGCTTTAGTACCCATTTGTATGTAATGTTCAAGTCTCTACGTATCACCGAAACACTGGTTGATCATTCACAGTCTATGGTTTGGACATCATCTGGTAACGTAAGAAAAGAAACGGGAAAAATGTCTACTTCTTCGCTTAAACCTCCCTGGCAGGCTGCAGTGTGAGACGGAGGATGCTGCCCCTTCTTGTTCATACTGCAGAACACAACAGTAGACAGAACAGATTTGAAATGGGTGTGAATGACGCTTAAATTATCTCAACCCCCTCTCTATCATTTAACATGTTGATATATAGATTACAATAATAGGCTGCATTACTATTATTGTAAGATAGAATTAAACATATAGAATACAATATGTAACAGAGAGATCAGGGAGAGAAACCAGAGAGAAAGACCAGGAAGAACGATCGGAGAGAGTCCAGAGAGAAAGACCAGAAAGAGCGATCAGAGAGAGAGAGTCCAGAGAGATAGAGCGGATATAGACCAGAGAGAGAGTGACTCCATGACAGCCTTATAGAGTCATTTGAGCGATTCGGGCTACCCCACCTCAAGTCCCTCACCTCCCCCCTCCTGGACCCCCTGCGGTTCGCCTACAGAGCCAACAGATCTGTAGACGATGCCATAAATCTGGCCCTCCACCACATCTTATAGTACCATACCATGAAGTCCACAGTTGGTGCCAGCTCTACTTCAACACCATCCTGCCATCCTTGCTCAAGAACGAGCTTTCCCAGCTCAACATGCCGATGCACCTGCAGGTGGATCACTGACTTCCTGACGTGTGTGCCTGAGGAAGAATGTCTCGGACTCTTGGATTATAAATACAGGAGTCCCACAGAGCTGTGTTCTTTCTCCCCTGCTCTTCTCCCTGTACACCAACCACTGCACCTCCAGCCACGACCCAGTCCGTCGTCCACAAGCTGATCAAGTTTGTGGACGACACCACCCTCATTGGACTCATCTCAAACAATAATGAGTTCGGCTACAGGAGGGAGGTGGACCGGCTGGTGTCCTGGTGCAGTGGTAACAACCTAGAGCTGAACGCCCAGAAAACAATGGAGAAGATTGTGGACTTCAGGAAGAACACAGTCCTCCCGCCCCTGCCATCCCTGGACTCCCCCATCACCTCTGTGCACCACCTCACCAGGACCTCAAGTGGGAGCCGACCATCAGCTCCCTCATCAAGAAGGCCCAGCAGAGGATGTACAGTAAATATTCAAATACTCGGAAATAGCGAGAGAGCATTATCACCCGCACATTAAAATAATAATACGTTGGTTACACTGCTTTTCTGGACACTCAAATTCTCTTAACAGCATTCTTTCACTGCCTCTGTAGCCACAGTTGCCATGGGGCACTTGGTGTTCCCAGAGGTCTCCCATCACAGTACTAAAAAGGTCCTTGCTTTGCTATAGCTCATGTGTTCCTAGGATCTAATTGAAGAAATTACAATAAAATAAATAAAAATATTCGAGGGATCATTATTGACCAGACAGGCTACACAATGGATAAATTGTCAAAGACGGGTCGGAGGAATTCCAGTATAGTGGCTCAAGTCCTACTTCTCACACAAACAGCAATTTGTTCAAATCCGTAAAAATAGGCACTTTTAAAAAACCTACTACTCACTGTACATGGTCCCCCAGGGATCTGTGCTGGGACCAATGTTGTTCCTACTGTATATATGAGCTTTGCTAAAGAGGAGAGAGTTGTAAGAGGAAGATAAAAGTGAACGTTTTGAGAGGAGCTGAAGAGGGTCAGAAGGTGACAGTAGTAAATATTCTCATTTTACATGATATATCTTGCACATAATGGACTATATTTTGCTTTTAAGTGTGTACCCATTGTAAGGCGACCTTGAGTGCCCAGAAAGGTGCCATATAGATAAAATGTATTATTATTATTATTATCTAACCTCTCAACATGTTTGCACATTTCCTGTATTTTTGCACAACCTGAGTGATAATATTTATGTCAAAGGTGATATGTACATTTCTCCATTGTGAGATCAGTAAAGTTTATCTTATCAAGTGAGAGAGGAACTGGAGAGGGTCTGAGGGTAAAGGTGAGAGCAGTGAGAGAGGAGCTGGAGAGGGTCTGAGGGTAAAGGTGAGAGCAGTGAGAGAGGAGCTGGAGAGGGTCTGAGGGTAAAGGTGACTGCAGTGAGAGAGGAGCTGGAGAGGGTCTGTGGGTAAAGGTGACTGCAGTGAGAGAGGAGCTGGAGAGGGTCTGAGGGTAAAGGTGACTGCAGTGAGAGAGGAGCTGGAGAGGGTCTGAAGGTAAAGGTGACTGCAGTGAGAGAGGAGCTGGAGAGGGTCTGAAGGTAAAGGTGAGAGTAGTGAGAGAAGAGCTGGAGAGGGTCTGAGGGTAAAGGGGACTACAGTGAGAGAGGAGCTGGAGAGGGTCTGAGGGTAAAGGGGACTACAGTGAGAGAAGAGCTGGAGAGGGTCTGAGGGTAAAGGTGAGAGTAGTGAGAGAGGAGCTGGAGGGGGTCTGAGGGTAAAGGTGACTGCAGTGAGAAAGGAGCTGGAGAGGGTCTGAGGGTAAAGGTGACTGCAGTGAGAGAAGCGCTGGAGAGGGTCTGAGGGTAAAGGTGACTGCAGTGAGCTGCTATATTCGGCTGCTTTATGCAATAAACAAACAAAATCCGTGACACTTTGTCTTTTAATCTCTCCACATCCAACAAAACATGAAAATGACATTTCACAAACAATTATGATGAATAAAAACAATACTTGTTTTTCTTTTTACTGTGTAACAATCCGGAGTTGAAGATCCACACAGCACAACAAAAACAACATTACTAATTTGATTTATTTTTTTCTAACACAGCAGAATATAGAAACAGCTACAACGACGACACCGATACATCCCAGAGTTATTCCAACAATAGCTCCGACTGAGAGACCTCCTTCAACAGGAACATCTGTGAAAACACAATACATTTATAGTTTCCCCAAATGAAATAAAACATGTTGACCCATAAATGTACACAAGAGCTGGAGGACTTTCCATGTCAATGTGCCATTTTGAAATACATTGGTTGATAGGGGACAAAATGGATGTGAGAATCATGTTTTCGTTTCACCGGTGCTACTAATATTGTTGCTTCCACCGTGCCCTCACAAGTTTGAAGTAGGATCCATTGAGGACCACAGTTAGAAAAATAATTATGCAAAAACATTTAAAGCAGCTTCATAACAGGGTTAAAACTATAGGAGGAGGATTGTGCAGTTTGTACACAATGCATTTGCACACGTGAACAATACGTAATTGGTAGTTACCTAATGTAACTTAAGCTCTACGAATGGTGCGTAGCCCCTTAGCTATGGGTAACTCAGAGGCTCCCAGCCTCCCGCCAGAGAGAAATAAATGCTCCAATCACGTGCCAGTCCCATCTATAAATAGCCCTCTACAGTCCGCACCTGCCACTTTGAACTCTGCCAAAGCCAGGCTGGACTGATGGGCCCGTAGCTAAGGGGCTACGCGCCATTCGTAGAACTTAAGTTATATTAGGTAACTACCAATTCCACGTCATGGTGCTACGCCCCTTAGAGGAGGCTACGCCCCTTAGAAGAGGCTTCGCTATGGGTAACCACGCGTAAGCCGTAGGAGAAATGTACTCCCATCAGGCCAGCGTGGAGTCATTGGAGCCCTGCCCGAGATACCCCCAACACCTCCAAGGTGAGTGGCCTCAGGCAGGAAAAAGGAATCCAACACAGCGTTAAAGGCCGCTCCTACCAAGGACACCCGTAAGACACTGACGAAACTCAACGCAAGCACCCCAGGGTCAAGGCCGCTCCTATCAAGGACGCCCAAGACCCCTGTCAAGCTTCCCCTGTGAATAAGTGCGGGCCGCATTCCCAGGTCGCCTCCACCAAGAGCTCCCGATGTGAAGGCCAGAACGCCCCAGAGGGACAAGGTCAGCCAGAGACCCAGGACGCCTCTACCAAGAGTTCCTGAAGGACCACATGCTGCCCACAAGGAAATTCAGGGCAGACCAACCCCAGGACGCCTCTATCAAGAGCACCTAAATGGGCCGGCCCATGTGTTTGGATACCGATCCTAGGACGCAAACACCCGAACAGCTGATCAGAACGCCTGAACGCAGCTGTGACGTCCAGGTAGCATCTCAGCATCCTGATTGGACACAGCAGGTGCCGCCGCTCATCCTCCTCCGAGACATGAGGGGGCGAATAAAAAGGTCAGCGTGGAGTCATTGGAGCCCTGCCCGAGATACCCCCAACACCTCCAAGGTGAGTGGCCTCAGGCAGGAAAAAGGAATCCAACACAGCGTTAAAGGCCGCTCCTACCAAGGACACCCGTAAGACACTGACGAAACTCAACGCAAGCACCCCAGGGTCAAGGCCGCTCCTATCAAGGACGCCCAAGACCCCTGTCAAGCTTCCCCTGTGAATAAGTGCGGGCCGCATTCCCAGGTCGCCTCCACCAAGAGCTCCCGATGTGAAGGCCAGAACGCCCCAGAGGGACAAGGTCAGCCAGAGACCCAGGACGCCTCTACCAAGAGTTCCTGAAGGACCACATGCTGCCCACAAGGAAATTCAGGGCAGACCAACCCCAGGACGCCTCTATCAAGAGCACCTAAATGGGCCGGCCCATGTGTTTGGATACCGATCCTAGGACGCAAACACCCGAACAGCTGATCAGAACGCCTGAACGCAGCTGTGACGTCCAGGTAGCATCTCAGCATCCTGATTGGACACAGCAGGTGCCGCCGCTCATCCTCCTCCGAGACATGAGGGGGCGAATAAAAAGGTCTGATCCT
This sequence comes from Knipowitschia caucasica, assembly GCA_964034765.1. Lineage (NCBI taxonomy): Eukaryota > Metazoa > Chordata > Actinopteri > Gobiiformes > Gobiidae > Knipowitschia > Knipowitschia caucasica. The sequence continues at coordinate 29,732,625 of OZ035839.1, forward strand.
GATGACTCTAGACCTAAGGTCAAGGAACGACCTCGGGGAGAAAGGCTGGGTTGGGCCAAAACTCTACCAGTCCATCCCCAGCTCCAACGACCGTCATGCCGGATGAATGGCTAGTGCACACTCGCCATTCTTGTAATCACCCGCCCTCTTGGTAGAAGCCAAGCCACCTAAAGGCCACACAATACGGGCTAGCCTGAGAAACTGGCTTGAAAGGAGACCCCCAACAGGCCCCTCAGGACCACCTTCAGGTCCCAGACCGGAGGTGTCCTCCTGAGGACGGTCCCCCACCCCCGGAGAAAGGGTTTGACCAACGGGTGGGACCGGGCCGAAGCTCCCAAACCCCCCGTGACCAGAGGCAATGGCTGACGCGAACACTGCCCAGGTGCCAGCAGCCCTCCTTCACTCAAAAGGTTCCTGAAGAAACCCCAGAACTCCCTCCAGAGGGCAGGACATGGGGGTCCCAAAAGCGTACCACGCACCAGGCATTGGAAATCCTCCACCTACTGCCCAAGGCCCCGATAGTGGAAGAGGCCCTCGCACATTGACAGGTCTCCACCACCGACGGAGGGAGGACCAGGTCTACGAGTTTCCGCCTTTCAGCCTCCAGACCTAGAGCCTGTCGCTCAGCACCGGGCGCGAGTGAAGCGTCCCTCCTCCCTAGACCAGAGCCCAAGGCTCTTCAGGGAGGGGTCACGGCTCAATCATCGCCATGCCCCTCAGGAGCGGGAACCGGCGGGCCTGCGGGCTGTCCGGAGCGACCAGAATCTCCTCCCGCTCGATACTCCTCAGCAGGATCGATAGGAGGCGAGTTGGGGAAAAACGCATATAAAAGGCCCCCCCCGGCACACGGGTTAGGGTTAGGTGACATGCCTTCACTACCTGTGAAGGCATGTCATGTAGGAACAAAGGCTAAGCCCGCGCCAACTGGCGGAGTGCTGCTGATGCGGACATTGGCCTCAGACAGGTCATCGCCGCTGAGCGCCCAGCTCGCGGAGAGAGAAGTGTCCAGCGCTCCGTGAGGAAGGCCATGTTGCTAGACAACGTGACCACCTGAGACACGTTGGCGTTGCATTGATCCAGGGCAGACATTGTCATCCTATCCTGCTCAGAGGGAAGGAGAGGTCTACCACCTGGCCTGGGCGGTGCAATAGTGGCCCTAACCCAGAGCAGGCCGCTTGGCTGCCTGGGGTCTGGACCAATCGCGTGTCGCGTAGTGAATCACCGGGTGCAAACGCGGACACAGCGTTGGTGTCTGTCTCTCTCTCTCTCTCCCTGCTCAGAAGCCAGACGTGAAGCCAGTCTGGGTGGGAGCGGAGGTGCTCTCTCTCTCTCTCTCCTCCCAGGGGAGATAGCAGCACGCTCTGTAGGCAGTGCTCTCCTCAGAATGATCTCCTCCCGAGTGACGAGAGACCCCTCGTCTTATGACAACTCGGTCTCCACAACACCGCCTCTACACTCCCTGGGTGCAGGAGACAGGTCGAGAGGGACAAATGAACCTCAGACTCCTCTTTCTGAGAGGAGTTTGGGCGATATTTCATGGCGCTAGCATGAGCCACGCGGTGCTCTCTCTCAGGAGATAGCAGGCAGATTTCGCGGCGCTAGCATGAGCCACGCGGTGCTATCTCTCAGGAGATAGTAGCACGCCCTGTAGGCAGCGCTCTCCTCAAAATGGCTTCCTCCCGCGTGACGAGAGACCCCTAGTCTTCGTCAACTCTCGTCTCCACTGCACAATTAACACTGCCTGGGTGCAAGAGGCAGGTCGAGAGGGACATAAAGAACCTCAGACTCCTCCTCCTGAGGGGAGTCTGGGCAAGTCTCGGCGGCGCTAGCATGAGCCCTGCGGTGCTCTCTCTCCTGACTGGGGAGAAAGAAGCACACTCTGTGGGCAGCGCTCTTCTCCTCAGATAAGCTTACCTGGGCAAGCGCTGCACTTCCTCGTCCGACTCTGGAGGGCGAAGAGGAACTCGGACAAAATCAGAAGGCAGAGACATCCTCAGTCTTCAGTCTAACGGTGAGTAGATCTCTCTATGGCAGGGGTTCCCAAAGTTTTTAACCCGCGACCCCCATCATAAATGCGCTGCTCCCCCGCGACCCCCCACCTCAACAGTCCTTCCCGTCAATGAGCATGTATTTCCTTGATACGGAGTAAGGCAGAGACTCGCGCCACTACTGAGCTGCACTGTCCAGCCCAAAAAAGGAGGCTTGCGTATTTTTACTCACGTAGTGACACAGTGATGGGCTTGGTGGGCTCCCTTCTTAGCAGAAGTGGAGCGCATTTCTTGCGGCTTGCCCTCTCTGTTCTCATACCGCGGTAAAGTGGCCCGGCTTTTCGGAGTCAGCGGTAAAGAGGTCCGCACATAAAAAGCGGGCGGCCGCTTTCTGCTGTTACTTTATGCGCTTCATCCCCGCGGCTTCTTTTTCCAAAGTTACTGTAAGTAACAGCATAAAGCAGCCACCCGCTTTTAATGTGCGGACCTCTTTACCACTCAGCGGCACGGTGGCTGAGTGGATAGCACTCTCGCCTCTCAGCAAGAAGGTCCTGGGTTCAAATCCCGGTTGGACCAGGGCCTTTCTGAGTGGAGTTTGCATGTTCTCCCTGTGTCTGCGTAGGTTTCCTCCGGGTGCTCCGGTTTCCCCTACCACTAAAAATATGTACAATAGGTCTGACATGTGCCTCCTGTACTGGCACCCCCACTCCCAAAAATCACAATTGTAAACCGCTTTGAGACTCCGATGTGCAGTGAAAAGGCGGTATATATATAAATAAAGATTACTTACTTACTACTTACTTACCACTGACTCCGAAAAGCCGGGCCTCTTTACCACCCTCTTCTACCGCTGCCTTCTCTCCCTCCGCTGCCTTCTCTCCCTCCGCTGCCCTCTCTCCCTCTCTTCGCACCATCAGTCTGACCTCACATGTGACTTTTCTCCCCCTCCGCGTTTTTCTGTTGTGGATATTAACCACGTTTCATTTTAAAGCAGGTATTATTTGTTTGAAGCCTCCAAACACCTTTAGTTTTAGCAAACAACAGCTGGACATGCTTTGTCGCTGCGTGACGTAAGCTGCGTAACTTGATTTTGATTGACGCCGTCAATGACTGGACATATTTTATATTCTCCTAACCAGTGATGGGAATAACGGCGTTACTAGTAACGGCGTTACTAACGCCGTTACTTTTTTCAGTAACGAGTAATCTAACTAATTACTTTGACAGTAACTATAACGCCGTTATCATTTCCGACATCCCGTTACTGCGCGTTACTCAAGACGCACAATGAACGTGTTGTCATGAGAGAAGGGAGGATGAGAAAACCTCTCAGCAATTATTGGCTGATGTAAATCATATTTCCTTTACAATCTACATGTCTACAGTTGAGAGGATGGCTCATAAATTGTGTTTTTGAAACAAATATGGGTCTTAATCGCGCTCAACCACGGCTTGTATCACCGTGAGGTCAGCCACAGAGGAGCGCATGTGAGCGCAGAAGTCGGCTGCATACAATTCCATCGATAAGCTCCTTGCTCTTCCTGGTTTATCTGCTAAGGACAGCAACAGGTTTGGCTAACATACATATAACACATTTTTACATAATCTAAAATGCACATAGGGTAATTTTTCAATTACTATAGGAATGATAAGAAAGAGAGGTGAAGTGTAAGACGGTTGATTTTAGAAATTGGATGCAGCCGGCTGCAGCAAAACAGAGGAGTTTACGGAGGACACACGCGTTTTGTTTTACTTTTTAAAACTCATTGGACTCATTTCCAAATGGAGGATTACATATCTACGCTCAAACCATTCACTGAATTTAAACAAGGAACTGGTCTGAACCGAAGTGGACTGTGCAGGTCATTTATAAGGTATAGCTATAAGGTAAGACTCATAACTCATAGTTTTGCGTTTTGTATGAACAAACAATGCGGGCATAAAACATATTTTGCTGTAGCCAAACAAATTGTCCACTTGATTTATATGATGTATATGTTCATCTGATTGGACTGAAGTCAGTGCTTCACCAGCCTCACCGCTCGTCACCGGTGTTTCCACATTCACAGTGGCGGGCTTTACAGCACAGACAGAGATGAAGAGTGAACAGGACTTCAGCAGCAAAACAGACTTTTCTAGATGGAAATATTGGCACTGTTAAAGGTAAAAATGCGCACGTCGGGTGCACATTATGTTCCAGAACAAAACGAAAAAGTAACGCAATAGTTACTTTTACTGGTAACTAGTTACTTTTATAGTGGAGTAACTCCGTTAGTAACTCAGTTACTTTTTGGGAGAAGTAACTAGTAACTATAACTAATTACTTTTTCAAAGTAACGTGCCCAACACTGCTCCTAACACAATTTAACAAGTAGTCCTTTTGAATCAAATCAAATGCTAAATCAATATTTAAGCGCTATTAATTAGCAGAATGTTTTTTTTTTTTTGGAAATCATCTTGCGACCCCCCCCCCAGGGGTTCCCGCGACCCCCCGGGGGGTCGGGACCCCCACGTTGGGAACCACTGCTCTATGGCGCCAGAGTTCAAAGTGGCAGGTGCGGACTGTAGAGGGCTATTTATAGATGGGACTGGCACGTGATTGGAGCATTTAGTTCTTTCTGGCGGGAGGCTGGGAGCCTATGAGTTACCCATAGCGAAGCCTCCTCTAAGGGGCGTTGCACCATGACGTAGAACTGTCTTCACACCGACAGTAACTGTCTTCACACCAACAGTAACTTTCCTCACACTGACAGTAATGAGAACAAGGCAGAATCTACAACATGGGTCTAAGGATGATCTGACCTGCTCTGAGCGCAGTCCAACTACTATGTCCAGAAGTTTCAACTAAATGTATTCAGGGGACAAGCATCAAATATGCAAAACACACAGAATCCCTCGCAAAACAATCGCCAGAATTTATTTATCACCAGCGTGAGATTGAACATTATGTTTTCTTACTCCAATGTGGGCGCGGCGCCGTGGCTAAAGCTAATAATAATCTGATCTTTAAGCCACAGTTCTGCCACGGCTGCATACTCTGATCGTTGTGGTTTTAAGCTCCCACCGACTCCTCTGTCTCTTCTCTTCACACCGCATTTGTAAAACTACATTAAAGCCTCTGTGAAGTGCGCGGGTGCGGCTTAGACTTCGTTTACATTTCAGCCTCCACGCACGTGCGGTAGACGAGCGCTACTGTGTCAAGTGACAAAGTTGTATCAAATTAAAAAATGATTTCCGTGGCGCTCAGGTGCGAATGACCGGGAGTTGGGGAACTGTAAAAGTGGTTGTAAAGATGGGAGTAAAAACTACACAGTGTACCTTTAAAGTAAAGTGATAGTATTTAAATGGGGTCCCATATTGCACATTCTGAAATTATTGCACAGATGTCATTTATATGAGCTACTCCAACACAACCACTGTGTTAGATAAATGAATACACGTCACATACACAACTCAACATATATATTTGCTCGAAGCATATTTCAAAATATTTTAGTATTTTCAAATGTTAAAACTTTAGCTTTAGCTTCAGCTGATCACTCCCTACTCTAAAATCAAATGCACGTCTGTTTTTAATTTTAGTTCTGTCTTTCAAACAGAAAGATCAAACACCTGTAGATGATCTTTGCTTTAAAACACAAAATATGACTGCTAGTATTTCCACCTTCACATGCGTTTTAGCAAAAGTTCATTTGTGAAGTCACGGTAACGCACTTTATGTATTAATTGTAGATGTTTTTTCTACTTTAATTATAGCATCTATTTGATTTGTACCTCAGTCCTGGATCAACTGTCTCAGTTTTTCCCTCTGGGTTTTTGAGTGGTTTTGCTTATGCAGGAGAGTCTGGGAGCAGTGATGAGATCATTTTAATTTCAAGAATGTGGATTTCCTATTTCATGTCTTTGAACTGATCTATTTTCTGATCTGCTATTGGCGAATCGACAATTTTGTAAAGTCCTCTGAGACAACTGCTGTTGTGATTTAGGGCGATACACAAATAAATTGAATTAAAATTTCTGAGCAGACAGGGAAGCAGAAGTGAATATATAATAGATGATATAATATTTAACCTGAATAATCTGTACTTACCTTTTATGACAGAGATGACAAACGGCTGGGACACTGCGTAAACCAGGGTTATTGGGTTGTAGGCCTGACACATGTAGTCCCCACTGTCATTGGTATCCAAGTACTCGAAAAAGAGCTCTTCGTCCGACGAAAATTCCACGGGCTCCCCATTATGAAACCAGGTGATGACGGCTGTGGGGCTGGAGATCACATTACAGTATATGGTGACTGCAGACCCCTCGTAGAAGACTCCATTAGTGGGTATGGGATCAGTTGTGAGGTTTGTTATATCCGGACCGTCTGGAAACATCAAAGAGAGATGAGGAAAGAAATTCAAACACAAGATGACGATAGTTTAGAGACGCATTCATACTAATAAAGTCAATATAAACACAGATTTCAAAAGATGTGTTTGTAATAAATTAAACGTTGATGAGGTATTATTGATGGTAATGTCTGGATTCACAGAGAACCACAGATTTCTTAAGCCCAAAATGGTGAGTGCGACACAAACGTGAGCTGAGCTAAGACTTTACTATGACAAGTAAGTCAATAGGTGCCAGAGGGAGTTGGAGCAAAACTTCATAATAAGCACTTCATAAACAAGTGAGACAAGTGCCTCTGGGTAATGAAGGAGACCACAAAAGATGGACACAGTGGACATTGATGGATTTTATTGATGACCTGGAGTTCACAGATGAACCTTTAACCTGTCAAAAGCCAGATTGATGATTGTGTAGGACTCAAATGAGTTATCCACAATATCCATCTGGGACTTCTGCAGGAGAATCTTTCGGTAAAGGAGGCAGCAAGTGACGCTGTTTGCCCGCCTACCACGGTTTGACTTAAGGCAATCACGGTTACAAATGAATATGTGGTCATCAGCTTTGCTGTCCAGAAGTGCACAAGTGCTTCTCGCTGTTCATCTTTACACAAATAAATTGGAGATTCAACTAAAACTGACTGGATCGTCTCAGCTATGCATCCGTCCGGCTTGGCGCTGGTTGCTTTTGTCAAACCCGGATATCCCGCCCTAAATTTCAAGACTGGCCCATGATCACCTAGATGTTCAGGTAGAACACCTAGATGTTCTACCTGAAAAGTGTAAGTGGGAGCGGCACAAGATGTATTCTCATGTGTTTGTGAACTCACAAATACAGCGAGAATTCATCTTGCAGGCAAAAAATGTAGATGTATAATGTATTCCCGATTAACATTTAAAGGTGTTGATTGATTGTTTGGTATTTGTTTATTGAGTGTGGCTAGCTCGGCTAGCTTCTCAGTACAGACAGAAGTTGTGACAGTCGCTGAAAGCTCGATGTACTTGTGGAGTAATGTTAGTATTTTAGACACCTGAATTACAAACAGAGATTGCGTTGTCAAAGGGCAGCGGTCATTATTGGTTTGAGAGTTCTGTTATCAAGAATTGATAGGTAGAACGTTATGAAATTACATTCAAGTCAATGGAGTGTTCTTCTGCTGCTGTGGGGAGCTGTATAATAAATTATAATGAAATATTCTAATATATTCTAATGTTTACATTTAGACACCAAACTAGCGGTAGATCTTTTACTTATATATTGTGTTAGCAGCGTGTTTCTTTTGTACCATTTCATCAGTGATTGTTGTACAGCTTACAAGACGTTGTGCTAATGCTACTCAGATCGCAAATTAGTTATAAGTTCCTCCTCTGCTAAGGGCAGCTACAGGTTTGGCTAACAAACATATAACACATTTTAAGATGATTTAAAATCCACTTAGGGTATGGTTATGCTTCCAATGACGATAGGAATGATAAGAAAGAGAGGTGATGGGTAAGGTTGATTTCAGAAATTGTATGCACCCGAGAGTCCGCTACCGGCAGCTAGCGAAAACACAAGAGGAGTTTATGGAGGAGACACTCGTTTTGTTTGACTTTTTAAAACTCATTGGACTCAGTTCCAAATGGAGGATTACATATCTACGCTCAAACTATTATCTGGACTTAAACAAACTGGACTTAAACATGAAACTGGTCATTTATAAGGTAAGACCATAATACACTTTTAAATGTGCTTTTTACCAACTTTTGCGTTTTGTATGAGCAAACAATGCGGACATGGAACATATTCTGCTGTAGCCAAAGAAATTGCGAATAAGCCGCTCTGTAGGTCGTGTTGATTTATATGATATATATGTTCATCTGATTGGGCTGAAGTCAGTGCATCACCAATCACCAACCTCACCGCACTCACTGGAAATGAGAGACCCGTGAGCGAGTTGGGGGCGGTGCTAAACATTCAAACCTTGCAGAAACGGGTATAGCTCCTTTAATGAACCTTATCCTCTTGCATGACATCATAAACCAGATAAGAAAATGGCGAAACAAGAACACACTTAAAGCCTGGGTGAACTACAGTTAATCCATCAAAAAAGAAAGAGACAGTTGGTGTTCTCTAATCTGATGTTGGTCCTCCAAGATGACAGCTGTTGTGATTTAGGGCGATACATAAACACCTTAAATTCAATTTTAAATATTAATAAAAAGACAGCAAAAGATACGTTACGTTAGTTGTCCACAGAACTGTTTATGCTGAGACTTACAGCTGATGCTGAGGTAGCGGGACGGGCTTAAGACCGAGTTGATGGGGTTGGTCACCCGACACTGGAACGGGCCACTGTCGTAGCGGGTGAGGCGGGCGATGGACAGGTCTTGGGCTGTGGTGGACATTACGGCGCTGTCGTTGTACCAGGTGTACACCAGGCCGGTGCCACCACCTGCAGCACAGGTGATGTTTGCAAAGCTTCTGAACTCAATTAAGGGTCCAGGTGGGGTTAGTGTCACCAAAACCACACTGTGGACTTGCTCTGGGGGAGAGGAGAAGCAGAGTTATGTGACATCTCAACAGAAGTCACAGTTTCACATGATGTTTTTCCTCATACTTACAACTAGGTGGAAATCTAGCATTGAGTTACTCACTGATGCTGCTAACACTACATAACTGCTACTGCTTCTACTACTATTACTACTGCCACCGCTACTGCTACTATAATTATAACTATTGGTCCTGCTACTACTAGTACTACTGCTGCTACTGTGACTATTCCTACTACTACCGCTACTAGTACTACTATTACTTCTACTGCTCTCACCATATACACTGAGGTGGGAGGTGCTGCTGTGGGTGTGGCCTGCTGCTGATGTGATGGTGGCGGTGTATGGTCCTTGGTCTTCATGTGTGACGATGCGGAGCTGGAGGGTTCCATTGGAGAAAAGAGTGATGCGGTCAGTGTACTCAGGGTCAGTGAAGTTTTTGTCGACGATGGTGACGTTGGAAAAGGTCCAGGAGATGGAGCTGAACAATGTGGTGCTGGGCTGAAACACTGCCGTTTCCCCAGGAACCAGCCAGATATCAGGGTTATATATTCCACTGCTCAAACCTAAAGGAAGAGAGGAGGACGTGAGGCAGGGCTTAACACCGGAACCCCCAGAGCAGTCAATGTGACGGTATATTTTCTTTTTATTTGTAAATGATTTAGAAAGGTGGCGGCAACATGAGATTTTTTTTATTTGAGTGACAGGACTACAATTCTTTGAAATATTATAGTAATACGTGGTGTATTGTCAGAGTTGTGAGTTTTAGTTTTAATTGCTTAATGTCTGTTCATGTACATGTTTGATCTTCACAACTTTGACTTTTGTAGTTCTACCTTTAAATCCCAGAGCAGCCATTTTGACCGCTCCATTTATGTGAATTTAAACAGAGCTATTTTCAGTTGTTTAGTAGCAAACATTCTATGGCAGTGAAAGCCCTTTTCTACAAAGAGTTCGTTTACCACCGGAGCAGAACAAGTGCTAATTACCTTAGCAACACATTGTTTACTTGTAGCAATTAGCATCAGCCTTTCGTCTCAGAAATGGACGAATAAAGGGGTAGAAAATGAATGAATGGTGAATGAATGTATACTATAATTTATTTCAAACTCATCATGAACATATTTATAATAGCAATATTCTGTTCACATGTGTTTCTGTGCAAACTAAACACATTTGGCAGTTTGGCTTCATTCTGCGCAAATGATTCTTAACTGCAGCTGGTCTATGACTTTATCCATAAGAAAAACCAGCAGTTTACTAGCACGCTGAAATGACCCACGATAGTACTGGAACCAACATGCCGGAGCTTTAGCAATTTTACCTCGGGTTCCAGTTGCCAGACCTATATATAGCCAGTTTGTTCGACAAACTGTGTAAACTGTATTTCAGTTATATTCACCAGTTTTAGCACTTATTATTTTATTATTACAATAAAACTAGTAAAAAACTAAAACCGAACGTCAAAATGACTTTATGGCACGTTGAAAGGAGCAGAAAGTCCACTCAGTGTCAGTGATGCAGCAGTTGCCTCACTGTAAAGTCAGAGCAGACGTAATCTTTCTCAGGAACGTCTGGGATAAAATCCTAATTCCATATGGGATTATTGGAAAGGTCCACAAAAAGTGAACATGTACTTGGTCTTTCTTTAGTCCCTCTTGGCCCTGGTTCTCTCCAGGCTGAGCTGTGATTGTCCAGTGATACTAAAGCATAATTGATACACAACCAGGTGGATTAGAACCAAATCAAGTAGAGTTGAGTACAACTACTCAAGCAAGTAGTGCTGGTGTAAACAGGGCTTACGTCTTTAACTCTTTAAGGTTCACCCTCCCTATATAGGGAGGGTTCATTTATTATTTTCATTTAGATATTCAGACGGATTCAAATATTTTTAATTTAACTGCATCAGTATTAAAATTCCCTTGCGTGTGTTACCTTTCAAATGAGGCATCATAACACAACATCAGACACAAGATGTCCACACAATAAGCATTTCCATTTGGGTATCATAATTCGAGAAGGAACAGGCGAAAGTAGGTCATCCTTCATTAATAAATATATGTCTTACCAAGCAGAGTGATGAGGAGCATTGCGTGTAGTAGTGGGACCTGGGCCATAGTTCTACTGCTGCTGTTACTGCTGCTGCTTCTCTCACCAGGACTGAGGAAACACTGAACGCACAAAACTCCCACGTGGCATATAAAATAAACCTTATCACCAATGACTGTCTCTGAGACTGCGTTATCTCTGTGGCGGTCATAAATCATGTCACAGCATTAATTGAGAAAGAAAGGTATAGTGAGGGTCATCATGAGAGCCATCATGAGAGCTGACCTCTCCCACAGAAGGGTCTCTGGTGGCCCTCCACGCTGGCTTTTCTGCTCTCGCTCCTCTGATGTGTTGGCCCCTGCAGGGACCCTTCACCTGCTCTTCTTTGCCATTTTCCACTCGGTCATTAAATCATTTCCTAATCATTTGAAAACCTTTATTTGTGTAACTTTTATTTATTTTTTTGTTTTGTTTTTTTAAATAGAACTCTTATTCATATTAAGGGAATTCTGACATATTTTCCTATTTTTCTAAATTTTTTTAAGTAAGTTTATATATATATATATACTTTTAAAAAGTACTAAAACCAGTGCAAATTACTTGAAATAACAACAACAGTGTAATATAGTCACTAGCACATGCTCTTCTGTGGTGGAAAATCAAGGTCCAGTCAAGAACCAGTTCAGAATAAGGTCTGTACCAGGCCAAGAAACCAAAATGGCTACATTTGAACTGTACATTCAAATGAATGGAAAATCAAACAATCTCTTCACCTTATTTTGAGCAATAAACTATAGTAATCCCAATTTACACCAGCCCTACTCTGCTCTACACAACCCGGATTGGGAGTAAGTAAGTAAGTAAGTAATCTTTATTTATATACCGCCTTTTCACTGCAGATCTGAGTCTCAAAGCGGTTTACAATTGTTAATTTTGGGCATTTGTCTCTCACTCCACACAGAGATGGGAGCGGGGTCGCTGAACAGGAGGCGCATGCCAGAACTATTGGACATATTTTTAGTGGTAGGGGAAACCGGGGTACCCGGAGGAAACCTACGCAGACCACGGGGAGAACATGCAAACTCCACTCAGAAAGACCCTGGTCCGACCGGGATTCGAACCCAGGACCTTCTTGCTGAGAGGCGAGAGTGCTATCCACTCAGCCACCGTGCCGCCGGAGTGTTTCCACTGGACCTAGTTTAGGAAGAGTCATCTCGTCTTCTTCATGGAAATAAAAGTATTTGGTTAGAGAATTGGTCTTTGGGCCTGAAGGTCGTGGGTTCGACCTCACCACGAGACCGGCTGCCACCGATGTCTGCTACCGATGTCTGCTGTCTTTGTGTCCCTGGACAAGACACTCAACCCCACATTGTCCAAAGCCCCCGCTGAAAGATCAAGGCTGTGTCATAGCTTATGGAGCAGCCATCTTCCTGTGGACTCACCACCAGCAGGAGGATCAGTGAGGGACTGGTGCTATGAGCAGCTCTGATTTTTTTTTTGCTCATGGATTAAATCAAAATGATTTAAAAAAAGGTCAGACCCCAGAAGACTGTGGGTCTGACCTTTGTAAATAGACATATCATTAGACTCTCGAGATAAGTCTTTCCCATAAAGTGGAATATTATAAAGCCATAAAACAATATAACAATCATAAAACATAAAACAATCATAATGGATAGTGTTGTATACAGAAGTAACTAAAGTACGGTACTTACTTGCATATGTAATTTGTACATTTGTATACAATTGTATCTTGTCTTGACCATTTACATTTCAAAATCAGTTACTTTCAAATCACATTTTATTTATGAAGGACTGTTCATAAATGACCTACACGCCAAGCCCACCACCACATGTGACCCAATATACAGCAGTGGAGGCACGTGTGAGGTCAGTAAGACTTAGAAATACAACCTTAGGTCAAAAACACTGATAGTCATGTTAGGCTAAAAATGAAGACCCCTGCTGGAGAAGTCCGGTAACAGCACTATCTACTTTATCTGTCATCACACGCTGTCCCATTGTCTCATGAGACCCCGCCTTTTCTTCTTACATCTGTGAACCGTCTCTCCCGGACCGGACTCGAAGGCTACACCTGATCCTGGATCTACAGCTTGTCCGTCCGTGGAAGTGGATTCCTCACTCAATAAGGGCCTCCCTGAGGTTTCTCACATTTTCCCAATGGTTCTTTGCCGATGCCAGTGGACAGCGATTATCCAGGATATTTCTGCACATTAATTTACATTTCTAGACAGTTGTCATCCCGCCAATGGCTTCTATATGTTATTATTCCATTTCCTGTGTATGACTGTGTTTGACTCTCGAATCCACAACTTTGTAAAGTCCAGCTAAGACGACTGATGCTATGATTTAGGGCGATACACAAACATTGAATTGCATTGAATTACAGGCATAGGTTTAGGTTTCACACTAGTTCAGTGCTTCATCTATTGGCCTGCAGGGGTCTGTAGCCCATCTCCCCCTCCAGCTGCTCGGCAGTCAGAGACCCCAACAGCGGCTGACAGTCAGGGTTAAAGACAGAATAGGCGCTGAGTTCTCCAGGTTGCCGCGCCTCTGGGCTCCGCAGTCCTTCATACATCCAGTAAAACATGGAGAGCACGAAGAAGACCAAGCCAAACTCCAGCTCTACAAACAGCCCCATTAGGACCAACCAGAGCAGGACTTTGAGCAGTGTGATGTTGGAGAAGGCGAGCCGCGAGCACAGCCACCGCCCCCTTGCAGTCTCCAGCAGCCAGTCTCCTCTGCCCTGCAGTAACACAAAAACATGTGCTTATGGTCATTGAAGTTTAAAACAGTGGTAGGGGGCAGTTTAAATTATTTGTGACCAGTGATAACTTTCAAAAATTATCATCAATTTTTCTCTTATTCCAGGGTCAATCCTGATGAAACAAAAACGGTCAAAAAAGTTCAGCAGATATCTACTGTGGCCTCTCTGGTCTCTCTGTTTTCTATCATCTCTTTTTCTTGTCCCCCGCTGTGGCTGGTGTCTATCTCTAATTCATCTCAGTTCTCTCCCTCCCCCTTCATTTATCTAAGGTCTCTCCGATCTATCTCAAGTGTCTCTCTCTCTCTGGTCTCTCTCTCAGGTCTCTCTTTCTCTCTCTGATCTGTCTCAGGTGTCTCTTTCTCAGGTCTCTCTCTCTCCGATCTATCTCAAGTGTCTCTCTCTCTCTCTCTCCGGTCTTTCTCTCAGGTCTCCCTCTCTGCTCTCCCTCACTGGTCTCTCTCTCAGGTCTCTCTCTCAGGTCTCTCTTTCTCTCTCTGATCTATCTCAGGTGTCTCTTTCTCAGGTCTCTCTCTCTCTCCGATCTATCTCAAGTGTCTCTCTCTCTCTCCGGTCTTTCTCTCTGCTCTCCCTCACTGGTCTCTCTCTCTCTCTCTGGTCTCTCTCTCTCTCTCTCTCTCTCTCAGGTCTCTCTCTCTCTCTCTGGTCTCTCTCTCTCTCTCTGGTCTCTCTTTCTCTCTGGTCTCTCTCTCAGGTCTCTCTCTCTCTCTGGTCTCTCTCTCTCTCTCTGATCTATCTCAGGTGTCTCTCTCTCAGGTCTCTCTCTGGTCTCTCTCTCTCTCTGATCTATCTCAGGTGTCTCTCTCTCAGGTCTCTCTCTGGTCTCTCTCTCTCTCTCTGATCTATCTCAGGTGTCTCTCTCTCAGGTGTCTCTCTCTGGTCTCTCTCTCTCTCTGATCTATCTCAGGTGTCTCTCTCTCTCTCTGGTCTCTCTCTCAGGTCTTTCTCTCTCTCTGATCTATCTCAGGTGTCTCTCTCTCTCTCTGGTCTCTCTCTCAGGTCTTTCTCTCTCTCTGATCTATCTCAGGTGTCTCTCTCTCTCTCTGGTCTCTCTCTCAGGTCTTTCTCTCTCTCTGATCTATCTCAGGTGTCTCTCTCTCTCTCTGGTCTCTCTCTCAGGTCTTTCTCTCTCTCTGATCTATCTCAGGTATCTCTCTCTCAGATATCGTGTTGTGGTCTAATTTGTTCACAACATTTCACTCCATAACTGTTAGGGCACACAACATGTTTAGTCTAGTACCTGCTCAGTGTGGCTCTCCGCTGGGGGGCATGGTGGTGCAAGTGTCGGGGCCTCCGTGGGACTATCCCCGGTGTCCTCTGGCACCTGCTCCGGGACCTGTGCTCCTGTCTGGGCCGTTTGAGCGGCTCGTCTTCGGGCTCTGAACTCCGCAAGTCTCTGCTCCATGAACCCGTGATTCTAGGCAGAGGTGAGCTTACACCTTCAACCGTGGCGTGGACTTAAGCGCCGACGATCATACGGGTGAAAATACCCGTGGATTGTTGACGTTATCGGTCATTTTGTGTTTGTTTACTTGTCCACGTTGGCTCCGTATGCGGAAGTGATGTAGGCAGTTGTGTTGCCAGATCCAACTCGTCCGCGAATGGGTGCATAAGCCCCGTTTCCACCAGCCCTGTTTTCCATTACACGTTGGTATCTGGTACCGTATCCTAGCAACCTACCCACGACAAACAAGTATCTGAGTAAGTTTCTTAGTAACCATGGCTTTCAGCAGCACTCTGACCAATCACTGTTAACACTTAATAACTTGCTCGCCATGAATAGAACCAGGCCGTGTGTTAGTGTATACTTTTTAGACAACAGTGCCACCTGCTGGGGTAATGTGTGCTGCAGTGTACGGGTGTGGAGTGACATTTTTAACTCACTGGGGGGCAGTGTGAGTCTGTTACAGTGGCGCAAGAAGCTGAATAATGTTTATTATGGATACGCACACCCACCCTTTATGTGTCTATTTTTACTTTTTAGTCCGTGTACATCAAACACAAAGTTACGATAAGAAGCATTTACACCATAGGAGGGGCCCACATTGAAATAACCCACGAGTTGAGAACGCGAGCATATGTGTTGAATATTTTGTGTTATTGTGTTATTATTGTTATTCGTTAACATAATTACTTGTGAATATGATCCATATAATAATAATGTTTTTTTTTTTTTACTGATTTGATTAGTTCAAATCAGTAAATCAAGCTATTTTCATTCCCTTTATTATTCTATTTCTGGGTGGGGGCTGTGGGGGGTGCTTGAAAGTCTCTCCAAAACATATTTACAACATCTTTAAATCGTCTGTATTCCCCCTGTGCACTGGACTGAAGTCATTAGCATTCTTCTCCTGTTTGCCTCCGACCATCAGAACTGTGGATACAGTGTGAAATGTTTAATTTTTTCTGACTGTATTTTTATTCTTTATTTTTCTTTTGCGTTAAGTATATGGATCTAATTATAATGTCTCCTCTGGGATAAACTACCAACTAAAAGCAGGTCGGATAGTCTTATTAGGCCAGGGGTCAAACTCACTTTGGTCAGCGGTCAAATGAATAAAAGTAAAAGAATGTTTTTTTTTTCAGTGTGTCATGTTTTCTTCTGTTTTGTTTTTCCTCCTTCACTTTTACTGTCCTCCATAAAGAGACCCACAATGCACCTTTTCACAGGCTGCAGTTTCACCACTAGGAAACACGACTTTGTAGGGCTTATGTTCAGGACATAATGACTACACGTGAGCTCTATGACATATACCTGCAGGTGATCAAGTCAGACCTCTAAAGCTAAGCAGGGCAGATCCTGTTTAGTACTGTGATGGGAGACTTGTGGGAACACCAGTTACCAAAATGGCTGTAAAATGCGAAACTGTGGTTGTGTCCTCAGGTAAGACACCCACATTGTCTAGAATAAGTCTGGTGTATGTGAATGGTTGGTGGGGGGAGGGGCTGATGGCACATACTAATTGCCTCTCTTCTGTTAGTGTGCCCCGGGGCAGCTGTGGCTGTAGTAGTAGTTTATCACCACTATATAGTGAATGAATAAAGTAAT
Source organism: Knipowitschia caucasica (assembly GCA_964034765.1). Lineage (NCBI taxonomy): Eukaryota > Metazoa > Chordata > Actinopteri > Gobiiformes > Gobiidae > Knipowitschia > Knipowitschia caucasica. Next base: position 29,749,440 of record OZ035839.1, read on the forward strand.
GAGAAACGTCTTTGAGGGTGCCTGAATGCAAGTTGTTTTTGTATACACACGGCAAACTGAAAAAATTGCTCCACAGAGTCAGCGTTGGTTTATAAGGCACAAACTATGTAACGGATGTTCTTTGAAAAAGTACCTCCTGCTGGGACTCTGAGGAGCACATGGATTGTCCTCATGCTGACACTCTGAGCAGCACAGGGACTGGCCTCCTGCTGGATTCTATAGCCACTCGTTTTAAAGCACTATGGTTATTAAGGCCTTGGGTGATTTTTATTTTTCCTCCATGTAAAACCTGCCAAAGCGGACAAGAACGCTTCCCTCCGTCCATCAAACTCGCGCAGAGCTGTTTCCATTCCAGTCTCTACTAGAACGTAGGAAATATTATGAAGTCATTGCTGCTGTCCAAACGAGCGACGTCTTCTGGACAAGCGGACACACAACGACGCGAGCCAAACAAACACGTCGCCTTTTCCCGCAGTAACCACAGCATTCTCTCAAACAGGCTTCTATTGATCCACAAACGTGACTCTGACTCATCCACTCATCCTCTCCCCTGGTGAAGAGAGACGTGGTTAATTTTGACCTTTACTAAATTCTACATTAACATGAACATCCCTGCTGCTGATCCCTAGTGCTGACCCCTGCTGCTGGCCAAGAACACTGGAAGTGTTTGGGGCCATTTCCACTTTTTGTAATTATTAATGGAAGACTGCAAAATGTGACCTTTGATTTTCTGAAATTAAAAGTGTGTAATGCAACCCCATACCTTTTAGATCACAACCAGCAATTTGTTTTTCATCATTCATACTCTACTCTACTCTACCTAGTTGTGTTACCATTACGCTGTGGTATCTTGTATCGTATCTTAGCAATCTACCCATAACAAATTCATTGGTAACTACAGTATGGCTTCCAGCAGCGCTTTGGCCCAGTTATAATGCTCGGTGTGGATAGAACCAGGGCCAAGAGAGACTAAATCCTCCTTTGTAAAAGCTGTAGGTTCCCTGCCAACTGAGGACGAGCCGTTTTAGTGAACACTGAGGTCTTCGGGAAAATCTCCCAAGGCGGCTGAAGCTGCCATAGCAGGGACAGACGTGTTGCTAAGATGGTTGATATGGCAAGCTGGAGTTTTCCCCCCACGAATGAATGGCTTATGAGGCCCCGTTTATGGGTCGTTCAGACCAGATCACCAGAGCGTTGCGGTGAATGCAAAGTCAATGGTGACGTGCGTTCGAGTGTGGAACTACATGTGCGTCTCGGGACGCACGCAGGAGATAAACATTGCTGATTTTTTTCCGCAGGACGCACGTGCAGTGACCAATCAGAGAGCCGCAAAGTGGTTAAGAGGACGTTAACGGTCTAGCAAGCAGACTGAAAATACAGCAGAAAAACAGCCAAAACAGGAGTTGAAGCTGATGTGGGCAAGCCCTGGGGATTCAAGATGGCGCCCTATTCAAATCAACGGCTTGTGCTCAGTAGTGCATGGGACATGCATGGAGGCCGCTCAAGAAAACAAGAAGAGTTTGTTACATTAAAGTATGGATTTAGAGAAAACTGAATGATTTAAGATGAAAAAAGGGACACTAAAATCCCCACAAAATCCGATCTTTATGAAAGCTGTAGGTTCTCTGTCAGCTGAGTTCGAGCTGTTTTAGTTTTCATTGAGTTCTGGGAGAATTTTTTCTGAATTTAGTCTGCAGTACCATGGGCGCCCCCTGTCCCCCTGGGTGGGACAGCTATGAGCTAGTAATACCCTATCCAAATATTATTATAGATCCATCCAACAGTTTTCTTGAAAATATAATACAGGCTTCTACTCTGACAATGTTTAAATACAGGTTAAACAATTTTTTGCTTTGCAGCAACAACTGAAGAATAGTATCTTGACTCTGTTTAATGCAGTGTGATTATTTAGGATTTAATTGTTTCTTGTCTTGTTCAGTATAGCACTCTGAGTTGCCTTGTGTATAAACTGTGCAATATAAATAAACATGCCTTAGGTAGACCTGCACAGTGCACATCGGGTGAGGTATTAATATTGAACTGTTCTGCCGCTAATGGCCCAGTAAATGATTACACTTGGGGAGTTTTGATGTTGGATTTGATATTAAACCTGATTTCACTTTTCTGTCTAGACTGGACCGCTGACCTGTGATTTTAAGAGCCACAAAGACATTTCGCTTGGCTGATTCATAACAGAATTTGGGTGACAAAGGCTGGAAAAACAAAATGATCTGTAAACCTGGACTGGTCCGAGCTATTGTTTGGGTTAATCTGCTTCTAAGCTTCAGCCACAGATCGGATTTCATCAAAGAGTTTATATAACAATTATGTGATCCAGTTTGAGTCTGCCACAGCCGAGCCAAAAGGGATTGTCTGAGCTTCTGTAGCGTGAACAAGGGTTTGATCTGGGCTCCTGGTTTTTTTATGGAGGAGCCTAATGATGCTGTTGTGTGTGATTTGGCTCGTCTTCACGCATAGGAGCAGCGATTCTACTCCAAGCTCAAAAGTGATGTATTTATTCCCTGACAAATGTATTTTAGAGAATGTGAATGGTTAATATCATGAAAATTCATCTGGCATTGATTGTGTGTGTGTGTGTGTGAGAGAGAGTGAGTAGTGGCTGTAGAGCCCTGCACTTGAGCCCTTGGCCCGAGGGCCCCGACGGCCCGACAGCCCGAGGGCCGGGCTTCGGGCCGATGACCGCATAATGACCTCGGACACGGGCCGGGCTCGGGCTCTTCATTTTCAGAGCGGCAGAATACATTTACGAACGCACCCACTGAATATAGCGTTCTATCACGCTGTAGTGTTTGTTGTTCTGTGTAGTGTTGTCATTGACGGCACATAGCATTACTTATGTAATGTGCAGATGTGTTGCAGCATCGGGGGCATCATACAGAGGCGGCCGTTCACTCTGCACCACTCCGCACACACAGAACTCAGCAAGCTGTAAATGTACACGTTATTTACAAATCGTTTAAGCGCTTGTTGCAATCTGTGTTTTGCTTTATATATTTATCTGCAAATAAATACAAATATTTGATGATGAAGCAGTGGTCCCATCTTCTTTTGCCGAGTTGTGAGAGAGAGTCACGACTTGTTTTTTTGTGCTGAAAGCTGATTGGCTGAGTGAGGGTGATCATCTCGCTGGTCTCCTTCTAGTCTCTCTCTGTCTGGTTTCGCTCTCCGGTCTCTTTTCGTCTTTCTCTCTCTCTCTCTGATTTTTCTCTGGTCATTTTTTTCTAGTATCTCTCACTGGTCTCTCTTTAGTCTCTTTCTTTCTCTCTCTGTTCCCTCTTTGGTCGCTATCTCTCTGGTCTCCCTCCAGTCTCTCTTGGGTCTCTCTCTCTGGTCTCTTTTGGGTCTCTGCCTCTCTTGTCTCTCTCTGGTTCCTCTTTGGTCTCTCTCTGGTCTCTCTCCGGTCTCTCTCTGGTCTCTCTCTGGTCCCTCTCTGGCTCTCTTGTCTCTCTCTGGTCCCTTTCTCTGCTCCCTCTCTGCTCCCTCTCTGGTCTCTCTCTGGTCTCTCTCTTTCTGGTCTTATGCAAAAGATGACAAACTTTCTAATGCGACAAAGACAAGTTCTCGTGGTCTGACTTGTTCACACCATTTTTCTCGTTTTAAAGCCTCTTTCTTCACAAAAGAGAAACGCATGTACGGACTCGTGTTTGTTTTCCACAGATCTTTTCGGATCAATATCCCGACTCCAGGAGCCTTCAGAAGCAGCCAAAAGTAACCAAGTGAAAACAACAGACAAATCAAAGAGCCCAACATCCAACGCAGTCTGAAGGAGAGAGGCGCAGGCTGGGAAGCGGCCCGCGCCACGATCCACGTTTGGCGTTAATTAATTGCTTAATGGCAATAATACCGGCGTAATATGTTGCTAATTGCTGGGTAATTATGTAAACGATAGCTAACTATGATGATCCAGATTCAAACGAGCTTTCGGATCGGCCCACCTCCCGTAATTGCGTACAAAAACAGTGCACGCAACTTTGTAATGCACCCTCTTTTTGGGGCACCGGCCGCCCCCTCGCGGGCGGTGCCCCACACACACACCTCTGTACTTTTTAGGCCCGAGCCCCAAACGGGGTAAGGACCTATTGCTTTCACAATGGTGAATGTAAATGGTGGCGTGACGGTTGCATGCGTAAACTCAAACGCTTTAAAATGATGTATCACGTGCCATTGAAACCTATATTGTTTTTGCTCGAGACGCTGAAAAAAAATTCCTTGGTTTGGTTTATTTATTTATTTATTACCTTCAAAATGACCAAAGGGATTTTTGATCAGTGAAACGTTTTTTGAGCAGCGGAGCGGCAAAATGTGACCTTTTTTTGGTCGTTTTTGACCATATTACATTTGCTCCGGTTTGCACATACAAAGTCAGATTTGCACAAAACTTTAATTCTTTGTTCAACTCTAGGGTCTGGTCATTTGAAAATGAAATGTTTCAAATTGACACATTAGCGCGGCTTTGTGTGTGGGGCAGCGTGGTGTGAAGCGGCGTGGTGCGGGGAAAACTATTGGGTGGACATTTTATTAGCAGTCTGAGCGCAGGGATAGATTGACGACATCGCAGAACGCCTGGACGTTCTCTGTACATTTTTACACATACACATACACGCATCAAGGTAATCAGCGAACATTACTTCCGCGCTCCTTATAGGCAAAGTGGGTTAAGTGTCTTGCCCAAGGACACAACGACAGAAGACATCAGTGGGAGTTGATGAAGTACGTCTCGAGGTGGGCTCGAACCCACAACTTTCGGGCTCAAAGGCCAATGCTCTACCGACTGAGCCACTGTCGACAGAGATAAAGACATATATATATATATATATATATATATAGAGAGAGAGAGAGAGAGAGAGAGAGAGAGAGAGAGAGAGAGAGAGAGAGAGAGAGAGATCACATCCATCCTTACAAACACATGAATAAAGTTTCTCGCCAACAAAAGTGCACAGGGGAGACTTGAGATTTGTTTTTTTCTTTCTTCTCCTTTTCCTTTGTGACAGGACTAGAGTTATTTGAAATGTGACGGTAATGTGTGATATATTGTCCTGTCCACATTTGAAATAAGTACAAAAAAGGAATAAATAAATATTTCTGTTTCTTGCTCTTTTCTACACAAAAGTGTTTTCTAATAGATAGATTTACTTCAACAGGAGCCTTTCTGTTGCGAGATACTAAAGAGTTAATTTACAAAAACATATACAGTATCTCTATGAAGGTTATTTTGTGTTTTTATTATCAACACTTTTTTTTGCTTTTGAATTCTATAAACTGTAACAAAAAAGTATTCAGCGTAAATAAATTCAATGTTTTAAAATTCAGTGTCCAAAAATTCAATGTTTTAAAATTCAGTGTCAAAATATTCAATGTTTTAAAATTCAGTGTCCAAAAATTCAATGTTTTAAAATTCAGTGTCAAAATATTCAATGTTTTAAAATTCAGTGTCCAAAAATTCAATGTTGAAAAAAATTCAGTGTCCAAAAATTCGTTGCATTTTTTTTTTGCTGCTTGAAATGTCATGCTTTATTTCCGGGTAAATCAAGAACAAAGCAATCGATCAGCCAATCTTCCATAGATGTAGCCAGGGCCAGAACACAACTTGTCTTGTTCATCTGAACATGGCGTCCACAGCAAACCAGTAAGTGTGTTTTCTCATCATTAGTTGGTATGTAACACGCAAACTACTGCTGTTTGTACTTTCTGAACATGTTTTTACCTTAGCTTATCATTAGCTAGCTCCGCGAAGGTGGCTTCTACGTTTTGGCGATTCCCCAAAGCTGATCTTCGCTAATGCTAAGCTAAAATGAACCGCAGGAAAGCCAAGTACATGGGGTTTGCGGTTCTTGTGTGACATATGTACCATGTTCCCAATTTCAATGTGTATATTATTCTAGAAGTGCAGCAAGGACGAAACCTGTGGACTGTTTAGAGACAGAGCATGCTAAGGGGTTGTTGTTAATTATGTTGTTAATTTTTATGTATCTAGACCTCCGATAATTATTCTATCTTTACTCTCAAATTTTGACATCTTAGTGAAACCAAGACGGAATGAAGGATCGATTCTTTAGGGAGAAAACAAACCCACAGATTCAATATTAATGCTACAGAGAGGAATCAGACTGATAGGTTTTAATTGAGTATATTTGTAAATCCCACTCTACCAGCCTCCTGTTAAAGACTGGCAATGTATTTACATTTACTGTTGATATGACATGTTAAGTTCATGTGTGTGTTTGTAAAGGCATCGTACTTCTGCTCCTCCTCAGAGCGTCTGTTTCTACTATACTACTGTGTATTTATATTAATTAATTTGACTGGGTCAGTATATGAACATATGTCGACATGTCTGATTGTAACAAAAGGCTCATTTTAATCCCAGAAGAACCGGGTCTGTTTAAATTAATGATTTTTTTGTGTGAATTTCTTTTCCAGAGGCAGCTGTCTTCCAGAGGCCATCATTTCTTCATCCATTTCCATCACCTCCAGCTTCTGTGGTTTACGATATAAACTACAACGACCAATATGTTCATTTGTTTTATTAATTACAAGTCATGGATAGTTAGAACACATCTCTCATTTTCTGAAGACATATGCAGCAACAGCAGCAGCAGTAACAACAGTCTGACTGTCTTTTCTACGGTGGACTCATCACAACCTGGAATAAAATAAAATAATTGATTTAGTTCTTTGTGTGCAATGAAAAGTGATGTATGCGTTTTTTTTAACCAACCACACAATCCGTGAGAAACATGTTTCATAGCTTGTATTTAAGTACTACTTCTAATCTTAAATACATTTAAGGCATTAACTCTGATATGATCAGGTCTGTTGGATTTCAAGAGGCAAGGAGCTTGTGCTCAAAAAGTAAGTACTCATGACCTTAAAATCTGGTCTGTAAGTTCAAGTCCACGCGTGTTCTGTGTCCAGCTTCATGTTCACAGATGTCTTCCTGCACATAATCACATTTTTACTTAATACAAATTACTTTACAACAAAGTGATGCACAAACGAGGGCCATAGCAAATCCATCAATCGCACTAAACACATGCATTATTTACATGAAATATCAAATTTTTAAGACTAATGATTACTCTTAAAACAATTGTTATAACAGAGAAAGTATGATACAAAAGCCGCCTTTTTGGGTTTTCATAATTACTTCCACAATTAAGACTGTTAGCATAAGGGAGCTCTCAAAATGACTCCCAGCACATGACGCTCCATTCTGGGCATCAGCGCAGCTCTACACCCGTGGTTAGCGTGTTAGCACTGGAGCTCAAGGCTGGAGAAAAAGTCCAAAGAAAGTCTGTTTAATCACCAAACAGACCTCTGATATAACAATAGAAGGGGCTATTTCCCACCTCCAATGTTAATACAATTAAATGTTATGTCCTAATTAAAACGTAAATTCAACATTTACCTTTACCTCATCATGGCCGCTCCTCTCTCCGCTCCGTGATCCATGCTACAGCGGGACGCTCACGTACAACAGCACGGCCTGATAATAGTGTGCAGCGTCCGAATCGCCATCAGAATGAGTCCACTCACTCAGTCACTCACTCACAATTGTCCCGCACGGTATAGTGTGGACATTCGGATAAAGCCAAAGTCGTGTTCTGGCCCTGGCTACATCTATGGAGGATTGGTTGATCGATTGCTTTGTTCTTGATTTACCCGGAAATAAAGCATGACATTTCAAGTAGCGAAAAAAAATGCAACGAATTTTTGGACACTGAATTTTAAAACATTGAATATTTTGGACACTGAATTATAAAACATTGAATTTTTGGACACTGAATTTTAAAACATTGAATTTATTTACACTGAATACTTTTTTGTTACAGTTTATAGAATTCAAAAGCAAAAAAAAGTGTTGATAATAAAAACACAAAATAACCTTCATATATCTCTGTTTTGATAAAATGTAAAAATTTTGGATTCCTCAAGCTACAAACTTCAACAAATGCTCTAGAAGGGTTGCAACTTTACGTGTTTGGCAATAAAATCGATCTGTATTTTCAAAACCCGACATGGTAAAAGTAAAATTATACGCTGTCCAGTATTCTTCTACCTACCTATATGTTTTTTGCAAATTAAAGTAGAAATATGTTAGATTTTCATGTCATGTCAGCATTAAAGGGCCCTAATCTCTCAAAAGGTAGTTTTCATTTCGATATCCCTCCCTCCGCCGTTTTACCAATCAGAAAGTCTGTAATCCGGGTTGGCTGAACTCACCCTGTCTAGCTAATCTAACTATTAAAGTACCGTGTGGCGCAGAACTAAAAAAGGTCTCGTTATGATTCTCAAATCATTATCACAAAACAAGGAGTAAAACCAGGATTTCTATCTTTGTGAAAAAGGTGCTGGTTATAGATTTGTTGTTGACAAAACTTTATTCAGCTGTTACGGCCCCAGCTGGATTCGTCTGCATATCTGGCAACCTGAGTCAGGGAGAGTGGGAGAGGCTGCAGTACAACTTTTGACCAGATTTTTACATACTGCTCTTATTCAAGGCAAAAATATAGTTTTTTAGCTGCTGTACCTCCAGATTTTTCGCAGTGTGGGCAGGGGAAAGCCGGTCTCGTGAGTCAAGCTGTGTACGAATACATCCCAGACTGAGTCACACGCAGTGGTGACTGTGATCCAGTGTTTGTATTCACCACTCTGACAGGTGAACCCCTCTCCTCCCCCGTTACTCCCCCCTCTCTCTCCTCCAGCGCTCGACAAAGGTGTGAGTGCGACATATGCTCAGCGGTGCTGCAGGTGAGGGCCCCTTATCGTGTCTGTCAAGCCCCAGCACATGCACCCTCACCTCTGGGCCCGAGCCGAGGCCGAGCTGTCAAGTCCAGGTATGACCCGTCACGCGGAGAGCTTTGCCCACGATCGGACACTTAGATGTGGGTTAACTCGCGGCTGTCCCCCTGGAGCTCCGGCGGTTGCTCACCTGTCACGATCCTGGGAGAGCTGAGAGCATAGAGCGGAGAGGAGGGGGCTGTAGTGGTGCAAAAGTTTACTCAGATTCAGAGCCATTTCATTTGTCGTTTGCAGTAAAGCCACATTGGAATATGTACGCAAAAGTGCTCAGTCTGCACAAGACAAGAACAGAAATAAAACAAAGCAAGCTATACAAAACATGCAAACTCCACTCAGAAAGGCCGTGTTCCAACCGGGATTCGAACCCAGGACCTTCTTCAACCATTGTTTTGTAGAACATGACACTACTGCAACTATAGCATACTACTACTACTAAGAAAGTAAGGCCTTAATCTAATTCACAAAATGGCTGCTGGAAGTGGTTTCCAGGGGTCACCATTGCAACAATCTTATTTATCAAATAGAAATCCATTCTGCCTGGTTGCCATGGAGATTACTGTATGTTATGTCATACAGTGGAATGTGATCGAACCTATGTGTTGGACTTCAGATCCAGACTTCAGGACAGAGCGACTTCGGGACAGAGTGACTCCAGGGCAGAGCGACTCCAGATCAGAGCGACTTCAGGACAGAGCGACTTCGGGACCGAGTGACTCCAGGGCAGAGCGACTCCAGATCAGAGCGACTTCAGGACAGAGCGACTCCAGGTCAGAGAGACTTCAGGACAGAGTATTGTAAAAAATGTGACGTGTTCAAAATCCCATATAAAGATGACCAGTATTCGAAAAGTTAAATCCAAAGACTTTATTCCCTGATACAAAGAGTCTAAACAGCGGTCTGGACTTAGTTAGCTCTCCCTCTCAAATCTATATATGAGTATAAAGTCAGGCGCTCTGACTTTATACTGCAGGTCCCTTGTCCAGACTAGTTCACAATTTCTACATAATACAGTTTTATAAATGTGCTGAAGATCAGGACTCGTCCCTCGAAGACGTCATGGGCTCCTTATCACCTCAGTCCCCGAGACTGGCCTGGTCCGGATTTTTGTCTCATGGGAAGCAGACACATCGTTCCTGAAATGGTTACTTTTGCACAGAGACTAGCCTGTCCTTGAATTCTCACTGACCGCACTAACACATATAACAAAGGCCTATTATGCTTACTGATAATATAAGAACATTTTATGGAGATACTTATAAGAACATTTACTGATCAATATAATTGTTAGTACATGTGATTACTGGTAATATAAATTGTTATGGTGGTTATACTTTATTCACTCTTGTCTGTGTGTCAGCATGTGCATGTTATTCACATCAAGAGAGACTTCAGGACAGAGCGACTTCAGGACAGAGCGACTTCAGGACAGAGCGACTTCAGGACAGAGCGACTTCAGGACAGACGAACTTCAGGACAGAGCGACTCCAGGTCAGAGAGACTTCAGGTCAGAGAGGGCAACAGAAGAGCTGCTGACACCACATGTTCAGGTCCTTTGAGTCTGGTCTGGAGCAGACAGGGACAGAGTCTGGTTTGGTCTTATGGTCTGAACCTTGTTCATGGACACATCTAGATTCTGTTCATTTCATTTGGACTTTGAACCTTGTTTGCAGCTGTAGGTCTCACAGAGGAGGGGGCGGGCCTTTCCCTTCAGTAAAGTGTGATTGACAGCTGCTTCAAGGTGAGATGAGGAATGAAATGAACAAAATGAGGACGTGTTCCATGTTTTGGTTAAAACCATGAGATCCAGATCTGAGCTGAAGTTCTGCTCAAGACCGAGCTCTTTGGGCTGAGAACATGTGGGGTCAGACAGATGCTGTGAGGGCGGCACGGTGGCACAGTGGTTAGCACTTGTGCCTCACAGTAAGAAGGGCCCCCAGGACCTTTCTGTGTGGATTTTCATGTTCTCCCCGTGTCTGCGTAGGTTTCCTCCGGGTACTCCGGTTTCCCCTACCACTAAAAACATGTATAATTGAAAAAAATAAAAAAATAATTAGAAATAAAAACAGAAATTTTTAACCTCAACCATCGTGAGTTTTGCTTATTTCTACTTTGAACAACACAACAAAGGGTAGACATAGCAGCAGAACCTAACCACTGCACCACCCTCTCACTTCTCTTCTCTTTGTCTTCTTAATATAACTTTAACGTTGAGCCCATCGGACACCACCTTCTCCTTGTGCTCCTTGTACTGCCCCTGAGTGATCGGTGATGCTTTGAGGCTAGTGGTGAGAAATGGCCTCCCCATGTCTGTCAGTATGCCCTGGGGCAACTGCGGCTCAAGATCTATCTGCTCCCCGTCATGTGTCTTCTGCAGTGTGGGAATGTTTAAATCTCTCTCTGACAATGAGCAAGGAAACCATCAAACATTTACTTTCTCAATACATCACCTACATTTGCTTGGACTTTTACCCTCCATTTTGAAGAATAATCCCGAAACTGGAACATCTTTGGATGAACTGAAGGTGTATAGGAGAAAAAAATTTCAGGGTAGATCATCAAGAGCATTGGTCCTCCCAGCCGTCAGTCATTCTGGTGAAATGTGAGGTTGTCGTGCGTCTCGTCAAACAAGACAGGAGTGTTTTACGGAGATTCTTTCCCATTGTTTTTTGATAAATCCATTTCAAATCACTCCCAGTAAAAGTTATCTACTACGTCTACATTATCTGACATATTATAAAAAAGTGCAAATCTAAACTCTGGGACACTCTATCGCTCGACCTGCGACAGTTTCAAATCACATCTCAAAACCTACCTTTTTAAACTGGCTTATTTTTTGTCATTTTATATATTCTGTACTACTAATTGTGTGCGTTATGGTTTTTTAGCATATTGTAGGCGTCCTTGGGTGTCTTGAAAGGCGCCATGAAAAAAATGAATTATTAGTTATTATTAAATTGTCTTGGAAAGTGAGCTTGGAAAACCTGATCTTGATTGTGTATGAACAATCCCTGTGAGTCTCTCTTTGGGCTGAGAGCTGATTGGCTGATTCAGGGCGGTCCTCTGTATTTACATTTAGATTTTTTTTAATAAAGACCAGGAACAAAAGACATTGGGCCTCATTCACGAACGGTTCTTAGGAACAGATTTGTACGTAAATCCTACTTACGAGGTTTTTACGAAGAAAGTGGCATTCACGAATTTTTCTCGTAACCAGAATTTCTCTTGGGCAAGTACAAATCCTACGAGTCCTCAGGAGCACTCGTACGCATTCAGTGCCGACATGTCCGCACGCTGGTGTTGTCCTCTTTGGTGAAGTTTAATAATAATACAACATTCCAGTGATATGTCCGTCATATCGATGTATGTATTTATTCCATCCATCCATCCATTTTCTTCCGCTTTATCCGTTGCCGGGTCGTGGGGGCAGCAGTCTAAGCAGAGACGCCCAGACTTCCCTATCCACACACACTTCCTCCAGCTCGTCCGGGGGGACCCCAAGGCGTTCCCAGGCCAGCTGAGAGACATAGTCTCTCCAGCGTGTCCTGGGTCTTCCGCGGGGCCTCCTCCCGGTGGGACGTGCCCGGAACACCTCCCCAGGGAGGCGTATTTATTTATTTGTAGTAATCTTTATTAGTAATCTTTATTTATATACCGCCTTTTTCACTGCAGATCTGGCCTACTTTTTAATTCATTTTGAAATGAAATGTGCCAACGCTTTATCAAATACATTGGAAATCTTGCCGTGTATTAGTGACCCCTTCCTATTTATAGGGGGCATTTCTTTATCCACGGGCCACAGAACAACAGCATATATACTGCTGCTGCAGGAGGTTACTGGGTCCGCGCTGAGTCTCTGCGCTGGTCTCTCCCATGGATCTATACGGGTCTGCGCTGGTCTCTCCCATGGCTCTAGACGGGTCTGCACTGGTCTCTCCATACGGGTCCGTGCTGCATGCTCCTGGATCCACACGGGTCCGCGCTGGTCTCTCAAGTCTGGTCTATGCGGTCTCTCTTCGGTCCGCGCTGTTCTCTGCGCACCGGTCTCTCCAGTCAGGTCACTCCAGTCTATGCGGTCTCTCCTATAGGTCCGCGCTGGTTTCTGTGTGCTGGTCACTCCAGTCTCTCCTCGGGTCTGCATTGGTCTCAGCGCTGTTCCGCGCTGGATCTCCTCCCCGGGTCCAAAATATTTTGAGATTAATCTCAAAACATTTTGAGATTCATCTTTAAAATAATACATAATATATTTTTAAATTAAGCTCATAACATTTTGAGATTAATCTCATCATATTCTTAGATTAATCTCATAATTTTGCTAGTTCGACTTTATTCTCATAATATTTCGACTTTTAAGTCAACATTTTATAACTTTATTCTCAGTCTGGCAAAAGAAGAAAAAAGGGTGACTCTTTTGCTCCGTGTAACTCTTTGCTTTAGGCCTGTTGCTGTTTCCTCAGCCGTCTGCACACGGCCCTGCAGTCCCTTATATGGGCATTAATGGGCGGTTACTTATGCTAAGTACCTATGCTAATGAAGCACCTGGCACGCGCGCTGTACTTACGAGGAAATGGGATTCATCAATCTAAGAGAACAGCTGCGAACAATTCAGCGGCTTACGAGTGCGTTGATGAATCCCACGTAGGGACTTCTTAGAAATCTACTTAAGGACAACTTGAGAAGAAATTTGAGAAGTTTCTTACGAAGTTATTCGTGAATGAGGCCCATTGACTCTAGTCTAGGAAGACTTTAGACGGGATCTTTAGGCGCCAGAGTAGAACCTAGAAGTTTTATTCTCAGTTTTACCTTTTTTCAAGTGTTAGCTAGTCCAAACAACAGAGACCTGACGGAAATTGCCGCGATCACTTGAAGATTATGTCTCTGTGAATTAATTTTAGCTTAGACAAAGAGAAATCAGAAGGTTGTGTAGCACTCACTGCTAATTAAAAGTCACTTAAGCAGTATAAGTTAAGTATGAGTTAGCTATAGTAAATACTGGACTTGAATCATAAGCTCTAGGGTTCGCTCAAGGAGGTTGAATAGTATTAAACAAAAACACAGTTATAGTTTGAATATATATGCGTTTTTATTTTTTGGGCTTGAAGTGCACTGTGAGATTATTTACAAAATATATACATATATACAGTTGTACAGGGGTTACAGTTGGTATTTATAAGCAGTTTTAAGCAAGATCCCAGACAGCTCCAAAGTCTGGTCCATGGGTGATCCTGCAGAAGTCTAGTCAAGAGTCTGCATAACTCTGTGAAAGTCTCTACAACTCTATGAAAGTCACTACAACTCTGCCAAAGTCTGATTGTCACGGAGAAGGATGGCGCATATATAGGCCTTAAATGATGACGTAAACACATGACATAGCAGAATGAACCATATGGCTTCAATGTGAGGAACACGTAGGCCTAAAATGGCAAGAACATACGGCTTATTCACAGACCAAAGTCCAATGTATGAGATAGTATATCTATTCACTGCACTTGGAGGCCTCTGTAAGCAGTTTTAAGTATGTGTGTTAGCATATTTGAATCTCCATGAAACAGTTGCTATATTAATTAGCAGTTTGAAAGTGAGGGCCCCCAGCTTTGGCCGGTCTTTTCTAAACAACAAGGGGAGTGTGTGTTCTGAGCGGTCCTTGCTCCAGCGGCTTCGGAGGCAGACGAGGGGCGAGGGCGATGGACTGGCATACGTCGGAGCATGACTAAAACGTACAGTCAGCGCTAGTCAGTGAATTGTGCTCCCGATTTGTCACTGCCACCTTGGAGAGCAGTGGGCATTAATAAAACATGGGGCTGGCGGAATCTATTAGAGGCTACCCTTGCAGAGAGGAATCAGAGAAATCAGCTGCGTCGAGTTCAGACAACACAGGACCCCTCCGACCGGAGTGTTCTGGTCATAAAGACATGTAACGCAATGTAATATATGTGTGTATCGCCCTAAATCACACACAACAGATCAGAGAATCAAAAATTCCGACTACTAACAAACAGATAGGAGTAATGGGTCTATAGGGAGCAGGATGACCACTGTCCAGAAATGTTAATAAATGTACAGAAATGTCCCGGATCATCACTGTCCTTAGACCTTCCTGCATCGGCAAGGAACTATTCAGAAACCCAGAGGGAGAAATGGGAGAAACCTCAGTGAGGCCCACATTGAGGAAGGGATCCGATGAGCTGGAGGCTGTAGATACAGGACTGAGACTGTGGATCCAGGACTGAGGCTGTAGATCCAGGACTGAGGCTGCAGATCCAGGACTGAGGCTGTAGATCCAGGACTGAGACTGTGGATCCAGGTCTGAGGCTGTGGATCCAGGACTGAGGCTGTCTTAGATCCATGAGCACTTGCATATGGCGCTTTGCTGAACTAGCGGGTTCACATTCTCCATCTATATTAACGTCTATGATCAGTTCAAGTTCAAGCCATCTCATCCATCTATCTAGAAATAAACGTAAAGTATCATACTTCCATCCGTTGATTTAAAAAACAAGTAAAATATGTCGCTTTGAACATACCTTAGGGGGAGGGGGGTTTGCGCTTTGTCAGGTGGTCTCCGTGCTGCAGGTCCCGGCTCCCATTGTTCTAGGGCCAACAGTGAGGAGCCAGATTTAATCCAGGGGCAAAACGGAGACAGTACAGACACGTTTGGACTGAAAAGAGTGGCTTCAGAAGATTACATTGATTCCGCCGCTCCTGGTTAAAAGTCACAAAGACCCGATGGCGTGTCCAGAAACATGACGATGGCGTGAATCGGTTTTGCGTTAAAGGACACAGGGTTCTTTGACTTAGATCCACAAGTGAGCAGTAGTGAAACTGGGCAGACGGAATGCGGCTGAAGGTCACAACAACAACAACACCAGAAAGATACAAAACAAAACAAATCCCTCACACAGTAAATCATCAACTGCACTTGCTATTTTTTATCCAGTAACTCTGTCTGGGGGTCTCTGTCTCGGGGTCTCTGTCTCTGGGGCCTCTGTCTCTGGGGCCTCTGTCTCTAAGGCATCTGTCTCTGGGGCCTCTGTCTCTAGGGCCTCTGTCTCTACGGCCTCTGTCTCATGGGGTCACTGGCGGCACGATGGCTGAGTGGATAGCACTCTCGCTTCTCAGCAAGAAAGGTCCTGGGTTCGAATCCCAGTCGGAAAAGGGCCTTTCTGAGTGGAGTTTGCATGTTCTCCCCGTGTCTGCGTAGGTTTCCTCCGGGTGCTCCGGTTTCCCCCACCACTAAAAACATCCACAATAGGTATGAATGTAAATGAGAGAGTGAATGGATGGTGTTGATTGGGGGCTGATGGTCCAGTGTGTTCGGCGACTCGCTTCCGTCAACACCGTGTGTGGAATGATTGGTACAATATCTGAACTCTGAACATTTTAAAGTGCTTTGGATGACCTTGGCCTGTAAAATGCGCTATATAAATAAACATTACTTACTACTTACTGTCTCTGGGGTCTCTGTCTCTTGGTTCTCCGTCTCTTGGTTCTCTGTCTCTGGGGCCTCTGTCTCTGGGTGTCTGTCTCTGCAGCCTCTGTCTCTGGGGGCTCTGTCTCTTGGTTCTCTGTCTCTGCAGCCTCTGTCTCTGCAGCCTCTGTCTCTGGGGCCTCTGTCTCTAGGGCCTCTGTCTCTGGGGCCTCTGTCTCTAGGGCCTCTGTCTTTGGGGCCTCTGTCTCTTGGGCCTCAGTCTCTGGGGTCTCAGTCTCTGGAGTCTCTGTCTCTCGGTTCTCTGTCTCTTGGATCTCTTTATCTGGGATCTCTGTGTCTAGGTTCTTAGTCTAAGTCTCTAGATCTAAAGCCTAGTTTATACTCCCGCGGCGCGGAGCTTACGGAGGTGACGTGACGTCACTTGCGCAACGCGTTGGTCACCGCAAGCCCGTATTGTTGCCTGTCCTGCAGCATCGAAATTTTCTAACTACGTAAGGGTCGCCGCAAGGAATCTCCGCTGTGATTGGTCCGTGTGTGTGTATTGGAAGGAAGCACGGAGCGGCTGCAGCAGGAGCATGGACGAGGCACTATGGAGCAGAGAGCTTTGTGCTTCGAAGGAAAAGCAGTTTGGGCTCAGAGCCTGATATACAGGAGACTGTGGACTATCTAACATATATATAACATATATATAACTTATAAACTGTTCCTGTCTTTGTTTGAATCGTAGCTGCGTTTGTTTCTTTCCTCCTGCACTCGTAAATCGTTCATGTTTGTCTCAGATATTTACCACTATTATTGTTTTGCTGTTTGTGCTGAAAACTATTTAATAATAACTATGTTTCCAACAAGAACTGTGTCTTTATTCACAGCATCACAGTTGAAATGACTTATAAAATAATGAATCCATAAAACTATCACATAAACCTACAGTAGAAACACGTGTAATGAGCTCAAACAGCTTTGTTTGTTATTGTTGTTCTGAAGAGGACAAAGTAGCAGCGTAAATGGGACCGCTCCTGTGTGATCGCCCTCATGTGGTTTGTTGTGGGATTACAACATTCTCCTCAAAACTCCGTAAGGGGAACGCGCCAGTATAACATGCATTGTGCTTACGTAGGTCCACCGCAACCGCTAACGTAAGCCACGCCGCGCAAGTATACTCTAGGCCATACGTGGCCAACCAGAGGCTCGCGAGCCTCATGCGGCTCTTTGGCTGATTTCATGCGGCTCTTGAGGGGCTCACATGACAGGCGTCAAAAATGCTCGGCGCTGGCGCTGATCATTCATTCCCTATATGGCAACCTGACCAGGAAGCCGGTTTGAGTGACGTCAAACGCGCATTTGCGTGAGATGAACATATATCTTACGAATAATTTTGTGTGCTCTCAAAATAGCAGGGAAAAAAAGCACCGCAAAACGAACGTATGTAGATGAACACCGGACATTTTTAACAGAGTGGGAGAGTTCATATTTTTTTATCGAACGTAATGACAAGCCATTCTGCCTGATATGTCAGGCGTCGTTAGCGCATTTTAAAGCATCTAATCTTCAACGGCACTTCAGCTCACTCCACGCAAACTTCGAACAGGAATATCCAAAAGGGACTGAACTTCGCAAAAGCAAGTTGGTAACGTTGAAAAGTCAGGCAGAAAAGCAGACACAGTTTTTCAAAAAATTTACGAAGCACTCTGAGACCGTAACGCTGGCGTCTTACCAACTGGCTTTGAACATTGCACAGGCTAAAAAGCCATACAATGAAGGGGAGTTTGTCAAAAAATGCCTCAGCGACGCTGTTGAAATATTGTCTCCTGAAAATGACAAATTAAAACTAATGATATCAGACGTTCAACTGTCCCGCCACACTGTTGAACGCAGAATATCGGACATTAACGCGGCTATTGAAACACAGTTGTACTCTGACCTTCAAGAATGTGCGTATTTTAGTGTTGCATTGGATGAGAGTTGTGACATACAAGACAAGCCTCAGTTGGCAATATTTGCACGGTCTGTGTCAAACGATTGTGTGATCAAAGAAGAACTCCTTGATATTGTGCCATTAAAAGACAGAACCCGTGGCATAGATGTGAAAGAAACAATGATGGCTGCATTCGCGAAAGCACATCTGCCCATACCAAAACTAACTGCAATAGCTACGGATGGAGCGCCAGCCATGATCGGATCTGTGAACGGGCTTGTGGGCCTGTGCAAAGCTGACCAAACATTTCCCACATTTTGGAATTTCCACTGCATCATCCACAGGGAGCAACTCGTGTCTAAATCACTGAATTTAGACAACGTCATGAAGCCAGTGATGGAAATGGTCAACTACATCCGCACGCATGCGCTTAATCACAGGCAATTCAGGAATCTCATCGCTGAGCTGGACCAAGGGCTTCCCGGTGACCTGCCGCTGCACTGCACTGTGAGGTGGCTGTCAAAAGGCAAAGTACTCTCTCGCTTTTTTGAGCTTTTGGATGCCGTGAAAATGTTCATGGAAGAGAAGAACAAGGACTATCCCGAACTCTCGGACCTCGAATGGATTATGGATCTGGGCTTTTTGGTCGACATGCTGTGTCACTTGGACAGACTGAACCTAACCCTGCAGGGTAAGTTAAAAATGCTACCTGACCTGGTGCAAAGTGTGTTTGCGTTTGTCAACAAACTGAAGCTGTTCAAGGCTCATATTCAAAAGGGAGATTTAACACATTTTCCCACGCTGTTAAAAGCCAGCGGACAAGTCACCAGCGCCGCCCTGAATAAGCAAAGAGCCAGATATGCAGCACTGGTTGAAAACCTGCACGAAAGCTTTGTGTCCCGGTTCCGTGATCTACAAATGAAAAGGCCACAGATTACGTTCCTCGTCGACCCATTTAATGCGGAGACGGACTGTTTGAAAGCCCCGCTAGTCACAGATGAGGCTGCGGCTGAGTTGGAAATGATTGATCTTTGTGAGGAGGACCAACTGAAAGCTGCTTTAAGGGAAGGGACCATTGAGTTCTGGAAAAGTGTGCCAATGGAAAAATACCCCAATGTCAAACAGGCTGCACTCAAGGTACTGTCAATGTTTGGGTCAACATACGTCTGCGAGTCTTTGTTTTCTACCCTGAAACATGTGAAATCAAAGCATCGATCTGTTCTGACTGACACCCATGTGAAAGAATTGCTTCGAGTGGCAACAACGGAGTATAAGCCAGATTTGAAGAGGATTGTTCAAGACAAGGAGTGCCAGAAGTCCCACTAAGCAACATACAAAGTAAGAGAAAAAAACACTATTGTAAATTACATCTTTGTTTTGGACTTGGTTAAATTGAGAGTTTGTGTGTGTGTGTGACAGTGCACACAATGTTCATTGTTGAAAATGACTGGCCTGTATTCTTGAAGGAGTCAATATCTGTCATTATGTTTGTGTGTGACATTTACAATAAATCTGGCTTAGCAGAGATCTCTGTGTGTGTGTGTGTGTGTGTGTGTGTGTGTGTGTGTGTGCGTGTGCGTGCGTGCGCGTGTAAGGGATGGGGTTGTGATTGTGTGTGCCCATGTGTATGATGTGGCTCATTGCAGAATCACAGTTAAAAATGTGGCTCTTTGTCTCTGACTGGTTGGCCACCCCTGCTCTAGGCTTAAGTCTCAGCAACCCGGCAACGGATAAAGCGGAAGAAAGTAGATGGATGGATGATCACAATTACAACACTATACTTTATTACAACAGTATTTGCCCATTATTATTAAAGGTGAATGACAAAACACAGAAGGCTGAATACATTGATGCATTTAATGAGCTCAGACTGCCGCCACCACGTCGGATAAAGCGGAAGAAAGCGGATAAACGTATGTAGCTGCTCCTTCCTATAGTTCGCAGTGTATTCTTGAGATAAGACAAAACACAAAAGACTGTTTGAAGTCGAGTTGTGAGAAACCGTTCACTTGTTCACATGTACTTCTGTCAAAGAACACAGAACGCTTTTTTCTTTCCAAATCCCAACTCTTTTCCAAAATTGGCCGAAGACCCGTAATTCCGACGCCGATTCTTATTAACAGTAACCAGCGAGAAAAACCAGACAGCGAGAGCGCCTTTTGAATTAAGTTTTTGCAAAGTGAGAAAGTCGACGAACAGGACATCAATAGAGAAGTGAATACGAACAGGATCAGAGTGGGGCCCAGCAGGTGGTCTCTGCACGGCTGCTTGTGTGTGTGTGTGTGCGTGCGTGTGCGTGTACGTGTGTGTGTGTGTGTGTGTGTGCGTCTGCATCTGGGGGCACATATCAAAGATGTAGATCGAGAGTGTGTGGGCGACACGTAGCTTAGTGGTTAGCACTCTTGCTTCTCAGAAAGAAGGTTCTGGGTTGGGATCCTGGTCACAGGGCATTTCTGAGTTGAGTTTGCATGTTCTCCCTGTGTCTGCTTAGGTTTCCTCCAGGTGCTCCGGTTTCCCCTACCACTACATTTTTTTACAATAGGTCTAAATGTAACGAGTAAGTGAATGGATGGTGTCGGGGTTCTTGATGTGCCAGTGCGTTCAACGTTTTGCCGGTAAATGGAACAATATCTAAACTCTGAACATTGTGAAGCGCTTTAACTGACCTTGGTCAGTAAAAATGCAGACCGCACAAAATGCGTTATGCGATATATAAATACAGATTACTTACTACTTACTTACTAAAAAACATTGAAAATTACATACTGTCCCTTTAAGGAGTCAGAACCCTGTACATGTCATTCATCTGTATACTTAGAGTAGAGTAGAGTAGAGCTGGTGGAAACAGGGATTTAGTGGTTTAGTGTAAAACTAAAAACATGCACAATAGGTATGAGTGTAAATGAGAGAGTGAATGGATGGTGTTGATTGGGGGCTTTGATGGTCCAGTGTGTTCGGCGACTCGCTTCCCTCATCACCGTGTGTGGAATGCATTTTACAGACCAAGGTCACCCAAAGCGCTATACAATGTTCAGAGTTCAGATATTGTTCCATCTGAACTCTGAACATTGTATAGCGCTTTGGGTGACCTTGGTCTGTAAAATGCGCTATATAAATAAGCATTACTTAATTACTTACTTACTAAATACCCCCAACAATATGTCTCCTTTAACATTTATCTTTTGCCAAAAAGAAAGTCACTTGTTTTTCAAAATTGAATGTCCAGAATAGTCACTAATTCCGGAATGTATTTTTCTCTTCATGAGGCCCACATCAAGCATCAAAGCAGAGGCTGAGTTTTCCAACACAGAACAGGGGCCGCTCTGGTTTGGGTGGAGCAATGTATACTTTGGAACATTTTTCAACAACAAAAAAGACTTAAAAAGGTGAAACCCAAACACATAATCTGGTATGTTCAAGCTAATTCTGAATTTGACCCAGAGAAGTCATGTTTTAATTAATTTAGGATTTCATATACACTGGTCCCTGGTTTATTGCAGAGGCGATGTGTGAAAATAACCCATTATATTAAGCTAAATGTTTTAAGGCTGTAAAACCCCTCACACAAGTGCAATCGCAGAGATACCAAACCTGTTGGTTGTAGGTCTGAGCGCTGCTGCATTTGACAAAGCCGCAGAAACACTGTAAAATGCAGCTGCAGAGGACAGAGGGGCAGGAGTAGGACTGAGGGCTATGGGAAGACCAGAAAGAGACTAAAGAGAGAGACCAGAAAGAGACTAAAGAGAGAGATCAGAGAAAGGGACCAGAGAGAGACCAGGTAGCTATTTACTGTATGTATTGAATTACGACCTTCATTTGCGGAGATTTGAAATGTTAAACCCTCAGTGAAATCTTGGCCACTTAACTTTCAAACCGCTAAACACTTAATTATGAAATGAAGACCATCTAAATAGTTTATGCTCTAAAACAGTTTGCTTCCATTACTTGTTTTTGCAAAATATATGTTTAATGTTGAGATGAAGACTGGTTGTGGTTTGACTTGTTGACCTACAATGTCCCTTTACAAGACTGATTCTGTTGGAACAAATCAAATATACATGTGATTGGAAATTAAGGACGACGTCATTGGGACTGGTGTATTTGCTTCTGTGGTGTATACCTAGAGAAGACTGATGTTAACGTGCTGTGTGCTCTGTCCTGGTATGATGTTGTTTGGAGTCCTCTTCTCAACTGTCTCTGTGTGGAGTCTCTGAACGTCCCCAACTTGTGGTTATGAAGTCACCGGGAGCCGAGAGCATGATTTGCTGCGGCTGAGAGCTGGTTTGGCAACAGGCAAGTGTGCTTAGTAACACAACAAACAAACCATTTACACATTAGAGAAGTGCTGTAAATGATGAGGACTGTTACAGACGCCACAATCGACAAACAATCACAAAGTCCTCTGTGTTCTCTCAAATCTGTCCAACAAGTCTCACCATGGCCTTGTACCAAAGTACATCCAGGACATGTTAGAGAATATGAACCAACTTAGACTCTGAGGAGCATAGGGACTGGTCTCCTGCTGGTTCCCAGAGTCAGGACAAAACATGGGGTGGCAGCATTTTAATAATAATAATAATGCATCGGTTTTATATAGCGCTTTTTTGGACACACAATATGACGCCAATGGGGCCCTTCCAGGGCGACAGTAGCTCAGTTGGTAGAGCATTGGCCTTCAGGCCTGAAGGTCGTGGGTTCATTTCCCACCTCTACACCTTCTCCACGACTCCCACTGATGACTGCTGTCGTTGTGTCCTTGGGCAAGACACTTAACCCAACTTTGCCCAAAGCCCCCACTGAAAGATCAAGGCTATGCTCACACTCAGAGAGCAGCCGTCCTCCTGTGGACTCACCACCTGCAGAGGGTCAGTGAGGGGCTGGTGCTATGAGACTTGGGTGGCATCTCTGATTGCCACCCCCCTGACCCAGAAATGGATTAAAGGGTAGAAAATGGATGGATGGATGGATGGTTGTCCTTCCAAAACATGATTAGAAACTTGTGCGTTACCTTTATCTGCTGTCGTTCATCAGACTTTTAACAGTAACAAAGACACACTCACAAAATCAGCTGATGAATAACAGCTGATGATTTTCTGCTGTAATTAACTTTCATGTTGTGTTTCTGATTTCAATTTGGTTTTGGCTGGTGCAGATCCTGATGTTTGTGTGGTCTTCACGTCTTTAAGGATCCGCCGCACTGCTGTGACCAATAAGCCACGGATTGACAGTATGGGTTTATTTTGAACTCCGGTTTGAAACTATGATTTGAAGGAGACATGGAGTGATATAATGGCTGCTTCTATATCGGGAGAGCGAGCGTACGGCGAGCTGCGGTTCTGGACATTCTGAACTGAGCTCAATGGAGAGGACTTTCCACTCTGATCCACAGTGCGATCATGGTTATGTTTATATCCAGCGCTTTTCTATCCACTCACAGTATTTTCTATGAGGGAATCACTCCACCACTCCCATAGTTCACAAGACACTGCAGAGATGTCACAGATATCAACATTTTAATATGCTTTAAACTGGAAGTTTGAAGCTACAGGTTTGTGCTGTGTTGGATCTCGTTTAGGCCTAAAAGACAATATTTATTCTGGCCTTTGTAGTTCAATCATAAAGCATATTCTAGAAGTGACCAAGAGTCACATAAACATAGTGTTAGCCTTAAAGCAGAAGACATTGTGCGATCAATAAAGTTGATCTTATCTTATGTTATATGGGCATTTCATCTGCCATCCTGACGTAACAGGGGTGTTGCTAAGGCGACTGCTAAAGCAGGCAATTTTATATCATAATATGAACACACTCACACACACACACACACACACACACACACACACATGTTGTTATGATTTTAAATTCTCCTCCAGGGCAGATGACATTTGTGTCCTGATAATGATAGGGCCGTAGTTACGGCCGTAGTTATGGCACATGTCACAAAACTGACAACATTATTTAGAGGTGAAGTTTCAATAGAAAAGGTGCTTAAAGTGTCTAAATGCAGATGACCTGGTTCCAGGACTCTACTTTCTCCAAGAATTCACCTCAGACTCACCTCTCACCGTAACATTCACAACATCTCTCCTCATTTGTTCATACTGTAAATGATGTGATTGTGGCTCTTGTTTTTGGTTGGAGGTTTGTGTGTGTCTGTTCCTGCAGCCTTGAACCCAGTCCACCCATGTGCCAGTCATATTAATCCAATACCCTCCAAACAACAACTATTTGGATTGTCTAATATAGGCTACTCGATCTCTGCTCTTGTTATTCCTTTTTACAATGTATAGAACAATTGAACATTGTAGAAATTACTGGAATTGTCTATTAAAGACTACTCTTTTGTTTACGTTTTCATTCAAGTTAGCTGGATGGTTTTTTTTACTGTAAAGACACGCATTGGGCGCTGCAGGGTTCATTTCAGTGATAGAAGCTTGGAGGATGCACAAGCCTGCTGTCTATACGTGGGTCATATATTGACCCATGTATTTTTGCCACGCAGTGACACAGCTTTCAGTCATAGTATATACTTGCATTAATTGCACGTCAAAAAAGCGGTTAACTGACTGGTCACCATGGACACTACTGTCACTTTTACCTTCAAGGGCTTCTCCAGCTCCTCTCTGGGCTCTTGGTATTTCTCGGGCTTTTATGTATAATATATGGGCAGACATCTTGGAGACCTGGTACTTGCTCCAAGATGTTTGCCCATCTTGTCTGCCCAAGATGTGGTTGGATGCTGCTTTACACAAATTGACCCCCGGGTGACGCTTTTGGCTCTTACCTCTCCTGTTGTTTCAAACTTCAATCCCAGTAGTTCTAGAACCGATTCGGCCTCATCATCTTCCTCTGCTGTTCCTCCCCGCACTCTGCACGCCTCACCCTGACACCGGTCATACCCACCGTGAAGCCCAAGACCACATCAAAGCACATTGTTTTTCCCTCCAGGAACTGGCACCCGCAGCCAAAAAACTTGGCAACCCGACAAGTTCCTGGGGCTTTCGGCCGTACGTCTTCTTGCTGTGAGAGTGAACAGGAGCTGAGCTATGGTGGGTCAGAGCGCCAAAGAAACATGTTTACACGGATTTGGGCGTGATAAAGACGTTGTGTGGGACAAGACGCCAGAGCATTCCATATGATGTGACAACATCTGCTGTGTTCATGAATATGAAATAGTTGAGCAAAGGCAGGTTTATTTGTAAAGTGCAATTCACACAACGAACATTAAAAACATTACATTCAAACAGGCATTAAAATCATAATCACAGTGCATTCAAAACAGTGAAGACATACAGGCCTCTACCCTATTGAAATCTATACTGGGGCCTCAAACCCAGAACGTACCCAGTTTTGTGGGGGTTTTTTCCAATTATGTTAATACTGCCCCGTCTTCAGAAATTAAAGTACCATTTATGCATTATTTATGGGCATTAAAAATTAGGAGTCATGACTTGAAGAAGAATTGCTTCTATTTGGGAGACAGATCATTCTGCTACATTTAAATCAAAACCTTATGTGTCACAGTGTAACTGAAGACATGCAGTTGTAAAGACCGTCCTCTCAATATGGGCCTCCCCGAGTTTTCTCACATATTGACCTCTGAGTTTCTATGTGGTTCCTTGCTGATGCAGAAGGGTCTAAGCCAAGGAGAGTGATGATCCGAACATTTATTCACATCTGGACAGTGGTCATCCTGTACCTTATGAACCAATGGCTCCCATGTGTTTGTTATTATTGCATTCAAACTGTTTGATGTTCTGATCTGTTGTTGGTGAATCGACAACTTTATACATCTTCTGCAACAACTTCTGTTCTGATTTATGGAGATGCACACAAACATTGAATTAAATATATTTATTTGAGCCAATATGTGCAAGTACAGCACATATTCTGATATTTGATTTGCATGAATGAATAATTGCTATCTCCAAATGGATTTTGCACAATTGTAAATGATGATCCTACTCAGCCTCTAACAAACCTGCCCATCCCTGCTTCCCTACTGTTTTCCCTCAACTACTTAAGTCCCAGCTTGAAAAAAAACCTCAGCACGTGCAGCTTGGAGAGACTTCACCTTTCGGGTCAACGTTGAATGTTTTTGGAGACTTGTTAAACAGAAGCTGCAGAGAAACAGCTGCACGTCAGGGGACCCGCCTTCCCCTCGGGTATTTGTACTGGATACTCCTTCGGGCATAATCGCTGCCTGTTTTAACCACGACGTCCAGCCGAATGTTTATCCGATCCTGGGGAGAAATGGCAGGGGGAACGCCGCACTAGTCTTGACATGAAACGGGGACGAGAGTTCGGGTTATTTTGGCTCCTTCTAATCAGAGCATCAAAAGTGGCCTATTCTTAAACTGCAGTTACAGAGACCACAACGAGATTGTGCCGACCAGCAATGTTGGGATAGAAGTTTTGCTCTCTCTCTGGTCTCTTTAACTGCTCTCTTTGGTCTCTCTCTGGTCTCTCTGTCTGGTCTCTCTTTGGTCTTTCTTTCTGGTCTTGCACACTCTGGTCTCTTTCTCTCTGGTCTCTCTCTGTTTACTCTGGTCACTCTCTCTGGCCTCGATCTTGTGTCGCTCTTGTCTCTCTCTGGTCTCACTTTCTGGTCTCCCCGTAGCCTTCAGTCCTGCTCCTGCTCCTCAGCGCGATGTCATCTGCAGCTGTATTTTACAGTTTATGCACAGCTTTTGACAGCTGCATCAGCGCTTAGACCCACAACCAACAAATGTGATATAGGGAGAGAGCAATATTTACCCTTCAGGTTTCATCCTGTATTTTATTATTTCAATGTAAATAGTCTCATTAGTCCCCGCCCTGGATCTACAGCCTCAGTCCTGGACAATCCACAAATACATTGAATTGATTTTTTTTTCCTCATGGCCAAAAATAATGTAATGTTTCTTCTTTAAGGCAGCCATTCCCAAACTCAGTAACACCGAGGCCCCCTTAAAAATCTGACGGGTCTGCGTGGCCCCCCAAAATAATAACCAAGAAGACAACATTAAGAATAGGCTCTTCTGGTAATTTTATTTTGGGGAAATAGCCTCTGCTACAAACATTGTAATACAAAAATGATTACAGTGGCTTATTCAAGTCAAATAATGAACACAAATATTTTAATATTACAAACAAAACATTATACATTTAACATTAAATAATTATATTATTTTTTTTATTTTTTTTATGACCTCCCGCGGCCCCCCTGCAGTACCCGCGGCCCCCTGGGCCGCGGACCCCACTTTGGGAGACACTGCTTTAAGGCGTCAAACGTAGTTGTAATAGTGTCTTTGAATGCCACCGCTGCACTGGGCTCAGTCTGCAAGAGTCTCCCCTTTGTCCCCAAACCTCTCATTAACCAGTTGTTTTGGTTTCATGCAGAACGCCTCTCACTCGGGGTTGGACCACATTGTGTTGTGGGAGCCACTGCTTTTTCTCTGCTCGACCGGCGTCCACAGGGGTCCTCCATTAGAGGCCGCGGGTCCCGCCCCAAGGAGCCCTAATCTGACAGACATGCCCGTCAAACGCCGTCCTAAGTCCTAGTTGCCGTGGGAAACCGTGGGGAATGCCGGTGTGCCACAAAGGACGATTAGCGTCTGATTTGTCCATATACTGACATTTGTGGGCTTTGCGTGTTGTATGTGGAATTCTTTGGTTTGTGTTGCAACCACAAAAGGCTCCCAGAGGTCTTCTGAGCTCACGGTTCACATTGGATTTCTGTCTCAATCCGTCCAATCCAGACGAGACAGCAGGGAGCGTGTGCTCTCTCATCTCTAAGGGCAATGTCGGATTCACACGGCAGACTACTTTTCTTATATTTACAGCGTTAAAGCTGTGTTTTAAATCAGTGTGTCTTGATCTTATATCTTCTTATTAGTCAACAAAATAATGGTAGAAGATTACAAAAATACTTTTTTTGTGTGGCTTCAATTTTCTATTTAAGAAAGACTTATTGTGCTTTATTTTGCCTTCATAAATGGTAATGACACTAATTAAAATCTTGTTTCGTGTTTTAAATGTGAAAAATGTTAAAATATATGATGTTACAAGTGTGAAGGGTAAAAAAATGCTTTCTGTCTGTAACTCCATATGCTGCCACCAGAGGGAGCTGTAAACACAGATGTTTGCAGGTCTCTCTTTGATCCTGTGATTGTGAAGATTTCACCCGAAAAATGATCACTGATTTATGAGCAATATTTTTATTTTAAAGGCAAAAAACTGTGAATCTGATCATTAGTGGTATAATCACGTCATACTTTCACAGGACAGAGGCCACGTTCATGTGATCGGCTGGATGACACTGTGAACTCGTGTTTAACATCTCAATGGCTACTTTGAGTTAGTTGGAGGGGCCACATTAGTCAACAGTATATGAAGACACAAAAAATACAGATTACAAAGAAAGATAGTATTAAAATAATGTCAAAAAGGTGTATTCCTCTATCTGCTCTCATATCTCTCTCTCCCTGGTTTATCTCTCTGGACTCTCCCTCAGCTCTCTCTGGTCTCTCTCTGGTCACTAGCTACAATCTTAAATATGTTTTGTTATTGACAGTGAATCTGAAAGGATTTCCTCAAGAAGGGACAAAGAGTGAAACTTATTTGGTCCTAAAATAGATCTGGCTTTTCACAAAACTACTTTGTAAAGGGAAAATAATAAGACTTTCACATGGACTTTCTGGCACTGAACTACTAATATACCGTATATATTCAGAACAGGCTCATCTGTATATTGTGAACCCATCTGTCTCAATAACTAGCCAAAGTCTGTTCTGAACACAGCTGTGAAGTGGACGTGTTGTTGCTCCAGATGAAATGACCCTTTGTGTTCATAATGAGTGAGTTAGCGGCTCAGACTCCAATCTGCTTTATCGTTGCCACAGTAGCTGAGTGTGTGATCCCACAAATCCAACACTAATGGTCAACTCAAACTGCTTTGGGACTTCCTGAAGGTGAAGCCGAGCAGAATAATTACCAGGCGGAAGGGAAGCTGCAATGTGCCGCATTGCAGCCAAAGATATGATATTTTTTAGAAATTCAGCTGTCGTACAGGTCTCCACACACCTGCAGACAGATGATTGAAGCAGAATAAGAAGTTATTTGTCGTGTCACTTAGAAGCCACCGGAGGGCACATACAGTTGTAAGGCTATGGTTGTATGATATATATACTAATATACTAAATCCACATGCGCTGTAAAGAGATTTCTTCTATCAATTTATCATCTTTTGAAATCCATCAGTTTTCAATAAATTTGCACTTTTGTGCCATGAATCTGGTCCTACTCTGGTCTCTCTCTCTAGTCTTTCTCTCTGGTCTCTCTGGTGCTCTGATTGGTCAGAATCTGTCTCTCTCTGGTCCTGCACTGGTCTCTCTTTCTCTAGCCTCTCGGTCTCGCTCTGATTGGTCAGAATGCTCATTTGTTATTCTGGTGCCAAGGAAGTACAGTAGAAGTTGATTTACTGTTCCCATCCTCACTACTGGTCATGAAGGAGCAGCATCTGCACTCAGAGCTCTATGTTATCTCCTTCACCCATGAGCTTTGGGTAATGACCGAAAGAGTGAGAACGCAGATACAAGCGGTCCACATGAGTTTTCTCCATGAGTGGCTTAGCGCTCCCTAGAGATAGGGTGGGGAGCCCAGTCACACAGAAGGAGCTTGAATTGTTAAAAAATACTGTTAAAAAAGCACAGCACCATTATTACGTTGTTAATATAATTCTTACACACACAGTAGAATTTTTAAATGTAGTCGACCCCCCACTGAGTTCACCACTGACAAATCAAAATTCAGTGTTACTGCAGCTGTAGTAAAGAATGTTGTAATTGAGAGCCAGTTAAACACACAATGAGCTCCCATAATATTGCACCAAAACATACATGGTTAACCGTTACCGCAACAGAAGTTTGATTTTGCAGATGTATTTTTTATTCTTGACCACTTAACACTCACCCAGCAGACCCAGATGGTCCCAGCACAGGGGCAGCTCTATAATTCCATTCATATGTAGCGGACATGTGGCAGTGTAATATTTGAGATGTGTTTCATGCCAAAGGTGCGACAGGACCTGCATCATACAACCTGAGTTCTTGTTTTACAGCCTGAGTCCTGTATCTACAACCTTAGTCCTGGATCTAGATCTACGGATCCCTCTCTCAATATGAGCCATCCCCAGGTTTCTCACTTTTTTTGAGTTGTTCCTTGCCTATGCAGCAGGGTCTACGCACAGTGATGGTCCGGGACATTTCTGGACATTGATCATCCTGCTAAGTAAGACCAATGGCGCTTTTGTGTTTCAACGGTTTGATTCTCTCTCTGGTCTCTGATCTGTTGTTGTCGAATCGCCAACTTTTTAAACTAGACATTGAAAGTGTACACACCCAGCTGGCAATCATTTGGACACTCTATGACAACACTCTTTGTTCGTGGTTCTGTGAGTCCATATATTATCCATTTATTGTCAAACGTGTTTAATTTTGATTGCGTCACTCTGTAAAGATCTAAGATGTGAGGTTCATGTAAGGTGCCTAGGAATTTAGAAAAGCAATATTCTCTCAATAGTGAACTTCCAAAAGCATTACTGGAGTTCCATAGCATCATCTTCAACAAATCAAATACTCAGCTCCAAAAAAGTGGAATACAAAGAGCCTAATTCCTGTAACAGAGCTTAATCGGTCTCATCTCCAACAACGATGAGTCCGCCTACAGGAGGGAGGTGGACCGGCTGGTGTCCTGGTGCAGTGGTAACAACCTGGAGCTGAACGCCCAGAAGACAGTGGAGATGATTGTGGACTTCAGGAAGAGCACTGTCCCCCCGCCCCCACCCTCCGTGATGGACTCCCCCATCACCTCTGTGGAGTCCTTCCGTTTCCTGGGCACCACCTTCTCCCAGGACCTCAAGTGGGAGCCGACCATCAGAAGGCCCAGCAGAGGGCGGCACTGTGGCTGAGTGGATAGCACTCTCGCCTCTCAGCAAGAAGGTCCTGGGTTCGAATCCCGGTCGGACCAGGGCCTTTCTGAGTGGAGTTTGCATGTTCTCCCCGTGTCGGCGTAGGTTTCCTCCGGGTGCTCCGGTTTCCCCTACCACTAAAAATATGTCCAGTAGGCATGTCTGGCATGCGCCTCCTGTACTGGCGACCCCGCTCCCATCTCTGTGTGGAGTGAGAGACAAATACCCATAATTAACAATTGTAAACCGCTTTGAGACTCAGATCTGCAGTGAAAAGGCGGTATATAAATAAAGATTACTACTAAATAAAGATTACTACTACTACTACTACTTCCTGCGGCAGCTCTGGAAAGCCAAGCTGCCTGCACAGATGTTGGTGCAGTTCTACACGGCCATCATCGAGTCCATCCTCACCTCCTCCATCACCGTGTGGTTTGCTGGAGCCACAGTCAGGGACAAACAGAGACTACAGCGCATTGTGAGCTCTGCAGAGGAAGTGATCGGCCGCAGCCTTCTATCGCTGCAGGACCTGTACTGTTACGTCGCCCGAGCTCGAGGCCGGGCTGGTCTTAAAGTCCCCTCACTGCCCTTTATAATGTCACTTTACTGCCCATCATAACGTCACTTTACTGCTGTCACCTTATATTGTGTGCACCATATGCACTTGTATATTGTATAGTAATAGTAATTCCATTTTAAATTGTATTCCTTAGAAGTGTTGCTGTTTTTTAAAAAATTTTATTGTGCCTTCTCTACTCTTTACTCTCAAATTTTATGAGAATAAAGTCAGAAAATTACTACAGTACTCTATTGGTTTTCACTGTAAGGGGGGTTAAACTGTTGAACTCTCTCCCCACTGGGCTAAAAACTACTGTCTAACATGACCATCCTCAGGAGAGAGTTTCCAGTGTAAATTGTATTGTAATTCAATTTACACATGATTGTATGTATTTTATCTGTTAATGCCCCCTGTTGACTTAACACCTCTGCTATACACACTTACAGCAATGCATCTGGTTCGTCCATATTAAATAATTTAGGCATTTAGTTGCCCTGTACGATGGAGCTTCATTGTCTCCATTAAGCACTGATTTTGAATTTTTCTTACTTTTATCTCAAAATATTTTGAGTATATTGTCATAATTTTTCAAGTTTATTGTCATAACTTTACAACTTCTGAGAGTTTTAAAGTCACAAAGTGTTTGCGAGTCACGTCCAGTATGTTACAGTAAAGCAGGTTGTAAACGGCACAAACTAAAGCGAAACTGCCTCGTGCGGTTTATAGCTCCCTGTGAAACAGAAATATGTCTTTCAGACTTATCTGGAGCAAGAGGCCTGTGCTTTAGAGCAGCGGCCCCCAACCTCTTGCAAGGGACCAGTATAACGTCCAGGACTGAGACTGTAGAACCAGGATTCAGGCTGTAGATCCTGGACTGAGGCTGATAAAACTACAGTAAGGAACGTAGAAATTTAAATTGTTTCCCACTGCAATATTCAATAAGTGGATTTTTCGAAAGTTTGCGTGCAAAGAGAAATGCGATTGATGGCTGTGAGGCTATAACCAATTTTTTTTCAAATGAGTTCATAAAAATGCTTATTATTACATACAAATTGTATTATAATCCGTAATTTAATTGAAAACTTGAGCTCATTGATTCAGCTTGTGTATGAATTCAGGCCGTATAAAAGTGCAGAATAGAGACTTAGCGTGACGCTCGTTCTCCTCCAATCACAGAACTAGGCTGCGTCTCTAGCTTCTACAGCGCTGGTAAACAAGGTAGCATGTTAGCAGAAAGTACACAGCGAAACAGCCCAAACGACACAACTGTTGAGTCAGCATTGCCTGCTAAAATTGTTCATGACTTTTTTTAGCAACCTCAGGCTAGCTCATTCCCTTCCCAACCACTTCCAATCTTTTATTATTCTCTTTGAAAAAACCTCAAATAGATGTGGAAATATCTACCGGCTAACTTAAGTTTAACAAATGGTTTCCTTAGTTCTTTCATGATTGCTAATCCTTTCAATTAGCCGGTCGTGTAAAATGTCCACATTTTTAGACAATAAAATGTTTAATAGTTTTGGTTTATTTTTGACGGCTTTGTACAAGGCCTGGTGGTTTGGGAATAAAGTAGAAGGTTGTGACTAAATGAGCATGTAGACATATTGTATGCTTTGAATACTGCACACGGCTAAGTACAGGTTGTGAAAGTGAAACCAAATGGACTTACCACATACCACAGCAGCTATAGTATACATCCCTATATACAGGGGTGCATATAACTTTTTCAGTGAGGTACTCAGATGAGTACCAGGACATGGTGTTTGGTACTCACTTCATTTGTTGCGTGGTTCTCAATTGAGATTATATACTTGCTTCTTTTTAATGCTTAAATTTAGATCAGCTCAGAAAATCCTCTCAATCCAAGTCAAATAACCCATTAAGGCCTGACCCACCTGATAAAACAGACCCGTAAAACCATATGGCCGACTTCAGAACCACCCTCCAAAACATGAGGTTTTCCTGAAATTCAACGTCTACAGAATGATTGATATCTTGGCCTCTGTAGCAAATAGAAACATAATTTCAAAAGAATTTGAGAGCTGACACTTGTCAATAAATATGCAGTGTATTATTATGATCATTCAGTAGAATAATAAAAGAAAATATACAATTTCCACACAAGAAAGGTAATAAAACAACCAAAAATAATGTGAGACTAACACATGTTTCTCAATACAATAAGTCAAAAAGAGTTTGGTAATAAAGTGGCAATAACAATGTGGAAAACATTATTTTAAAAAATCCACTCTCGACCCAAAAAGTCAAATAATGACTCACAGGGCTCTTTCTTAAGTAAGCAAAATAAAAAAACAAGACTGTTTTGGTTTGTTCTGTTGGATTTGGTTACAACATTTTACTTTGGTTCACAAAGCGAAAATTTAGGTATAGCTGAGCTTTAATTCAGTGAGTTTTGGCTGCGCTTCAGGTGGAGACTTGGGGGAGACGTGGGAGAGGCATGGGGGAGAGACGGGGGAGACAGGCAAGACCCGCACGTGCAACATCCTGGGGACGGTCCTGATGGTTCTGTATGCGCATCTATGGTCCGCGCTCCGTACATGAATGACCACACGCGTCCGCAGAACTGTCAAAGCGGAGGATGTTTGGGCACCGCGCCCCCCTAGGGAGGAGCGCCACACTATTTGAGAAGGACTGGTCTATGTGAAGTACGCCAATGCGCTAACTAACTCAAGTGATACGCATTTCTGATATTTGCCGCGCATGCGTACCTGCGCACCACTATTGTGCACCCCTGCCTATACCCACCCTTCAGCTCATGCGGAGGATCCCAGGTGTTCCCGGGCTAGCTGAAAGTCCTTTCAAGTCAGTGGGGTGTCGTGTGAGGTCACACAGGAGGAGCTCTGAATAGAGCTGCTGCTCCTCCACCTGTAGAGGAGCCAGTTGAGGTGACTTGGGCATAGTTTGGGATGCCTCCTGGACGCCAGATGGTAGAGTTTCGTTTGGGCCTGAAAAATTAAGCCCAACCCGGCCCGAGCCCGCTAATGTTAAGCCCGAGCCCGACAGACCCCGACACATCTGATTTCCTTGTTGTACGCACTCACCTTCCAATCGCAAGTTTAGTCTCCACTTTTGAATTTGTTTTGTCTCCACTCGATCCATTTCTACTATTGTTCCTGTTCGCTGTTGACCACAGCATGCAGCAGGAGACACGGGGATGATGCGTTCACGGCTCGCTGCTGCTGTAGGACACGCTGGTTACGGTATCATTAATATATTAACTTTTTTTAATAACTTGTTATCAGTCAACGGACATTGTTATTAATATATATATATATATATATATATATATATATATATATATATATATATATTAATAACAATATATATATATATATATATATATATATATATTAATAACAATATATATATATATATATATATATATATATATATATATATATATATATATATATATATATATATATATATATATATATGTATATATATATATGTATATATATATATTGCCCGAGGCCTGCTCGGGCTCTGGCTGAAAAGCGAAACTCGACCAGATGGCCATGTACCACTGAGAGCAGACAGGGGAAGACCTTTGACATGCTGCAGGGAGGGACTGTGTCTCTCTGCTGGCCGTGGAATGCCTCAGGATTCCCCCTGGATGAGCTGGAGGAAGTGTGTGGAGAGGGAAGTCAGAACATCTCTGCTCATACTTCTGCCCCCATGACCCAGAAATGGATAAAGTAGAAAAAAAATGGATGGATGGTATTTTTAACCAAATAATTACTTTAATTAAATATCAGTATATATATATATATATATATATATATATATATATATATATATATATATATATATATATATATATATATATATATATATATATATATATATATATATATATATATATATATATATATATATATATATATATATATATATATATATATATATATATATATATATATATATATATATATACATGTATTTTTTTTTATTTTTTTTTATACATATATATATAGGTCTTAGGCTCAGCGTTGTAGACTGGGTTTAATTTTGTTTACTTCGAATCATGGGTCTATTCATTTATTTATTTATTTAGGGTTCAATGTTTCTAATGTTTAAATTTAAATGCAGTGGTTGTTTTATTGATATATTTAGCTTTAAAACCTATTTTTAAACACACTCACATCAAACTTTGATGTCCACTAGGGGGCCACAGAATGACCAGTATGACAAAAAAAATATTACGTAATTAACTATGGTCAATATTTAGTCCGTCCCAGGGCGGCTGTGGCTACAACAATTACAGATTTTATCAATTGTTTTAACAGTGAACAATAAGAGCCTCTGTCATATTAAACCCATACAAATGCTATGTTGTAGAGTTGGTTGCTCCTGTGCCAAGCCCCGGCGATCCAAGATGGCGCCCTATTCAAATGAATGGTTGTGCTCAGTGGCGCTTTGTGACAGCATGGGGGCTGAAAGATTAGCGGAAGTTGCCTGAAACTCGCAAAGATCTATGGGAAACTCGCCTGTATTTGGGCATCGTCTGGTCCTCCCGGTTCTGCTCAGTGGATGATCTCCTATAATGCGTTGCGCCAAACACGCGTGTGTGGGTCTCACACCGGGTCTCACGCACGTGCACAGAGGGGCTCGGCCGCGCTCTGACCAATCAGAGCAGTTCATCAGAGCGGGAGTTAGAGCGAGAGCCAGAGGAGCAGAGTTTGTGGCACTAAAGTGTGGATTTAAACAAAACCGAAGGATTTAAGAAGAAAAAAAGTTCAGGATGACAAGGGACACTAAAATCCCCACAAAATCCGATCTTTATTAAAGCTGTAGGTTCTCTGTCAGCTGAGGTCGAGCTGTTTTAATTTGCATTGAGTTCTATGGGGAAAATTTCTGGGTAGCCCACGTGAATTTAGTCTGGTTCAGTCTGCAGTACCGCGAGAATCCCCTGAGCACATGAGTTATTCAGCTACAAGCTAGTAATACCCTATCCAGTTAATATAATACATCCATGTCCTGTGCTAGCTATACTCTGCCTGGTGGTGAGTTACCGGCGTTATACATGTTTGTTTTGGACTCATCTCGTGACTGTTTTACACAACGTACGGACCACTTTACTCTTGTCACTCTCGTTTACTTAAAAATACTGCCATACGGCCGACATCCGCTTGCCGCTAGCTTTCCGGCTAAGCTAAGCTAGCGGGGAGTGCTTTCTTGCTGTCTGCTATCATGATGCTAATGTGTAAAATCATTGTATAAAATCAGATTTATACATTAAATCCCTCAGCTCTTTTGAACGTCTCTTGTCTGTGTGAATACAGATGTGTTCAGTACAAATATGGCCCCTGCTGACACACTTTCAGCCTGTTCTGTACACGTTCCCTGGTTCAACCCTGTCATTTTCATGTCTGACCTGACACTGGAGAACTGGGTCACTCTGTCTGACGATGTGAAGACACACCTCGGCCTCAAAACCCAATGGCATGAAGGCAGCCTGCAGCGACAGCAGTATTTTTACTCTGTTCTATCTCTCATTTTGGGAGCGGCCGTATAAGAGAAAGTCCTCACTCGTAATGATATGGCTCTAACTGTATATTACATCCATTTTGACTTTGTTGAATTGGTTCAAAATCATGAATTACAATCATCAAATGCTGCGTGGTCTTCAATTAGCGGTTTTTAACATGAGCTGAGAACGAGATGATAGGTTAGGAGAGATACCAGAGAGAGAAAGAGAGGGAGACCAGAGAGATAGAGACCAGAGAGAGAGAGAGAGGCCAGAGAGAGAACCATCTTCAGGTTCAGATTGAACTCACCTGATGAAATGGGTGAAGGCTGGTGTGCTCCTGCTCGGTTGGAATGAAAACCCACAGCCATACAGCCCTTTGAGGACCAGTAAATCACCAAACTGTTGTTGTGTCCTTAGGCAAGACACTTAATAATAATAATGCATCGGTTTTATATAGCGCTTTTCTGGACACTCAAAGACGCTTCACATGTGTCATTATTCTTTCACTCCATACACGGTGGTGATAAACTACTGCTGTAGCCACAGCTGCCCTGGGGCACACTGACAGAAGCGAGGCAACCAGTATGCGCCATCGGCCCCTCCGACCACCACCAACCATTCATACACACACCAGACTCATTCTAGGCAATGGGGGTGAAGTGTCTTGCCTAAGGACACAACGGCAGTTTGGCACTTTACAGCCGCAGCCGCCCCACTGTGGCTGGTGTTCCCAGAGGTTAAGTGTCTTGCCAAGGACACAACGACAGTAGTCAGTGGCAGTCGATGGTGAAAGTCTTGAGCGGGGCTTGAACCCACGACCTTCTGGCTCAAAGGCCAAAGCTCAACCAACCGCTTGTCTTGCTTTTGTCAGTGTACCCCAAGGCGGCTGTGGCCATTTCCACTGTGTCTAAATAATGCTGTGAAGCATCTTTGAGCGTCCAGAAAAGCACTGTATAAAGCTCATACATTATTATTATTGTTATGAGTTGATTTCCCTACATCCGTTTAATGCAAGATTTGGAGATCCATTATTATTAACCCATTAAAGATTTAACATTATAGAGTGTAACCAGATCCAGCTCTAATATACCTCTCATTCCTCTTTTATGAAGCGTGTATGTTTGATTAGACCACAGAGCGGGGACAGAGCGGTGTATTGTCCACGCCCTAGACTCGCATAAGGAGACCAGTGTTCAGATAAGCCTGCACTTTGGAGCAGCAGTCCGTAAGTTACCCCAGGAATGTGAGTCATTAGCTCAGTAATCGCGGGCTTAGGAGATCTGCGGGAAATAGGACTTTAATTCTGTATATGCAGGTCTGCTATTATGCAGATTGGGAATTTTAGTGTGAATTGATTGATTTGACAGGTCTAGAACACGTTTACAAGACTGAAGTATTGAAAATAGTCAAATGATTAAAATATTTAATTATGATTAATCACATTAATGTCATAGGTAACTCATATTTAACTGCACATTTGCATCATTTCTAGATGTTCTTGAAGCAGAAAAGCTCGCGCAGCAAGGCTTGTTTCATATCAGAATTCTGGGGCATGCACAACATAGGCCGAGACTTTTTAACTTTTTAAACATGTAATTTTGATAGATGTCTATGTATTGGACCTGGGTGTTATCTGGACACAGTATACCAGCTTCATGTGGGCCTTGTTTATGGGCTGATTCACACTTTCATTTAACATACGCAACATGGGCAACAAACGCTCTGTTTCCACCAGCCATCCTCTACTCTCCTCTGCCCTCCTTAACTCTCCACTACTCTTGTCCTGGTCCTGCTTAACCCCAGGTCCTTCTTCAGTCCCTCTTGGCTCTG
This sequence comes from Knipowitschia caucasica, assembly GCA_964034765.1. Classification (NCBI taxonomy): domain Eukaryota; kingdom Metazoa; phylum Chordata; class Actinopteri; order Gobiiformes; family Gobiidae; genus Knipowitschia; species Knipowitschia caucasica. The sequence goes on from OZ035839.1 coordinate 29,788,436, forward strand.
GTTCTCTCCAGGCCAAACTTGAGCTAAGGGGTTCTGACTGACAATGACTGCCCAGAATGCTGCTGCAAGCCATGGTTACCAAGGAATTTCCCCAGATAATCCAACTAGGTAGAGTAGAGTAGAGCAGAGGTAGAGTAGTGTAAAGTAAAGTAGAGCTGGTGAGGAGTAGTTAAATGCTGCGCTGTTTTATTGTGCGTTGCCAGACTGCAAAGACCATTGAAAAATCCTCCCCCAATAAAACTTTTTTGGTTTCTTCTCATCTGCAAAAAACATTTAGTTTAATTGAGGATTGCCCAAATTAAGGACTCATTCATGTACAGTATAAAGTGGAAATCCCCAGGTCAGTTTGAGGCCGGTAATGGATGCAATTATCTGTTTAATTATAATGTTTAAGTCCAAACAGTGATGGGTTTAGAAGTCTAGGGATTGACTTTACAGCTCTGCTCCAGTGTTTGGTGCTCTGTAGTCTTGTCAACCACCACACTCCACAACCATCTCCTTAGCTTGCCCAAAGGATTGAAGGGACTCTCCCACAAAGGGCATGCGTGGATGTCAAAACATAGGGGGCTGTCAAAAAATTACATTTTTGAATCAAGTTAATTTTAGCTTAAAAATTATGTCATCGTAATTATTCGTATTTCGAACTATCGGCAAAATGATGCCATATTTTTCTGTAAACGGTTGTTTGAATGGAAAGATCTAAGATAACATAGTGTACATATGTACTGTACTTGTTTATCATAACAACAATAAATCCACATAAAATGGCATTAGCATTATTAACGTTCTGTCTTTCTGTAGTAGACACAATCTTTTCAGTTTGACATATTCCGTTTCAGCTAAAGCCTCCTCTTTCTTCTTTTACTCTGTCTCATAAAGGCTGTGGAAAAATTAGGTATCCCTGCTTTAATTTAGCGAGTTTAGTTACGTTTCCGGAGGAGAAACGAAGGAGTCACGGACACTTCCTGAGGCTCCATAGTGCAGCTTCAGCAGTGTATTAATTGTGTACACAGGTTACGCAAAGACACGTACACAACAAGCAGAGAATGGTTCTGTGGCGTAAATGATCTTGGATATGACCACGTTTCGGCTGCGCCGTTCACCGTGTTGTCAAAACGGCTCACAGCCGCTGGAGGTGGGAATGGCTGGCCCAGGTCAGAGTGCTGTGGACTCCTGTTCGAGTTCATACAGCAAACAACAGCAAGTGCTCTGTGGTCACCCACGTATTCTTTATAAACTTGAATTCCCAGAGGGCCTACCTGCTCTGTCGTCATCACTTGCATGTGTCCGCGGCATTCTTGGTGTTATTATGGGACGCATGGGCGGGTCATTCGGTAAATGTGTTCATTTTTTTGACGCAATTAATAAGAAATATATAGTTAGCGTGCGTTAACACAATAATTTTGACAGCCCTGATTTGAATAGAACTTATTGAACATTTTGCATACTGTGGTTCAAGTTCCAAAGAGAGAGTGAGTTTAAGAAACACTATTTGCAAAATATCGTTCATAGTCCCAAAACTCTACACACACAAGAACCTGACACAACACTGGGACACAAACCATCAAAACTCAAACTCTACTAGCAATACTCAAATTCTGCTCTCAAAACTAAACAATCAGTCCTCAACAGTGGCGTTCCAAGGGTACCCCGGGGCCCCAGGCAAAAGAGTCCTTGGGGGCCCCGATATCGACCACATAACCAGATTTTGTAATCCTACAAATTTAGGCTCTGAGCTTTAATCTGCAAAAAACGGCTTGTTTTTACCTTTTACCGTTCTTGAGAAATCTGTCATAGAATATAATATATATAGTTCAATCCAAAACCTAGATATCACTCGGCTTCGGACCCAAATCGTCGTGGCGCAAGCACTGCAACTTAACCACTAGACAACTATGACAATCTACACTTCTTTAACTCCAGGCAGGATTTTTACAGTAACTGTTAGTTTTTCTTTAATGCTTAAACACATTTTCACATCTCAAAACTCTAAACACAAACCACTAAAGCTATACATACGCACAACCTCACAGTCTCTTTTCAAAACCAACCCATCACACCAACACACTTACTCATATTCTCAAAAGCAAACTTTGACTCCAAAATACCTCTCAAGGTCTGCAAAAATGTGAACACATGAGCATCATTAACCACAATACCAAAACAATTGAAAACACAATTTTCAGAGTGTGAGACTGTAGTTATATCACAATTCAATGCAAAAATAAGTAACTCCAGGATCCAGACACACAATAGATACAACAGTACAGTAACAATGACACACAATAGATACAACAGTACAGTAACAATGACACACAATAGATACAACAGTACAGTAACAATGACACACAATAGATACAACAGTACAGTAACAATGACACACAATAGATACAACAGTACAGTAACAATGACACACAATAGATACAACAGTACAGTAACAATGACACACAATAGATACAACAGTACAGTAACAATGACACACAATAGATACAACAGTACAGTAAGAAAACACTACTTTCAGGGTGTGATTTATTTTATTACAGTATGTGTGCGACCTCTGGACAGAGCAGTCGCATTCTCTTGCTGCTCCTCGCTTTCTGCTTTTTTATCTCCTTTAATCATTTTTGCTTACATTTTTATTCCACAAAACACGGATTACTCCTTTTTACAAACTTCAACACAAGACTTGTGGAATTTACCTAACTTACAGCATGTCGGGAGGACGGGAAAACAGAACAAAACTTTGCGACGGCTGTTTTTCACTCAAACAGGAGCTAAAACTTCTTCAAGACCGAATGTTTGTGCTTGAATCAGAATTGGGGCTGAACACAACAATACCAATGAAGGGAAATGGACCAAATGGACAAAACGTAAGTTATGATGACGCTATTTCATTTCCCAAAATCAACAGAGACAATTGTTGGAACACATATGGTGCCAAGCCCAAACAAGGCAAAGCTAATGATAACAAGAGTGTCATAATGCCACAGCAAAAATCTTTAATTACAAGAAACCGCTTTTCCCCACTTTTGGAAGATGAATCAGCAGTAGTCTCTCAGTCCCAGTCTCAGTCTCAGTCAAGGTCAAATGCAGCTGAGTCGCTCTTTATCGGCGATTCGGCGATAAGACGCGTAAACATGCGTAATCTCAAGGTTCACTCAGTACACTCTGCCAAAGTGGATGAGATAAGGCGGCTGGCTCCGAGGCTTCTGTCTGAGACCGGCGGGGTAAAAAGATTGTTGATCCACGTGGGGGCAGTAGACGTCTATGACAACACAAGTGAAAAGTTGAAACGGGATTACTCTCTCTTATTGGACGACCTTGCTAAAATGGATGTAAAAATCGTTATCAGTGGCCCACTACCAAATGTGGACGGGAAGCAAATGAAATTCAGTCGTCTGTATCAGCTAAATACTTTCCTACTCAACGAATGTTCACGCAGAGGACTTGCCTTCATTGAGAATTTTAATCTGTTCTGGAATAGGCATGAGCTTTTTGAAGGGAAAGGGCCACATCTGAACACTTACGGAGTAAAAGTGTTGATGGATAACCTTTCTTTTGCCCTGAGACCTCAGCCTGCGCAGCTCGTGCAGCCATCGAAAAGGAGGAAGCCGACTCTAAAAGTCTCTGCACCTCCACCACCTCGAAGGATCTCAACACCTCCACCACATCGAAGGATCTCAACACCACCACCACCTCGAAGGATCTCAACACCACCACCACCTCGAAGGATCTCAACACCACCACCACCTCAAAGGATCTCAACACCACCACCACCTCGAAGGATCTCAACACCATCACCGCCTCAAAGGATCTCAACACCTCCACTGTCATCAGAAGCAGCTGCATCATCACCAGTAGCAGCACCAGCAGCACGACCACCACCACCACCAACATCCTCATCCCTAGCCTGCTCCAAAGCAGCCACGCCTTCTTCTTCTACAGCGCCTCTGAAGCCCCCATCCTCACCCCAGGCTACAGCAGACAGGCCTGTGCTGGGGTTTCCTCAACCACCTGCCCCTCCATCAAAGACTCCCTCGCCACCTCCCATGGACCTGTCTTGGGTCCCCCCTGCCACGTCCACTCCATCAAGAGAGAATGGGGACACGTCCCTTTGTTTTTCATCCCCGCCTTCACTGTTAGACCTACCTGAACACTCTGCAGGGCTAATAAAATCGGCGATGAAGACTATTCCTCTCACACCCATATTAGCTAGATCTAGAGTCCTGTCCAACATGCTAAACCACTCCCCATATGTACCTCCAAAACCACCTAGGGTTTCCAATTCAACCTACAAAAACCACCTCAGCCAGTCCCTCCCCTAACCTCATGACCATTCCACCCCCACTTCCCCCTCGTTCAGCACCCAAAACCTCTGCCTCAGCCCACCCCGGCCCTAACCCATCACCAAAAACCCCTCCACCTCCCTGCCCCCCTCGTTCAACACCCAAAAGCCACCCACCTCTCCATCCTCCTCCCCCGCCTTCCCCTTCCCCTCTTTTCTCTAAACACTAGGATGCACAGGGTCTCTGCTTCGCAGCCACTGGCAGTCTAGTTAGAGGAGAGACCCGGCTGGGGCCCTGTCATGAAGCCACCTGTGCCATTCCCGTAGTGATAACACAAAGAATACATTACAGAAAGACATCTGGAGTTAATAAGTCTAATCTGGAAAATCTAATTCTTGTTCCGTGTAAGAATCAGCCGACCACAACCGCTGATACTGAAACTTTGAAACTTGCTACGCTTAATGTCAGATCTCTTTGTAACAAGTCTTTTTTAATCAATAATTTTATTTGTTCTCATAATCTTGATCTTATGTTCATGGCTGAAACTTGGCTTGACCAAAATTCAGGAAATGCAGTTTTAATAGAAGCATCACCACCAAATTTCAAGTTTGAATCTGAAATACGGGAAAACAAAAAAGGAGGAGGCTTAGCTGCCATTTTCAGAGACCACTTTGTCTCCCATAGAATGTCTCTTGGGAAGTTTTCGTCTTTTGAATATGTGTCTTTTAAAATACAACAAAAACAATCTCCTCCAATACTCTTCATTGTCCTATACAAGCCACCGCAGTCATGTCACAGTTTTATTGATAATTTTACCGAGTTGCTTTCAGTTGTATGCACAGATTTTGATAGTTTGGTTATTACAGGTGATTTTAATATTCATGTGGATAATGTTGATGACAGAAATGCAAATGAGCTGAGTTCTGTACTTGAATCCTTTGATCTCACTCAGCACGTAAGTGGCCCCACCCACAGCAGAGGGCACACTCTAGATCTGTTAGTTACTAAGGGGGTGAATATTTCAAATGTAAACGTGGTCGATGTTGCTCTTTCGGATCATTTCTGTGTTTTTTTTGACATGTGTTTCACTAACAAACCACCAGTGGACTCTGCAACTGTACGAAGAAGACACATAAATGAAAATACGAGTGAACTATTTATGGGAATGATAAACTTTGAGAATGCATCGTATTCTACTGTAGATGAACTGTTTAACTCTGTCACCTCTAGTGTTTTGAATGTTCTGGATACCGTTGCCCCTGTGAAGGTTAAAATAGTGAAAAATAAGCAGAAGGCGCCGTGGGCTAAAGCAGACTCGGTCAGGGCACAAAAGAGAAAGTGCCGGAGGGCCGAGCGGAAGTGGCGCAAGTCCAACCTCCAGGTTGATTACGAGATCTTCAAAGATAAGTTGTGCGAGTTTAACCGGGTGCTACGTAGTACGAGAGAAAGGTATTTTTCTGAAATGATTGAAGGCTGCAGCAACAATCTGCGTGTTCTGTTTTCAACAGTTAATAGATTAACAAACCCCCCTGTTCAAATGCCATTAGAGCTTACTTCCAAACGTAAATGCAATGAGTTTGCAAATTTTTTCAATGACAAGGTTCAAGGCATCAAAAACGCCATTGTCTCCAATCCACAGATAACCATCCAACAGCCAGAAAGGCTCTCTGAGCTAACTCACTTTGCACCTGTAAATGATAAAACTGTCCAAGAGATAATCTCCAGTTTGAGCTCCTCCACATGCAGCTTGGATGTACTACCCACTAGATTTCTGAAGTCTGTTCTGAGCAGTCTGTTACCTTCACTCACACAGATAGTAAACATGTCCCTTCATTCTGGAATATTCCCAAAGGCCCTGAAAACTGCAGTCATCAGGCCCCTGCTAAAAAAGAGCAGTCTCGATGCTACGGTACTTAACAACTATCGTCCCATCTCAAATCTGCCATTTATGGGGAAAGTCCTTGAAAAAGTTGTCTACCTACAGCTTACTAGATTTCTTATAATCAACAACTCATTTGATATGTTTCAGTCCGGCTTTAGACCCCACCACAGCACTGAGACTGCTCTCGTCAAGGTTACAAACGATATCCGGCTGAACACTGACGCAGGCAAAGTCTCAATCTTAATCTTGTTAGATCTAAGTGCTGCCTTTGACACCGTCGACCATGAGATCCTCTTACAGAGACTAGAGGACTGGGTTGGAGTCGCTGGCACCGCCCTAAGTTGGTTTAGGTCTTACCTTGAGGACAGGAAGTACTTTGTGGAGATTGGAAACTGTGTCTCAGATCATATGGCCCTGACCTGTGGAGTACCACAGGGGTCGATCCTGGGACCTCTTCTGTTCAATCTCTACATGCTGCCGTTAGGTCAGTTAATACGCAGAAACGAAGTTTCCTATCATAACTATGCAGACGACACTCAGATCTATGTCTCACTGACTGCAGGAGAACATGGACCAGTGGACTCACTCCTTCACTGTATCCAACAGATCAGTGAGTGGATGCAAAACAACTTCCTTCAGCTAAACACAGACAAAACTGAAATGATTGTCTTTGGTCCCCAGAAACAAAGAGAGAGCGTCATCTGTCACCTACAGTCTCTCTCCCTAAAACCTTCAAACAAGGTCAGAAATCTAGGGGTAATACTGGACTCAGACTTAAATTTTAATAGCCACATCAAATCAGTAACATCAGCAGCTTTTTACCATCTAAAAAACATTGCCAGGATCAAAAACATAGTGTCTAAAGCAGACTTGGAGATTCTTATCCATGCATTTGTCTCCAGTAGGTTAGACTACTGCAATGGCCTGCTCACAGGTCTGTCCAAACAGGCTGTAAAACAGCTGCAGTACATTCAAAATGCAGCAGCTCGAGTCCTGACAAGAACCAGGAAGTACGACCACATTAGTCCAGTCCTCAGGTCTCTGCACTGGCTTCCTGTGGCTCAGAGAATAGACTTTAAAACAGCTCTGCTTGTGTACAAGTCTCTCCATGGCCTCGCACCAAAATATATTAGTGACATGTTAGTCCCATATGAACCAGCCCGGACTCTGAGGAGCACAGGGACTGGACTCCTGTTAGTGCCCAGAGTCAGAACTAAACATGGGGAGGCTGCTTTTCAGATTCATGCTGCTAAAATCTGGAACAGTCTTCCTGGAGATGTGAGACAGGCCTCCTCTCTGACAATGTTTAAAGCCAGGTTAAAGACAGTTCTGTTTAGCTGTGCATACAACTGAGGGATTTTATATTTGTATCTTTCTTTTTAATGTTCTGTGATTATTTATGATTTTAATGCTTTCTTGTTTTGTTCAGCACTTTGAATTGCCTTGTGTATGAATTGTGCTATATAAATAAACTTGCCTTGCCTTGCCTTATGTTGTACTGTATTCTGTCTCTCTCTTTGACCTGCTCCTCTCCCTCTTTGACCTGCTCCTCTCCCTCTTTGACCTGCTCCTCTCCCTCTTTGACCTGCTCCTCTCCCTCCTTGACCTGCTCCTCTCCCTCTTTGACCTGCTCCTCTCCCTCCTTGACCTGCTCCTCTCCCTCTTTGACCTGCTCCTCTCCCTCTTTGACCTGCTCCTCTCCCTCCTTGACCTGCTCCTCTCCCTCTTTGACCTGCTCCTCTCCCTCTTTGACCTGCTCCTCTCCCTCTTTGACCTGCTCCTCTCCCTCTTTGACCTGCTCCTCTCCCTCCTTGACCTGCTCCTCTCCCTCTTTGACCTGCTCCTCTCCCTCTTTGACCTGCTCCTCTCCCTCTTTGACCTGCTCCTCTCCTGCACTGACTTATATAGTATTGGTCACATCATTTGCAACAGGAGTGTTCAGTTCTGAGATATTGTGTTTTCTGAATGACACCAGGTCTGTTCATTGAGTTCAGGTTTTGCTGACAGTGGGAGGCATTTGGCATCACATGAGCTTCACAATGCATATTGGAGCAGAGATACAGTACATGCAAAAAGTGTTTTAGCAAAGGCAAAATGTGTTTTAGCAAAGAAAAAATGTGTTTTAGCAAAAGCAAAATGTGTTTAGAGTTTTGAGAAAAAGGGGATGGGTTTTGTGAACAGTGTCTACAGGCGAATTGTGTTTATGGTTGTGAAAAGTGGGTGGTAGTTTTAGTAAATGTATTTTGGCAACTGGTCATTTGGTTTAGAGTACTGGGTTTTGTGTTGTAGCAACAGAGAAAAACTGTAATGAAGAACGTGGCAAGTTTTGCATCAAATGAGAAGTTTTTATCCGCCAATTCGTCACTGCTGGTAGCTTTTGTAGCATGTACTGTACAAGTCGACCGCTTCTGTCAAATCAGTCGGCCCTCGGGGGCTCCCTGTCGGTTTGGGGGCCCCATGCACCTGCCTGCCTTGCCTAATGGCAAGCGACGTCTCTGATCCTCAACTGTTTTTGTTCTCAACAAAGGAGCAAAAGCAAACTCACAATGAAGTACATGTGATACTGTGCAGTAATGTAAATACAGCCTGATGATAGAACTGTGACCGGACTGTCTGCTTCCCTCTTTCTCAGGCCATGGTTTGGTTTCTCTAATGTCATCAGAAATATTGTTTTGTACAACCACGTCCTCCTCCTCTTGCTCCTTGTCTTCATCTTTCTCTCTCTTGCTCATCCTGCCTCAAGACTTGCAAAGTTCTCAAAACTGAGGGCTGTTTATGTTTGGTAAATGTGTGTCGCGTTTAGTAAGTCAGACTTTTCAAGTGTGTTCTGTATGTAACTTATGTATGACACTGTGTGTAGTGAGCAGGAGAAAGTATGTTGCAAAAGGAGAAAGTGTGTTGCAAAAGGAGAAAGTGTGTTGCAGAAAGAGAAAGTGTGTTGCAAAAGGAGAAAGTGTGTTGTAGAAAAGAAAGAAAAGTGAAAAGTAGTACTTTTGTTGAAGGAATGGATAGATTATATTTAGGCTCAGTTCAAAAGCTTCAGGTTCTGTAACTTTGGCCATTGTGTGTGTCTGTAGTGTTCAAGCTTTATTCTACTCTGCTCTACTCTCCTCTACTCTACCTGGTGGTGTTTGCATCATTATACTTTAGTATCTGGAACCACATCCCAGCAACCATACCCACAACAAATCAGTATCTGGGGAAATTCCTTGGTAACCATGGCTTCCAGCAACACTCTGCCAATCAGAGTCAGTTAGAACACTTTAATATCAGCTCAGCATTGATCAAATCAGGACCAAGAGCTACTAAAGAAGGACCTGGGGGTAAACAGGTAAAGAGGGCTAGTGGAAACGCTGTCTTTCAGGGTAGAGTAGAATAGAGTAGTGAAGAATAGAGTTGTAGAGTACGGGAGGATTAGTGTAAACAGTGCTTTTGCTTTTCTTTTCTTTTTTAATATGTACTATATGACCCCCCTTGTGGAAGCAGAGAACCTCAACCTTGTCTCCTCAGCCTGGTCTCCTCAGCCTTGTCTCCTCAGCCTTGTCTCCTCAACCTTGTCCCCTCAACTTTGTCTCCTCAGCCTTGTCGGGTCAGCCTTGTCTCCTCAGCCTGGTCTCCTCAGCCTGGTCTCCTCAGCCTGGTCACCCTCAGCCTTGTCCCCTCAACCTTGTCCCCTCAACCTTGTCTCCTCAGCCTTGTCGGGTCAGCCTTGTCTCCTCAGCCTGGTCTCCTCAGCCTGGTCTCCTCAGCCTGGTCACCCTCAGCCTTGTCCCCTCAACCTTGTCTCCTCAGCCTGGTCTCCTCAGCCTGGTCCTCGGAGCCTGGTTCAGCTCTTGTTTCTGCTTTTTGTTCTGGCTTTTGTGATACAGGACACAGAATCCATTTGGGGATAACTCTACCCCTCACATTCTTCCACAGGTACGACCCAAGTGCTGCACGGGCAGAACGACACCAGTGTCTGTGGTAGAACTCAGGTGACATCAGTTGACAACTGTTTTGGTGAATGATCTGACTGACACATTTGATGAAAGACCAGGTCAGACGTGATCTCATGCAAATTCAAATATCTTTAATAATAATCTTTTAGTCGATGTGTTTGTGTTTGTCCCTAAATCACAACATGCTTACAGTAGGAGGACTTTACAAAGTTGTGGATTAGCCAACAACAGATCAGAAAATCAAACAGTTCCAGTACAGGAAATGCAATAATCACAAACACAAGACATTGGTCCATAGGGAGCGGGATGACCACTGTCCAGAAATGTTTTTTTTTTTTTAAGTCCAGAAATGACCCAGTATCCCGTGAAATTCCTTGGTAACCATGGCTTCCAGCAGCACTCTGGCCAATCACCGTCAATTAGAACACTTCAAGGGAAGCCGGTGGGATGAAGGGATAAAAAATCATGAAAAAATTAAGTTTTGCAATTACTTTCACTGCACACTTGTTCACTGTGATGATGCATTTAAAACATTGCACTTTGGTTGCTCATTCCCTCAGCTTCCTTTTCCAAGTAAGTAACAGCATAAAAGGACAACCCGCTTCGGACCACTTTACCGCGACGGTGAAAAGCCGGGCCACTTTACCGCAGTAAAAAACGAGAAATGGAGTTTCACTGCAGACCCTTCTTGCGTGAAGGGTCCCGGGTTTTCTATGAAGTAAGAATAAATGTCTCAGCCTTGGTGCCAAGACAGAGGTGAGTCTGACCAATGTTTGTGGTCATCCCAGGTCTCATATGGGCTTTGAATTTATTCAGTTCAGTCTCATATACTTATTTTCAGCTTGTCTTTATAACTCCTCTGATCTTCTTGCGTTAAAGTGCTTATATATTGTACATTTCGCTCACTGAGTCTTTTAAAAGTACTCGTCGGATCCATACTTCAGTATGTGCCGCTCTGTCTTTTTGCCACCCAGCGAGGGGCGCAAAAAGCCAGCTCGGCCTGGATAGAACCAGGGCTAAGAGGAACTAAAGAAGGACATGGCACTGGTTAAACAAGACTGAATCGTGGGGGAGAAGAGGAGAGGAGAGCGGGGGGAAACAGGGCTTGGTGTCTTTTAATTTACTGTTTGTACTGTTTACTCTTTTACAGAAATTCCACTATGGCTGTGGGATCACTGTGGGATGACCCTTCAGCATTCCCATCATCCCCACCTGTACTGCTGTAGTAGTTATATGGAGATTCCAAGAGTCAAAACACCATTCATCATAGATAATTGACTTAAGATTTTTGCTACTTTCTGCTTCTGCAAACATCATTAAAAGTACATTCATCAGTTGTCCTTCACAGTGTGTGTGGTATGTGAGCGATGCCCAAAGAGCTCATAATCAGGGCGTGTTGTTGGAGAGATGTTTTCTGTTGGTTTTTCCATTTGTTTTTTTTTGAGAAATTGAGAAGAGTCTGTTGTGTCTGAATCTTAATTACTATTATTATTATAGAGCTTTGTTTCGAAACACATAGTTTAAAAAGACAGGACAAGATCTCTGACACCAATGTCAATACGAGTCTATAAATGGTCATCTCTGTCCTTAGACCCTCCTGCATCAACAAGGAATCACTCAACAACCCAGTGGGAAAAGTGAGAAACCTCAGGGTGGCCCATATTGAGAGAGAGATCTGCTTTCACGCACCGACAGGCTAGATAGGGGTGGGTCCATTATTTTAAAGTCGGGGCCACATTGGATTATTGACATATTGTGGAGGGCAGACCCTTTAATTTGTAAACTACACATATTATCATGATGCCTTCTGTTGATTATGAATTATGATATGGTGCCTTTTTCCCCTTCTGTTTTATTTATCGACATGATGAACAAGGATGACTATCGCAAGTATTTGATGTAGCGGCTTTCAATGTGTCAGATTTCAAAATGGACTGTGTTGCTGAGAAGGAAAAAAGCGGAGTTTGCCTATGTCTGGGCTAGATCCAGGACTGAGGCTGAAGTTCCGTGACTGAGGCCACTCACACAAAGGACAGGGATGATCCAGGACATTTCTGCACATTGAGACATCCACGGTCTGCCTCTGTGGTGGAGCCAACGTAACGCTAATGCTGGAACAAATGCCCTTATAAGGAAATTAGCTCAAGCAAACTCAGGTTCAAATTAGCCTCTTCTAACACTGCCCCTCTCGTTCTGTTCACTCCTAATATACGCTCTATGGATTATTAAGTTTTTACTTTTTCCGACTCCTGCTTGGACATGCTCATTACTTGTTCATTTTTTCTGTATGTCCGTTATGGCTGTACAATGTCTAAATAAATACATTCATTCCTTCATTGTCAGTCTGAAACCCTGGGAGCCCTGCAGATCATTCTCATTAGGACAGCTCAGACACACTCTCCATCTCATTGCTCTTAAAATAATAGCGATGGATGTGGTTTTGCCTCAAACTTCTCTCAGACAGCCGTGGTTACTGTCGCCCAGCGGGGAGAGCCGGTGTGCAGACAACAGCAGACACTATTAACACTACACCAGTCATTAAGCAGACTGGAAGAGATGAGAGAGGAACAAAAAGCTTTTAATCTCCTCCGCGAGCACGCCCCTCTGTTTATGGGACATCCTGTAATCCCTATGGGCTTGAGATGGGTGAAGCGTTGGTACCATATCTTTAGGAGTGGTGGGATGGGTCAGAAATGGTGTTGTGGACAGATTCCAGTTATAAAAAGTCATAAAAACAAGGCACAGCCTGAGTCCTGGATCTACAGCCTCAGTCCTGGCTCTACAGCCTGAGTCCTGGATCTAAAGCCTCAGTGCTGGATCTACAGCCTGAGTCCTGGATCTAAAGCCTCAGGGCTGGATCTACAGCCTGAGTCCTGGATCTACAGCCTGAGTCCTGGATCTACAGCCTCAGTCCTGGATCTACAGCCTCAGTCCTGGATCTAAAGCCTCAGTCCTGGATCTACAGCCTCAGTTCTGGATCTACAGCCTCAGTTCTGGATCTACTGTGTTTCTGAGTGGTTCTTTGCTGATGCAGGACAGTGATGATTTGGGAAATGTCTGCCCATTTACAGTATTAACATTTCTGGACAGTGATCATACCGCTCACAATGGACTAATAATTCCTAAGTGTTATTATTTTATTTTCTTGTGTTCGAACTGTTTGATTCTCTGTTGCTGGTGAATCCACAACTTTGTAAAGTCCTCCGACACACAAATGTGTGGCAAAACAACAACAGTTACACCTGCTTCTACACACCCTTCTTCACTGGATATCACGGATGTTTTCCTCGTTTTCTCTCGTTTTCTCTGTCCTCGTGGAGCTGTGAAATAGTCCAGATAGCTGAGGGTCAGATGGACTTTCACACAAACACCAAACCTGAGCGGGAGGCCTCAGAGTGATAAAGACAGCTATGTTCCACTGCCCCACGTCCAACTGGGTCAGCACAGCCGTTTGTTTGCGCTGGTCCTGTTTGGTGATGTGTTTCACAAGAGAGAGAGCTGCCAGACTCAGTGTGAACGTGGTTTACGGTCTACAGGCGACTACAGGAGACTAAGTCACACAGTGCTAATTGAGCTTTTGAGCCAGACAAGTTAGAAAACCAGTCTGTTTGTGAGCTAAGGCCGATTCCTATGAGACGTATTAACTTTCTTAATCAAGCTGGTCGTTTGACCAAAGTAAATAAAACTGCGTGTGGGTAATGGTAACTGTACAGTGACGGACTGTTGTGGTGAAGCAGGACTGTTGTGGGTCATGACCGGAAGGACGACATCACGGATACAAGCTGCAGTGGCGCCTGCAGTGCCCCCCCCCCCCCACCCCCGACAGGAGGTGTTAAACTGACAGGAGGCACGTTGCTGTAGTTTGCACACGCGCCTGACGCACTCGTGCACAATGCGTAACTTTCTTCTCTGACAGTATCTGAGAACACGACCGAGTGCAACACGAGCGTTCAGGACACAGTTTTGAGCATTCATGAGGCAGGGCCTTGTTATAATAGATCCATGGGCAGGACGCAGCTCTGTGTCTTCTGCAATAGCCTAGCTCCGCAGGTTGGCTTATTGACAAACTGTTCCATCGGATTTTAGCCTCAGCTCTGCCGCAGCCGTGTTTGCTCTGGTCGGGGCAAAACCTGGCTCTTCTGGACCTGGCTCTCCTGGTCCCTCTGTCTCTGTTTTTTCTTGAGAAAGAAAGAACGATATATTCACCTCCTTCAGCCGTAGAGGGTTGACGAAACTAAAACTGGTGCTATACATACAGTATTAGCGTTTGTGTTTGTTTCTGATTATCACATAAACGTAGATCAATGGTCAGCATTGATAAGATAAGATATACTTTATTGATCTCACAAAGGAGAAATTTACAATGTCACGTCTCTGTATTGTTTATCCAATCAAAAGGCATGCATGCTCTGAGGGCCTTCGAGCTGGCCCTCAGGAAAAAGACTTGACACTGATTGGTTAATGCCACAGGTTCGTTCTCATTGACTGTAAGCCACCGCGGGCCAGCAATGTAGACTCTGAAGGCCTAGAGGCAGATTTTGGGTCATAGCAACACATGACGCTGAGCAATGATTGGATAAAAACTCTAAAAACACTAGACCGCACCAGACCTCCCAAATGTCAACCTGAAGTTGGAAACTGCGCAACCAACCAAGTTTGTGAAAAAACAAACATAGAAAACAAAAAATAATATTAAGAAAAAATATATATTATTAAAAAATATACGTAATCACGTTTGGACCAGCAGTGAAGGCCTTGCAGGCATTGAGGGTCCGCCACTGGAGGTAGGGGGAGGAGCTCAGTCAGGTGGGAGGAACTCAGACTTGAGCCGCTGCTCCCTTAGAGATAGGGGAGGAGCTCAGTCACACAGGAGGAGCTCGGAGTAGAGCCGCTGCTTCTCCACATGGAGACGAGCCAGTTGAGGTGGCTCGGGCATCTGTTTGGGATGTTGATGGCACGTCCCACTGGGAGGAGGCTTGGAGAAGACCCAGGACACACTGGAGGGACTGTGTCTCTAAGCAGGCCTTAGGAACATTCAGGGTTCACCCGGATGAGTTGGAGGAAGTGTAAGAGAGGTAAGTCTGGGTGTCTCTGCTCAGACTACTTCCCCCATGACCCAGCAACAGATAAAGCAGAAATAGAATGGAAGGAGGAAACTGATTAAATAGAGCTTAATACTTGAATTTGAGTGCAAGGTTTGGTTATTTTACATTAGTAATTAGTTACATTTTCCCTTCAATAAGTCTGGTAATTTCTGTTTTGAAGTAGACATCATTTCCTGAGAGTGACATTAGTCCTGGTCTAAGGTGCACTGGCTTCCTGTGGCTCAGAGAATTGATTTAAACCAGCTCTGTGTGTGAACAAGTCTCTCCATGGCCTCACACCAAAGTAAATCTGTGACATACAGTGCGGGCTGGCCTCCTGTTGGGAGTCTGGGGACCACAGGGACCGGACTCTCAGACTCTTGGTGCCCAGAGTCAGGACTAAACATGGAGAGGCAGCTACAATCTGGATCAGTCTTCCTGAAAATGTGAGACAGGCTTCTATTCTGACACTGTTAAAAACAATTCTGTTTCACTGCAACAACCAAAGGATTTTATCTTCACTCAGCACGGTGGCTGAGCCAGCCAGCCCTCTCGCTTCTCAGCCAGAAGGTCCTGGGTTCAAATCCCGGTTGGAACAGGACCTTTCTGACTGGAGTTTGCATGTTCTCCCCTTGTCTGTGTAGGTTTCCTCCGGGTGCTCCGGTTTTCCCTACCACTAAAAACATGCACAATAGGTATGAATGTAAACGAGAGAGTGAATGGATGGTGTTGATTGGGGGCTGATGGTCCAGTGTGTTCGGCGACTCGCTTACGTCATCTCCGCGTGTGGAATGATTGGAACAATATCTGAACTCTGAACATTGTAAAGCGCTTTGGGTGACCTTGGTCTGTAAAATGCACTATATGAATAAACATTACTTACTCACTTACTTTAAAAAAATACTGGGAATAAATATATGTGATTATTATTATTATTATTATCTTGTTTTGTTCAGCACTTTGAGCTGCCCTGTTTATGAACCGTGCTGTAGAAATGAACTTGTCTTTACCTTAAAATAAATAATAAAAAATGAAGATATAATTTAAAAATGTATCATCAGGGACATTTGAGCTTGCATAGGGTCTGGCGATGTACTGTTATGGCTACTTTATCCTTGTAGGTTATGTGGGGGGCCTCAACTTCACCATAACACATAGAAATTACCCCTTTCACCACAATAGACAAGCTAAGTGTTGAAAGACTGTCCCAGACTGGATCAAATGTACTGTTACGGGCCTAAATTGTGTGGCTTTTGGCGGGGGAAGTTGTGGCTGGCTAGTTTTGTACTAATTTAGCACAGTCTGCTTTGGTGGATTACAGGGACTGACCGCGGGTTTAGAGCTGTCTTTGTTCCAATCACAGTAGCGGTTTCTGTCGGCTGGAGAACTTCAAGGCTACATGAGCATGTTTGTAGAGCTGTTAGAGGTGTTAGAGGTAATTGGGCAGTGCGCTTTCAAAACTCTGCTCTCTCATTATCGAAGGAGTGTGTTTGGGGCATAATCACCGACGGAACACACCACCGGAAGATTGGCTTCAGTCCAAGATTCTTTTTTAGCTGGGGGAAGGATTATACCAGAGAGAGAGAGACCAGAAGGAGAGAACAGAGAGACTTTAGAGAGAGCATAGAGAGCGTGACCAGAGAGAGAACAGAGATTGACCTGGGGTAGACTGCGGTGCACACAAGTTTTCTTCTGACTTTAAATAACGGTAACTGCCATGGTATTCTAGCGGTTATATGATGATATTTTGTCTTCTACATTCCCCCAAATTTTTTTGAAGAAAAATATGACTCCAGTCCAAAATCCGAGTTTAGCTGTGAGAGAAGGATTATACCAGAGTCACAGCAGAGAGATACCAGAGAGGCCAGAGAGAGACCAGAGAGACCAAAGAGAGACCAGAGAGACCAGAGAGACCAGAGAGACCAGAGAGACCAGAGAGACCAAAATGAAGGCACAGACGCTGGATGTTATGTTTCAGGGTATTTTTACTCATCTGTGAGATATTCACACTGGGCGTCATTTATGAAACTTGCGTACGGCCAAATCAGCGTGTAAATGAGGCGTACGCAAACATTTTACACTTTTTGGCATTTATAAATCTGGACGTGGGCACAAAATATATGCCAAGTCAATGGGTGGTGTAAATGTTTATGCTCATTTCAACCTTCATTACAACACGCCAAAACACACATGAAATGCAAGATTTGGACAACAATAAACATATTCCCACTCTGGCAAAATTATAAGCTGCGTTTTCATTGAGCATCATGTTTCAAAATTTGAATTTGTGCATCAGAAAAACTCTAAAACTCTGGAAACACGCACATTTCTAATACATCACAATTCATGATGAGGACCATCTTCTGTTTCTTCGTTTTAAAATCCGACTTTCATCTGTATGTTTTTTGTTTTGTTTTTTTGTAATGTGAAGCGCTTTGTGATCCTGGACTGTGAAGGCGCTATATACAAATACACCTGGCTTACTTACTGACCATCTATTTTCCCGTAAATCTGTGGCAGACCCGACGCTGTGTAATTACGCATGGCTATTTGTTTTGTCTGATTCACCTCTGGCAAAGCAACGTATTTTTTCATTAGTTTTGTGCATAAAGCCCCATAAACGCAGCGATGGCAGAGATATGGCAAAGCGCTATGGGAACGGGCTCACGGGTGCCACAGAGGTCCCACCGCGCTCGCCATATGTGGTGCGTCTTTTGGAGTTTCTCTGTGAAATCACGGACACCTCCCAAAAGCTTAGGCATACTCTCTCTCTCACAACGACTGCTCCATTGCATTCACAAGAAGATGTCGCTGACGCTTGTCCCTGCAGTTAATTATGAGAGTCACCGATATTAATATTCCTTCATTCATTCATTTCTAAATAGATGAGTGCTGCAGTGGGTCCAAACACTAGAGTAAAAAACCATGGACTGTATATATTAATGGACATAGTCACGCCTATCTCCGCCGTTCTAACTAATGGGCCAAAAATAGTGGTCTACTGGAGCTATCCAAAATGGCCGCGAGTGGTCCCGCCCACAAGAAAATTGTGAAAAAACGCATCTCCGCATGCGTCAGCCGGCGCAGCTCCATTCATTTGAACGAGAGACTTCAAAAATTCACAGCAAGTAAACTAGAGTGGTCCAAAACAATTCACCCCCCTCAGCATTGACACACATGTGGAACGGAGCTTTGGGCCAAGAGCCAACTTTTGGACCATCTTGTGAAGACGTTTTCCAGAGGTAAGAAGATGCTATATGTTAGCATTGGCTAATTCTTATTCTGGGTCCACCCCCATCGGCCCGGGGTGGTATTGCAAGCATGTCAGCGCACGTCATTTTGGCTAAAATAAAACTCAATATAAACTCAGTGTGTGTCACTAACAAGCCTTTTGAGTCTTCCAACTACACTTGCTGGCCGACTTTCTGCTGACCTGTCGTAAAAACGGGGCGTGTATTCTGAAGTCTAGGCATGACTTTCATAAATACGCTGGTTATCAACAGCCGCAGGTGCGTACGTTCAAATCTGTGCGTATCTCACACGTTCATAAATCCTGCGTTGAGTCTGGCGTAAATGGAATATACACCAAAAATATACACCCTTTCTGCGCAAGTTTCATAAATGAGGGCCACTGAGAGCAAACCCCTTCCAATTATTTCCTTTTTTCAATCAGCAATATAAATAGTTTCTCTGTTTTTGTCTGGTTTTTAAGTAATGACTAAAGCTAGAGGAGATATTAATAATAATGAATCATACTTATAAGGCGCTCTTTTAGACACCCAAAACCTGTTCGCAAAAGATACAAAAGTTTCTCATTTTTCATAATTACTGGTGTTTTAGGAAATCCTAAAGAGCTTCATTTGCACTGTGGCTGTCAGCGGTTCTGCTGTTGTGACTTCCAGCTCTCTCTGTTTCCACATCAGATCAGAGCTCATTAAAATCTGGTCTGTCAGAGCCATAACAGCAGGCTGATGACAGGAGCGCTTTTCAACAAGTGGAGAAAGGACCTTATTCTTATTCTGGAGTCAAACTAAACATGTGTTTCGCACTTTAGTAAAACACATTTTAATAGTTCACAGCTGTAAGAGTCGTCCAAACTATTCAGACTTGGACTAATGCATTTTGAAACAATGCTAATAAGTTCCTACATTTATTAATGAAGACCTCTTCCTGTTCAAATCTTGTGCGACTTGTCAATAATGTAATTGATAATAATATCTACAGTTTTTTCCTATTTCTTCAAAAATATCGCTTATTGTCCCAAAACTCAAGATAACACAACATTAGTTCATATACCATTCATATCTGTGTCAAAATGAAAATCTGCTATCACAACTCAAACTCTATAAAAACTAAACATTCTTTTGTCAAAATGAAACACGAGGACACAATACACTTTCAGATTGGCAACTAGAGTACTTTGAATAAAACACTGCAGTCTTTCCTTTTCACTCATTTATTTTGTTTATCAGTTAGTTTTCTGTGAAGATCAATGGAAGTATTTTTGTTCCCAACAAAGCGTTACCAACGAGCAAAAATGAAAGTACTTTAAGGTTACAAATTATATTGGCACGATACTCTGCATCACAGTACTACAGTATAATTTACAGTAGTGTCAATGCAGTAACACAAACTCTAATGTAAAAGTAGGCAGTAGTACGTGGGTGGATTATGGATCATGGTCCCTGCTCGGACTATTTCCATAATGGCATGTTCCTCCTGTTTGGTGAACAGGCGTTGTTGACCACCTTGAGAAGGTCCTCTAGTCATTCTTAATAAATATGCAACCACAAAGTTTTACTATTGGTTTAATTCTTTTTTACAGTACTGTATACAATACAGAGTACTGTGACATCTTACTGGCACAGTACTACGTATTTTACTGTAATGTATGTTTAAAACAACTACCATTTTTCAAAAGAAGCAATACAGTCTGCAGTAGAGAGTTACAGTACATGTGATACAGTGCAGTACTGTAAATACTGTAGATACAGTCTGCAGTAGAGTGTTACAGTACATGTGATACAGTAAGGTACTGTAAATACTGTAGATACAGTCTGCAGTAGAGAGTTACAGTACATGTGATACAGTGCAGTACTGTAAATACTGTAGATACAGTCTGCAGTAGAGAGTTACAGTACATGTGATACAGTGCAGTACTGTAAATACTGTAGATACAGTCTGCAGTAGAGTGTTACAGTACATGTGATACAGTAAGGTACTGTAAATACTGTAGATACAGTCTGCAGTAGAGTGTTGAAGACATGTGATACAGTGCAGTACTGTAAATACTGTAGATACAGTCTGCAGTAGAGTGTTGAAGACATGTTTCCATCTGAAGGTCCTGATGGAGCTGTGGCTGGACTCTCTGCTTCCCTCATCGTGAGGCCATGATTGATCACATGATCCACCAAAGTTGCTCTAATATCACCAGAAAGAATGTTTCGTACAGGTCCTTGCAAAGTTTTGAAAATGGCTAAACTGAGGCCTGTTTATGTCCCGCTGATATACAGTTTGTCTCGTTTTGTTAGTACCGCATTTTCCAGGCTGTAAGACGCACCTGATTAAAATCCACAGGCTCCAATTTTAGAAAGAAATTGAATGTTGTACTTGTACAAGCCGCACCAGATTATAAACCCACTGTCCCACTTTGTGATATTGAAAAATGTAGCTCAAAAACGTTCATCATGTCTTATTTTAACTGTGAGAGTAAGAAGTGAGTATCTGACTGTTCTCAATCTTCTAGTGTCAAGCAGAAAGGAAAGGAGCTGCTCCTCTTCTGCTCACTTGTCTGTACAAAGAACAAAATACATTTTTATTACATATGATATATCTACACGCAGATATTATAAGTGAGGACTTTTAAACTGTGTTTAATCTGCTTGATTAAAAAATCTTTACTGTACCTCTGGGAACTACTCTCTTCTTCTATTGCTACTGTTTTTGGCATCACCGAAAAAAAAAAAAATCCAGCCGCACCCGACTATAAGCCGCAGCCTTCCATATGCAGGAAAAAATCTGTGGCTTACAGTCCGAAAAATACGGTGTATGTTTTCAACCACACAATGTTTGGTATTTTGAATAGATGTGTTTTCTCAATGTTAACACAGGATTTAATTTATGAACAAAGTGTCTTATGTATGAAAAAGTGGTAGTAAGTAGTAGTAATAAGTAGTAATATGTAACTTACTACTAAAAAAGTAGTGGTGAGTGTGTTGCAGAGATGAAAGTAGTACAAAGAAGTACTTTTATTTAGGGAACCGTTAGACTGTGTTATCATGATATAATTTCTTATCAAATATGATTATATAATCGTAATGTAAGTGAGTGAGTCATCTTTATTTATATAGCGCCTTTCACAGACCACAGTCACAAAGCGCTTTATAAAAGTGGGCATTTCACCTGCAGGGGCAAAAGAGCCATCGTCTGTTACTCTGGGGCCAGAGCCATGCTCCCTGTGTGCAGACTGAGGCCTCAGAGCAGGTGTCGGAGGTCAGGCTCAGGGATAATATCTCCGCTACATTCCTCATGTTCCGGCTCCACACACACTGCTCTGTTCGGACTCTGCTGAAGTCCAGAGGAGCTTACCATGCGATGAATGTGTTTCTGGTGAGTTAGAAAAACAGTGTTTATTGTTTTTGTTTTGATACATTTGTACTTCTGTTAGTGCCCAGAGTCAGAACTAAACATGGGGAGGCTGCTTTTCAGATTCATGCTGCTAAAATCTGGAACAATCTTCCTGAAGATGTGAGACAGGCCTCCTCTCTGACAATGTTTAAAACCAGGTTAAAGACAGTTCTGTTTAGCTGTGCATACAACTGAGGGATTTTATATTTTTATCTTTCTTTCTAATGTTCTGTGATTATTTATGATTTTAATGCTTTCTTATTTTGTTCAGCACTTTGAATTGCCTTGTGTATGAATTGTGCTATACAAATAAACTTGCCTTGCCTTGCCTTGCCTTGCCTATACACCTGGACAGTGCTAACCCACTGGCTCTATGAAGCCTGATAGGAATGTGCTCATGGTGAAGTTTTTATCCAACTTTCTCTGACTACTATTGACTTGCGTTGAAATGTAAATTCAGCTCAGTCTGGATCACACTCACTATTTTGAGCTTAGATCTATGGTTTATGGTTTGTGATCCTGGCATTTCTATTGTGATATTGTCTTTGTAAATCCAGATATGATCCACATAATAATTGACCAATCAGATTCCTTCATTCACGGGGGAAACTCAAGCTTCCCTCAACAACCATTGGATCAACACCATCGGGATGCCCATACAAAGAAAATATCTCATAACTAACTAAAATTGGCTTTTTCCTAACGCTATGGTGATGTCACACCTAGTACAGTAAAAGTGTGAAAAGTAAAAAGCTTGAGCCATGTTTGAAAATGTTATCAACTATTTATTGTCTTCTTGAACTAGGTAACAAAACTATCACAAAGCATTAAAAACAGCATTGTACAGCTTAAAGACCAAAAACTAATGGTACAAAAACAACAGCAACAACAACAACAGCAACACACACAACACAACGACCTGTCAGTGTGCAAACAGCATCACGCGCCTCCAAATCAGATAAATTATTTAAATAGCTACATCTAAACTCTCTCAGTCACTTCCCATTCACTCACAGCAAACAAAAGCTAACAATAACTTATACCAGCTAAAGGAGGTGGAAAGCATTGTGATACGGGCAAGTCTACACTCGAGAAACTATTTACAGCTTACAATAACACTACAATTTTAAAGTACTTGTGTTGGGTTTTGTCTGATCAAATTGTACAACAGCATTGAGGTAATATTTGTACATTATTTTGTTTATAATTAATTAAAAGCCTAGTTTCCACCAGCCCCACTCTCATCAATTCTACTTCCCTCTTGTCCCCGGTTCGATCCAGGCCGAGCTGGTGATAAAGGGTTCTGACAGTGATTGATGCTGCGGGAAGCCATGGTTACCAAGGATTTCCCCGCGGTCGGTACCAGATCCTAAAGCGTTATGGATATGCAACCAGATAGAGTAGTGTAAAGTAGAGTACAGTAGAGCTGGGTAGAGTAGAGCAGGGTAGAGTAGAATACAGAAGAGTAGAGTAAGGCTGGTGGAAACAGGGCACACATTACCCTTCCTACCGATATAATAGTTTAAAGCATAGAACAGCAGTTTACATGTGGCCTGCAAAACATGGAATACCTGCATAGTAATATATATATTATATATATATATATATATATATATATATATATATATATATATTCCATATAATCAGTGGCGGGCCATGCATTTCAGACCTGCACCTGCAGTGATGTCCTAACCCAGCGACCTCCTTGTTTTTTTAGTGCCACAGACCCCCCCTACAGCAATGTGCCTCCTGTGTTAAAACAGAAGGAGGCACATCGTTGTAGTTAGTACACATGCATGTCGCACTTGTGCACAATACGTTTCTTCTCTGACGGTATCTGAGAACATGACTGAGTGCAACACGAGCGTTCAGGACACAGTTTTGAGTAATAATGTGGGAAATTCCAACTACATTATATGTATTGCGTGTGAGTTTTAATGTTCTGTTTTCTTACCGCGGCAGGACGCAAGTCAGCTTGTTGTCAAACCGTTATTCCCATCGACTTTTTGCCTCATCTCTGCTCTGGCTCTCCTGGCCCCTCTGTCTCTGTTTTTCTTGAGAATGGCATTCTAACTATCTACCCGAACAATATATCTACCAAAACTAAAACAAGTTGTGGAGCTACACATTTTAGCATTATTGTTTGTTTCTGTCTATCACATTAACGCGTCTGCATTGACGTCAGTCTTTATTGTGTATCCGCACTAAAGACGTGCAGGCTCTGCAAGCTGACCCCGAGGGAGGAAGCTGACACTGATTGGTTGATGCCACACCTACTGTGGACCAGCAGTGTAGATTCTGAAGGCCTAGAGGCAGATTTTGATTTTGAAATGCTGAGTAATGATTGGATAAAAACTCTGTCTTAGACGCCAGACCTCCCAATATCAACCTGGAGTTGGAAGCAGCGCAACCAACGTAGTTTGTGGAAAAATAAACATAGAAATATTAATAATGATAATTATATATTATACATATAATAATGTTTAGGCCAGCAGAGAAGGCCTTGCTCGGCCTTGAGGGTCCGCCACTGATATATATACATAAAGGTATCAATCAAAAGTTAGGTACCCCAGGTTTAAGTTAAAAACGATTATTTATCCTTAATTTGTGTCCTTTGAAACATATTTTTAAAAAATTGAATATAAAGACATCTTTTATACGTTTCTGAATGGTAGATTTGTAATGCAGACATCCAACTGCTGGACTGGGTTAATTGGCTTTGAAATATTCATATTTCTTTAACTGCCTACATTGTAGACAAGAGTCAATAAATTACATGTATTTACACAAATTTTAAATCCTCACAAGCCGAAGATAATGACAACTTTGAAGGCGGAGCATTGGCTTTGAGCCAGCTACAGTTTCTGGTTCACCTGAGAAAGAACAGGTGTGAGAGCAGTACTGTGCAAAAGTCTTAGCTTTCTAACAGAAACAAACAGTAGTAACATTTAGAACAAGAACAAGAACATTTACTTTCACTTGAAATCATAAAAACAATATATTTTTAGATTTGAATACATTGGACATTTGAGTCAATCTCTGAATGAGATTCTATAGCTGATTTTTGCTCTCTTAAAAACATAAAAAAATAAATCAAGAGTTATTCCTCACGGTAGGTTGCTAGGATACCAGATACTAAAAAAAGCGTTGGAATTGAAATGCAACCGAGTAGAGTAGAGTAGAGCTGAGCAGATTAGAGTAGAGCTGAGCAGAGTAGAGTAGAGTAGAGCTGAGCAGAGCAGAGCAGAGTAGAGTAGAGTAGAGCTGAGCAGAGCAGAGCAGAGTAGAGTAGAGTAGAGTAGAGCTGAGCAGAGTAGAGCTGAGCAGAGCAGAGCAGAGTAGAGTAGAGTAGAGCTGAGCAGAGCAGAGCAGAGCAGAGTAGAGTAGAGTAGAGTAGAGTAGAGCTGAGCAGAGCAGAGCAGAGTAGAGTAGAGTAGAGCTGAGCAGAGTAGAGCTGAGCAGAGCAGAGTGGCCTGGAGGAAACAGGGCTAAAGATAAGGAGAAAACGAGTTTCTGTATTGTCTGCGGGGATGCTTTAAATACCTTAAAAATAAAATACGTATCAAAATCAGCTACTAACATTTTCCATGACTAAATTTCCTTCCAAAATTGCACATCCCTCCTTCTAAAACTTTTGCACAGTACAATATACAAGACCACTAAAAAGAAAGCCCTATTCCAACTATCACATGAAGAGAATCATATAATAAACGGCAGGCATTTTTTTGCATCTTTAAAAGTTCTTGAAACATATTATTAAAATGCAAAAAGGGTTTTTTTTTCTTTGGGGAAATCCAGTCAGCAGATGAAGATGTCACAAAGGAAACAGGATCCGTAGAAGTGCATAATGTTGAGGGAGAAATCCACCTGAGATGGAAGGGTTTAAGGAAATGTCCTTTTTTGCAAGAGGGGGGAGGGGTTTGGTCCGAAGCGGCGCCTTGGCCACCCTGTCCTGTCCGAGTGGTCCCTGGGCTTCAGTTCAACAACAGTTCCACATTTGTTCAAAAGAAGGTGCATTCCTCAGAGCTGACTTGCGTCCAGCGTTCATACATCTGTGATCAGAGAGAGAAGAATTAGCATCAGAACAGACAGAGGCCACAACAGAAGTCTCCCGAGATGACTGCTGTTGTGATTTAAGGCGATACATAAATGCATTGAATTGAAATATGAACCATGTGCTGAGTGGATCGAAGCCCTACGAGTCGGACTCACCTCTGCACTCATACTTGAGGTCAGAGAAGTATACCATCTCTTGTGAAAACACAAACAACCCGAGTCTCCCTCCGGCATACGTCTTGTCGTAGATGCTACCCGAATCCGCCATGATCTTCTTCCCCTCATACATCACCACTCTGTGCCACAGGGAAACCATTTTAAATCAGGTTCTAGAGGTTTGTATTCATAAAACATTAAATTATGTGGATCTTCTAGACAAAATGTATGATAGCAATGGGATTACCTTGATATGTTTTGACAGTTGAAGTGAAAGTTGGAAGGAGGAAGGTAAACATTGCTATCATACCTTTGTCTTGTTTAGAAGAACTACATAACTCATGGTTCCATGTGTTTGTGGAAAACTGGACCAAACGCTGCCCACCTGATGTGGCCCGTCCTGGGTCTGTGGATCAGGTGCCACCTGTACGCCGTGAAGTCCTTCCAGCCCACGTTCTTTGGATCGTGCCACAAAGTACGGACCTAATACATAACAATAAATACGTTTTAGAATTAAAGTTTTAGTTTAAGAATTAAAACGCTTTTTTGTGAATAATAATTTCAAAAAATATCCAAGTAAAGGCATAGGCCAAATGCCTTGCTTCCAGGTCTGTGACGGATGAGGCAACAATGTTTTAACAGCTCAAATACGTCAATATTGGATAATATGTACATTTCAAATCCTATTAAAAAAATAGTGTCAGTGCTGAGTGCATGCTGAGGCCGTTTGGGTCGCACCTGCCCAGGCGTGTTGCCCGTGTGCCACAGGGCGTTCCTCAGGTGCTCCCCGGGGCCCGTGGTGGAGTTGACCACTTTAATGGACAGGCCGGAGTAGCCCTGGGCCTTGGTTGGCTTGTTGGACCAGTACGTCTGCGTGATCTGCTTCCACATGACCACGTAGAACCGTGAGCTGGACTGGTACCCAAATACGAAGCCTGCATAGTCATCGTCTCGCTCCGTGTTGATGAAGAAGGTACCGCTGAAGTCCACTGAGTTGAACTCATGGTAACCTGAGGAGGATCACAGTCTGTCACATACTGTACTGTTTGTGTGTTTGAAAACAGAGACCAAAGAGAGAGACCAGAAAGATCAGAGAGGGAGAACAGACACAGAGACCAGACAGAGACCAGAGAGGCAAAATCCCCAACTATAACAAATTACTACAAGCTGTCACGGATGTTAAAGAGCAACACACGCTACTGAGGTCTGGGGAATGGAGAATTCTCATCAGGGTCAGTTGGCTTCACACAGCATCTAACCACTAGTGAAAAAGTTGTTATCCTTCATAATCTCACAAATGACATTTTGGTGCAGGGGTGTAAAGACCCCAGCACAAGGTTATCAAACTGGTACAGTACCCAAACACTGAGTAGACTAACAGTAACAGTTTGTTGGGGATGTTCATATCTCTCACTTTTCCATCAATGGACTAAAGTGGAATTTTCAGAGAGGACACATTAAGGCTGTACCGAACAGTGGGTATTACATGTAATTTGGGGAAATCCCAAAGTGAGTTGGTGTTGAACATACCAACAGCGATGCCAGGATCACAGTTGACGGTCTGGACCAGCTCTTTGCCCTGGTGTCGAACCACCCAGTTGGGGTCGATCTGAGAGGTGCCTTTAGGGTCCAATGGAACCATCTGGAACTTTCTGAAGTCCGTCTCGCTGATGTCAAAGTTCTCCGGACACACGTCATAGATGTCCGGCACGTTGTCCTGGTCAAAATCGTCCTTGCAGGCGTCACCACGGCCATCACCTGCAAGAACAGAAACTTTCAAGTCCAAACTCGGCTCCTGTGGAAACATATTTGCATCTCCGTGTGAATGAAACCTCTGCCTACAGTATCATTACTCCCAATGTTTACATGTATTTAACACAATCCCTTCCTGATTGTGAATGTGTTCAGAAGACATGCATGTGGATTTCAATTGTTTGATTGCTCTTGAGAAAGAGGACCATTTTCAGTGTGTTGGAACCCTTGAATACAGCTCACAGGACTCTTCGAGGAGGAGAGGGTTCACAGCTTCAAGTTTCTAGGAACCCACGTATCTCAGAACTTTTCTCCAGCCTCATTAAGAAGGCCCACCAGCACCTATTTGTATATAGGACTCAAGAAGAATCACATGTCTCCTGCCGTAATGATTCAGGGTCAGGGCCAGGACCAGGGTAAGGACCTGGACCAGGATCACAACAAGTGCCAGGACCAGGACAAGGACTAGAAGACTAGGGCCAGGACCAGGGCCAGGACAGGAGACAGCTTTATCACAGAGCATTTACACGCTTGACCTCTCACCCTGTTAAAACATGTTAGACACACTCTCATTGGTCAGAACGCTCACGTGTTCCCTGTTCCCGTGAGAAGACATCTTCGTTGCCAAGGCTTGACTATAACATGCCATTGTAGCACATATAGATGTATAGATAGATAGATAGATAGATACTTTATTGATCCCCGTAGGCTCAAAAAGCTAACAATAGTAATAATCAGCAACATGAAATATGAAGCCTGGTATTATATATTGTCCTGATTGAAATAGAGGAAAAATAATGGGCCGCATAGAAACATGATCTGGTAATTATGCAGTCTGTGGGCTACACTTTTCCGGTTCTTATGTGTTTAAACAGCTCCTCTTACCGTCCGAGTCCAGCTGGTCGGGGTTGAAGACCAGTCTGCAGTTGTCCTTGTCGTCAGGGACTCCATCATTGTCGTCATCGTGGTCACAGGCGTCTCCCTTGCCATCCTTGTCGTGGTCGGCCTGGTTGGCGTTAGCGATGTAGGGGCAGTTGTCCAGGTTGTTCTGGTGACCGTCCTCATCAATGTCCTGGTTACTGTCGCACTTGTCCCCAACCCGGTCATCGTCAGAGTCCACCTGAGAAAAGAGGGAGAGAATGATGGCTTATCTCTTAACTGTCCTTTTCATTCAGTTTAGATGTTCCTGATAAGAGTATGTCCTCAGGCAGCATAATATATTGTAAACAATTCATTATTGCAATACAGGCAAGATCAATGTTGATTTGCCATTTGCTGCGAGAACCCACAAACTCTCTCGGTCTGTAGCCCGTTTCCACCTGCCCTACTTAGCCCTACACTATTATTTCCTATGATACTCCATCTGGTTGTGTTTCCATTACGCTCTTGTATAGTATGGTACCTTATCCTATCAACCTACCCACAACAAACCAGTATCCATGGATGTTCCTTGGTAACCATGGCTTCTGGCAGCACTCTAGCCAGTCACTGCCAGTTAGAAAACTTTAGTGTCAGTTTGACCTAAATAGTACCAGGGCAAAAAGGGACCAAAGAAGGACCTGGTTAAACCGGGTGCGTGGAAACACCCCCAATCGGAGTAGAGTAGAGAAGTGTTGGGCCAAGTGGGACTGGTGGAAACATAATTTATCCATCCATCTTTTGGCCTTGCTCCCACCACCAGGGTCTCGCCCCCCGGGGGATTTAATCTAATAATCTCTTATTCAGTTCCCAATCTGCATTCCTCAGTACTCTGCCAGGGTCTAAGCGCCAAATCATAAACACATTTCATCTACGTCATGTATTACATGTAATTCTGCGATAGTCTTATTTGATAATTTATACATTAACAGATTTTTATGACAACCAATAATAACACTTTGTCTGAGTCTCTCCAGATTAAAATACTTCTGATTCTCGTTGATATATTCTCTTTTTCTACTGTTCATGCTGCTCATCAGAGGAAAAGTCTGTAGTTCTTGAATTCAATCTGTTTCAAAGGCCACAAGTGTAGATTCCGCAGCCCTTCCCCCTCCTTCCCTTCTTCCCCTGGTCTTCATCACATTCCTCTCCCCTAGTGTAGCATGGCACAGGTGGACTGAACCAACCTTGTGCTCTAATACCCCCAGCCCGAGGCCAACGAGCGTCAAAGGGGCCATTGAAAAGGCCCCACAGCGTCAGCACCACGCCTAACTGAGCCCATCGACCCCTCCGCTCCCTGGGCTGGAAAAGAGACGTTTGTAGAGAGCCAGAAGGCAGGGGGGCGGGGAGGGGGGATTAGGGCTGGGGGCCTGTGTCCACACACCTGGTCAGGATTATGCTCCAGGGGGCAGTTGTCACACATGTCCCCTACGCCGTCCAGGTCCGTGTCGCGCTGGTCCACGTTGTACACGTACGGGCAGTTGTCCTTCTCGTTCACGATTCCTGAGGACACATATGATATGAAGCTAGAGCGGAGGTTCAAAAAAGACAGGAAGAACTAAGCTCACTTCTCAATCCTCCAACTGCAGCGCCACACTGCCAATCCTCACCTGGTAGCAATTATGTATTGCCCTGCATCAAGCTTCATTTTGTTCAGGAAGCTTCATTCAAGCAGCAGCTTTCATCAACCCTCCTCCTCCCCATCACCACCTCGTCGGCTGGACCAGCTCTTTCACCCCTCTCCCAGCTCCCATCAACAGGGTCTAGGCCTGGATGATTTCATCTCATAATCTTTAGACTTGTTTCCCCTTCTGCATTCGACATGTAGGGCTTTGCTAGGGTCTTAGCACCACATCTTTACTATCACAGCTTTAGAACGGAAAAGTGAAACTGCTCAGACAGTCAAAGAACTTCATAACCCAGCACGAGATCCCGGCATTTTGCAATCTCAATTTATAATCTCATACCTCTGGAAACGTATCTATAAAGGGTTCTGTTAAATGTCTTTTGTGTGTATGTATAATTTATTTTATTTATGTACCTTGATATCAATTTTTTCTTTTATTACTTCTTTGCACATTGAGCCAAAGCAAATTCCCAGTCTGGGACTTCCTGTTACTTACAATGGAAATAAAAATAATTCTGATTCTGATTCTGATCACATGGTTTAATAGTATTGGATTCACTATAAAAAGAATCTGTGTAAGACTTGATTCCTAATGTGTGTGTGTATATGTGTGTCTTAGTTTGTTTATCTCTGTGTGTTTATGTGTGTGTATATGCATGAGTTAGTGTATGTGTGTATCTCTAAGTGTTTGTGTAAGTTTGAATTGTACCGTCTCCGTCTATATCTACGGCACAGGCGTCGCCCTCCCCGTTGCCATCGGTGTCTGTCTGGTCGGGGTTGCTGTTGTAGGGGCAGTTATCACAGCGGTCACCCACATCATCGCGGTCGTAATCGTACTGACGAGGGTTATAGATGAATGGGCAGTTATCCTGATCAGACAGAATACATGAAGGAGGAGGTTAGACAACGTTTGTAGAGAAGCATCGAGTACAAGAGCCTATTCCACTTGGCTCTACTCTACCTGGTTGCGTTTCCCTATATTTTAGTATCTCATACCGTATCCTAGCAAAAAACCATTATCCGGGAAAATTCCTTCTAACCAGCTCGGCCTGGTTAGATCCAGGGCCACGAGGTACTAAAAAGTACCTGGTACCAGATAAACAGAGCCAGTGAAAATGCTTACAATTTTGCCATAGAGTAGAGTAGAGTAGAGTAGAATAGAAGATCGTAGAGTTAAGTAGGGCTGGTATGGTAAGGTTTTTTTTTTTTTTTTTACTGGGACAGTGTACAATCAAAATTAGCCAAAAGGAGAGACGCATTGTACCAGGTTGTAGCAGGAATGCTAATTTACATCTGTAGTCCCTGAGCAGGTTGTTGTAAAACAGTAATATAAAAGTAGTTGGATACATTATCAGACAATATCAGACAGAAATTACTATCTAATTTACCATACAATTTATCATAAATTGTTCCCATTCTTCACTTTCTCTCAATACATTCATCCATATAATGAACTCACATGCTTGGGAACAGATTTTGTTGCTCCAAGAGCCATGTTTTTGTCAGGCTTGTGAAGACTTTTAGTTCAGTTTAGTTGTGAGTGAGTTCCACTCGAAGGCTGACCTACTGAAAGAGGTCCTACATTTTGGGACGCTGCACTCTCTTTGTGCTGTATATCAGCTGTAGCTGGTGGAAACGAGCTAAAGACAGTCTTTTACGTTTCTCTCCTAAATGTTAATGTTTCTACAGAGGGAATTGGAGCCAAACTTTACCATGAGCACTTCCTTATTGAGCTTCATTGAGCTAGCAGGTGTTGTAGAATTACATACCCCAATGAAGGAGAAAGCTCAAAAGTATTTGTCTTAATCAGGAGCGTAAGTTTATTGTACACACGTGCGGAGAGCTCACATACACAAAGCAGCGTCCATAAGCTCTAACGCGGCCAGACCAGGTTCCTGTTTACATAGACAACACATGAAAGACAGTCACGCCCACAAAAGATGGGAGGGGGTCACCAGTACAGGAGGCGCATCCAGAGGCGAGGCGCCATGCCCGTGGGGAGGCAATCAGACCGTGCCATAGAGATGCAAACAGAGAGACAATGGACATGCAGGATGTAGAGATGCAGACATACAGATGCAAGATGCAAAAGGGACAAGGGTGAGACAGTCATTGTCTGTAGGTGCGGGGGGAAGCCCGGCTCCTTCCTGCAGGTTAATTGAATAGAACCAGCGGGGGGGGGGTGAGTTGGCGTCCCCGAGTCTAGGCAGCTTGCCATCACACAGGTTAGCTGTGTCCCTCTGTATACAGTCTATGCTTCTCACAAACGCCTCATACATTTGTCTAACATCATTTTCTTATATGTACAGAATTTTGGTTATAGGTTAAAGCCGTAACCCTGTTACCCTATTCAGATACAGTAAGTATGTAAGTAATCTTTATTTATTTACCGCCTTTCACAGACCAGAGTCACAAAACAATTGTTATTATTTTGGGCATTTGTCCTCTCACTCCACACAGAGATAGGAGCGGGGTCGCCAGTACCGGAGGCGCATGCCAGACCTATTGTACATATTTTTAGAGGTAGGGGAAACCGGCGTACCCGGAGGAAACCTACGCAGACACAGGGAGAACAGGGTTTCACCTTTTGTCTATTCCATATTTCTCATAAAAATGCTGGGACCATCCGGGTTTCCAGCTCCTTGTCCTGGTTCAGTTCATGATGTGAAATCTGTGGATGGATTCATTACTAACCCGGTCATCAGGAATGCCATCATTGTCATCGTCATCATCACAAGCGTCTCCAATCCCGTCTTTGTCATAGTCTTCTTGTCCGGAATTGGGGAGGTTCGGGCAGTTATCCTAAAGTAGAAAGCAGCCTGTAAATACTGTCTTTAAAAACATACTCCTACAGCAGGGGTCTGAAACATGTGGCCCGCGAACAGGTATTCTGTGGCCCCTTCCTGGACAGAAAGAGACCAGAGAGAGATGAGAGACAGAGAACAGAGAGAGACAAGGAAAAGAGACCAGAGGGAGAGACCAGGAAGAGAGACTACAGGCAAACCCATTATAGCTCAAACATACACCAAATTTTCATGAATGTGTATTGTCCTTGTTCAAATAAATAACATGAAATCAAATGCAATCAAATTAAATAATTAATGCATTAAAACATAATTAAATTAAAATAAATTAGATAATAATAAGTATATCTATATGGTGGGCTCTCAAGTTTGCCAGGTAGTAGTGGGGTGTAAAGCCTAGTCTGACCTCTGTGGTGCAAGTCTACACAGTGTAGTCCCCTGTGATGAGGAGTGTGGTCTGACCTTCTTGCAGTGGTAGGTGGCGTTCTCCACACAGACCAGATCGGCGTTTGGCCATCCATCCAGGTCCGTGTCCTCACCGCAGATGTGGCCGTTGCCCGCGTAACCGGGTTTACACTCGCACCGGAACATGGGGTCGGCGAAGTGGCCCAGGTAGTTACACCGAGCGTTCTTGTTGCAGTCGTGGCTCCCGTCCAGACACGGGTTACGAGGCGTGCACACCTGAAGGAGAAAACAGGGAGGGCATGCTTTGAAAACTGAGCAGAATCAACCAATTGTCTACTCTACTCCCCTCCAATCTACTCTGCTCTACTCTACCCTGATTGGCAGTTTTTCCTGTTTAACCAATATCATGTTCTTCTTTCGTCCCTCTTGGCTGTGGTTCTATAAAGGCGGAGCTGGTATAAAAGTTTTCAAACTAACAAAGCCATGGTTACCAAGGAATTGCCCCGCATACTGGTTTGTTGAGGGT
The DNA here is from genome assembly GCA_964034765.1 of Knipowitschia caucasica. NCBI lineage: Eukaryota > Metazoa > Chordata > Actinopteri > Gobiiformes > Gobiidae > Knipowitschia > Knipowitschia caucasica. The sequence continues at coordinate 29,822,497 of OZ035839.1, forward strand.
AGGTTGCTAAGTACTAAATGTGTAATGGAAACGCAACCGGACAGAGTAGAGCCAAGTAGAGTAGATTAGGGTAGAGTAGATTCGGTTGGAAAAGAGTAGAGTAGGGTCAAATTATTGTATATACTTCATTAGAATATTATTTATATTATTTTTATTTGTTCTAATCTCATCTCAAGTTCACACATTTCTGTTGGCGAGACAATGGCTTATGATCCCAACAGTAGGTCCCTGTCACACACTCAGATTCATGTTTCTGCCTCTGAAGCAGGTGCCAATCGTCTCCCAGTTCAAAGCTTGCTGCGTTTACACAAAACACAGAGGAACAAGACGGACAAATAATCCCTGCTGTACTGGTCCTCACCCGTGTCCGCAGACAACCACCAATCTGGAACAATCACTGTTTACACTGTGCTCACAAAACCATAGCCTGTATACAGACGGACAAGGCAAACCCGCCAGCTCAATGAAGCCCAAAAAGGAAGTGCTCATGGTGACTATTGACTTATGCAGAAATAAACTCTTATAGCTCAGAACCGTTTGTGTTACATTCACCATTTTGGGCTTTGGAAATTTGTGGTCCCCTGAAATTAAATTAATTTCAATGTATTACCAAAATCTCAACAACAGTTGTCTCAGAGAACTTAGTTTTGGATTTGCCAACAACATCAACAAGGAAGCCCATAATGATTGTCTTTGTAAATCCAGACATAATGAGGAATGAGGGCATCTGATTGGTCAATCAGATGCCTTCATTCCCCCTTCATTCCGGGGGAAGCGAAACCCCTCCAAACATATACCATCCATCCATTCCATCCATTTTCTTCCTCTTAATCCATATTTGGGTCGGGGGGGTGTCAGTCAGAGCTTCACCCAGTTCACAGAGCACCAGCCCCTAACTGATCCTCCTGCAGGTGGTGAGTCCACAGGAGCTGAGATCTTTCAGTGGGGGCTTCAGGCAAAGTGGGGTTAAGTGTCTTGCCCAAGCACACAACGACAGCAGTCATCAGTGGGAGTCGTGAAGTACGTAGGTCTTGAGGTGGGCTCGAACCCACGACCTTCAGGCCCAAAGGCCAATGCTCTACCGACTGAGCTACTGTCGTCCAAAATATCAATATAAGGAAATTGGCTTCAGCTAGCTTATGTTCATATCAACCTCTTCCGCATCAAGGCTAACACTATGGGGATGTCACACTCAGTGGCGTCCTGATATACTCTCTCTGCACAAAACCCTGGTGCCTCCATTGCTGTTTGAATGCCGGCTGTACACACTCACCTGTTTGTTTGCGGCGGCGTACTGGACACCTTTGCCAAAGGGCTGGGGGCCGGAGTAGCGGGGTGGGCACGGCAGGCAGTTGTATCCCGGCTCGGAGTTCTCACAGCGGTGAACGCCATTGAACTCGAAACATGCGTCTGGGACCTCCTTACACTGAAGGGAGACGGCAAAGGGACAGAGAGGGTTTAGCGGCAGATCCTGAATCAGTTATAGAGACATAGCAAAACACATTATCCCTCTGGCTGTTGTTCCAAGTTATGAACACAACCAGATGTGTGTCTGTGTCAGTATGTTTGTGTGTGTGTATGACTTATGAAAACCAGTATATGTGTCTGTGTGTGGGTGTGTGTGTGTGATTAAGTGTGTTTGTGTGTGTGTCTGCGTGTATAAAATACTTCTACTGCGTGTCTGTGTGTGTATGTGTATGTGCGCATGCCTGTGCTTATGTGTGTGTATGAACTACCTCTCAATCATAAGAGGCATAAGCAGATATGATAGTTACAGATTGAGGAGAGAGAACTTTGAAATTATTGAAGCTGAAACACTATCACAGTGCAGTGGAAAAAGGTAACAATCATAGTCTCACCTCATCCACATCTTTACACCTGATGCCATTACCAGTGAAGCCGATGGGACATTTCCCGCACTTCCAGGTTCCATCAGGAAAGCTGGTGCATTTAGCTCCAGCGAAGCAAGGATTGGACAAACAGCCATCTGCAAATGAGCCAAAACCAAAGAGTATTAATTACTCAAGGTTTGATTCAGCAACTTTTACTTTGAACTAACTATTAACTGTGATACACATGCTGTTGTTCAAGCCCCCCCAAGTAACAAAATATTAAAAGTGAATTTATAAAAGCAACTGATAAACAAGTCTCTCACCAATAGGGCAGGCCTTCTTGTTGCACATCTGCGTGTCCTTGGCCTCTCCCACACACTCTTTGCCTCCGTATTTGGGTGATGGATTGTTGCACATGCGTTTCCTAGTCTGGACTCCGCCCCCACAGGTGAGCGAGCATGTATCCCACGGCGACCAGGGCCCCCAGCCTCCGTTGACTGGAAACAGAACAGAGCAGGAATGAGGCGGTCCCAGGCCCAGAGCAGAGGGTGTTGGGGTGGCGGTACTCACTGGGACAGGGAGACTTCTGGCACTTCTCCGTCTGCCGGCCCTCCCCCACACACTCCTTGCCCCCCAGCTGAGGAGTGGGGGAGTTGCAGAGGCGGATGCGAGTGATGACGCCGGCACCACATGTGACGGAGCAGGACGACCAGGGCGACCAGTGGCTCCAGCTTCCATCCTGCTTGACTGGAATGTCGTACATAAAGCTTTTTGTTGGATTCGCTCAAAGTGAAACTAGGAGACGCAGCTTTCTTCCATGAAATCATGATTTTGTGAGGTCTACACCAACTGGCCTCATAGACATGACCAGAGAGACACCAGAGAGAAAGACTAGAGAGAGGGACCCAAGAGAGGCCAGAGATAAACCATAAACAGACCAGACACACCAAACTTAGGCCAAGAATGCAAGAGTGACCACTTGAAACGCTATCGTGTTTTTTGCAAATATCTGGCTACAGAGTTCTTCTTATGATGAAGCAGACTATGTGTGGTGGTTCCTATTGGACAAGATGACTGTCCTGTCCAGAGAGAGAGATCAGAGAGTGAAACCAGAGAGAAAGAGACTAGAGAGTGAAATCAGAGAGAGAAACCAGAGAGAGAGAGAGGTCAGCGAGAGACCATAAAGTCACCACAGAGAGACTAAAGATGTGAAACCAGAACGAGAGACCAGAGAGAGATCAAGAGACCAGAGATAGTCGTACAGGATACTAAAGCATAATGGAAACGCAACAAGGTAGAGTAGAGTTAAGAAGCTGGTGGATAGAGGGTGTTAGCTTTTTAAAAGGTGTAACGTGTATGTGTACAGTAAAAAACAGAAAAGTGTGACAAATGTGTTGCCGTACATCTCTTGTCGCACTCCTGCAGGTAACAGTCCCGGGTCTGGACAGACGTGCCCTCACAGTTGTTGTTGATACGATCACAGGACCGCCCCCTCTGCTGAATGCCCCGCCCACAGGACACGGAACAATGTGTCCATTCTGACCAAGGAGACCAGCCGTCTTCCGCGTAGTCGCTCGCTGTGTGTGAGAGAAACAATCATTTACACATTAAGCTGATGCTGAGGAGGGAGCTGTGAAGTGGCCATTACTAAAAACACACACACCTGGACTGAACCGGGTCTAAACTGGTCCAACATGAGAACAGTCGGTCTCAAGAGGCTTAAGCCAGGGCTATACCATCCATAACAGGCTGAGAGAAATGGGATTTTCTAAAGTACTTTTATGGTACTTTCGACTGCATTCAGATGGTCATAGCCAACCTACTAGCTCAATGAAGCTCTGGCTCATTAACCGTTTGTGTCATACTCCATACCATGGTGTTTATATTGTGATATTGTCTTTGTAAATCCAGATATGAGCCATAGAAAGATTGACCAATCAGAGGCCTTAATTCGCAGGGGATACTCCAGCTGGTCGTAGCAACACCAGTTGCACTTAATTTAAAGGTCACCTAGAAGAGCGGTTGAGAGACGTGTGTGCAAGATTGATAATGTTGGATCTACATTAGGATTTGTGTGTAAATGGACCATGTCGAGTGAAATATTGGTCGATTGTAAGGCAGGGATGTGTCCAATGTGTGCAAAGTCTCTTAGTGGATTATGAATGTGTGAACTGTGGCCTGTGTGGTAGTGCAAGCTACAGTATGTTGGAATGTATGTTGTTTTGTTTATTTTCTGTATATTACCACTTGTGACCCTAACCCTATAGGACAGGTGGAAACTAGCCTTTGGGGATAATCAAACATGTTTACATTCATGTTTCAAAGTCTTTTCATTGACATGCACTGCTCCATGCAAATAAATACATAAATAGTTACGGTGCGAACATTAAGGCCTTAAGGTTCCAAATTAAGGCGAATACTATGAAGACGTCACATTTGATCAGTCCAATCCAAAATGTCACCGATTTTTTTTATCGGAAATGGAGATTGTGACACAGGCTGTTACTGAAGTTAATAGGAGCCAGAGCGAGTTGGAGCAAAACTTAACAGCATGAGCACGTGCCTATTAGGCTTCATTGCGGGTTAGCACTGTCCTTCTATATACAGCCAGGGATTCAAACCCAGCTGTACACCTGTGCCTAATTCCCTGTGGAAGACTTTTTAATTATAATGAATCTAATGAAGACCAGACGTGCCCTGGACCTGCGCTCTCCAACTGGATCAGAGCTTAAATGTATTCCGGAGAACAGAACTAAAAATCAACTATTACTTGGAGAGTGCATACCCCTCCAACAGCTTGGATCATTTTGTTAATGTAGAAGGCAGACCAAATATACTCTTATGCCTAGCGTACATCGGACTGGCAACTGATTATATCCGTCGCCTATGAGTTGCTGCCCCGCACACATCGACAATCTGGCGAAAACGGGGAACTCCCAGTAGCAGACCAGTCTCGGGAATAACAGCGCGTACATCGACAGCAACTGGCCTCAACTACAGTGTGTTTTCTGACATAAACTGTAGAGGGTGCGCAATACACACGCGTTGTTGGAGTGCGCCATGGATCTATTAGGAGCGTGCACATCGGGTAATATCTCCGGATCTGGGGAGAACTAGTTGCCAAAAAGTAGAACACGGGCAACTGACTGAAACCGGAGATCGACTGTTTATCTCCAGTTGTAAGAGCGCTCACATCAACCAATTGTGTCGCCCGGCAACTGATCATCTCTCATCGTCTACTCTCAGTTACCAAAAGCCGCCTTGCAACTAGTTGTCTCCAGTTACTCTGTCGATGTACTCTAGGCTTTACAGAGGTGCAGATGCAGGCGTTGGGTGAAGGTGTGTGAATGGAGGTTATGGAAACTTATTCCGAGGTCAAATTTCATTGAGGGAAAGTAGTAGGACCAAATGTGAAATGACAAATGACTTGAAGAATATCCCACTAAAATATTTAAAATTCAAAGGAAAATAAATAATAATAATAATAATAAAGTTAAAATAAATGTTAGTAATACACTGTGACCTCTTTTACCAGAACATTGTAAAACTAATCAGAAAGATGGTCTCTTGTTCTAGGTTTTGATCAGAAACTAGCAATAGGTTTCTCATTATTGTGAAATATCAATCATCCAAGAGCCAGTGTCTTTCAGACCTATGGGAACTTCCTACCATCAGATCTCATCTACCCACCCAATTTCAGATCAATCCTGAGTACAGACACACAAAACTGAGGCCCGTCTCCCCTTATGGACGGGGTAAAGATGGCAAATGGAGGATCTACAGTGTTCAGCAGAGTGGCAGTAGACAGAGACTGCTCTGTGTAATAATCGTCTGGAATAGTGGAGCCACTGTCCTCGGCTTCAGTGGATGAACAACATTTTCTATTGGAGGAAACACATAATAAAAACATGACCTTGGGTTAAATAACAACCCACAAAGTGTGTGAGTTATTCTGGTTTTTAGGAGCGGAGAGAAAATGTCCTGAAGTTTCGAGGAATGAGAAGTATGTCATTGTGTCATTTTCTCTCAGAGCGCACGATGAACAGAAAGGCAATTTTCCATTTTTCCAATTTTGGTCAATTACAGTCAATTTATGTAATGTTTAGAGAACAAAGCACACAATGTTTGGAATGAGAGACACTGAGACGTGCAATTCATCAACGTTATATTTTCTTTCTGTTTAGTTTTATGTTGCAAAATACTTTAAGATTAAATCATGTCAGGTCTTGTTGAAGAAATAGAAGAGAATATGCAATCCTCCAGTTGTAGGTACAGCTGAACAGAACTGTGGGTTTGAACATAATCAGAGTAGAAAGTAGATATTGTGAGTGGGGGTGAAATGTCTTTCCTAAGGACACAACAACACTTTACAGCCACCCCACTATGGCACCTGGTGTTCCCAGAGGTCTCCCATCACAGTACTAATCAGGCAATGCCCTGCTTAGCTTCAGTGGTATGACTTTCACCTGCAGGTGGTGCTGCAAATAGCAATAATAATGTACTACATTTTCACCAACACAGATATGTCGCCTGGCTTTGTATATAATCCTTCATCCAAACATTATCTTCTGCGTTATATGCCCAGACTTCCCTTCCAGTCTCCACACACACTTCCTCTAACTCATCCGAGGGAATCCGAGGCGATCCCAGGCCAGCTGAGAGACACAGTCCCTCCAACGTGTGGGGGGCAGGAGTGACTGAGCTCCTCCCCCTATCTCTAAGGGAGCAGCGGCTCTACTCCGAGCTCCTACCATGTTATTGAGCTCCTCCCCTATCTCTATGAAACACTATTTCATTCATGTGGGCATCTACACACAATAGATAATTTGTTGTACAGTATATTTCATTGGCAGACAGAACTTACGTGTGCCACAACGGGGGCAGCACTCTCCGTCAGGAACTGTTGCATTAGCACACGGGATCAGGGGACACGAGATCTTACGACACACAGTAGCCGAATTCTGCAACAAACAAATCCGGATTAGAACCAGAGCATAAGCAAAACTCAGAAATCTACAATCCACTGACTGAAGTGTATGGAATATTGTTTGGAACACGAATAGGCACGATAAGTTCATTTGTACAGCAAAGTGCATCAGAACATGATAAAATTCAAAAATTAAAATATGAAAATCTAATTCTTAAAATCAACCCTGAATGTGACACGGAGCCAGTGGAGTGCAGCCAACACAGGGGTGATGTGTTCTTGTGATCTGTTGTTGGTGAATCCAAAACTTGTTGTGATTTAGGGCCATACACACAATTTCCAAGTGGTAACTTTTGTTACTTACGTGGCAATAAAAATGATTCTGATTCTGACACAAATACATTGAGTATATGTACGCTTTTTAAAACTCTGAGCAAAATTAAACTTGTTTAACATACGGAATATAAAAAATTACAATTGCAAAGTTTGGTACAACAAGATATTGTGCCAAAGTTGTGCAGGCCAGGTCAAAGTCCTGGTTCCATTCACTCTGGTCGCCTTTATTGCATTTTCTTTGGTCTCCCAGGTTCAACTCTCTCTGGTCTCTGTAGTTCCCTTCTCTTTAGTCTCCCTGGTTCCATTTTCTCTGGTCTTCCTGGTTCCATTCCCTCTGGTCTTCCTGGTTCCATTCCCTCTGGTCTCCCTGGTTCCAGTCCCCCTGATAGCCATGGTTCCATTCCCTCTTGTCTCCCAGGTTTGGCCGAGCTAATCGTGGCCCTCTCACTAACAAGCACCTGCTTTGAGTCCACTGAGCAGGAATGAAGCATAAAGGGCCTCAGTGTGGGGCAGCTGGGCTCAGGTTGCCTGTTCTCTGCGTGGATAACAAGTGCCTCCAAGAATGCAAGAGATCCTAGGTCCAATCACTGATGGAAACTGAGGTTATGTGTCTAGAATGAAGCTCCATCTGGGTTTAAGGCCCTCAAGACACTGTCTGCACCTGAGCGAGACATACATAGAAACATAGAAAATGAATGGTGAAAGAAGCTATCAGCTTGTCTTTTTCCTATTCTACAACCAGAGGGAGGAATACATTTTTGTTTCTGTGTTTACAAACAATGTAATTCCACTCGTGGAACACGCCATGGAGCCGTCCAGGAGGCATCCCAAACAGATGCTCGAGCCACCTCAACTTTCTCTCTTCAACGTGGGGAAGCAGCAACTCTACTCCGAGCTTCTCACGTGTGACTGAGCTCCTCACCCAATCTCTGCCCACGCGAGTTTCCACCGTAGAGTGGCTGGAGCGTCCAGCCACTCTGCAGAGGAAACTCGCGTGGGCCGCTTATATCTAGCCCATTCTGTCTTTACAAAAAGCTGACCAGAGATGAACAAGGGTGCGTAGAGCTCAACTGCAGACGCTGCTCCCTCATGACCAGAGGTGAGGGAGGGAAGGACAGCTTCTAATATATATTAATATGATCCACTTCCACACAACTCTCTCACAATGTTGTTTTAGTGCAGTTAATTGCAATGGAGTTTAAAGCACGGATTGTAAAGATGCTGACCTGACATGTGCACTCCGTACAGTCGTCCACGGTCCACTCGTCCTTGTTCTTGCGCACGATGCCGTTGTGGATGCAAACTCCACTGTGGATCCCAATGCGGTTGTTGATCAGCTTGTTTTCATCCGTCTGCAGGACAGACACGATAAGTGGAGGAAGCAGACCCTCCCTGCTCCAGCCTCTACAGTCCTGGTTTGACAGCCTCAGTCCTGGATCTAAACTCTCAGTCCTGGATCTACAGCCTCAGTCCTGGATTTACAGCCTCAGTCCTGGTTCTATAGCCTCAGTCCTGGATCTACAGCTTGAAATGTGGCTCTACTGCAGCGACATTTCTGGAGATAAGTCTTTCCCTTGGTGGTTTGTTGTTGGTAGGTTTCTAGGATACCGTACCAGATACTAAAGGATAATGGAAACATAACTAGGTAGGGTAAAGTTCAGTAAGCAAGTAGGGCTGGTGGAAACAGGGCTATGGCCATCTAAATTAAAATTTACCCGTACAATATACTTATTAAGTAGACCATAAAGAGTTGGTGTGTCTCTCACCAGTCGTCGCAGCTCGTTGGACAGCTCCTTCACCACCACACCCAGACCCTTCAGCTCCTTGAACATACTGATGAGGTCCTCACAGGAAAAGCCACACACCATCTGCAGATCTACAGCACCACAAACAGCGTTAAAACATACACATACACACATCCACATCCATACACATGACTCAAACACAACATCACCTTTCGTCTTGTGTCCGGTGAACTCTGTCCTGATGGCAGAAGAGCCATTGATGTTGTCCAAAAGCAAAGTGTCACTGGTTAGAGCTAAAATATAAGAAAAAAAAAATCTATAGTTATGTAGTCATTAGCTTAGCACATATTCAAGGGATACATACAAACAGACAAAAGCAGTGATTAGAATTGGATTCATTAATTGCAATAGTAATTCGCAAGACTCTCTCTTTGACCTGGCCCTTTGGTCTCTCAATTGGATCTTTGTCTGGTCTCTCTCTGTTCTTCCTAGACCCTGGTGATGGGAGCAAGAGAAGTGTTGAAGGTCTGGAGGACAAAGTAGTGATGGGGAGGAGAAGGGTTGCTGCACGATAGGAAAGCTTGATATAGGGCTGTTTTTAAATGCTGCCATTTGAGTGTGAGAGACTGATTGCTGATGCAACGCAGCAGTAGAGGGAGGACTGAAAGTCGTGAGCGTCATGCGTTTTTATGTCGGCTACACATACCATTTGTGATTTCTTGTATCTACATACTGTATGTTATTTCAGAATAATGACAACAGATATTGTCACAAAGTTATGACCAAACATGCACATGAGCTGCGTCATTCACTTAAAACTAAAAGCTGTCAAGTGGACTGTGTTGGTTCTAGTGTTAAAACCTACTTTTGATTATTTCGCCGTTCACAACACATCCCACACAAACGGCAGGTTTAAGGCAGAGTCATCCTTTGTCATAACTTTTAGCCTCTGGGTGTAATGGGGACATCATGGCTGTGGTTTTGATCAAGACTTAGATCAGACGGAGATTACTCACTGTTCTGGCAGCCTTTGTTCCGGAGAATTGCATCCAGAGTTGTTCCAAAGACGAAGCGCACATTCTGAAGGACCCCCTGCAGAAAACAGTTCAGACTCGGGTTAGGGTTAAGATTTATAGGTTGCATTACAAGGTTGATATTAGCTTAAATGTTCTGTTTGCTAACTCATTAGAAACTTCAAGGAAAAGATGGCATCAACAAGGTGATGTCACATGAATCTGTTGTGGTGGCTTCTTATAATGCAAATGTAAGTACTGTTAATGCAGTGGGCTGGTCTGGTCTCCAAAGGGACAAGAGATGATATTAGACAAAGTTATAACCCAGATACTCTACTGTACTCTACTCTAACATCAAGTTGAATGTCTGTTGTGTGTACTAATTCTAAGTTAGTGACTTCCTGTTACTTACAATGGAAATAAATAGAGTCTGATTCTCTACTCTACTTCACTCTACTTCTCTCAAATTTACCTGGCTGTGTTTCCATCATGCTTTAGTATCTGGTACTGTATCCTAGCAACCGACCCATAACAAACCAGCACCTACAGAAATTCCTTGGTAACCATGTCCTCCAGCTGTACTCTGTTCTAGCACTTTATTATCAGCTTGGCCTGGATGGAACCAAGGTCAAGAGAGTAGAGTAGAGTACATCAGAGTACAGTAGGGTCAAGGGCTGGTGGAGACGGGTCTTTGGACTCACCATAAACCGGTCCTTTACCGCACCCTTCCCAATCCTGAGCTGGGCATGGGTGGGTGTGTCCCGTGTCAGAATGCTTTGGATGGGCGCGTCCAGCTCGGCAGTGTTCACATCTACACAGCCCACATAGAGCTGGGCACGGTCTTCTTGCACCCACAAAGAGATGTTCTTCCAGTGCCCGGTCGCCAGGTCCACGTCTTCGATGGAAACCACTTGCTGCTTGTTTTCCGTGGACAGAACGATGTCCAAGGTATTGGCCTTCCCGTTGGAGATGATCTGGAACACCGGGCCGGACCCATCCTTCTTCTCAACCGTCAGCAGACTGCCGCGTGTGCGCTTGAACTGCTTGAAGTTGAGCAGGAGGAGGAAGCCGCGGTCGGAGTGGATGGTGTCGACCAGGTCTCTGAAGACGGGTTCTGGGACTGGGGGAATCAGGTCTGGGTTGAGGATCTTGTAGGCCGGGCTGTACGGGTCGTCCCCCTTCACCAGAGTGACCCCGTGGTTCTTCTTGGGCACCTGGACCAGCTCGAACAGATCAAAGACGCTGTCGTTGTCGTCACGAGTTTCTGCCGAGGCAAAAGTGCACAGTGTTGAGGCTGAGGGTTGGTGACCTCAAAACAAACACACAACTGAATACACAACAGGAGGAATAGTAGTCCACGTTTTTGAATTAATGTTCATATTTGTGCTAATTACACAAGAGAAATCCAACTGTGCAGAACTTTCAAATTATTTTTTTGAGCTGTTCTGTTGTTGCTCTGCTCCTGGTTCCACCTACTCTACTAGACTTTACTCTACTCCAGTGAGTCTGTATACTCTACTTATAACAGGGTCTTTTCTTTTTTACAAATTGAAATAATGTCTGTGTTTGTAAATAATCATACATTTTATCCAACCCTCCTTCAGCACATGTCAGCGCTGCCCTCTACTGGTGACTGTGGGAAGGCGAGTCCAACAAGGGCTAAAGGTTCTCGGAGGGGGCGAGTTCCTGATACTTGTGTGGATGAAGCTACAAACTACAGATATGTTTTCAATGAGGAAACAACAAAGATCTTCTGATCATTTTCTGCACCAATAATGATTATTTTAGCCTTTTCTTTTTTGTAAGGTTGCGTATGACAGGAGTGGACTTACCAAGTGTGACATCAACATAAGGTTAGCCTTAATGCTAAAGAGGCTGATTTCAACATAAGCTAGCTGGAGTAGTTTCCTTAAAAGAGCATTTATTCTGATGCTATTAGTGTTGTACCGTAACACTGGCAGACGCGTTACTATGGCGGTTTTTTAGGCAGACTGGAGTTTCCCCGCAAATGAAGGCCTCTGATTGTTTAAACCATATATGGCTCATATCTGGACTTACAAAGACAATATCACAATATAAACACCAGGGTCACAGAGAACCACATATTTTTTTCTCTCTCTTTGGTTTCTCTCTTTATGTTCTCTCTCTGGTCTCTCGCTGTTCTCTCGCTGTTCTCTCTCTGGTCTCTCTATGTGCTCTCTGATCACTCTGGTCTCTCTCTGGTCTTGTGAGTGGGACACAAATGGTTATTGAGCTAGAGAAGTTTACTTTTAGAGGCCAGAGCGAGTAAGAGCAAAACTTCTCACATGAGTACTTCCCTATTGGGATCAATTGAGCCAGCACGCTAGCATTGTCCATTTATATACAGCAGGGTGTTCAAACATTTTAGTAAGAGGGCCTCTTTGGTTCACCAGATTAGTCCAGGGGCCGACAGCACGGATTGAAAAACTGTCTTGACTGGCATCGGGCTATCTAAGCTTTAACATGATCTATAACAGAGCTGAAGTCAATAGCTGAAGTCAATAACTGAAATCCAGACGTACTGGGCTTTAGAACAAGTTATAACATGTCTATATTGGCTGAGCTGAAGTTAGACGGATGACACAGTGAACTTGTGTTTATGATCTCAAAGACTACTTTGGGTTAGCAGAGGGCCAGATAAAATGACACTGAGGGCCGCAAATGGCCCTCGGGCCTGAGTTTGGACATGCCTGATATACAGTGTGTGATGGTAACAATTTACCATCTCACACTATAGCAATCATAGTCCATCCAAAATGGATTAGCTCAACTGAATGTGAATCTGAATGGGGTTACAATCTTCATGTTTATGCACCAGGAAAATCCAACTTAATCATATATCAATATTTAAAATAAGTGTGCATGTTTCCTCCCCTGCAGTCAGCCTTTGTGGTGCTGCGGGAAACGTTTCACAATGCATGAAAAAGTGCTTCTCTTGTAGAACATAAATTAACGCAAAAATCAGGCATTACAGTATGTGTTATACTAAATGACCCTCTGCAGCAAACACAAAAGAGCCATTGGGGCACTTTCAGAGCGTCATCCAGCCAACTTCCACCAGTACAGTCAAGCTGAACGTTGATGTACAGTAACCCTCAGAACCCCTAGAATGCAGACATTATTGGGTGGCTGAGTGGATAGCAGCTCCTGGGTTCGAATCCCAGTCGGAACAGGGTCTTTCTGAGATATATATTAAAGCACAGAACAGCCTGAGTCCAGTAAAAAACAGTTTTATTTTCTGTGTTGTCGGCGCCTGGAAACGTCTGGTGAACTAAAGTGGGCCTCTAACTAAAATGTTTGGACACCCGTTCTTCATATAGACAGACCTAGACCAAACTAACATGTTGTATATATAAGGAGGACTCCCTCTTAAGTTTACAAAGTATTAATTGGAATTTGACTACAGAAGTAAGATTAAATTGTGGTGGTCTCTTCGCTGATTATGCATATAGTAAGTAATTATTATTATTATTCAACTATTTCCACCACCGTTAGTGTAAGAGAAGACAGACTCACCTGCGACCCGGGCGCAGTCACAGGTCCAAAGCATCAAGAGCAAAAATATCACCAGCTTCATGTTCATCTGCTGTCTGCAAACAACATACAGAGGTCAGCAACAGCACCACAAAGAACCACAACAATAACCAAGAGCTGTTTCATGTCACATAAACCAAAAATAGTTAAATGTAGCACATGATACACTCCAAACAAAGCTGGGAAATGTAACTTTCAAACCACAAAAAGTAAACTGTCATTAAGCAATTCCGGCGACAGTGGCTCATTTGGAAGAGATTGGTCTTAGGGTTTGAGGATTCGATTTCCTATTATATCTGCTCCCACTAATGTTTGCTGTTGTTGTGTCCTTGGGCAAGACACATAAACCCCACTTTGCCTGAAGCCCCCGCTGAAAAGCCAAGGCTGTGTTGTTGCTGACGGATCAACCGTTCTCCTGCAGGAGGATTAGTGAGGAGCTGGTGCTGTGAGGATTGGGTGGCAGCTTGGATTGCCACCAACCCGACCCAGAAATGATTCAATAAAGGGGATGAAAATAAATGAATGAATAGACAAGTTTCTTGCTAATAAAATAAGTAAAGAGGGACCAGAGAGAAACCAAAGAAAGAAACAAGAGAGAGAGCCTATAGGAGGGTCAGAGAGAGAGAGAACCTGGAGATGACCAGAGAAATTTACTAGAGAGACCCGAGATTAGAGAGGGACCAGAGAGAGACCAGAGATGCATGTGTTTTGGGCCTCTGTCACACCATCAGATCATCTTTTGCAGACAGAAAAGAAAAAAGTGTCACTCAACCAATCAGCTCTCAGTCAAATAGTGAGTTTTCTATCACGTTTGCAAAAGATAACATGTTTAATAATCTAACCTATAAGACAAAGACAGCTAGATGTGATCTTTTACTTTTACAAGACTGTTTTTTTGTAAAAAGTAATATATTTATATTTCTTTACAGAATATTACAATATAAACTGTGATATTTATGAATGAAACAATTTAGGTAGGCCAACTTTAAATCACTCACCTGCCCACACAACAGCAGAGCCACTGTAGAAATTCAAATATAACAAAAAATATATAATATATAAATCCCCCAAAACGCAATAGAAATCCAATATTAATCCGTGTCTGGAGCGTGTGTGAGTAGTTCCCAATGAAGCGAACCCGGGTGGGTTGTGAACCTGTGCGTCCTGCTGCGCGTAAAACACCGTCTTATTTCTGCGCACGGGACAAAGTGCGATTTAAATAGTTTGATGCCTTTCTTCAGAAGTTCTCCTGTCCAATCAGAGAACAGAGAGCTAAGGGACGAGAGAGGAGAGAAGGGAAGGAGGGGGAGAAGGAGAGGAGGAGGACGAGGAGGAGGAAGTGGAGGGGGGGGGGGGGGAGTGGTTTTGGACACAGGCGCACGGTTCATCTCGTCCGTGCGTAAAGGCTTTTTGGGGGGATTTAGTGCGTTTCCTCTCACGGTGAAAAGGAGCAGCATCCAAACGGGGCACGTGTTTCCACCTCCCTCCTCCTCTCCTTCCTCCTCCTCCCTCCACCTGCCTCCTCCTCCTCCTCTCCTCAAGAATGCCTCCAGCGGCATAACATAATATATAGACAAACAGTGACTGAATATACTGTTTGGGATCGCACGGTTATATTACAGTAGGGCAGAGATTATTTGAAATGTTTGGCGGACAGGTGTATGTGATGATTGTTTTAAATGTTTCCCTGTGGGTCTTATATGTATGCATATACATGCATGTGTTTTTTGTGTGTGCATGTGTCATTGTAACTTGCTACTGCCAGAAAACCAATCCTGCACATACTTCATTTTACCTTTCAAGTTTTATCATTTAGGTTTTCTGTTTAGTGTCCCACACAACTTTAACATGCGACCTAAGTTCTAACGCTGGTGTTGTGTCCTTCATAAACATGTCCTGATGCTGATGCTGTCACATGCTGTACCGGCCTCTGCCGCCAGGGGCCCCAAGCGCCACACTGCAGCAGGACGCGTCCCACTCAGGTCAGTGATGTCACCAAGAGTTTGTGAATGGAATATGACTATATAGGTGCGCAGGTGGACTACTTCTACTACTCCTATATATATTTGAGCTAAATGTTAAGATAAGTCTGGGTGAACCTTAAGAGGTTAAAAGATCTGTTTGCACCTGGAGTTCTGTCAAACCTTATGAATACTTATTACCTCCGTTTAGACCGTCAAGAGACGTCAAGTTTTACCCTACTGATGATGTGTTGTTGCAATACCTCTAAAGGTTCACATTAATCAGGTACAAGAATACAAATGAGCAATATTTATTCATTTTTATTTCAACTTTAAGTAAACTCATACACATAATCCGTAGATATATTAAGAATAAAAGAGCACACAATTACATATTTACAACCGTTCATCCATTACTTGTCGGTCCGTGTACTTTTGCGTTCATTACATTTTCTATTTTTGAAGGGAAATGGAAAATCATAAAAAGGCTATTTTGCACATTCAGGCACATGACAATATACAAAAATTACCATTTTGGTTTTTTTCATTGCTTGTAAGACATGTTTATTATAATAACCGGATTTGCAAACTAGAAAATGCAATAATGAACCTTTTTTATCAAGTATTTAGTACATTTTGTTTCAATCAATTATCCAGAAGTGAAACAAGTTTTGATCCCGTGCAAATCTGCATGTCAGTGATAATGATTGCTATGGCCGCTTTCTCTTTACTTTCTGCGTTGGTTTTTGTCAATGAGCAGAGGAATCGCGTAGACTGTAAATATTACACAGCTGCAGAGTCGCGGCTGCTGCTGTCCCTGTGAGGTCTACGGAGAAGTGTACAGGACATTATAATGTGTTCACTGACACAAAATGATCAGATGGGGATGGACCCGGAATAAGAATTAGCCAATGCTAACATATAGCATCTTCTTACCTCTGGAAAACGTCTTTACAGGATGGTCCAAAAGTTGGCTCTTGGCCCAAAGCTCCGTTCCACATGTAGTAGTAGTAAGTAGTAATCTTTATTTATATACCGCCTTTTCACTGCAGATCTGAGTCTCAAAGCGGTTTACAATTGTTAATTTTTTGGGAATTTGTCTCTCACTCCACACAGAGATGGGAGAGGGGCCAGTACAGGAGGCACATGCTAGAACTATTGGACATATTTTTAGTGGTAGGGGAAACCGGAGTACCCGGAGGAAACCTACGCAGACACGGGGAGAACATGCAAACTCCACTCAGAAAGGCCCTGGTCCAACCGGGATTCGAACCCAGGACCTTCTTGCTGAGAGGCGAGAGTGCTATCCACTCAGCCACCGTGCCGCCCACATGTGTGTCAATGCTGAGGGGGGTGAATTTTTTTGGACAACTCTAGTTTAGTCACTGGGATTTTTTGAAGGCACTCCTTAATGGGGCTCATGCCGACCGACGCATAAGCAGACGCGTTTTTTCACATCTTCCAGCCCCCGCGGCCATTTTAAAATGGCAGATAGGCCACGGAAGTTGTAGCACATTAGTTAGAACGGCAGAGATAGGCGTGACTACGTCCGTTAATATTTACGGTCTATGGTTTTGAAGCTTTTGGTGTGAACACAGCTTTACAGGTGAGGGGGCGGGGCTTAGCCACTGTTCAAATCTCAACCGCTAGGGTCTACAGGCTCCAGCACAACCTCGCTGTCTCCTCCCGTGGTAACTCCAATAACATGTTTTTCACGGTATATAATTAATTTGATACTTAATCCAAGCTGCTGAGCAACTGCTAGAGGTTCTACCAATTGCAGTGTTTGAACTTTGCAATTAAAGTTTGCTTCGAGGTCCAACCAGCTGGTTTGCAAATTTAGCTTGTACGTTTCACAATTTCAGTTAGCAGTAAGTACAAAACACACCAGACACTTTACCACGGACATATAACTAACAAACTAATACTGTGTTCTCTTTTCCAGCCGCCAGAGCTGATCGCCAGCAGATTATCGGGTTTTATTGTTTGCTAATGTTATCATTTGTTGACTGAAAATGGAGGAAATTCAGGTAAAAGCAGTGGGGGCGTGTCCCAGCTCAAAAATGTCCAAAATGACGTGCACTGACATGCTTTCAATACCACCCTGGGCCGATAGCGGTGGACCTGCCACTGTAAACCCTAACTTCAATCGTACTTCAGATATCAAAGTTATTTTAAATAGATTTTTCCCAGTAAGTAAATATTACTCATTTATTGTTAGTTTATTCAAAGCTTGGCTATATCACTCAGGGTTTTCTTTGAATTGAACTGTTTCTGTTCAAGTAAGCCTCACTTTTGACATTTTGACGTGTAGACTCTTTAATGAGGCAGGTGTGACAATGGCAGGGTGGCCTGGTGGCTGAGCGGGTAGCACCACCTCTCAACTACAGGGTTTTGAGTACGATTCCCGGTCGGAGCATAAGAAGGAATTTAAACTTTATTGCAATCACTTGAGTTACTTGGTAATATCAAGTAAAGGATGTACTCGAGTAATTCAAGTGAAGTTAATACGCAATTTATTTGCATGGTTTTTTCAAGTAAACTTTACTTGTCAGGGTTTACAGCAGGCCAGTTTAACCCCCTGCCAGAATATACCCGGGTATAAAGTAGCCTAGGCCAGATTTCACCCCGGGGTTAAAATAGCCTAGGCCAGAATATACCCCAGGGTATACAAATTGCTGAACAAAATATTTTTTAGATGGTAAAAAGCCGCTGATGTTACTGATTTTATGTGGCTAATAAAATGTAAGTCTGAGTCCAGTATTACCCCTAGATTTCTGACCTGGTTTGAAGGTTTTAGGGAGAGAGACTGTAGGTGACAGATGACGCTCTCTCTTTGTTTCTGGGGACCAAAGACAATCATTTCAGTTTTGTCTGCGTTTAGCTGAAGGAAGTTGTTTTGCATCCACTCACTGATCTGTTGGATACAGTGAAGGAGTGAGTCCACTGGTCCATGTTCTCCTGCAGTCAGTGAGACATAGATCTGAGTGTCGTCTGCATAGTTGTGATAGGACACTTCGTTTCTGCGTATTAACTGACCTAACGGCAGCATGTAGAGATTGAACAGAAGAGGTCCCAGGATCGACCCCTGTGGTACTCCACAGGTCAGGGCCATATGATCTGAGACATAGTTTCCAATCTCCACAAAGTACTTCCTGTCTTCAAGGTAAGACCTAAAACAACTTAGGGCGGTGCCAGCGACACCAACCCAGTCCTCTAGTCTCTGTAAGAGGATCTCATGGTCGACAGTGTCAAAGGCAGCACTCAGATCTAACAAGATTAAGATTGAGACTTTGCCTGCATCAGTGTTCAGCCGGATCGTTTGTAACCTTAACAAGAGCAGTCTCAGTGCTGTGGTGGGGTCTAAAGCCGGACTGAAACATGTCAAATGAGTTGTTGATTATAATAATAATAATAATAATAATGCATCGGTTTTATATGGCGCTTTTTTGGACACTCAAAGACGCTTCACATGTGTCATTATTCATTCACTCCATACACGGTGGTGATAAACTACTACTGTAGCCACAGCTGCCCTGGGGCACACTGACAGAAGCGAGGCAACCAGTATGCGCCATCGGCCCCTCCGATCACCACCAACCATTCATACACACACCAGACTCATTCTAGGCAATGGGGGTGAAGTGTCTTGCCTAAGGACACAACGGCAGTTTGGCACTTTACAGCCGCAGCCGCCCCACTGTGGCTGGTGTTCCCAGAGGTTAAGTGTCTTGCCAAGGACACAACGACAGTAGTCAGTGGGAGTCGATGGTGAAAGTCTTGAGCGGGGCTTGAACCCACGACCTTCTGGCTTTCCCCATAAATGGCAGATTTGAGATGGGACAATAGTTGATAAGTACCGTAGCATCTTCTTTTCGTAGAGGCCTGATGACTGCAGTTTTCAGGGCCTTTGGGAATATTCCAGAATGAAGGGACATGTTTACTATCTGTGTGTGAAGGTAACAGACTGCTCAGAACAGACTTCAGAAATCTAGTGGGTAGTACATCCAGGCTGCATGTGGAGGAGCTCAAACTGGAGATTATCTCTTGGACACAGCTCTTTGAAAATGGCGTTTTTGATGCCTTGAACCTTGTCATTGAAAAAATGTGCAAACTCATTGCATTTACGTTTGGAAGTAAGCTCTAATGGAAGCTGAACAGGGGGGTTTGTTAATCTATTAACTATTAAGAACAGAACACACAGATTGTTATTGCAGCCTTCAATCATTTCAGAAAAATACCTTTCTCTCGTACTACGTAGCACCCGGTTAAACCCGCGCAACTAATCTTTGAAGATCTCGTAATCAACCTGGAGGTTGGACTTGCGCCACTTCCGCTCGGCCCTCCGGCACACTCTCTTCAGTGCTCTGACCTAGTCTGCTTTAGCCCATGGCGCCTTCTGCTTATTTTTCACTATTTTAACCTTCACAGGGGCAACGGTATCCAGAACATTCAAAACACTAGAGGTGACAGAGTTAAACAGTTCATCTACAGTAGAATGTGTTAGTGAAACACATGTAAAAAAATACACAGAAAAGATCCGAAAGAGCAACATTGACCACGTTTACATTTGAAATATTCACCCCCTTAGTAACTAACAGGTCTAGAGTGTGCCCTCTGCTGTGGGTGGGGCCACGCACGTGCTGAGTGAGACCAACTGAACTTTAGTAGTCTCTTGTCTCTCTGTGTTCTCCCTCTCTGCTCCCTCTGTTCTCTTTCTGTTCTTGCTCTCTCTGCTCTCTCTGGTCTCTTCCTAAGAGATAGGGTGAGGAGTTCAGTCACACTGGAGGATCTTGGAGTGGAGCCGCTGATCCTTAGTGTGGAGACAGTTGAGGCTGACTCTGGCGACTGTCTGGGATGCCTCCTGGACGCCTCCCTAAGGAGGTGTTCCAGCCATGTCCGACAAGAGAAGACAGGAGAAGATGCTGAGGCAACTGTGTCTCTCAGCTGGCCTGGAAACACCTTGGGATTCCTCCAGATGAGCTGGAGGAAGTGTGTGTGGGGGGGGAAGTCTGGGCATCTCTGCTCAGACTGCTGCTCCCACAACCTGGTATCGGATAAAGCGGAAGAAAGCAGATGAATAATTTTTGTATGTGCTTTCCCTGTTGGTTAAGATGTCCAAAACCCTGACGGTTCCAGCCATTGTATCTTTGGGCAAACAGCTTTCCCACCTGCAGATGTACTGTGTGTTTTATTGTGTGAGAGAGAAAGCAGGTCACTGTGGACAGCACGAACAGGGACCTGAATCACCAATACCTCTATGGCTGGTGACTGATGGCTCTATGGTCGGCTCGCTGACAGCTGTGACATCAGCTCTTTGTGAAGTAACAGGCAGAACTCTCCCGAGGCCAGCAGCCGCCGCTGCTGCTGTCTGAAGCATGCTCACAGAAAAATGAGCTGTCCTTAGATAAACTATGGTCCGATTCATTATGCATGGACAGACTTGTCTATATTACTTGATTTTGTGATTGTTTTCCTGTAGTTTACACTTAAACACAGTATGTAATACTGAGCCATACCCCTTCTCACAGGCTCCCCACCTGAGCCTGTTCACAAGATCTACAGCCTCTGTTCTGGTGCTACAGCAAGTCTGTCCGTGGGACCGGATCCTCTCTAAATAGAGAATTCCCCAAGAGTTTCTAATTTTTTGAGTGGTTCCTTGCAGATGTAGGAGGGTCTAAGGACAGTAATAATCTGGGACATGTTGGCACAGTTATAAACATTTATGGACAGTGGTCCTCCTGCTCCCTATGGTCAAACAGTACAACAGTTTGATTCTCTCATTTATTGTTGGAAAATTGACAACTTTGTAAACTTCTCTACGACTCCAGAAAAACTCCATTTTTAAAAAGTGATTTTCAAAATCAGCACAAAAGACCATCTGTTGTTGGAGGGCTGGTATCAACCCCCGGGTCTCCACGATGTCTGTCCATTCAGATCAATGGCCTGAGCTAATTGGCTCATGCTCACAACATGGATGTTCCAAACATTAGCAGAAGTGACGCGTTCAGGCTAGCTCTCGTTCTCGCAGTCTTGTGCAGTAGATGTTCACGTGTTTGTGCCCAGAGGGACATGTGAGCTTTCTGACCAATCGGTGCGCAGCTGAGCAGAGCGAGAGCAGGATGAGTTTATGGTACAAAAGTGGTTAAAGAAAAAGTGGTTGGTTAAAGAAAACCAATGAAATTGAAAAAGAAAAAAAATCACCACAAAATCCTTCTTTGTGATAGCTGTAGTTCCCTGTCAGCATTCTATTGAACACACAGGTTTATGAAGAAATCTCCTTACAGCACATGTGGATTTATTCTGCAGTACCGCAGGTGGCCTCTAGTCCAGTATATGTATACATTTACTGAAATAAACCACACTTTGATTGTATTACAGCGCTTGGTTGTTTTAATTATATGTCATTATTGTGTCTCTCACTCTGTGCAGAAATTCCACAACACCACTGTAAGTACGAACACGCATCCAATGCGCTCGGCCATTTATAAAGCGCTTTTCATACAAAGAAATGCAACACAAATTGCTTTACAGTTTAGTTGAAAACAATTCAATATACCCAGCCCTAAACCCCACCTCCCCCCCCAAAAACCAAATTTATTATTATATATAGACCCACATGGGTATACACACACACACACACACATACAAAGTCACATCAGATAAAATAGGTGAAACAATTAAACAATATAGGGCTGGGTGCAGATGTATCCAGCTGAAGAAGTGCCATCCAAGGAGCCGTCTGCACCAGGAGCAGAGAGCCGGCTGCAGCCACAGGGAACGACACAGGACCCAGAGGAGAGAGGAGGCCCCAGACCCCCACCAGATCCAAGAGCCAGACCCCCGCAGCCATAGCAGACCCCAGCTCTGCAGAGGCCTCCTCCAGAGGAAACACTGGGGATACTATAACAATACAATAATACAATAGAAAGTAGAACAATAAAATGTGACACTAAAAAGAAAATGGCAGCTGCCTAATATTGATAGTAACAATAGTAAATGGGTAGATACTAAAAAGCAATAATAAATACCAGAGGTGGGACAAAGTCATTGTTTAGCAAGTCACAAGTCAGTCTCAATTCATTGCCCTCAAGTCCCGAGTCAAGTCACGAGTCAAGACAGGCAAGTCCCGAGTCGAGTCCAAGTCAAAGGCCAACAAATCTCAAGTCAGTCCCAAGTCCTACGGTTTGACTTTCGAGTCCTCTCGAGTCTTTTTGACCGCAATTTGTTTCTTGTTGGTCTCCACGTACTTTTGTAGGCAAACAAAATAATGTTAGGAATCATTTTGCTGGTGCATCCTCGTTGGTCTCTGACCCATGGACTAACAGTTTGTTCCATGTCGTTGGCTGCTGGTAAATCAAAACTATGTTGTGCCAGATGCAGGCTCAGTTACACATGCACAGACCACACATAAAATCAGAGCAGTCCGTGTCAACATACTTTTTATCTTTGGGGTTTTTAATGGGAAGTAGCAAGTGCAGCATATATGAATATGAGTATTGGGCTAGGACCTGTATCTATATAATCAGTTTAATGTCCATAGTGGTTATTGTTCCAAAGGACTGAAGGGACCAATGGAGGGGAAGGAACCTGGCCTGTATGAACTGGGCCAGCATTAGTAATATCTCATAATTACCAATATATCATTACATAATAAAATGTCTCATATAAATTAATTCAATCAGTCAAAGTACTGATTCTCATATCAATGAACCATAAACAATAGTGCAAATATTAATCTAGCTTAGTGCACATAATCAAAACAACTATCTAATGTATGCAAACTTTAGCAGGAGGAGCACAGCAAAAACATACTCATAATAATAGGCCTCGGCGCCCACACAGAAAAATATAAGAAAGAGCCAACAGAGCAGCGCAGGCTAGCGCTAGTTTGACTCACCAGTTCCTCTTTAAAACACGGCACACAGTGTGACAACTGCGTCGTTACAGGCGCCTGTAGTGAAAGCATATCAATTACGGTTTGTAGAACAAAATATGACGTTAGGTCGCGATAAATACCTGCAGCTCGCTCATTTCCAGCTCCCCTAGACAACACACCCACCGGTGAATGCAGTCCGCTTGTTTAGGGAAGTGTTGCTGCGCGAACTGCGGGGAACTCACGTTCGAACTCTCGCGCGAGCGCTACAACTACCGCGAGGCTTTGTTTCTTCAGAGACGGCATAGATAGAAAGAGAGATGCGGAGAAAGGTAAAAATGGCCCGGGTTAAGCAAGTCTTTGCAAGTCAATTGGCGCAAGTCCAAGTGAAAGTCAGAGTCATTGATGTTAAAGTCCAAGTCGAGTTGCAAGTCTTTTTATATTTGGTCAAGTCGAGTCTAAAGTCATCAAAATCATGACTCGAGTCTGACTCGAGTCCAAGTCACATGACTCGAGTCCACACCTCTGATAAATACTAATGAAAAGCTAATCTAAAAAGGTGCGTCTTGAACCTGCTTTTAAAAATATGAACGTTCTCTGCGGCCTGAGCTCCTCCGGCAGACTGTTCCAGAGACGGGGGCCGTAGTGCTGGAAAGATGCCTCGCGTGAGTGTGTGTCCTGACTTTGGGATAAATTGATAAAAGGTATTCTGATTGTGGGGTATTCTGTGTGTTTTTCATAATTTATGCTTGTCCCCTGGATAAGTTTTGTTGAAAAGTGTGGCCATTGTAGTTGGACATTAATCCACTGGAGGGATAGATGGTTTTCCATCACGTGCTTATTACCCATAATGCTTTGCACAAACGCCATTCTGTTTGTCTGGCTTAGATCCGGAGATATCACCCAATGTGTGCGCTCCAACAACATGTGTGTATTGCGTGTATTGCGCGCCCTCTAATGTTTATGTCAGAAAACACACTGTAGTTGACGGCCAATTGCTGTCGATGTACGCGCTGTTATTCCTGAGACTGGTCTGCTACTGGGAGTTGCCCGTTTTCACCAGATTGTCGATGTGTGCAGGGCAGCAACTCAAAGGCGACGGATATTATCTGTTGCCAGTCCGATGTACGCTAGGCATAAAACCACGAATTCGGCCGACACTGACCGTGTGAAGTGTATTGATAAACAGGAGTAATCTGTGAGGCAAGATCCTTGGAGAAATTGAGCGTGATCCATATGAAATGCGGCAAGACCGGTGTACTTCACCAGAAATGGCTTACTTTCACTTAACAGTTTTACAATTAAAAAAGATCATGATGTATATGATGCAATATTTCTTTCTATTTATTTTGAACGAAGCAGTTGATATCACAGGCCGTAAACCACTTCTGTCTACCACCCTTCCCACCCTCCTCCTCCTCCCCCTCTCATTTATTTAGAGGCAGCTCTGAATATAAACCACACATGCACAGATTTAGCTCTTACCTGTTATGAAATGGTCAGAACAGACCTTATAGTGCCATTTTTCAGGGGGTTAGGGTTGAATCCCTCTTGCCAACTAAAGGGTTCTCCTTTCCGTCGAGAGTCGCTCCCCTGGCTCGTAATAACCTTCGGAATATCCCCACAATCTGCACGGTTACTGCACCCCCAAACGACGCAGGTAGTCGGCCTGTTTTAGAGCAAAAAAGTGATTTGAGCGCTTTGTTTACCTACAACTAGCGGCGGCTAGACAGCCAATATGGCAAACTGCAGAATTGTGGGTAGTGCGTGACGTCAATGGAAAACCATCTATACTTAGTCTATGACCGGTACTTACAGTCTATGACCAGTACGCTCATTTACAACTCTGTTTAAATTCCCTATCTGCTCCGCTGCT
Source organism: Knipowitschia caucasica (assembly GCA_964034765.1). NCBI lineage: Eukaryota > Metazoa > Chordata > Actinopteri > Gobiiformes > Gobiidae > Knipowitschia > Knipowitschia caucasica. The sequence continues at coordinate 29,847,618 of OZ035839.1, forward strand.
TTTAAAGCGCCATTCACAATGCATGCTGGCTATTTTGTTTCACCAAGATCAGAGACTACATTAACCAAAAGTTTTACTAGGGGAAGGCGCATGCGTTCTTTCGACCGCTGTAAACAACTCAACGTGGGGTTACGATTCTCAGTTAAAATACAATGAACACTTACGGCTCGAACACACTGAAAGTGTGGCTCTCCTCACACCAGTGGAGACAAGTTCACTTTACTGATGCTCTTACTGTGTGCTGTGTGTACCTTCCTCAATGATATAGCAGGCGCACATTCCGTGTGGTGTGTACGGGCTGCTACAGAGGACTCTCTGACGCCCCAGAAGCAAGAATGACATCGCTGCAGGTCAGACGCAGAAAAATGAAAGCAGCACTTGTGCAGCTGTCAAACTGTATCTCCATAAAAAAGGCTTTTAAATCAGATCTTCCTTAAATGCGAGGACCCCCTTGGATCAGTTTAATGCACAGATGTGCAGACTCGGCTAGCACCGGGGAGAAGTGCAGCATCCACAACCTGTGAAAAGCCCAAAGTGCAAGGAAAGTGGAGCTGAAATAATTTTCACAGTATTTCTCATTTTTCAGTATTTCTTTCTAGCTCAAGCATATTCCTAAAGGAATATAAATAATGAATATATTCTTTTCTGTAATGGTGTCGGTTGACTGTTGTAAATAAAACTCCGTCAAGGAAAGAGAAGTGCATTCTCTTGCATTAAAAACATGCAAACATTCCACTGAAAAAAAAAAAAAAAAAAAGAGTACCTACACTTTTTGGCCAGTTAAAGCACTGGAAACGGGTGTAAGCAGCAACAGCCTCCACATCCTCTATGGCTGGTATGCAGAGGTGTGATGCGGTCAACTTTTGGTACAAATTTGAATATTGTGTTGCGTGCTTGTACAGGACTTTATGGTCTGAGTCACAGGAACAGCAGCCCAATAGACACGGGTACAGACCAAACTTTTAACACAAACAAACTGTACTTTGTGGTCCATAAATAAAACACAATCAGCCGAGAAATACAACTTTACTGTCAGCAGTTAAACACTTTTTGAAATGTGCAATAAACACATATATAGATACTTTAATAGGCCCCCATAGAATAAATTAAGGTGTCCAGCAGCAGAAACACATCTACTGTATAAAGACAAACAAATAGATATATTCACATGCAGGACATGCTTAGCTGGATGACATCAGCGTCCTCCACGTGAGAATGTTGAAACTGGGAACTGTATCTTGGGACAACGTAAAGCTTGACACAAACACTGAGCCTGTTGTTAAACAAGGGCAGCAGAGAACATACCTGATAATGAAATAATCAATGTAAAAAGCACAATTCTAAATATTATTTACTGTTCTTTAATTGAAAGGCTCCTTAGCTTTACTTTTATCTTTTGGTTCCAAGGCCTTACTCTGAAGGACAAAGACAGAATGGTTTCAAAACTCTAGTCTCACTTTAAATGTCAGTGAAACTGTCTGTTTTTCATCTAGAACACGTCCCTTCAGAGAATCTCTTCTCCTAACAAATGGAAGGCACTACGTTGAGGAAGTGAGATAATTCAAATATTTAGGCCTAATTCTGAACTCTCACCTGTCATTTGACAGTCACATTAATAAGATTGTAAAAGCTATTAAATTAAGTGTGTATAGCTGAAGTCCATCCCACGAGGCTCCTCTAACGGGAATGTGAAAGTGGCCCTCGGGAGAACCACATTCGGATCTTCTCGGTCCGAGGGTCAAAGCTCTGAAACTCTTTAAACCTTACAGCTTAAACTGAATTCTGACTGGGCTGGTTTGAAACACAATTTTTTTTTTTAAACAAACCAGTTGTGTGAACATTAGTGAGCTGGAGGAAACTTGCCTTTGTATAATGTGAATGTAATAATATAAAATGTGTTTTTAATTGTGTTAAAAGCCCTTCCAGGGGTGGACATTGCAAATTAGCCTTGGCTATAAATGTTGTAGTGTTTCACATGTTGTTTGTGTACACCTGTCCCTTCACCTGACCTTCACTCTTTGTGGGAGCAACAGGTGCTGAATAAAGCAAAGTGTATACTAGCTTAGCCCAAACATCCCCTGATTGCTGACTTTGTTGCCTTTAAGGCGTCGTTATAATGCTTCAGCTCGGAAAACACATTTCTCATTTTTTGGTCCTCTGATCCAGGACCAGCAGCAGTGACCTCTGATCCAGGATCCTCAGCAGGTCACAGAATGCCAGCTTTTTTTCATGCCTTTCTTTGGACATTGTCATTTTCTTTTCTCGCGATGGGGAAAGAGATGTTTGTGTGTTCTTTGGCCCGATAGAATCTCTGTTTAATAGAGTAATGATCCTGTGCTTGATGTTGCAGCTGGCTGAGGCGGACTTTAAACGTTAGCTTTAATCAGCTCGCTGCTCTAATCTGCAGTTATTTCCGAATTATCCAAAGTTGTGGGAAATGCAGTGATGTTTGTGTGACATGTGAGAGGAGAAAGGCTGTGTTGTTTCAAATACAAAAGGGAGCGCCACTGAAAGACAAGTACTAATGTTGTAGATCAAATTATTGGAGAGATGAACGCTTGGGCACCTCACTTTTCTAATGCTAAATAACACATGCAGTTTGTCCAACGAAAAGAGTGAAATGTAAAAAAAAAAAATTCAGACCAAAACATCTTATCTTTTGTGTAAGAAAAAGCCCTGTGAGTCACTATTCAACTTCTTTGGCTTGAGAGCTGATTATCTGAGAGATTGGTTCATTATTTTGTAACAATAGGGAGCATTTTAAGCCTTAAAAACATGTAAAAACAGTTCTGAATAGATAGATAGATACTTTACTGATCCCCCATAGGAGAAATTCAGGGTTACAAATTCAGAATACAAATTAAACCTATACCTGAACATTGTGGCCTCTCTCTCTCTCGCCACGCTCACTATTATGAAGCCGTCACAGCTCCTTATCTCCTTATGTTGTGTCTGCTCTCACTGCTGTCCTGTCTGTGTGCTGCAACATTGACATTTCCACACTGTGGGGCAGATTGTTACACAGTATGTTAGTGAACACAAACAGTGTTAGTGTCCTCATAGTCACATTCCAGAGATGACCAACAGTAGTGACCTCTGATCTAGAACCGTTTGTCCAACAGAAAAGTAAAATGTAAAAAAAACCAGACCACAACATACTGTGTTTATTTCATCGTATACCTGAAAATCCCTGCTTCTATCTCTCCACCACCAGAATGAAAAATAGACTTTAATGCAGCTCCCTGTGCTCCTCAGAGTCCCAGCAAGAGGTGCCCAGAGTCAGCACTAAACATGGGGAGGCAGCGTTTCAGATTTACACTGTTAAAATATGGAACAGTCTTCCTGAAAATGCGGGACAGGCATTTACTCTGACAATGTCCAAATACAGGTTAAAAACAGTTCTGTTTCGCTGCAACTACTGACGGATCGTAAATTAACTATTTTTAAATGTACTTTAATTAATCATGATTTTTATGTTTCTTTGTATGTTTGGTTCAGCAGTTTGAGTTGCCTTGTCTATGGTATACACATAAACTTGCCTTGCCTTGCTAATTTAAAGCTGTGATGGGAAGTTGTATGAAGCAGGAGCGGCAGGTTTCAGAGTGTTGGAATAATACAAACACCCAATAATCCAATGTACAATCCAAAAACACACATTCAAGCGGTCGACAGACGATTAGCGGCTTGTGGAAACATTATTTCAGCTGTATGTCGTGATCCCTTTGTCTAAAAATAACACTTTCATTGGAAAATAATAGTTTTTTTCTCTCTAGCAACAAACACAAGAGTTGTTTGGACTTGTGTGAGAGTAAGCAATCATTATCACTCTCACTGTGAGGCGTGTTTGCAGGCGCTCCCACGGCCAAGGGTGGTCGAGACTATGGTCGAGACTGTGTGGTAGAGACTGTAGCAGACTGTGACACTACAGAATATTTATCTTAAAAAGATTAGTCCTTATCAATCGCTTATTAAATCTGGAAAGACTCGAGATGAAGATTGCATGTTCATTATCGAGATGCATGAATAAACACTGGCAGACTTACGCCACGTTCAGACTGGATCATGCGTTGCGGGGACTTTCAATGCAAAGCCAATGGTGACGCGCGTTCCAGTGTGGAACTGCATGTGCGTCTCGAGATGCACACACGGACTGCGCGGTAGAGAGACGCTGCAAAGACGCGACAGAGGCGCAGGAGCGGAAAATTGCCGCACGCAGGAGATAAATATTGCTGAGCGTTTCCTCGGGACGCTCGTGCAGCGACCAATCAGAGAGCCGCAAAGTGGTCACAGGACATTAGCGATCTGAGCAAGCAGACTGTACATACTCGTAAACAGCCAAAACAGGAGCTACACTAGGACTAAACAGGGTTGACATTGGGAGACATAGTGCTTGTGAACATATGCGTTTTCATGCTCCCTTGACTTTATGGAACAGCTTTGAGCGTGTTCCCCGATGCGGAAGTACCGTTTAATTAAAAAAAAAACGTATAGCGCACCTCCGTGAACACATACTGCTGTTATATAAAGTCTCTGGAAGGTCTCTGGATTCAGAGACGCAGCAGTACTGCATTATTGGAGAAGAACTTTACACAAAAAGCTGCTAGCTTAACTCCGTTAGCATCAAAGTCCGGCCGCTACTTCAGCCACTTCTGGCGGGCGCCACCGCAGGCCAGGACTTCTGGTCTGAAGACCCCTGTGTCTGAAAATTAGAGAGTGTGCATCGGGTGCGCGAGGCGTCAGCGGTCTGAACGCGCATTTAGATTCAGCACTATTATATTTATTGATAATCTTTGGCGATTAGGCCCCGGCAGGAATACTGCATGACATTTGCATAAGGAAGTTTAATAGAAATTATGAGCTTGCAACCCATCCATCCATTTTCTTACCCTTAATCCATTTCTGGGTCGGGGGGGTGGCCAGCGATTCCACCCAGTCCACAGAGCACCAGCCCCTCACTGATCCTCCTGCAGGTGGTGAGTCCACAGGAGCTGGGATCTTTCAGTGGGGGCTTCAGGCAAAGTGGGGTTAAGTGTCTTGCCCAAGGACACAACGACAGCAGTCATCAGTGGGAGTCGTGAAGTAGGTCTTACGGTGGGTTTGAACCCACGACCTTCAGGCTTACTGTCGCCCCTAGCTTGCAACCCCCCCACATGAAATTATACTCCACTGAAGAGGTGGTTATGGGGAGGAGGTGGGTTGCTGCTCAAACAGTAGCTTAAAGCTGGATTAACTCACTTTATTTTTGTATTCATTACAAAAATGTAATTCATATGCATGCAATGCATTGGGATATACTGTACGTCCTTTTGAAGAATAAGTAGCACTGGTTTGTGCTGGCGTGTTATTTTATTTTTTATTGAATTTTCGTGCAACAAGGAAGACAATTTGTTTTGGGACCAGATTGTGACCAATCACAGCGGACCACTGGCCCCCACTTTCTTGAGAAAATCTACAGGTCTCACACAGAATCATGGCGGGGGCTAACCTGAAACTTCCCGTGTTTTCGTTACTGGTTACTGCTTTCACAGCGAAAACAGCCAAAAGAAAGTCTCATTTTCGTTCCCGGTTCTATCATTCTATGGTCACGCCATCCACGTTCAAATGTGTGATCCATATTGTGAGACGCGAGCTCTGTAAACAACAGCACATGAGCACACGCTGAGTGGGGGGGGGGTGATAGCTTCGCGAGTGCGGGGAGCGGAGCAGAGAGAGCGAGGCCAGCGCTCACATTTGAAACTGCTCCTTCGAAATCCCAAAGTCCAGCTTTAAAGGGCCCATATTACGCTTTTTGACTTTTCTTTGCTTAAAATATGATTACAGTGCTATTTGGCCGTCATACACATGCCCAGAGTAGTTTTTTCATTGATTCTGTCAATCTTTAGTAAGAGAGCGATCTGTCTCCCTCACCCTCGAGAGGCACAGAAACGCTCGGGTCCTCTTCAGTGACAATTACCACTCTGATGACGAATATGACGCGCATAAGCCCGTTTGATTTGTAATTACAATTGTTTTTAAATTCTTTTGTCAAAACGGAGTAAACAATACACAATAAGTATGCTGTTTGTTGTCAAAAATAATAGTAAAAGCCGGCGGGAGGTGATTGACAGATCCAAACAGCAAATCAGAGCACGCAACCTGCAGTTCCCAAGTCCGGCTCCCGAGTCCAGCGTATCTGTGGTTTGGTCCCGCGGACACCACATGCTACTGTTTTTCTGCTTTTGTCAGCAACTAAAAGTGTCAGGATCACGTCAACTTGGATAAAATGTCTTTTAGGTGTAAATATGTGACGCACTATTTGGCCCGAAGAGGAAGAAAGCGACTTTTTTCATCTCTTCATCTCGTGGATCTATATAACACTTCATCTGCGACAATTCACTGAGACTGTTCCAGAACTACAGGGACAATGGAACTAGACTCAAAAGCTGATCTGGAAACATGTGTTATTCCCACAATAAAAGACGTAACACGGACCCTCAGATCTGTGAGTACAGTGATGCTAACTCACCGTATACTTCTGTAAACTAAATAATCAGGGTCTGATTGCGCACCGAGGACATAGGGCTCGTTGTTACAGATTGTCATTGTTGGAAATAGGCGGGCTCACAGAGGCAGAGGAACAGACTCTTCCCTGAATCAGCTTGTTGGAGTCGAGGTGACGTCTCCTCTATACAAGAGATGGCTATAATTTCAGGTGTTGAGTGTTCTATGGTGTATCACTCAAATTAGATGGACGGATTTTGTCAGACTACTTTTTTTGTGATTTGAAAGTCAGGTATCTCAGCTTCAATTATTTTCACGGTTTTCTTTTTCATAGCTTTGTGGAAGTTTGTGTTGCCTTTATTCTCCTTAAAACCCCTGTTTTTACTAAACGTTTGGCCTATCTCGTGACAGCCCTCTCTCTGGTCTAAACCCCATTCACTCTCTCACAAAGACACAAACTTCTGCCTCTTTGTATGTTGTCAAAATATCCTGCAGCGTTTTGATCATTTTGCCGTTTCCTCAGAACTCGAGGGGCCTCTTCCTGAACGTCTCATGATATTTCTTTTCAAAAATGCTGAGAAGTTCATAATGGCTTTGCTCCCAGGGGCCATTGTTTCCAAACCTGTGGCGTGTACACAGCATGTCCCTGTGAGCAGACGTTTGTGTCACGTGGATTTAGTATCAAAAGGGGCTATTCCAGTGTTTGTACAGGCAAGGCTATAGGCTGTACACAGGTGGACAATGCTAACCAGCTAGCTCAATGAAGCCCAATAGGGAAATGCTCATGATGGTTTTGCTCCAACTCGCTCTGGCATCTATTGATTCACATGTAAACTTCTCTTGCTCAGAAAACGAGTGTTGATATGTACACACACACACGTTTTTATTACCTGGTGGGTCCCTAATACAGGGCCGTTCCATATGGGACCCACACACATGGTTTTAACTCCTAAAATCTTGCTGTAATTTTGCCAATACTGGGGTCACTTCAGAATTACTCTGCACTGATCTTTTTTACTGGGAGTACTTTAAGTAATAAAAAACATTTCAAAACAGACAAATCTTTTACAGGAGGCGACAGTAGCTCAGTTGGTAGAGCATTGGCCTTTGGGCCTGAAGGTCGTGGGTTCAAGCCCACCATAAGACCTACTTCATGACTCCCACTGATGACTGCTGTCGTTGTGTCCTTGGGCAAGACACTTAACCCTACTTTGCCCAAAGCCCCAACTGAAAGATCTCAGCTCCTGTGGACTCACCACCTGCAGTAGGATCTGTGAGGGGCTGGTGCTAAGTGTACTGGGTGCAGCTCTGACTGCCACCCCCCTGACCCAGAAATGGATTAAGGGGAAGAAGATGGATGGATGGATGGAAATTTTATTTGCAGGAAATGCAGTGATTCTATTTTTACATAATTCTAACTTCAATTCCACTCCATGTTTGATGTCTAAGTGTAATTCTGCTTTGACGACACTTGTGACCTCATCCTGATGCATTGCCGAAATTAAAGACCACAGCTTTTTGCTGATGCCCTCCGGTACAGGCTGGGCTAGGGAGCAGAGGGACTGGACCCTACTTCTACCTGGTTTAGCCTGGGCATCTTTCTGTGAAAGCCGGCACCTGGCCACATACCTCCACAGCGACTTTCGCTTAGGCAATGCACCACAGTCTATACAGTGCCAAAAGTCACTGGATTTAACTGGAGAATTTGGCTGTTGCCAAATGCCGGCCTTCAAAACCTCAAAATTATGCTCATGCTCCACTAATCCTGATCAAATTAAACTAAAGTTTACGTGCTTTAGATTTCACAGGTAGAGCCAATGCTCTGGCTACGTCACTTTCATTTCCATGTTTACTAGACAAATGAACATTTTGTGGCAGGACATTGAACAGTAGAGGCAGAAGTGCCTCTTGCTATAAACTCTCGCTCAATTTTTCTTCTTTTGTAGCTGCATGATAACAATTATGTTTGCCTTTGAGTTGTCATTTTCTGAGTCTTCTGAGTCTTGCTTTTTCTATTCTTTTTCTTTAGAATCTGAATCGACTTCATCACTTCTGTTAAGGGACTCTTGACTAAGCTGCACAAACAACAAATAATCTTAATAATTCTATATAACAATTTGTAATCATAACTAGTAGTCAGCACTTACCGGGGGTTTGTAGCTTCAGTGTGCTCCTCTATGATTTCTTGCAGCATGATGGGCCACACGTGCACCTTTTCTAGCATGACGACCTGACTTCCTCAGGTGTGCTGCTCCATGATTGGCTCCAGCCTGCCGGACTGAAATTGCCCCTGTGTGCAATATAACACACTTATTTCAAGAAAGTAAACCTCCAGGGGTCCTTTCCATGTTTTTGCAGAGACTGCATAAGGGCCGTTGGAAAAGCATTACCCATTGATTTTTAAGCTTGGACCAGTGGGTTCCGGTGTTTGGGCCCCACAACGTAAAACCAGTCCCCATGACGTGAGTGAAATCTCAGGTTATGGACCCCACCAGGAGTTGAAACCGAGTGCACACACACACACACACACAGAGAGACTGGCTGCAAGAGGATATAATGCATGTGTCCCATTGGTGTGCATTTGTGAGAGTTTGTGTATGTGTGTATGAGTGTGAGTGTGTGTCCTTTGTCTTACGAGACTCAAAGCATGTGTGACTAATATCTGCTGAATGCTTTGTAAAAACAGACATGGATTTCAGTTATAAATATATAGAGCTGACATGAATGATTTAACAAGGTGGAAGCCCCTTCACTCACTGTCTCGCCATCAGTAAGTAAGTTATCTTTATTTACATAGCGCATTGCACACACCAGGGACACTCTAAGCAACAGAAGTGAGTTGCCAAACACAAGGGAGTCCCTGACCATCACCGTCTTTCACTGTCTCATTGCATTCAGACCTATTGTACATGTCTTCAGTGGTAAGGGAAACTGGAGAACCAGGAGGAAACCTATGCAGACACATGAAGAACATACAAACTCCACTCCTGTGTCTAGGTTTTCTCCCGTTTTCCCCTTCCACTCCTCCTGCCCCAGTGCAGGATGGGTCAAATGCAGTGGACACATTTACCTACAGGACAGTCGACAGTGAAGTATAATTCAATGGGATATGGGTCCTTGTCGTTGGATGTTGCGGGCAGTGGTCAATGGAGCATTGGAGCGGAGAGCTGAAGGAGGTCATGTTTGTGGACGTATCAACAGAATGTACAGCAGACATATACCCCCCACGTCCACGCTGTGGTAAGGGGAAACACATAGCCCCCACGTCACACCAGGACATGTGCTCCATAAATATGCACAATTATAATAATACAGTGTAAATGTGCATAGACTATGCATGGATGGACAATGCTAACCTTGAACAAAGCCCAGTGGGCTCACTCTGGTTCCTTTTGACTTAAATGTCAAATAAAACTCTTGCTCAGTAACCGTTTGTGTCACACTCGCCATTTTGGCCTTAAAATAATCTGTTGTTTAGCGCTCTCTGTGATCCTGGTGTGATATTGTGATATCGTCTTTGTAAATCAGGAAAGTCTCTTCCCCACAGCAGTCTAATACAGCTCTGATGCAGCTCTGACTGCAGACAATACTCGCTCTTCACCACAGCAGTACCATACAGCTTTGAATACAGACACAGCTCCCTCTTCACAACAAAAGTTCAATACAGTCTCTGTCTATCTCTCAGGCTAAACTAGATTCTCACTCCTCCACTTGGGGAAGGACCTCTGCTTCACCTGAACAATTTAAACGTTCTAATAACATTGAGCTTGAGGGAGGAGTCTGCAGTCTTAAACCCATGAGCAGAAAACACTGGTCTCTTCATACATAGTTTATTATGGTTTCACACCCCTCACCTGACGGTTTATTTTCCCATCATCCAACACCAGCACTTTTTCTACCGGGACTTACTGTCTGATCCACTCCCTGCATGTTTAAAACCTGCCTCAATCTTCAAATCCTCCTGGCACATGTTTTGATGCCGCCTGGATAAGACCCGCACCTTCACTGGGACCTGCTTCCGACGAGGGTCAGAGTTTTGGATTTGTTTTCTGACAGATCGCTGCAGGGCGCCGGAAGCCTGCTCTGTCTTTCATGCAGGCTCGTCTTGGTGTAAGGATTTCCGGAAACACAAGTACTAATGTTGTGTTAATAATTTGGGAGCCTCGGGTTACGTGGATCCCTAAAGAAAGAGGCAAATACAGAGTCAGAAGTGGGTTGTTTTGCACTTGTGTCAGGAATATTATTGATTCAGGAGCTCTGAGAGCTGCAGGACCCCACGATGGGCATCTGGCCCGATCAAAATAGGGCTATAGGCACCAGTACAAATACTCTCTATGTGTATCATATTGATTTTGTGACGCATGTAACTATCATCATACAATATAGGTGTATTGTAATGAATAATGTAATCATTTGTATAATACATTCTTTTTGCAAGTATGGGGGGAATTGTTCAGAAGGGAAATGCTTGTGCGTGTTTGTTTGACAGGCCTGAGAACCCGCCTGAGTCATGGAAGTATGTGCGTGTAAGTGCTGTTAAATTGGGTGTGCAGAAGCTGGAGGAAGTGGTCGGTCACAAGGCCCAAAACGTGAGGCTGTGGTGGGGCCATGCAGGAACCGACCTGGGACAGTTGCATTCAATGTATTTGTGTATGGCCCTAAGTCTCTCAGAGGACTTGACACATTTGTGGATTAGCCAATAATAGATCAGAGAATTAAGCCATTTAAACACACAGGAAATTCAATAAGAACGAACGCATAGGAGACATTGGTCCATAGGGGATTACAACTGCATAAGAAATGTAAATAAACGTGCAGAAATGTCCTGGATTATCTCTGTCCCATCAAAGAGGAACCACTCAAAATCCCATTGGGAAAAAGTTGGGAATGCCCATATTGAAAGGGATCCACTCCCATGGACGTAGAGGCTGTAGATTCAGGGCTGAGGCTGTGCAGTGCTGGACTGAAGAGGCTCCAAGGAGGGGAGGGGGTGCAGCCCACAGGTCAAGGCCAGAGGAGATACAAGGCTGGGGTCAGGACTCCCATCAATTACCATTTCAACTTCCCTGTTTTTCTCCAGTGCTTCAGTTTAACCACTTTTCTTGGATTGACCAGCGCAAGGTGCAGAAAAAGATTCAGCCAATGGAAGGGCCCTTATTGATTGTCTCACTGCCATCGGGTCCCTTCACTCACTGACATTATATATTTGGAATAATCTTCGGCTCACACTGCGAGAGAAAGCACCAATTAGAGACATACACCGGAAGTCATGTCATGTTTCCGTGAAATTGTCGAAAACACACCAACACATCCATGCTGGTGTGTTTTCTTTCCACCATTCGTCCTGTAAATTGAATCTGTGGGATCATAACGGCCTCGCTCCATCACACCCTCAGAGAACAACATTGCATAACACTGCCACATGTGCCCCAGCTGTTCTCCTGTTGTTAAATAGAGATATGTGCCCTCCTTTGAAAACTGATGTTTTCATAGATGCTCCACAGGATTCACCAAATAACACATTATGGTGAGTTTATGTAAGCAATTATTATTAATATTCTGTACATGCCGTCTTCAGTGGGGACAGTAAGTGCTAACAGGTCCTTTAGTTTGGAAGATCACGTGTTTTTACAACAGAGTGCTCATTGCATTCGTGGATGATCTGTTCAACGCCATCTCTAGCTCTTACCATACTGAGAGTTTACCTATTGTCCTGAGGCTCAGAAAGGTCTCTGCACGGCTGTTCAACACGTAGGCAGTCAGAATCCTCTAATTTACCAGGGAGAACTTTTGGAAGCAGAGAAGAGAAGGGTCACAAGCCCCTCTCATGGAGTTGGTTTCTAGCATATGCTCTGTCTGCAGGTGAGGCCAATTACCTCAAGGCAAGGCAAGTTTATTTGTATAGCACAATTCCTACACAAGGCAACTCAAAGTGCTGAACAAAAATAAGAAAGCATTAAAATAAAAATCACCTCCTCCAGTAGAAAAATAAAAATCACCCCCTCCAGTAGAAAACACAAAACAATCAAAGATACAAACATGATACATACATTTTTTAAGAGTCAAAGGTTTAATTTTTTATCATTCTTATATGTTCAGACTTCTGAGAATACAGCTTTAAATCTGGCCTGCTCAACTTTGATTATTTCATTTGTTTTCATCTGGATGTGGTTTATAAAAGTCTAGTCATTGTGTGAAAAAGTGAGGAGGCTTCGTGGAGTGTCTCAGATGAGGTTTCATCAAAGAAGGAATCCCACAGAAGAACACAATGTCGATCACACACACATCTGTCCACCAGGCTTTACACACAGAACAGAGAATCAAACAGTTCAAACACAGTAAATGCAATAATAACAAAATCATAGGAGCGGGATGACCACTGTCCAGAAATGTTCATTAATGTCCCGGATCATTACTGTTCTGAGACCTTCCTGCATCAGCAAGGAACCACTCAGAAACCCAGTGGGTAAAAATTGAGAAACCTCTAGAAGGCCCATGTTGAGAGAGGGATCTGCCTCCACTGAGAGATACTCAGGTCTCTGCACTGGCTTCCTGTGGCTCAGAGAATAGACTTCAAAGCAGCACTGCTTGTGTACAAGTCTCTCCATGGCCTCGCACCAAAGTACTTAAGCGACTTGTTAGTGCCATATGAACCGGCCCGGACTCAGAGGAGCACAGGAGGTAGCCTCTTACTGGTTCCAAGAGTCAGAACTAAACATGGGGAGGCAGCGTTTGAGATTTATGGAGCTAAAATCTGGAACAATCTTCCTGAGGATGTGAGGCTAGCATCTACTCAGGCAATTTTCAAATCAGGGCTAAAAACTGTTCTTTTTAGCTGTGCATACGGCTGAAGGATTTTATTGATACATACTCTTTTTTTTAATGCATTGTGGTTATTTATTATTTTAATCCCGTGTGTGCTTTTAATAATTTAAGGTTTTTTTCATTACTTGTGATTTTATTCTGTTTTTAATGTATTTATTGTTTGTATATGTAGTTTTTGATGTTTCTGATTTGTCTGATATTATGTGGGTTGTGAGGCGCTTTGAGTGGCCTTGTGTTAGAAAGGCGCCATACAAATAAAGTTGATTGATTGATTGATTGATACCAAAGAGTGACCAGATCCAGGACTGAGGCTGTGGATGCAGGACTGAGGCTGACTTCTCAGATCTGTGGAATGGTAACTCCATTGAAACAAATGTGTTTTAAATGTATTTCTGTAAAAATTGGACTTGAAAATAAACAATAAATGAACAAACATTAATGTCTGAAAAAGTCGTTACTGAAGTGAACAATGCAGACAGATTAGTTACACATTCTAGAATCTCAGCCAAATGAGACGAGAGAACACTCCTTAATGACTTCCATATTCTCTCACACATTCAGTCATTTTTAAGCTGCGCAGAGTCTTATAACTGCTCTCAAACCACTCCACAAATCTGTCGAACATCTCACAAGTGTGTAATTAAACTCTCAATGCCAGTCGGATTACCAGAAGTGCTCACTGGAATGGGAGTGTGCCACATAAGTTGGCCCCAAACCCTAAACCACGATCACTCATAGAGAGCCCTGGGCTGCTGCTAGTTCATGATTGAACCAACTTTGATTTATTTATAGCCACAGGTATTTGCAGCATGTGATGGAGTTTAAAGTAGAAGTATAGAGACCAGAGAGAGGCCCGCTAGAAGGACCAGAGAGAGGGAGCAAAGAGAGAGAGTTATAGAAACCAGAAAGAAAGACCAGACAGAGAGACCAAAGAGCTCTCTTGTCTGGTCTTTCTTTCTGGTCTCTATCAGGTTATCAGAAAGAGACCAGTGAAAGATCAGAGAGAGACCGCAGAGAGAAACCACAGAAAAAGAGACCAGTGAAAGACCAGAGAGAGACCGCAGAGAGAGACCAGTGAATAATAACCAGAGAGAGGCCAGCGAGATAGAGACCAGAGCCTTTCACTCAAACATATGGAACAAAAAAACAGTGCATTCAAGTGTTTATGGACATATTCTGACTCTTGTTTTAGAAACGATGTGTCAATCTTAATCCGGCAGTACAGATTAGAAAAAGGCTGTAACTCCATTTATTGCCAAAATGGAAGCTATCAGCTAAGGTAATCAGCACGAGCCAGGTCTGAATAGAATCTCACTTGAATTTAAACACACATTTAAATAATAGTTCATTTTTGGGTCAGCGTAAATGTAATTGGGCCTCCTGTTCCGCTAACCTGGATTGGCTTCATTTGGGTGATGTCCCACTGGCTCCATCCCTCTCCTCCTCCAACAGAAGAACATTAGCATGTTTTATTTTATTTATTTATTTACAGTATCAATATAGAAGCCACCGTTGAATTTTTATTTGGTGTACTTGTCATTGTAGCAGCATTCCGCTCTCCGAACGCCACCACTAATCACAGAGTGTCTATAATTGTGTTTGTTCAGAAATTAGGACTTGCGTGCCACTGCTGAATTGGATCATGGCTTCACTTTGGGCCCGGGGGAAAACCAAGCCACAGGCTGCGAGGAAACACAGCACACAAACGTGTCCTTGTGCACTCAATGTAAATACTGTCACAGTTACAGGCTGTTGCTGCGGGTAACAGTTCTATCAAGTTAAGACTTTTGACAAGCTTTCTGTATTCTGTCTGTTGTGTTGTGGGGTGGTGGGTGGGTCTGAACAGTTTACTGCTAATGTTACTGCTGCTACTACTACCATTAAACAAATAATAGAAAACTATGTCCACTGTTAAACAAAAAACAACATCTGTCTGGAGCCGCAAAAAAAATAACAGCCTTGTATAAAGCTTATGTGAAGGTAACACAGGCTGAAGCTGCGTTAGCTACATTAGCCTAATATCTAAATGACAAAGTAAAGGCTACAAATACACAATAAGCATTCATGATTATCAAATGTGTGTTTTCACAGTGTTCTGAAGAGAATGACGCACCACGTGACGACTCTGCTTTAACTTTAACTTCCATTATTTTCCTTTTTATCCTTCACGCAATTGTTGTAATACAGTAAATAAATCTGCTTTTTGGCTCAGAGTTCCCCTGGATCACTGTCTGCTCATATCGATCACATCATGGGCTGAAGTGTTCTGGAGCTGAATTCATGTCCTTAATGGCCCTTTCTTTCATCGTCTTTGCAGAAGTTTTTGAAGTCTGAAAATAGGTGCTCTGAATTTTTGATGAATGAATCCTTCACATAATCCCCGTGAACGGTGTTTTGTGCTTCATCGTTCCTCGTGTTGCAACAAAACTTCTCAGTACGACGCAAACATGAAGAAGTCCTTCCTCACTGGCTGAAAGCAAATGTTCATTCTTATTCTCAGTCCAGTCTAATATTGACTCTTTCTCTGTTTAGCTTTGGGATCCATGCACACACGCCGGTTTGTTTACCACAGCGACCGCCTGGTGCAGGGCCACGTCACAGGATATGACGCTCTACGTTGACAGAAATGTTTAAATTGAATTTTATTTATGCACATTTTTACAGAATTTAAAAATGTACCTTGTTTCCTCGTACAAAACTCGAGGAGCACTAAAGAGCCTCATGTGGCTCCCGAGCTGCAGGTTGCCAACCCCTGGACTAGAATCATGTAATTTAGTCTCCAGAGGGAAACATTAATTTTTGGTTAAAATAAAGTTAAAGATTGGGGCAGTGTAAATGTACTAAAGAAAGTGTTTTAGAGGCAGTGTGGTATCGTGCAGCTTCAATCTCTTGAGAGACCAAAGCGGTTTCATAAAGAAGACATGTTGGATCTAAGCCCCTCAAAGAAAAGGGATGAAGAGATACAGCTGCATCCCCCAAACTTACTGAAAAAAGAAGCTTCCTGTTTTGGTTCTTTTCAAATTATAGATATGAACTTCCTTGGGTCAATTGAAGGTCAATTGAAGGCATTGCAGGTGGCTTGTGGCAAACTTTAAACGGACTTTTTATGGATATCTTTGAGAAATGGCTTTCTTCTTGCCACTCTTCCATAAAGGCCAGATTTGTGCAGTGCACGACTGATTGTTGTCCTATGGACAGACTCTCCCACCTCAGCTGTAGTTATCTGCAGTTCATCCAGAGTGATCATGGGCCTCTTGTCTGCATCTCTGATCAGCCTTCTCCTTGTTTGAGATGAAAGTTTGGAGGGACGGCAGGGTCTTGGTAGATTTTCAGTGGTCTGATACTCCTTCCATTTCAATATAATTGCTTGCACAGTGCTCCTTGAGATGTTTAAAGCTTGGGAAATCTTTTTGTATCCAAATCCGGCTTTAAACTTCTCCACAACAGTATCTCGGACCTGCCTGGTGTGTTCCTTTGTCTTCATGGTTCTCTCTGCTCTTTAAACAGAACCCTGAGACTATCAAAGAGCAGGTGCATTTATACGGAGACTTGATTACACACAGGTGCATTCTATTTATCATCATCAGTCATTTAGGACAACATTGGATCATTCAAAGATCCTCACTGAACTTCTGGAGTGAGTTTGCTGCACTGAAAGTAAAGGGGCCGAATAATATTGCATGCCCCACTTTTCAGTTTTTTACTTGTTAAAAAAGTTTAAATTATCCAATAAATTTTGTTCCACTTCACGATTGTGTCCCACTTGTTGTTGATTCAAAATGTTATATCTTTGTGTTTGAAGCCTGAAATGTGGCAAAATGTTGAAAGGTTCAAGGGGGCCGAATACTTTCGCAAGGCTCTGTATATGTACTTTATCACTGAAGTTTTACACTGCTGTGAACTGAATGTATTTGTGATTAATGATAAGCCGGATTATTATAAATGTTATAATAATAGATTCTGGTCGAGCTACATGTCCAATTTGCAACGCCGATTTGTCTCATGGTGGTAAGGACCCTAAACAGTACACAACACTGCCGCTGTTAAAACATTTGCGTATGAAACATAAATGGATTGAGGATGGAATAGGATTCAGTATTCGGGTTCGGATTCGGCAGAATCTTAACCAGTGGATTCGGTATTTGGCCGAACCCCAAAAACCTGGATTCGGTACATCCCTGGTAATGATGAAGCTAAAGCGGAAATTCAGACTGGAAGACAGGAACAACTTACCTCACAGGGCTCAAAGTCCACCCACTGTTGCTCACGGCCACAGCAATCAGTCGATCACACTTCAGCTGCAGCGCCACACAAAAATCCTCACCTGGCAGCAATCAGGCACTGCCCCGCATCAGCTTCATTTATGCCGCAACCCTCCTCCTCCCCATCTTCTCCTCGTTCTGGGCCAGCTTTTTCATCTTTCCCTTGGCTACCACCATCAGGGTTTAGGTCTCCGGGGGATTTTATCTCATAATCTCTTGCAATCGTGCAGTGTTCTGACGGGGTGAAGATTACAATAAATTTTATCTATATTATAGATTGTAATCTTGTATTTTCAAGATTACAATAAATGTAATCTTGATAATATTAAGAAGGAGAAGGTGATCAGGGAAACAGGGCAAAAAGAGAGTGACTGAAGACGAACCAGACAGGGAGAAACCTATCCTGAACCAAGATGAGCCATTGCTCCATAGAGAGCGGGATGACCACTGTCCAGAAATGTTAATAAATGCATGTTGTCCTGTATCATCTCTGTTCTTAGCATTGGCAAAGGACAAACAGGGAAAATTACATATTAATGCAAAATGTAATCTACACTGTTAATGTAATCTACGATGTTACGCAGTGTGGTTATCACCTGCATGGAGACATGCAAACGAGGTGAAGGTATGTTGTGGTTGTTGAGTGTTATAGAATTATATACCCCATGAAGGAGGAAACTCAAAGGTCCTTTGTCTGATCAAAAGCGTAAGTTTATTGTTAACGCACAGTGCGGAGGGCCAGCACATCCACTCAAAAGCAGCATGTCCCAGCTCTGAAGCAGAGCTCCGAGTTTCCTGTATACAGACACACACGAAAGACAGTCCCGCCCACAACAGAATGGGAGGGGGGCCACCGGTGAGGAGGCGCCTGGGGATGTAGGTGCGAACAGACAGACAATGGTAGAAAATGCAGGTCATACAGATGCAGACGCGAAAGACACAAGGGTGTGACGAGAAGCAGGATGTAGAAAATGCACACATACAGACCGATAGATATGCAAGAGGCGAAAGGGGGGCGAGAGTGAGACAGTGATTTACGCCATTGTCTGTAGGTGTCGGGGGACCCGGTTCCTTCCTGAAGCAGGGACATATGAATAGAACCAGGCAGAGTTGCTCCTTCCTGGAGCAGGGAGATATGAATACTAGTCGCTTGCCATCACACTCCTTTCCCGTGATAATGTAAAAACCATTTTTGCATTAATCAGTTAAATACCAGAGGCATCGTAATCACACCACCTTCAAGCTTGAAACACTTAAATTATTGCTGTCCAAAGTGGACAAGAAAAGACACATGCTTGTCAATAAAAGAAAGAGCACATTATAATAACACAATGGATCCGGACAGCGATAAGAGAAGGTAATATTAACATAATAAACACGGTCAGCACGGAAAGTAGTGTCAGTGTGGCCAGCATAACAGTCCAAGGGCCCATGCCGGTCTACGTTCGGTAGTCTTTTCCGCGGGAATACTCACGAGCAGTGCCGTCTCGCAGTCAGTGGCACCGCTCCCTATGAGCGTGTGTGGAGCGTTAGTGGTCATGGCGATGTTTGGTCTTGGAGCGGCAAGACTCTATTTGCGTTGAAGCCTTGGCCTCAGCACTCGGTTGGGCAGAGTGCTCGGGGTTTGGGGTGTGGCGACCATGGCTTGAGCACGCTCCAGATCGGCCAGGCCCAAAGCTCATTTGATGGGAGACCTCATGACAGCACGCTTCACCATGTGCCTCATCAGGAACTGTAGAGCAGCCCTCATCTCCACCTCCTCCGGACACACGGGAGACGAGACACCAGGGGGGCACTCCAGCAGAGCTCAAATCTGCATTATGGCCAGAGGGAACAAGCTCTGGAGAAATCTTTGGAATGGGCAGCAGCTCTGCATACTTGCTGCAGCTGAGCAGAGCGCTCAGGGCCTTCATGGCTCCCAAGCCTTCGGATCCGGGGGCTGGGGAGTTGGGCAAAAGGGGGGTCGCCTCGGGAACGCTGGGATTCTCTGGGTGTTGTTGTTGGCCTGCTTCACCGACGGTGGCCGCACGCCAGCCGACTTCTTCATCGTAGGGAGCCGCGGATGGGCCTGGTCCGTCCGCGCCCTCGGTGTCCTCGTCTATGGCCCTCAGTGGCAGCACCGCACGACAGTGGTTGGCGTGGATCCAAGTTGTCCTCTCCGCGACCTTAACGGCAGTGTCCGTCACCAGGAGGGCGAGGAATGGGCCGAGCCAGCGCTTGGACCGCCAATGCTTTCGTCTCGTTTCCTTCATCAGGACCCAGTCGCATGCGCAGCCTGTGGCAGGGCGCTCCTGACCTGGGCAGAAATAGAGGACAAAAGTGCATTAATTTCCTTACAATAGGACAGCATGTCGTCATCACACAAAGAGGTGCTTGGCAGATCTCTGTTCGGGGGTCCCGCGCCCAACGTGGGGCTAGCGGCAGAGCTTTGAGTGCCATTCTCTCGCTCGCACGTGCCTCCGGACCAGGGGGCGTAACTGCAGTGTTTACGTATATCAATGCCCAGAAATTCACCCACTTCCTCAATGACTTTTGCTACAAAGTGACTGCCAGTGTCACTAGAGATTTTTTCTCGGGGCACAATTTTTGTGAGCAGAGCTTTCACCACCGCGTTGCTTGTGGCGTGTATGCCTGCAAATACTTCAGTCCATTTGGACCAGAGATCCGCCAGAACCAGACAGTATTACTTACCTTGGCATGGTGTGAGTTCAACAAAGTCCCTTTGGACATGTTGAAATGGGCGCAGGGGCGGAGGATGAGCAGCCTGTTGGATACTTTTGGGACTTACCTGGGTTGTGCGCGAGGCATATAGCGCATGTTTGGCTGAATCTCTGTGCCAATGCCGTAAACCCCTTTGTATACCAATTCTGTGTGATTAAATCACACATCATCCCTCCTTTTGAGGCATGGTCCCGACCATGTGCTAAAATTGCAAACTGTCTGAAGAAATGCCGTGATAGGCACGGTTTGCTGTCTGGTCCCAGCCACACACACCATGCCGTCGTTGAGCCCCATTCCCCTCTCACAGCAGCGTCTCTGCTGGAGTAGAAAATATCAACGTCTTGAGTGAGGTAGTGTGTGTGTGTGTGTGTAGAGGTGCGTATGCCGCTGCCTTGTCCGCGCGCCGATTCCCTGCAGAGATGGGATCAGTGGCATTAGTGTGGGCCTGGCATTTGCATACAGCGATCTCTAAGGGCAACATTACAGCTTTCAGCAGACGTTCAACCTGTGTGGAATTAAGAATTGGTTTACCATCAGATTTCATAAAATTGCGGTGTTTCCACAGTGCTTCCCAGTCGTGCACCACAGAGAAACCATAGCGCGTATCACATAATATGTTGACAGTTTTGCCCGCTGCCAGCTCACACGCCCCGGTGGGCGCGACCAGCTCAGCGGTTTGTGCTGAGTGGTAGTGGGGCAAACTACCAGAGTCTATAGTATCAAAATCAGAACACACAGCATAGCCGACTCGGTTCTTCCCAGTGTTGTCACGTGACGCCGCTCCGTCTGTATAAAAAAAATCAAGTCAGGATTAGTCAGAGGCACCTCTTTCAGGTCTGGCCTGGGAGTGCATCTCTGCTCTATTGTGGCGATACAGCAGTGTGCCTCCCCTTCCTCTGGCGTGGGAAGCAGCGAGGAGGGGTTCAGCTGTGTGCATCCCTTCACCGTAGTTCAAAGAGCACCGTGTTGTACCCCAGCCAACGAGCCGCAGAAAGGCGAGAGGCCCTCTGCTCTAACAGGATCAGGGAAACAGCATGGGGCACAAGCAAAGTTAGTTCAGTGTATCCCACAAGGTCACGTGATGCTAGGGCCGCTTTCTCAGCGGCAGCCACAGCCCGCAGGCAGCGAGGCAACCCTGCTGCCACGGGATCGAGTTTTGCTGAGAAGTAAGCAGTGGGTCTCAGTGGCCCTCAGTGAGGCTGCAAAAGTACCGACTGTTCCGTTCATCTCCAGTTGCTTTTCTCCCGGATCGTCCTCAATTCATATTGTGGGCTTTTGTGCCAAAGTGGAGGCTCATTTCCTCCTGATCCATACTACTGTCATCCCTGGAGCAGGGGTAGTTTATCTCTCATCTGAAAAAGAAATATCAGAACACAAAAAAAAACACAAAAAAAATGCCCACTTTCGCTTGTCAATCTTTCTCCCAATTGGGCAAAACATAACTGCATTGACAGGTGGTGTGTGGCATCAGGGCGGAGGCTGTAGCCAGATACAGAACAACAAAATGTATGTTTCTAATTTTATACTCCCCTAAATGTGAGTTTACAGACCAAAGTTGTCCTCCAACCAACGACAGCTCACTGCGGTTGGACTGTGTCGCTGTCAGGACAAACAGCAGAGGCAGGAACTCCCAATATCTTCAGCGAGGTATTTCATCTCCGAGTACTTTCAGCAGAGTACTTTTCTCAGAGTACTCATCCCAGAGTACTCTCACTTTTACACCTGTTCTAATAAAGCTTGTTATCTTTGAATCTCTAGTACTTACACCGTATGCTGTTGACAAAAAAACTATTTATAACCCGCTCACCCCCCATCACTACGCTATCACAAATTACATTCATCCTTTTACTCTACACATCTCATCACAACGAGTGGAAAGACTGTGAGGTGATGGAAACAAGGTTATAGTCAATCAAACGGTTCTTTCTAAAACACAAGAAAACAGGATGGTTACCAGCTTTAAATACTCATATTCTAAAACAATGTTAATCTTTGAAGAACTGAGACTAGACCCATGCAGCTATCACATCAAAGACAGTTTTCAGCAGCAAATCCAGCGGGACTGTTGTGACTTATGGGGCTCTCTGAAACATCTCAGGCATGTGCAAACTTCAGCAGCAGCAGCAGCCGCAGCACGTCCACGGTCCTGAACTACCAGCTTTTTTCCCCAAAGTGCTGCTCTGTCTGTGTCCTGCGGCCTGATAATCCCGTGCATACTGCCCGACTCACGTCTAAATAAACGGCCTCCTCACGCCCCTGTGCAAAAATGTCTGAGGAGGTGTTAGAGGATTTACAGCAGCTGGACTGGCTACTGGGGCAAATGCAAGCTCGCGTGTTAGCTGTCAACAAAGACACACAGAGAGAGAGACCACAGGAAACGCAGGAGCGAAGTGCATACATTAATTTCAATGGTATTTAATTCAATTCAATAAATTTGTGTAGCACCTAAAATCACAACAGAGAAACAAAGTTGTGGTTTCACCAACAACAGGTACAAGAACCAAATATTTTGCACGACTAACAAACACATTGGTGTACAGGCTGAGAGCGTAGGACCAGTCCACTCCTGCTCTGTCCATCGCACCAGCAACAGCACCAGCAACAGCACCAGCAACAGCACCAGCAACAGCACCACCAACAGCACCACCAACAGCACCACCAACAGCACCACCAACAGCACCACCAACAGCACCAGCAACAGCACCACCAACAGCACCACCAACAGCACCACCAACAGCACCAGCAACAGCACCAGCAACAGCACCACCAACAGCACCAGCAACAGCACCAGCAACAGCACCAGCAACAGCACCAGCAACAGCACCAGCAACAGCACCACCAACAGCAACAGCAACAGCACCAGAAGCAGCACCAGCGCTGATTGTTGTGGTATCCAACACAGGCAACATTAAAACCTCCTCCGTGATAGTCAAAGTCTCATCAAAAATGAGGGAACATACGACATCTGAAACATCGGTGCTCTCATCAATAACAACAGAAAATTCCACACATGTGTCACAGGTTTAAAAGAGTCTGTTGAGGGGGTGTGATCAATAAAAGGGAGAAGAAGTAAAAAGGGAATACAATTTAATACAATATTTACAAAAAGGTCCATTAAAAAAGATGATAAAAGCCCAAAGTCACTCGTCCGTCCTCACTGCATGGAATCCGCTCTTCTCCCCCGGGACCGAACCGCAGTCCCGCCAGCCCCTCGCCGACCACGGGTTGTCACCGGGCACCCGCGGGGGAGAGCCGGCACATCCTGGTCTTCAGTATGCCTAGCCCGGGCGCGCACGCGCCGTCTGCGCTGTCAATGCGCGCCCCCTCACCGGTGCCGCTCCCCCCGCTGGCCTCAGTCCCCCGTGGTCTCTGGCTGGCGGTGCTCGTGCTTGGCCCGGTTCCGTGTCCTCCACCTCTGGTGCTGTCTCTGTCTCTCCTCACGTGCTGCAGTGCCCGCCCCCCAAATGCATGCAATAAAAACATTAACACAGCAAAACACACGAAAAATAAAAGCAGTAAAAGTCCTTATTAAACAGTTCAATCTCCCACACATGGAATAGCACGCTCTGGTTCGAGCCACTACAAAGGCACTCGACACGCTGGTGAGCTAAGCGTTGCGGCGCGGATTCTTTTTTGAATTTGAAGTACAGAACAAGCTCTCATTCTTAGCTGGTTAGAATGATCAATTTATTTGTTTTGTTTGTGTTGATGTATGTGCTTTTGCTGCTATTGAACGCCTGAATTTCTTCTTCAGGGATCAGTAAAGTATCTATCTATCCATCTAGAGATTCAAATGGCTACTTCTCGCACAAAAAAAATAAAAAATCTATGATGAAGACAGAATGTTATGGTTCACAGCATTTTTTTTTCACAGCATTTCACTTTTATCTTTTGGACAAACTTGATAGCTAACTCAGCTTTTCCAACTGGTCATAACTGGACCCACCAGCCACAGTGGGGCGGCTGCGGCTGTAAAGTGCCAAACTGCCGTTGTGTCCTTAGGCAAGACACTTTACCCACATTGCCTAGAATGAGTCTGGTGTGTGTGTGAATGGTTGGTGGTGGTTGCCTCGCTTCTGTCAGTGTGTCCCAGGGCAGCTGTGGCTACAGTAATAGATAACACCACTGTGTTTGGAGAGAATAAATAATGAGGTTGTAAAGCGTCTTTGAGTGTCCAAAAAAACGCTCTATAAAACCAATGCATTATCATTATTATTATTAATGATCTGATCTGGACTTAATGATCTGTAGATGATTGTGAACTTCAGGAAGAAGACAGTCCCCCCGCCCCCACCCTCCGTGATGGACTCCCCCATCACCTCTGTGGAGTCCTATCGTTTCCTGGGCTCCACCATCACCCAGGACCTCAAGTGGGAGCCGACCATCAGCTCCCTCATCAAGAAGGCCCAGCAGAGGATGTACTTCCTGCGGCAGCTCAGGAAAGCCAAGCTGTCTGCACAGATGTTGGTGCAGTTCTACACGGCCATCATCGAGTCCATCCTCCCCTCCTCCATTACCTTGTGGTTCGCTGGAGTCACAGTCAGGGACAAACAGAGACTACAGCGCATTGTGCGCTCTGCAGAGGAAGTGATTGGCCGCAGCCTTCCATCGCTGCAGGACCTGTACGTCGCCCGAGCTCGAGGCCGGGCTGGTTGTATCACAGCCGACCCCTCTCACCCTGCACATGGACTATTCCAACCACTACCCTTAGGCAGGAGACTCATGGACTACGGTCCATTAGGACCAAAACCTCCTGCCAAAAGAACAGTTTCTTCCCCTCAGCTGTTGGACTCTTGAACACTTCATGACCTGTCCCCCTGCCCTTTATAATGTCACTTTACGGCCCATCATAACGTCACTTTACTTTTCTGCTGTTACCTTATATTGTGTGCACCATGTGCACTTGTATATTGTATATAGTAATTGTATTAATTATTTTTAAAATGTAATTCCTTAGAAGTGATGCTGATTTTTTTGTATTTCTTTTGTTTTTGTTTTTTTGTATTATGCCTTCCCTACTCTTTACCTCTCTTTTTGACTGTTGCACTGAGCCAAAACAATTTCCAAGTCTATGACTTCCTGTTACTTACGTGGAAATAAAAATGATTCTGATTTTTTAAAGAGTGACATTAGGATCCGGTTAGCTGTAACACAGTGAAAAGCTCACTTGTCGACTTTTATTCCATGACATAATGTTTACCAACTGAACAGGTGAAACTGTATCCATCCACTCTTATATAAACCAAACGATTTGCCATTACAGTCAAAAACACAGCTCTAATTAGTGGGCACAAAGTTACATCTGCCATGTTGAATTTAGAAGAGACCATAGACATGCAGTTGGAACGCCGTGAACCGTTCCGGGCGGATTCACTGGCATTATCCAAATATCAAATATCCTGGTGGAAATGTCCGTAGGTTGAACTCAGTGAGTGCGGAGAATATGGTCGTTCTGTGAAACCGCCCAGCTCTGTATGTGCCAAGGCAAACGCATGTGCCAGTGCAGGTGAATGTAACATCTTTAATGCATCTTTATTTGCATAGCACACAAACACAATGTTTACAGTGTGCTGCACAACAAGTCATTATTCATCTATCCATCCATTTTCTTCCCCTTAATCCATTTCTGGGCCGGGGGGTGGCAGTCAGAGCTGCACCCAGTACATATAGCACCAGCCCCTCACTGATCCTCCTGCAGGAGCCTTGATCTTTCAGTGGGGGCTTCGGGCAAAGTGGGGTTGAGTGTCTTGCCCAAGGACACTACAACAGCAATCATCAGTGGGAGTCGTGAAGTACGTCTTGTGGTGTGCTCAAACCCACAACCTTCAGGCCCAAATGCCAATGCTCTACCAACTGAGTCACTGTCGCCCTTTAGTGCATCTTTTTTTGTATAGCACACAAACACAATGTTTACAATGTGCTGCACAAAAGAAATAATACAGAAAGATTAGAGAGACTAGAGAGAAAGGAGAGAGACCAGAGGGAGGGACTATAGTGAGAGAGAGAGCAGAGATAGGAACCAGAGAGAGAGAGCAGAGGGAGGAACCAGAGAGAGAGAAAGCAGAGGGAGAGAGCAGAGGGAGAGAGCAGAGAGAGAGAGCAGAGGGAGGGACCAGATAACAAGCACAAGATAATAAAGCAGACAGAAGGCACACATCAAGAAAGACAAACACATTACAAAAAAGACAATATTTATCTGATATGAAAATTCTGACTAGTTACTGGAAAATAATATTAAGACAATAATTTTTTCAGACCAAGGTTTGTGATTAAATAAATGTGAAATAAGGTGACAGAAAGGGCTCATACGTTACCCCCTTCTCCCTTGGTCCAGTTTAGGGGTTGGACACGTGGATGTTTTGCCGCCGCGCCTGAATTTTGTGGCTGAAAGTGGATCCTGAGGCGTTTTGTGGCTGAAAGTGGATCCTGAGGCACGCAGAGGTGTAGCCCGGCGGGCACAAAGAGACCATTCTGTCCAGAGCAGAAACCAGAGAGCCGAGTTATGGCTAAACATTCTCCAGGCTCTGCTCATCCCCAGCCCCGCACGGCCACACGTGCTGTTTGGAAAGGACATACCTCAAAGGTCACACTCAAAATAACATGTTTTTCACTCAAATTGTTTGAAATTCCACTGGCTGATGAGATATAGTTAATGCTGGAGTAGAGGGCTGTAATTGTCATCCCTGTCCATTGGTTGGAAGTTTGGAAGTTTACGTCTCTCTATGCATAAAGCGGTGTCACACCAGTCCTCAAAGGGCCGAATGGCTGCAGATTTTCATTTCAACGGCAGGAATAAACTCCAAGTTACATGGGTCCAGTCTTAACCTGAAAACTTGAGGACATGGGTTGAGTAAATACAGTTTCCTAATATTCAAACAATATCTTTTTAGACAAGAGAGAGACCAGTGTGACGGACAAGAGAGGGACCCGTGTGAGGGGCCGGAGACAGAGAGAGAAGGCCATAGACAGACCAGAGAGAGAGACCAGCTAAAGCCGGTCTAAAGATGTGTCAGAGGCCAGAAATACATACCAAACCGTTTTGAGAACGAAGAACTATAGTTAGAATTTATTTGTTTAATTTGAAGTATTCCAGCTTTAATTACAAAATCTGTGTAACAGCATTGATGTGTGAAAAGGGTGGTTTGTGGAGGTCCCATATTTGCACTGGTGAAGGACCAACAGTCAGAGAAGTATTAGCTGAGAGGGAGTGGTGGCCCGGACTCTAAAGCAGGGGTGCAAGAGGGGCATCCCACCCGGTGGACCACACACCCCCCTTTGGCAAACACACTCGCTCATGAAAGCAGGTTTAAGACGGGAAAGGCGTATTTTCACTCGCATTTGCGATGAGAGAAGAGCACCGATAGAGAAGGCTTTGTGAGTCTGCTGCAGATGTGGATCATTACAAGAAGAAAGCTTGGGTACCTATATTTCAAACCACAAAAAGTAACTATGTAATAGAAGAAATCTTACTGGCTCCTTGCTCTCAAGTTTGGTTCTACCGCTAGCTTCTTGACACTCTTTGTCTTATTCAATTACCTTTATACGCCTTTAACTTGTTTGTTTGCCTACAATATATACACTGTACAGTATAGTGTAATCAATATATCATACCTCCTCATTATGAAGCCTTGCATTCCCACAAGTCTGACTGCACTGGGGCCTCTACACTGAGGGGAGCAGACTCTAATAAATGAGCAAACCAAACTGGGCTTTTACATCTGACACCGGGAATCCTCTGAGCTCTCTGCTCCCTTCACTGTTCCTGCTCTGTCTCTTCAAGTCATCCATCACCGTAGAGGAAACCTGTGTCTTTTTAAAGCCAGAACTATCTCCAGAGATCCGTACGTCTCCATCAAAGCTGCTTAAAAAAACCTCTTAACAATCCTCACAGACATATTTACATTCATCATTCTGTACTGAGAAGACTGAGAAGATTTTTAGACTTTAGACAGACATAAAACAAGATAAAATGCCACTCTGTATGCCCACTTAGTACTTAGCTAAATAGATTTGTCTTGTTTTCAGCAGATCAGAGCTCACAGCCGCTCAATGGGAAGCAAGCAATCCAAAATGATAAAGTTTGTCTTCAGGGGTCGCTGGCATGATGGCAAAACGTGTCAGCTTGTAAACCTCCCCAAGACCAATAAAAAACCACCACATTCAGAAGAAACAGAGCCAGAGCGTCAAACATCACCACAGCCAAAACGCCAGGAGTCCGGAGGCTTTGAATATTTATGTGTTGACAAAATGGCTGAATAAGCACTTTTGAGCTCAGGATAACAAGCCACAAACGGAAACTGAATGTATCAACTGCAAAAAATTATTGGATATTAGACAAAAAAGAAAATGGACAAAAGAGGAATTCTACAGCCTCAGTCCTGGATCTACAGCCTCAGTCCTGGATCTACAGCCTGAGTCCTGGATCTACAGCCGCAGTCCTGGATCTACAGCCTCAGTCCTGGATCTACAGCCTCAGTCCTGGATCTACAGCCTCAGTCCTGGGTCTACAGCTTCAGTCCTGGATCTACAGCCTCAGTCCTGGGTCTACAGCTTCAGTCCTGGATCTACAGCCTGTCTATCCGTGCCGTGGGAGCAGATCCCTCTCATTATGGGCCTCCCTGAGGTTTCTCACTTTTTTCCCTTTGAGTTTTTGAGTGATTCTTTGCTGATACAGGAGGGTCTAAGGACATTGATGATCCTTGACATTTATTAACATTTCTGGACTTATGGATCAATAACTCCTTTGTGTTTTTTGTAATTTGATTCTTTCTCTGATCACAACTTTGAAAAGTCCTCCAAGATTGCAGGAAAAACCATCCTGCTTTTCTGTTTGAGGATCATTTTCTCAGCGCGCACTGTCACTGGTCCTTGAGGAATCACATTGATAGAAGATGGACACAGTAAAAAAGACCTTTTCTCATTATCGAGGGATCGCCAACTGCAAGAACCTATCATTAATCACACGCTTCCAAGCAGGTAGTAAGAAATTCGAGGAATATGTTGTTGTCTGGCTGTGTCTCTGTCTGTCTAAGAAATGCCATTAAACTGTTTGGATGTGTTTCCTATGCTTTAATATTGGTTAGAATCAATCCAAGCAAAACATCTGGAGATCTCATTTACATTTCCATGTATTCACCAACATCACTGGATTGCGGTTCAGCGTGTCAACTCCAGATTTCCAAGACTCCCTAGCCATAGTATTATATTCTCATTGAAGCTGGACTTTCTAACTTTATTTATTCCATAAATAATACATTGGTTATGCCAACACAAAGGGTCGTGTAAGACTAAAATGTTGTAGAGACGAGCCCTGTGAGTCAGTTTGATGATTTGGGCTGAGAGCTGAGAGACCAGCAAGAGAGACCAGCGAGAGAGACCAGCAAGAGAGACCAGCGAGAGAGACCAGCGAGAGAGACCAGCAAGAGAGACCAGCGAGAGAGACCAGCGAGAGAGACCAGTGAGAGAGACCAGCAAGAGAGACCAGCGAGAGAGACCAGCGAGAGAGACCAGCGAGAGAGACCAGCGAGAGAGACCAGCGAGAGAGACCAGAGACAAGAGAGAGAGACCAGAGAGAGAAACCAAAGAGAGACCAGAGAGAAACTGCTGTGGGAGTTATAGGTAGAACTCCTCGAATTATAAAGATAAAAGATAAAAATGACATATAGATTATCTACCGTATTATCCAAACTATAAGCCGCAGGCTCTAATTTTTTAGAACGAAATTCAATTTTGTTCTTGTTCAAGCCGCTGTTCTTAATCTTCCAGTGTCAAGCAGAAAGATAAGGAGCAAAATCTACCATTACACTTTTTACTTTCATGTCTATTCAGAGAATATTCACACAAAGATATTATATGTGAGGACTTTAAAACTTGATTTAATCTGCTTGGTAACAAACAAATACATATTTCAAATGCTTTTTTTCTAACGGTGCCTGTGACCTTTAAATATACCGTACATTTGAAATGGTAATGCACAAATTATTAGTATGATAATTATCATCATAATAATTATGATAATTATTATAATGATTATTATAGAGGAATTCTAATTCCTCTAGAATTTTCCATGTTGACAAGGGTGAGTACAAATGACTGATTGACATATCATACCATCTGTGAATTACTCATCAATTATGTTGGTCTACTGTTACTTGGCAAAATGTGTTTGGCGCCACAGAAAAAATAAATAAAAATAATTCAAGATTCACCTTACTATGGGCCACAGCAGTCAAAGTAAGGGAAAAAGCCGCGGCTAATAGTCAAAAATGTACGGTATATATATATGTAGAAACGGAAAAATCATATTATGAGGAGCACAAAGTTACAAAACAAATAATTCCACTTCCAAAACGAAAAGCCGTCAAATTGACAGTTCTAGTGTTAAAGGCCAACCATAATGTGGAATAAGTACATAAGGAAGAATGTTCCCCGTATACATTAAAGGTCATGTATTTCTCTGCAGCTTGTTTTCTAGGTTTTCTGGTGGCTCCAAACAGAGCTTCTGGATACAGACAGTGTTTTAGACCTCGGCTTCATGAGTGCGAGAAGTCGTCCGACGGATGAACTCAATCATCTCCAATCTTCTGTTTCATGAAAGAGACATTCTATAGACTCTCACCGGACAATCAGACGTTCCAGCAGGATGCCGCGCCAAAATGAATTTCTAAATAGGATCCTGCTGTGAGTTCAAACGTGAGGACAGATGGACGGATTTCTGAGGAAAGCCCGGATTTGGAGTTCAAAAGGCGGTAGCAAACTTCCATATTGTGTCACTGGAAGAGGCCTCAGAGGAGAATCAGAGGGAGGAAGAAAAGAGAGAGCGAGAGGATACAGATTGAAGGAGAGTCTGTATCATACTGAGGAGACCAGAGAAACCAGAGATAAACCAAAGACAAACCAGAGCGGGACCAGAGAAAGACAAAAGTGACCAGAGAAACCAGAGACAGACCAGAGAGATCATAGAGAGAGACCAGTAAAACCAGAAACAGACCAGAGAGGGACCAGAAAGAGAGAGACCAGAGAGGGACTAGAGAGAGACCAGAGAGAGGGTAGCTGTGGTAAAAAATCTTGTAGAGTAGAAACCTGATCTGTGCTAGTCATGGTTTGTCCAAAATGAGCAGGCCAAGCGGGGACTGCGGCAATGCTTTTCTAACTATGTGTACAGTGCAGGTGGAGAGCGGTTGAGGTTCTCCACACGTACACCCCATTGTTTATTCGAGGCATTATGGGAGTTTTCCCAACCTGTCCATATGTGCTTTGTGTATTTGGAAAAAATTCAACCGTGTTCCCCGGGGTGTCCTTTGGGGGGTTCTCCGGGAGTACGGAGTCCGGTGTCCTGTGCTGAGAGCCGCTCGGTTGCTGTAGGATCGCAATCAGAGCTGTGTTTGCATCTCTGGCTGTATTCCAGTTGCATGCTGGCCTCCGATGGAGTTCGATTTGGGCACCACTGGATTTCATCTCTGCTGTTTTCGGACAATATTGTCTTCTTGGCTCCAACAAACCAGGATCAGTAGCATGCAGTGGGACGGTTTGCAACCGAGTGTGAAGTGGATGGGATAGTGGCTGGGAAATCTTGTTCATTAGTGAGGAAAAGATGGAGCGTGAGATTGACAGGCGGATCGGTGCAGTGTGTGCAGTGATGCGGCCACTGTATCGGACTGTTGTGGTAAAGAAGGAGCTAAGAAGAAAGGCAGCTTTGGATAATGACCGATGCTGATACAAGCAGTCAAAATTCCTGCTACTTATGCAGAGTGGCTGGGTGCTCCCTTAGAGTTAGAGCGAAGAGCTCAGTCACACAGGAAGAGCTCGAATTAGAGCCGCTGTTTCTGCACGTTGAGAGGAACTAGTTGAAGTGGCTCGGGCATCTGTTCCGGACGCCGCCCTGGAGAGGTGTTTTGGGCACGTTCCACCATAGAGGAGACTCCGGGGAAGACCTAGGGACTGGAGCTGGAGGGACTTTGTCTCCCAGCTGACCTAGGAACACCTTGGGATTCCCCCGTATGAGTTGGAAGAGGTGTGTGTGGATAAGGAAGTCTGGATGTCTCTGCTGCCCCCTCGACCCGGCAACGGATGAAGCGGAATAAAATGGATGGCTATATGAAAACCGGAGCTGGTCCTCCTGCAGGTAGTAGGTCAGTGTTCCCAGGCGTTCCCAGGCGTTCCCAGAGACACAAAGCCTTTGTTGAAGGCTGCATAGGTGTTTCAGCGTGGATTAAGTGTCTTGCCCAGTGACACAACGAAAGCAGACATCAGTGGGAGTAGATGACATGGGTCGTGCTGGGATCAAACTCACGACCATTAGGTCCAAAGACTAATGCTCTACCTACTGAGCCACTGTCGTTCAGTTGGTAGAGCATTGGTCGGTCATTGTTGAATATTTTGGAAATATTCAGTAAAATAAAAAATCATACATTTGAAAGATTTTCTGTCAATTTGTGTAGAGTCTTCAGGTATAGACCCACACTCAGCTGCTTATCCTCATCACTCTCTCATACTTGAAAGTAAAAAACAAAAAATTGTGATTGGCTGCTGCTCAAATAATATCCATTATTATTCCAACATACTGGTAATGATATTATGTAAGCGTGATGTTATGTGTAATGCCCCAGACTGCAGAATGCAAGGAATGCCCCACAGTCAGAACAGACAAGACTCCATTGTTTTACTCACAAGTAACATTACTGACACACGTCTGTGACTCCAGGGGGATTTTGAGGAGAGACACGAAGAGCAGGTTCACTCCATCAACTAAACTATTTTCATCATAATTTTTGTCAATGGCACAGTTTCAAGAGAGACTAAAACTCTAGCTCTCTCAGTATATGCAGTGCCAGACCCTATGGGAATAACCCAGGGGTCGACAGATTTTATCATCTGAAAAGTCCCTTTTTCTGTCAAAAAAAGAACATATCTTATTCTTCATGCAATATTTATTTGCTGTTATGGTTTGCAGAGAAAAACCCAAAGCAGAGGCAGGTCAGAGAGAGACAGAGAGAGACTAGAGATACCACAGTGAGATCATGAGAGGGTGTCCTGAGAGAGTAGAGAGACCAAAGAGAGTGACCAGAGAAATTAGAGAGAGAGAGACCAGAGTGAGACCAGAGTGAGACCAGAGTGAGACCAGAGTGAGACCAGATAGAGACAGAGAACAGAGTGACACCAGAGACAGAGACCAGAGAGAGAGGCCAGAGAGAGGAATACCAAAGAGAGCTTTAGCTTTGGGACAGTGAACAATGAATATTAACAATAGTCTCTGGGCAGGTTGATGTTATGATATTACAATAAAATAAATGTAAACTGTATGTCCATGTATGTACATACATGAAAGATCATGTCTTAAAATGTGTAGCTTGTAAAAACGCTTACATGAATACAGTTCAGGAAAGTGAAAATGAATGCTTCTGTGCGGAAAGTGGTGCGATCACCTGTGTGTGTGAGGTGGCAGCCGCAGGTCGTCTTTAAAGAGCTTTAAAGAGCTGTCCACGTGCAGAAGTCTGGTATTCATTAGACACATCATCACTGTAGTTCAGCTTCTACAGCAAAACGTGTTGGACAGGAATTTCAAGTGACTGGTCTCGTGGTAGGCCTTTTTGGTTAAGTCAAAATTTAGGCTTGGCTTTAAATCTTGTAGTAATTGAAAAGCTGAAGGTGTTGGTTATAACTCCTCCAATAGATACAGGGGTCATACTCTACAGCCAAGTCCACAATTTATTTGTGTATTGCCCAAGTTAGTTGCCATTAGTTGCCTTTAAGGACTTCACAAAGTTGTAATTTCTCAACAACAGAATCAAACAGGTCAATGAAAACAAACACAGGGCCACTGCAGGATGAATTTGTTATAATTGTGCAGAAATGTCCTTGATCATCACTGTGCTTAGACCAGGGGTCTCCAACCTGTGGCTCAAGAGCTACTAGTAGCTCGCCACCCCCTTTCAGGTAGGTCCCCAAAGGATTCAAGAATTTAACACATGATTCTGAATGATTCACTTTTAAATCATTACATGTCTATTTCAACCATGAATCTTTTCATGAATACAGGGTTACTGTACGGTTAACACATACATCTATGATTAGCTGTAGTTTTTATAGACTACAATTGTATTACAAATGCTACAAGGAGTAGCTCTCTGCCATTTCTGTTGCGTAAAAGTAGCTCTCCAATTCAAAAAGGTTGCCTTAGACCATCAGGATGGAACCACTCAGACACTCAGTGGGAAAAAGAGGACAGGCTGTAGATCCAGACCCGAGGAGGCTCCTAGAAAGGGAGGGGCTTGGATTGCATGAATTGTTGTTTTTCATGACAATAAGCTTGCTGATGCCCGGCCGTTTATGTCTGGTTGGGTTTCCTCTGAGCGCTCCGGTTTCCGCCACCACACATATCCTCCAGCTCTCTTACAGTGGCCTAAAAAAGATTCTGCAATGTTTGGAATTTATGCCTAACATCCCCATCAAAGGTGAACCAATCCTTTTCAAAATCACACAAAAGAAAAAACCGTCTCTGCAAGAATGTGTATGTTTTTGTTTTTGTTTTTTTACTGTCCAGTATGATTTACAGTCATGTGTGTCCACTCTGGATACTATAACAGATGAGCCAATTCACATCCATAAAGACATACTGTACATATGAGCACTGTCTCCCTGTTCTCTGCGATAAATGTAAATGTCCAGGCCTTTTCTTCTGATCTGAGAGCAGAGACAAGGGGTTTCCGCAGGTCCAGATGCAGAGTTCTGACCACAGCTGTCAGTGATCTAAAGCTTGCGTCTGGAACTTTGGTCTGCTGCGCTACTGTAGCTTTAGGCTGTTTTTCACTCACTCAGAAGCAAGGCGGGGTTTATGGATAGTGACAGATGGAGTAGAGAGACTGAGGACACTAATGAAAAGTGATGAGGTGGAGCTTTATTCAATAGAGAGCCCTTAAACAACATTTGGTAACAGCCTTTTGATTACTGCTTTCACTCTGACAATATTTTAAAGATTTGGAAATTCCAGCAAGGTATTTTCGGTTCTTTAAGTTGTTTCAAGTTGTTTTTGTAGCTGACAGGGCTTCTTCACTTGATGTTCCTGAGACATGTCTTGTCAAAAAACACAAAGCAGAACAAGAGCAGCTCAAATTGGCCATTTGCAACCACTGTGAGAGAGAGACACAGAGACCAATGAGAGAGGAAGAGAACACACTCACACACACGCACACATGTTGCCAAGACGGTTGCTATGACAAGCTGGAGTTTCCCTCGCAAATGAAGGCATCTGATTGGTCAAGAAAATATCCAAATGTAAACATCAGGATCACGGAGAGTGTTAAACCACAGATTCAAAGTGATTGTCTGGAGTTTTTCAGAAAAAAGAGAGAGAGGTACATGATTTTTAAAAAACGACCTAAGCTCCCTCCCCCTTCCTTTCTGATTGGTCTACACCTATGTTTCCGTAACAATCAATCAACACATTTAAATGTTAATCAGAGAACACATTATACTTTTACTTTTTTAATGCACATGCAGAGGTTTTCAGAATGATCTGTGAACGTTTTCATGACAAAAACAATGTTTTAATGCACAAAAAAAAGCGATCGCAGTAAACCCAGAAGTAGCTATTACCATTAATTGAACATTATAGGACACATCCGGAGAGGTTCTAATTATGGATATAAGTTCAGTTTATAAACTGGTAACTCAGCGCGGATGTTCAGAATTCTTTGTTCAGTTTTCATGTAGTTCCAGAGCATAATGGAGGCTTGATTTGGAGGCTCTGTCAAAACAAACAATTGAGCATGAGCAGCTATGAGCATCAGCGCCGATGATTGACAGCCCTTGGCATCGCTTGATTGGTTAACGTGGACGGCATCGTGGATTTTGAGCTATAGCTTAGAGAAGGGAAGGCGGGACTTACCCGTAATATTAGAATTCATAAAGTGACTTATTTTATATCAACATTTAAGCCCAGGAGGTAGAATTAATACAATTCTTAAAATTTGTAATTCATTTAGAGTTCTAGGCTATCACTTTAATGCCAAAATGGTGAGTGTGACACAAACAGTTACTGAGCTAGAGGAGCTTACTTTTACATGTAAGTCAGAGCCAGTTTAAGATGGAGCAAAACTTGAGCACTTCCCTATTGGGCTTCATTGAGCTAGCAGGTTAGCATTGTCCATCTCTATACAGTCAACACTTGATCGATTGTGAATTACAGTGTGATGATACAGTGAAGACTCGTGCAGCGCTGAAAAAAGTGTCCACTGTTGTCTAATAGAATGCAGACGGAGCCAGAGGCCATGGATCAAAGACATATTGGAGAGGGATATTGAGCTGAGTTTCTGTCATGTATTAAGTCCTCTGATGATGCAACAGTAGTAAGAACCCAGGTGACATAGGTGCAGAGGACAGCTGATTTATTACCCGTGTTTGTACATGTTATTTCTTTATCAATCATCATCAACTTTTACTACAGACTCATGGTCCAGGTTAAGACAAACACATCACCTAAAAACACAAAACCACACATATAATCACAGCAATAAGCCTCACTGCTCAGAGCAAACAGCTGTACCAGTGTCTCCACAGGTCTGACTGGTACTGCACCGAATTTGACATTTGTAAGGCTTATGATTGTAATATTCTGGCTTTCATTGAGCCGACAGATACAACTTTACATCAGACATCAAATGGCTGCCTGAAATGTCCTAGTTCCAGCTGACACAAACAAAGTATATACACTTTCAATAAATTCCTCAAGCAGACTTTGTATGCCACATTGAGTTCGCGAATGGTTGCTTTTTTGTATTTGGTCCACAAGTGTGCTTTAAAGTGTCTTTTTCACCTACGCTGCAAGCACCAAATCTGCGCTCGAGCATGTTCGCCTGAGCGTACATCATATGACATTGCCTGAATATGTCCTCATCATGAGTCAAGTCATCACAAATAAGATGGCTCAAGTATATATATTTGGAACATACAGTTGGTTCAACACCACACAATTTAAATTGAGCTGTATGTTCCAGGATACAATATTTAAATCCTGGGTTTGATTTAACCTCTGAACAGGGCCTTTCTGTTTGCATAGTCTCTCCATGTTTGTGTGGGTGTGGTAACATCATATTTTGGGGGTGTTTTTTCTGCAAAGGTACCAGGACAATTGAGTCTAAAGAAAAGACTGAATGGGGCCATGTATGGTGTGATTTGGTGTGAAAACCTGGGCGGCACGGTGGCTGAGTGGATAGCACTCTCGCCTCTCAGCAAGAAGGTCCTGGGTTCGAATCCCGGTCGGACCAGGGCCTTTCTGAGTGGAGTTTGCATGTTCTCCCCGTGTCTGCGTAGGTTTCCTCTGGGTACTCCGGTTTCCCCTACCACTAAAAATATGTCCAATAGTTCTGGCATGCGCTTCCTGTACTGGCGAACCCGCTCCCATCTCTGTGTGGAGTGAGAGACAAATGCCCAAAATTAACAATTGTAAACCGCTTTGAGACTCAGATCTGCAGTGAAAAGGCGGTATATAAATAAATACTTACTTACTTACTCATTCCATCAGCGAGAACTTTGAAGATGAAAAGTGGCAATCAATGAGTCTTTGGAGGGAGTTGAAAGTCTTTTTTGTCCAGTGACAGCTCCAAAACAACTCTACTCTTGAAGAGATCTGCATGGAGGAATGGGCCAAAATACCAGCGAAACTGTAAAACCTTGTGAAGACTTAGAGAACACGTTTGACCTCTGTCATTGCAAACAAAGGGAATAGAGCAGGATTGATATAGACTTTTGTTATTGACTTAATACTACTTACTTTCCAACACGATTTGCAAATAAAGTCTTTAAAATGTGATTTATTACTCATTATATCACTCATAGTTGACTATGAGAGACTCTAAAGTGATTCACTTCTTGTGTGTCCATTGTCTTGTTTTCACCGC
This sequence comes from Knipowitschia caucasica, assembly GCA_964034765.1. Classification (NCBI taxonomy): domain Eukaryota; kingdom Metazoa; phylum Chordata; class Actinopteri; order Gobiiformes; family Gobiidae; genus Knipowitschia; species Knipowitschia caucasica. The sequence continues at coordinate 29,885,803 of OZ035839.1, forward strand.
TACAGTACTTGTCTTGTTTTTGTTGATCACCTTCATCTTTTTGAAATCACACAAGATATAAAACATGCCTTGTATAGGCTCAAACCTGAAAAACATTACAGGAGGTCCTACTGACATAGGCGATACTATGGAGAGACCAGAGTGATGGCATTTGAGCAAGATGGCGCCGGGTCAGGGCGCCTCAGTAAGAGCTCTGGTGTGCACTGTCTGTTCTATGTTGTTTATATTCGTCTGTGATACACTTGCCACCGTGAAGTACGACCGAGAGACACTTCTCTACATTCGGGACCGAGCTTGCGGAGTGTCGCAGGTCTTACCCGAACTGAGGTGCTTGGACTTCATTGAGTGCCCCACTCGTGAGGCCCGTCAAACATGGCAGGCGGGCCGCGGCAATGGCCGCAAACAGAGCGGGGGGACTGGGCGTCTCCATCGTGCTCTCCGCGGTGTGGAGCTGGGTACCGGGAGCCGACGTAGGAGGCGCAGACACCGGGGAAAACGAGGCGGCCTGCTCGTGAGATGCCGCTCCTGCAGGACCGCTCTGCCCTCCATCTACCTGGCGAATGTACAGTCTCTGCCCAATAAGACGGACGAGCTCCTGTGTCGGGTCCAGAGCCAGCGAGAGGCCCGAGACTGCGCTGTGTTCTGTCTCAGCGAGACGTGGCTCCACACAAACGTCCCGGACTCTGCTGTTCAGCCCCCGGGATTCACCGTTCACCGCGCGGACAGAGAAAAGGAGACCACGGGGAAATCCAGAGGTGGAGGTGTTTGCTTTTTAATTAATCAGCGCTGGTGCACGGACACTCGCATCGTGAACCAAACATGTACTGCCAATCTGGAATGCCTGGTCTTGAGCTGTCGCACTTTTTATCTTCCGCGGGAGTTTTCTGTGATATTTTTATGCGCTGTTTACATCCACCCACGAGCGGACTATACTGTAGCACTACAGGATCTGAGCGAGATCCTTCATAAATACGAGACTGCTCATCCTAATGCAGTGATCATTGTCGCTGGGGATTTTAACAAATGTAATTTAAAGACTGTACTCCCAAATTTCTACCAACATGTGACTCGAGCTACAAGAGGAGCACAGATCCTGGATCACTGCTACAGCAATGTGAAGGGAGCTTACAGGTCCAGTCTCAGACCTCCATTTGGAAAGTCCGACCACTCCTCTGTTCTCCTTCTTCCCTCATACTCTCAGAGGAGCAGGGAACATAAACCAACCTCTCGCACTGTGCAGTATTGGTCTGAGGAGGCTAGCATGAAGCTACAAGGTTGTTTTGATGCCACTGACTGGTCTGTGTTTCAGTCAGAGGATGTTAATGAATTCTGTGACGCTGTGACTGGATACATACGCTTCTGTATTGACTGCTGTGTCCCACAGAAGGTCATTAAAGTACATCTCAGTCAAAACCCTTGGATGAACGCGGAAGTGAAACAAAAACTTCATGAGCGTGTTCTGGCGTTTCAATCTAACGATACAGTTGCTTATAAGCTATCCTGTTACGCATTGAAACGTTCTATTAAATCTGCAAAGCGCAGTTACGGGGACAGGTTAATGGGTTATTTCAAGGAAGATGACCCTCGGCGCATGTGGAACGGTATTAAAGCCATCACGTCCTGGAAACCTAGTGCTGGGAAAATCGGATCTGTTGGCCCAGCTCTGTAACCTGGCAAGAGCCAGATTGATGATTGTGTAGAACTCTAACGCGTTCTCCACGATATCAATCTGGGATTTCTCCCGGAGAATCCTTTCGGGGAAAGGAGGGATAAGCAGCAGAATACTTCAAGCTGATTGGGCGAAGTGACGCTGTGTGCCCGCCTACCAAGCTTTAAATAAGGTGCTCCGCTCTGCTAAGAGGACTGTAGGCTGTGAACTTCCTGTCCTGGAGGCTCTTTATCAATCCAGACTTTTTAACAGTGCCCTGAGAATTATCAATGACTCTTCTGGCCACCCAGGAAAAGCCTTGTTCCAGCTTCTTCCCTCTGGCAGAAGATACTGTTCTCTGAGATGCAGGACATTTCGTTATGCTAATAGTTTTTTTCCACGAGCTGTTATCAGTTTGAATAGAGCACTTTAATGTTTTTGCACTTGTATAGATCTGTTTTAGTTGGTCAACTTCACGGTGACATTTGTTTACTGTTTTTAAAATTTGTTTTATTTTTGTCTTTTAATGTTGTTTTATGTCTGTACTTTTCCTGTGCACACTGGGAACTTTTACTAATGTATTCCAATGTAGTGTTACTGCAAATGGCGAATAAAATGAATCTGAATCTGAATCTGAGAGTGTAACCAGAAAGGCCAGAGAGAGAGACCAGAGAGACTAAGATAAGATAAGATAAACCTTGATTAGTCTCATAGTGGAGATATTGTCATCGTTGCGCACATTACAGCAGAGAGAGAAAATAAGAGCACTCAGATGGCACACATCTATAGATGAGAAAGACAAGAGAGACCAGAGAGAGACCAATTGTTTTATTTAAGTATTTTCTTCTTTTTTAGTACAGAAGCCCAAATCCACAAAAGGGAGCTATTTTACCACATTTGTTTCATGTGCTAGCTCAGCATGCCGCTCTGCAGAACACATTGGTCACTTTTGAGAGACAAGTGAGCAGGAAATGACATCCTGTCCACAGACTTGGCTGGGCTCCTGTCGGTTCTTTTACAGTGTGTCTGCGAATGAGGAGTAGGAGGATCGCAGACTCCCCACGGCTGAATTATAAAGCACCTAATTGCAACCGGCGTCCAGTCAGCACATGGCTCTGCAAAACAATGAAAGAAGAATCAACTGAATCCTAATACCCCCCAATATTCCAATGTTCTACCCAGTTTACCGAAGAGACCAGAGAGAGACAGAAGGACCAGAAAGAGAAACCACAGATATCAGAAAGAGGAAGTAAGTAAGTAAGTAAGCTTCATTTATATACCGCCTTTCACAGACCAGAGTCACAAAGCGGTTTACAATTGTTATTTTTTGGGCACTTGTCCTCTCACTCCACACAGAGATGGGAGCGGGGTCGCCGAACAGGAGGCGCATGCCAGACCTATTGTACATATTTTTAGTGGTAGGGGAAACCGGAGTACCCGGAGGAAACCTACGCAGGCACGGGGAGAACATGCAAACTCCAATCAGAAAGGCCCTGGTCCGGCCGGGATTCGAACCCAGGACCTTCTTGCTGAGAGGCGAGAGTGCTATCCACTCAGCCACCGTGCCGCCCAACTAGAGAGAGGTGCCAGAGTCGGACTAGACAGGCAAGAGAGTCTACAGAGAGAGAGAGGCCTAATAGAGAGACCAGAGGGAGAGACCAGAGAGACAGACCAGGGAGTGAGACCAGTGAGAGACCAGAGAAAGAGAATAGAGACCAGAGAGATACCGGAAAGAAAGAAATAAGAGAGAGAGACCAGATATCAGAGAGGCCAGAGAGAGACCAAAGAGAGAGAGAGAGAGAACATGTTAATAATTAAGCAAAAAAAGTGAGGTAACCATGACACTCCTCTCTTGTCCAGGTCTCACTTCTGAAAAGCTGTTTGTAGGATGAGACTGGAGCCGGATGAGACTGAAGCAGGATTATACTGCAGAAGGAGGACTGGAGCTGGAGCTGACTCAGAGCATGAATAGAGATTATACAGTCCCTGGTGCTGACAGGGACTAGTGGACTGGCTGTCTGCCCCCTCCACTGCTTGGTGTTGTGGGGTGGATTCTCAGGAGTATCTGTGTCTCTGGGGACTGCTCTCGGAAGCTCTGGATCAGACAGAATGACACGAGAGAAGAACATGAGAATCTGGGATCATTGCACAAACGAGCAGTTAGATGGTTTATTATGATCGAGAAAAAAATCGACGAAACAGATATTGGTTTGCATTTATATTTGAAATGCTTTTTACACAGACGTTTTTTTTTTCAAGTTGACTGCGTAACCAGGCTTCTTGCTGAATAGGATCAAATGAGTAGTACAAGTGTGTATGGACCATAGACTGTATACAGATGGACAATACTATCCCACTAGCTCATTGAAGCTCAATAGGGAAGTGCTTATGGACTCGGACTCTCTCTGGCTCCTACAGATTTACATGAAAAAGTAAACACCTCTAGATCATTTACCGTCCCATGGCTTTAGTCAGTAAGTTCCTAGAATGGCACTAATCCTGATTATAAAATGTATAGTCAAAACATATTTGGAAAGTCGAAAGTTTTGACGCTTATTTGGCATTTTGATCTTTCAACAACCTTGTCGACTTAAAATTACAACACGCCTCAAAAATCACGGGTCTGCAGTATGAAAACGTCTAATACATGGGTCGGCAACCCGCAACTTTTTAGTGCTCCTCGAGTAGCTCCCGGTGCCTTTTCAAAATAACCTGAAAATGGCGGGGAGGGGTATATTATATTTCTACTTTTAATGTGGTTTCTGTTAGGGATGTACCGAATCCAAATTTTTGGGGTTCGGCCGAATACCGAATCCACTGGTGAAGATTCGTCCGAATCCGAAACTGAATACCGAATCCTACTCCATCCTCAGTCCATTAATGTTTCATGCGCAAATGTTTTAACAGCGGCGATGTTGTGGACTGTTTAGGGTCCTTACCTACTGAAAGTACAGCCAAACTACACTTTTTTTGCTCACGAGTTCCATTTTCACTTCCTCACTCACACAGCCTGAGCTACTGTATTCGAGAAAAAATACTTTTACAGTGCCTTGCAAAAGTATTCACCCCCCTTGGCATTATGTGCGTTTTGTTGCCTCACAACCTGGAATTAACATGGATTGTTTGAGGATTTGCATCAATTAATTTACAGAACATGCCCACAACTTTGAAGATGTTGTCTTTTTTTATTGTGAAGCAAACAACAAATTGGGCAAAATAACAGAAAAGGTCAATGTGCATAACTATTCACTCCCCTAAAGTAAATACTTTGTAGAGCCACCTTTTGCAGCAATCACAGCTCCAAGTCGCTTTGGATAAGTGTCTATGAGCTTGCCACATCTTACCACTGGGATGTTTGCCCATTCCTCCTTGCAAAACTGCTCCAGCTCCTTCAAGCTGGATGGTTTGCGCTTGTGAACAGCAATCTTTAAGTCTGACCACAGATTTTCTATTGGATTGAGGACTGGGCTTTGACTAGGCCATTCCAACACATTTACATGTTTCCCCTTAAACCACTGAAGTGTTTGCCTGGCCTGCCAGACACTCCTCCTTTCTGTTCAAAAGAAGAACCGTCTGGACACCTCTTCCTAGCCTATCATTTCACGATTTTACCCACATCGGTCCAATCACGCACCGAGAGGCGGGACTTCCTTTCACCTTTGAGTTGCTAATAACTCCTCGTATCTTTAAGTTTTTGTTACAAAATCGACAGCAGTCGTTCACATTTGCACTAGCTGACATGCCGCCATCCCTTGTTTTGTGTTTACTGAAACGGCTTGGGTGCCGCTAGTTGCTGCGTCATATCCTGTGTGCATCTAATTGGTTGATGCAGTCTGTCAACCACGCCCACCGGGAATTCGCTGAGATCAAGCTCGTTCCCAGACTATATGTCTTTGAAAAAGCATATCGTTTGGCAGGCCAGGCAACTGAAGTGTTGCTTTAGCAGTGTGTTTGGGGTCATTGTCCTGCTGGAAGGTGACCTCCGTCCTAGCCTAAAATCACGCACAGAGTGGTACAGGTTTTGCTCAAGAATATCCCTGTATTTAGCACCATCCATCTTTCCCTCAATTCTGACCAGTTTCCCAGTCCCGGGTGCTGAAAAACATGTTTCACTGTGGGGATGGTGTTCTTTGGGTGATGTGATGTGTTGGGTTTGCGCCAGACATAGCGTTTTCCTTGATGGCCGAAAAGTTCAATTTTAGTCTCATCAGACCAGAGCACCTTCCTCCATACATTTTGGAAGTCTCCCACATGCCTTTTCGCAAACTCAAAACGTGCCTTTTTGTTTTTTGCTGAAAGTAATGGCTTTCTTCTGGCCACTCTGCCATAAAGCCCATCTCTATGGAGCGTACGGCTTATTGTCGTCCTATGTACAGATACTCCAGTCTCTGCTGTGGAACTCTGCAGCTCCTCCAGGGTTACCTTAGGTCTATGGCTGCCTCTCTGATTAATGCCCTCCTTGCCCGGTCCGTGAGTTTTGGTGGGCGGCCGTCTCTTGGCAGGTTTGGATAAGATTTGGATATTTTTTATAACCTATCCCTGACTTGTACTTCTCAACAACACTGTCCCTTACTTGTTTGGAGAGTTCCTTGGTCTTCATGGCAGTGTTTGGTTAGTGGTGCCTTTTTCTTATGTGTTGCAGCCTCTGAGGCCTTTCAAAAAAGGTGTGTATATGTACTGACAGATCATGTGACACTTAGATTGCACAAAGGTGGACATCATTTCACTATTTATGTGACTTTTGAAGGTAATTGGTTGCACCAGAGCTTTTTATGGGCTTCATAACAAGGGGGTGAATACATATGCACATGCCAATTTCCAGTTTTTTATTTCTGAAAAATAGTTTTATGTATATATTTTTCTCAATTCACTTCACCAACTTAGACTATTGTTTTCTGATCCGTCACATGAAATTCAGATTAAAAATACATTGAACTAAAGGCTATAATGTAACAAAATATGTAAAAAGCCAAGGGGGGTGAATACTTTTGCAGGGCACCGTATAGCCGCACAGCTAGCGCCCGGATGCGTTCAAAAGCATGAGGAAATGAGGCTAACACATAGACAGTTGAATTCTTGACTAGATTCACTGTCCTTTACTTGTTTAATCATCATACACCTGTTATATGTATCCCTGTGTTGTATTTATGAAATAATTATTCGGAATAAAATGGTAAACTGTCTACAGTATGTGTTTCCCACTATTCCGTGTGCCTTTGAACGCATCTGGGCGCTAGCTGCCGGCTACTGGATGTATTTTTTTCTTGGAGCTTTTTTCTTGCCATTTCTCGTAATAAACCTTGATACATATGAGCCCAAATCAATAACTGTATATAACAACACAAACTGTTTACATGTTTATTTACATTATTTGACACCCGCAAACTTAACTTCTGGACAAATCCGGTTTCTGGGATGAATCCAGCAGCCACACATGGATCTATTACCAGCCACAGCGCGCAAAGTGTAAGCGCAGGGTTCGGTTCGTGGGGAAAAATTCTAAGGTTCGGCCAGAACCCGAACCCCGTCAAAAAAAGCCAATATTCGGCCGAATCCAAAACCGAATCCTGGATTTGGTAACATCCCTAGTTTCTGTAGGAGAAAAAACATTCTTAACGCTTTTTTCAATAATGTGAAAATGTGCTTAAGAAATATTCTAGTTCAACACATCTGTCATTGTAGATGTAAACAAAGCGGCGTGTGCGACATGGGTCCGCATGAACCCCAAAGATAAATTCTTGATAAGAACCGAGAATTCAAGAAAGAATGGACTGAACAATTTGCGCTCCTTGCCAATGAGGAAGGACTGCTACAGTACATCGTTGCTCTGTAATGAGAAGTCGTCAAAAAACAAAAAGAGTCATGTGGAAAGATATTTCCGGGCAAGGAATGTTGAAATTTGCTGCAGGCTGCTCAGTTGGGAGTGAGAGAAAAAGTGCAATCTTCTGGAGAAGATGCATCTCCAAGATCCTCCTGCTGAAGTTTTGTTGCAACGCGAGGAACGCCGTTTACCGATGGCGAATGAAGGATTCATTCATCCAAACTTCGGAGGAACCTTTTTTCAGACTTCAAAAACTGAGATAATCCAGAAAATGGAAGACATGCCTCTCTCCGCAAAGATAGTGAAAGAAAGAACCATAAAGGACATTAATGTAACTCCAGCAAACTTCAGCCTGATCAATATTGAACAGACAGTGCCCTTAGCATGTATATGAACTTTGAGCTTGAGCTTTGAACAGATTTTTTTTGCTGTATTTCTACAATTTCATCAACACAACAAAAATAAATTATTTTCCGTATTTACCGCACCAAATACGGTAAAACAAAGTCGTCTCGTGGTGCGTCATTCTCTCCAGGTTACGTTGCAGTGAATATTAAGATTTAGTAATCATGAATGCATATTATAACTTTTTAGCTTTTCATTTTGATAGTAGTCTAATATAGCTTGTACACACTTACAGCTTATGTTGCCCTCATATATGCCTTTTATAAGATGTATTTGTATTATACTTGAGCATGATGTAACAGACATGTGATCACTCGTCCTGCACTCTCTCACGTCTTATTATTTCGCTCAAAAATCTGATGATGAATAACCACAACTAAAGTGTTATCATTAGTCTTTGTCTGTTCATTTTTAAAGTCTCTTTGAACATTGGTCCAAACAGGTGCTGTTCTGTTGTTCTGAGGCAGAGGAGCAGACGTGCTGCTGAGCCACAGGCACAAAGCACTCTGTGGCTTTGACTGAGACTTTAACACCAGCACCTAACCAGAGACAAGAATTAAAGAGAGAGAGAGGAGTCAGGGAGAGAGAGAGCAACAGAGAGAGAGGAGGGAAAGAGAGAGAAAGAGAGAGAAAGAGAGAGAGGAGGGAGGGAGAGAGAGAGGAGGGAGCGAGACCAGAGAGAGAGAGAGAGAGAGAGAGAGACAAAGACTTAAAGAGAGTTAAGTTAAAGAGAGAGAGAGGAGTGAGGGAGAGAGAGCAACAGAGAGAGAGGAGGGAAAGAGAGAGAAAGAGAGAGAGGAGGGAGGGAGAGAGAGAGGAGGGAGCGAGACCAGAGAGAGAGAGAGACCGGAGAGAGGCAAAGAGAGACCAGAGAGACAGGAAGGAGGGAGCGAGAGAAAAATCAGAGATGCAGAGAGAGAGAGGAGGGTGGAGGGGGGAGAGAGAGAGAGATAGAGAGAAGATAGAGGCAGACAGAGAGTCATCAGTAAGTCATCAGCGTCTCCTTCTGCCAGAACCGTGTGGAGAGAATGGGAAAACATCAGTACTCCAAATACAATGTAAATTGCTTTGTGTGTTCACTTCAACCAATTTCAGCACAGGTTCTCTTGTTTGCTTTTATTATCATTTTTTTTCTGTGAATGATTGTTTCTATATTGTTCGCATGTTTGAAATAAATAAACAAATGAAATGAAATGTGTCTTGTCCGCAGCACAGGTGAATATGGTCACGCCCCCTGCCACTCAAAACACTAGACCCTGATGCTGCCATTGTTTTTTTAAGGGAGGGGTGGAAGCTGGTTAGGTTGATGATATAATTGGCCCCAGTCCAGTTTTGATGGATACTTCAGCTGGAACTGAATAAGTGCTTCCTGCACTTATTGTGTAATCGTGCCATTCTCAGACCAATTACATCCTCTGCGCTGCTTTTATCATCGGCCTTGGCAACCTCCACACATTTTTGTATTTGACACCATATTGCTTTGAACGCAAGCCAACTATATGGAAAAAGAACTTATGTAACTGAGCTCTGCTTCACTCTGCGATGGGCAAACACGGTTCTCAAATACAACCTCGCATTAAAACAAGATTGATTCATGCTTTTTGAATATAGACATTTGTTCAGTTTCAGGTAAAAACTACAGTGTCTGACAAAAAAAACACTGAAAGAGTTTTTGCAAATTTTTACTTTTTTGAGCTTTGACCTCAAACATGTAAAATGTTTCTTCTCTGGTCACTCTCTTTCTGGTCTCTCTCTTTCTGGTCTCTCTCTTTCTGGTGTCTCTCTGGCCTCTCCAGTCTCTTTGGTCTCTCTGGTCTCTCTTTGGTCGATCTCTCGCCTCTCTAGTCTCTCTCTGGCATCTCTGGTATTTCTGGTCTCTCTCTGGCCTCTCTGGTATCTTCAGATCGGGTTGGTCTCGTCCCTGTATCTCCAGTTAGCTCTTAATCTCCTGTCTACACTCCAGCTAAGTTGGCCTGCTCCCTCTCATAGTAAATAAACGTCTTCAGTCCTGTTTTTGCTTTGGGGTTCTCTCTGCAGACCTTAACAGAGATCTTTATGTAGCATCAGCTGTAGAACCACATTCCTTAAGTCACAATAGAAACAAAGGTTGCTACTTGGGCTTGTTTCCGCTCAATGTGTAAAAATAATATAGCATAGTTCAATATTCAGTATCTTTAAAATCTCAACTTCATAAAATGTCATAAAATATATGTCTCATCAGCTACCCTGCAGGCTCGGCTCAGAAAGCAGAGGCCAATACCCATGTATGTAAACTTTAGCCTCTGCCTTGTTAAGGCTAACACTATGGTGATGTCACATTTGGTCATTCTTCTTCTAATATGTTCTATGATGTCTATACCTCTTCATAGTATAGTTCTTCTAATCTATACAAAGGTAACATAACATAAATCTGTTTGATTCTCTGTGATTTGCATACCAACTACAGGACTACAGACATGTATCTTGTTTGGGTTGGCTCGGGTCCCGTCGCTGTGACTGACGTGACTGGCCCACACCTCACTTCTCACGTACTTAGTTCTGTTATCCTCCCACTAATAGTTTTCTTTGGAGTTTTGTTGTCTCTGTGTTGTGATTTATTCACTGTAGCTGAACAGTAATGAGGTGCTGACAGCTCCAGGGCCTGCTCTGATGGAGATATGAGATTTATTGTGGAGACACACACGGAGGCAGGAGGTCTGAGGCAGCTGCGCCTTCTGTTGTGAACCTTCACTTGACCTGTGGACCAGGGGGAACTGCCACTCGACCTGAGGACCAGGGGGAACTGCCACTCGACCTGAGGACCAGGGGGAACAGCCACTCGACCTGAGGATTAGGGGGAACTGCCACTCGACCTGAGGACCAGGGGGAACAGCCACTACGTCTGAGGACCAGAAGGAACTACCACTCGGCTTTGATGGTTGCATATGGGATGTGGGCCATATAGTTTGGACAACACAAAAGAGAACATAAAGCTATTATTCATTCACTCCACAGGTACCTGATGCCACTGATGATTCTGAACATGTGTTTTTCTGTCATTAAGACTCAAAATGTCTGACCACACCAGCCACAAAGACCATGTGGACAAACACATACATTTGACTTGTGCTACTCCATACCAGTCCCTTGGCATATCTTTTATACTTCACGCACGTACGCACACACACGCATGCACGCCACACAGGCACACAATCACGTACGCACGCAACACACACACACACACACACACACGCGCACAAACACTCTCCTGTTATTTGTCAAACTCGGTGAAGTCCCATGTACTCAGAGCTGTGTGGGGTTTTCCACATTGATATTCAGCATTACACAACATTTTCACTTTATATTTCTACTGACGTCTATATTTCTATCGTTGCCGTGCTGTAGTCGTGGCTGAAACACGCTGCTTACCGCTCACAAATAAAACCAAGTGAAATGTCCTTAATGACAGCATTGAAGAGGTCTGTTCTATAATTTTGACTTTTTTGTTTATGATTTAATTGATAACAAATTTTAAGTAATTACACACACACAAAAACTTAACTTGTAATTTTTACTTTATGTATTTATATCATAAGATCTGCATTTGATCCATCCTCCAGTGCCACCAGGGTGTAAGGTGGGACTGCCCTGTTTCCACCAGCCCTACTCTACTCTGCTCTACTCTCCCCGATTGGGAGTGTTTCCACTGGCCCTGTTTAATCAGTACCAGGTCCTTTTTAAGTCCCCCTTGGCCCTGGTTCTATCCTGGTCAAGCTGGTACTAAGGTGTTCCGAGGAATTCCCTGGAATCTGGTTTGTTGAGGGTAGGTTGCTAGAATATGGTACCAGATACTAAAGTGTAATGGAAATGCAACCAGTAGAGTAGAACAGAGTAGAGTAGAGTAGAGTAGAATAGAGTTTAATAGAGCCGGGCTTTAGAGGCCTACATTAATATAGAAAAGCACATGTATTCATAAATAGCACAGCCACATGTTGAAGCCTGTGTTTTAGTAATTGTTATATTTTTGATACAGATCACTGTTATTACTGCAGAGCACTGTTCCATGTGCCCTGTCTGGTCCGTCCCATCTCCTTTAATTATAGGCTCTACTTAATAAAACAGCTGTGTTTTAAATTCAGCCACAGAACTGCAAACACAGAGCTGTAGATAGAGTTGTAAAAATGAAGAAAAGTTCAATCCCAGCTCTAGCAGCACATCGCAGACTGTCCAGGAAAAGACAGGGATTTTTAAATAACGTCTGCATAAATAGGACACAATGACTAAACTATTTTCCAGGGTTTAAAAAAAACTATTGTGAAGACTGAAGATGTGATAAAAAGTTTCCCACTGGTTTTATGGGAATACTTTGTCAAAAACATCCAGTGCCAATTGGTGGATCGAGGTTGCATAACGTTATTGGACAAATATTTATCTCGCTGTGATCTCCTGAAGGCAGAAAAAGAAAAATAGAAATTATGAACAGGACTCCAGTGTGTAAACCGCACCAGCTACATTTTAAGGCAAGGCAAGTTTATTTGTATATCATACTCAAGGAAACTCAAAGGGTTGATCAAAACAAGAAAAATAACCCCAAATAATCACAGTTCATTAGATCCTTTAGTTGTTGCAGTGAAACAGAACTGTTTTTAACCTGGGTTTGAACATTGTCAAAGTAGAAGCCAGTCTCACATTTTCAAAAAGACTGTTCCAGATTTCAGCTGCATGAATCAGAAATGCTGAAATCACGCATTTATCCGCATCTATTGTATTTTTTTATTTTGTATTTTCTGTATGCTTTATCATGCTGTGTGTAGATCACGTGACAGTTGCAATTACATTTACACCTGGTACCTTGTAGTCTTGAACACATGCCCTGAAGAAGGCCCTACTGCACGTGGCGGAAACGCGTTAAGCATCCCTGTACATTAAAGTGTTTTAATTTAAATGTCAAGAGTGACTCGGATTTGTCTTCATCTCTTTTAAATTTCCAGTGTTTTTGCCACTGCTTATCCTGATGAGCCTGACCTACTCTTATTGTCTGTCATTTTAACTTCACAGGATTATTCAGTGTTGCTTCAACCATTCAACAAGTAGAGCAGAGGAGAGTAGAGTGGAGTGGGGATGGTGGCAACAGGATACAAAACAGCAAGTGTATGTGCCTTCAATGTGTATCTCAGTGCAAGACATAAACGTACTGGGAAAAAAAAGAGAACACAGAGAGAGAGAACACAGAGCTGGACCCTATGCCGTGTGGAGTGATATAACTTTGGAGGAAAGAGGAGATTTACGCAGCGTACAGAAACCTCTCATTCAAACTCACAGAAGCAGCTCGGGGCCAAACTCTCCATCGTTCATCCTGCTGCTGTATCTCTGCCAGATTAGACCAAAGCTGTGGATTCTGCGGCAGGTTCACGACGCTGTCATCTCTTTTCCTTTTGTCCTTATCGTTAATATAAATCTGGACACAAGGTACTCTACTGAAGCTTTCTAAGAAGACGTTGTCCTTTGGTCCAACTCCAGACAGAGACTGTAATGGCTTCTCCAGGCCTCCATGTCAGAGCTAAAAACAACCTGTTCACAAAGGACTTTTATTCAAACACCCAAAAATACCAGTGTGTATGGATAGTATTCAAATGTCAAGCTTTGAATTCGGTTCCAGATATTTTGGTTGTGACCTGGGTTGGATGATTCTACTGGCCACAAATGAACCAAAAATGACCTCCATCCATCCATCCATTTTCTACCCTTTAATCCATTTCTGGGTCAGGGGGGTGGCAATCAGAGATGCCACCCAAGTCTCATAGCACCAGCCCCTCACTGACCCTCTGCAGGTGGTGAGTCCACAGGAGGACGGCTGCTCTCTGAGTGTGAGCATAGCCTTGATCTTTCAGTGGGGGCTTTTGGGCAAAGTGGGGTTAAGTGTCTTGCCCAAGGACACAACGACAGCAGTCATCAGTGGGAGTCGGTGGAGAAGGTGCAGAGGTGGGAATTGAACCCACGACCTTCTAGCCTTAAGGCCAATGCTCTACCAACTGAGCTACTGTCGCCGCCAAAAATGACCTGTTAGTAGTTTATGTTACACCTGGTATACTGCATGAATGGTTTTGGGCACAAGGAGCGCCAGGACATAAAACTGTTTGGTGCAAATTTGAGTTTCCATGTCCTGCGAGCTGTTGCAAAGCTTTGTGCGGAATTACAAAAAAAACTATGTGACAAGATTGAAGATTGAAAGAAGCAGATTTGAACATAAGCTAGCTGGAGCCGATTTCCTTATATAGGCGTTTGCTAAGATGGTTGCTAATGCCCTATTTACGTTTAAAAGACAACTCTTCTAGCTCAGTTTCCATTTCTGTCATTCTCACCATTAGGGCCTTACATCTGTGCTTTTGCGCTCTCTGTGATGATGGTGTTTATTTTGTGATATTGTCTTTGTAAGTCCAGATATGAGGCCAATCAGATGCCTTCATTCACTTGCCAATGACACAAACCTAATGCCATTGTAAAACATTCGCTCAAATAAGGAAATCCTGGAGGATATTTCTTTCATAATTTCATAAAAGAATGTGAATGATTAGTAATCTCATTTAACTTCAATTGGAGTGGATTTCGCTGTGCACCCAATAGACCAAAATACTGTGTAACCTACCAACAATTATGTTCTTCTTTGCAATAAATCTTTACCATGCATGGTTTTCCTAGTACATAAAAAAGATTTTGCAAAGTGCCTGGCCTTAGCCATCCGTACACTTCGTTCAATCATCATTTTCATCTGCATGTACCGTCTGGCCTATGGTCCCCATGTTAGCGATTACAATCGGGTTGAATTTCCACCACCATTCAGAGAGCGAGGACGGAGGTATTGTAGTTTAGTTGTGGCGTGATGTCTAAGATGTTTGCGAGTCGAACGGGACGGTCGTGGTATAGCAATGCAAAAAAATGCGATAGTAAAGTAATCCCGGTTCTGGTTCTATCCAAGAAATTGAAGCGGAGCAAGCGAAATGGTTTAGCAAATGTCATCGCTGGAAAAATTGTGGTGTGCTACTCCCCAGGGCTCCAGTTTAGCGGCAAAGAGAATGGCTAGGCTAAAAGCTAATGAATCACTCAGGCGCCTTATATAAAAGTGATGTAAACTCGATCCAATCGTTTTAATCTGCAAATGGGAGTTAGTTAACCCCTCCACTTTAAAACGGAGCTCAATGGGAGCGCCTTCCAGACCTTAGTACGTAATGTAATTAGTACTATGCTGTGGTACAAACAGGCTAGAGTCAAAGTGTTTTATTTTTCGTGGCCCCAAACCCGGTACCAGTGCCACTGAGATCTGCCCCAACACCGGTCCGCAATGGCTGACGCGCTTCAGTCTGCTATTGTGTCAGCTTTGAACCATAGAATGCACAGGTCCCGAGGAATTTTCAAAAGTAGTAAATAGTTATTTATCTTGTTATTTGGCATGTGTATGCATCACAAATCCATTCCATTGGATATTCCCGTAACAATTCTTTTCGATCCCATGTTATTGTTGCGCCCTCTGCTCCGTTGGATTTTGAAAGAGGTATACGTGGTTGCTTTTAGAGAATGAATAATCCAGAGTTGTGGTCTTCACCTCGGCAGTTATTTTCAAAAAGCACACACGTCCTTGCTTGCTCTGGCCCGTTTCACGCATGCTTCGCCAGCAACAACGATGAACTTTGTTAACAGATTTTCCCGGGCGCTGTACAACGGCGACGCGTGC
Source organism: Knipowitschia caucasica (assembly GCA_964034765.1). NCBI lineage: Eukaryota > Metazoa > Chordata > Actinopteri > Gobiiformes > Gobiidae > Knipowitschia > Knipowitschia caucasica. Next base: position 29,901,385 of record OZ035839.1, read on the forward strand.
TCCTCGTAAGCCTTTGTGGCATCAGAATGGCTCAAATGCAGAAGGATTGCATTGCCCTATGGGATTAATAAAAAGTGCACCTTTTTTTTCTATTTAACACATGTACAGCATAGGCCTGAGGCATGATTCTGAATAACTTAATGTTAGGATTGTAACACCAGTCGAACCCGACTCTATAAGCAACCAACCTGGAGGACATTTGGGATAGAGCACTCAGGATATGCATACATCAACAGGTATTAGTTAATATAGCTAATAAAAAAATACACACTTTGGGTGGAGGACACACTGTAGTTAGCAGCAAACATGATGTATTTACAGTATGTGGGTAATGTAACATCAGAGCAGAGAATTTGCACCAGGATAAAACAGAGTAATAACGGGTAAGTAGCTAGTGGATATCAGAGCAGAGTATTCAGATGAATGAAATAATGTATAAGAATATATAGAAGATGAAGAGACCTTGGCACAGTTGAATGGCTGAGTACTGGCTCAGCAGTTGTATTGTACGTCTGGACAGCCAGCAGGAAGAAGGACCACTTCCTCACACATCGAGGGATTTATTTGTCTATCACTGAACTGTTCTCTAGAGCAGGGGTTCCAAAGTTTTTAGCCCGCTCGACCCCCCATATAAAGGCCCTTGCAAACCCCGCGACCCCCGCCCCCCCCCCCCCCCCAGACAGCCCTTCCAGTCACAATGAACATGGCTTGTATTTCCTTGATACCGGAGTAACGCTTTCTAGCGACTCACGCCAACTACTGAAGCTGCACGTCCAGCCCAAAACAAAAGGAGGTTTGCCATATTTTTACTCTTGTTGTGACCCCCCCCCACAGTGATGGGCTTGGTGGGCTCCCTCTCTGCAGGGAGTGGATGCGCATTTTCTTGCGGCTCGCCCTCACTGTTCTCCTACCGCGGTAAAGTGGGCCGGGTCTTTCCGGAGTCAGCGGTTTTAAAGAGGTCCCGCACATTAAAGCGGGGCGCGGTCGCTTTTCTGCTGTTACTTTATTGGGGTCATCCCCGCGGCATCTCTTTCGAAAGTTACTGTCAGTTAAAGGACATAAAATCCGGGCCACCCGCTTTTAATTGTGGGACCTCTTTACTTTGGACTCCGAAAAAAGCCGGGCCTCTTTACCACCTCTTCTACCGCTGCCTTCTCTCCCTCCGCTTTGTCCTCCCTCCCTCCTCTGCCTCTCCTCCCCTCCTCTTGCCCCCTTCTCTCCCTCTTTCGCCACATCAGCCTTGGACCCCTTTGATACAAGGACTTTTCTCTCCTCCGGTTTTTCTGTTGTGGGATATTAACACGTTTCATTTTAAGCCGGTATTACTTATTTGTGCCTCAAAACTCACCTTTTGGTTTTAGCAAACAACAGCAGGACACGCTTTGTCGGCTGCGCTTGAAGTGAGCTGTGTTCCGTGATGATTTTGATTGACGCCTAGCCAATGACTGGGACAAAATACTAACGTGGCTATTAAAATATCTTTATAGTCTCCAAACAATTTACCAAGACAGTTCCTTTTGAATCAAATCAAATGCTAAAAAATATTTAAGGACTTTATATTTGTCAAAAAAAAATAATCTTTTTTTTTTGTTCTGTGTGGCAATCATCTTGCGACCCCCCCCCAGGGGTTCAGCGACCCCCCGGGGGGCGGGACCCCACTTTGGGAAACCACTTGCTCTAGAGCAGAGTGTCTTGAGGTGGGGGACAGTCATGGTCCAGTATATAGTTAGCTTGTCCAGGACCCCCTCCTGTCCTTAAGGTTAGGGCTCAGATCTGGATATACAAAGACAATATTAATATAAACCACCAGTCTCATGGCGCACCCAGCAACCACTGAGATTTTTTAAGCCCAAAATGGCTGAGAGTGGTGAAGCTAGATCAGAATCAAGAATAATTTTTACATGGCCACCCTGTAAGTAACAGGAGGTCACTGCCTTGGAAATTACTTGGCTCAGTGTCAAACAGTCAGAAAGAGAGTGATAAAAAATAAAGATTAATCCCTATACCTTACAAAAACAATAGGGTGGCGTTGCAATTGGTGTGAGGTAGTGAATGTCTAGTGGTATTAACACAACCACATCAGACCCTCGATGCTACACTAGGATACGGAACCAGATACTAAAGCGTAATGGAAACACAACCAGAAAGACTATAGCCGAGTAGGACTGGTGGAAACAGGGACTAGTTAGGGGTGTTTTATGATAGTTCCACAGTTTTTGTGGTATGAAATCTCGACCCAAGCTCCACTTGCTGCTTCTGATTTTGAATATGCACATATATACATATATACTTAAACGTTCTGTTCTGACATTCTGCTTTAAACAATATTAGAATACAGTCTCTGGTTATTCAGGAGGTCACTCTTTCACCTTGTGGTCAGTGGATGCAGTTGACCCACATACGTGCTAACAGTTTTCACAGCAGGCCCACTGCTGGGGGTGAAGCGGCTCAGCTCCTGGAGGACTGAGTGTTTACGACCAGAAAACTGGCTCCTGGACTTTAACATGTGCTGCGTATGTCAACACAACTGCACACACGGGTACATGCTACACACATGCAGTTAGAATGAGGTGATGTTGGTGATTTGAAGAACGTTATCCCATCCATCCATCCATCTTCTTCCGCTTCATCCGTTGCCGGGTCACGGGGGCAGCAGTCTAAGCAGAGACGCCCAGACTTCCCTATCCACACACACTTCCTCTAGCTTGTCTGGGGGGACCCCAAGGCACTCCCAGGCCAGTTGAGAGACATAGTCCCTCCAGCGTGTCCTGGGTCTTCCCCGGGGCCTCCTCCCGGTGGGACATGCCCGGAACACCTCCCCAAGGAGGCGTTCAGGAGGCATCCGGAACAGATGCCCGAGCCACCTCAACTGGTTCCTCTCGACGTGAAGAAGCAGCGACTCTACTCCGAGCTCCTCCCGTGAGACTGACCTCCTCACCCTATCTCTAAGGGAGCGCCCAGCCACTCTGCGGAGGAAGCTCATTTCGACCGCTTGTATCCGCGATCTCGTTCTTTCGGTCATTACCCACAGCTCATGACCATAGGTGAGGAAGGGAACGAAGATTGACCGGTAAATCGAGAGCTTTGCCTTTCGGCTCAGCTCCCTCTTCACCACAACGGTCCGATACAGCGACCGCATCACTGCGCACGCTGCACAGATCCGCCTATCAATCTCACGCTCCATTCTTCCCTCACTCGTTAACAAGACCCCGAGATACTTGAACTCCTCCACTTGAGGAAGGACCTCTCCACCCACCTGAAGAGGTCAAGGCACCTTTTTCCGGTCGAGCACCATGGCCTCAGATTTGGAGGTGCTGATTTTCATCCCAGCCGCTTCACACTCGGCTGCAAACCGCTCCAGTGCATGTTGCAGGTCCTGGTTCGTTGGAGCCAACAGGACGACATCATCCGCAAACAGCAGAGATGAAATCCTGTGGTCCCCGAACCGGACCCCCTCCGATCCCTAGCTGCGCCTAGAAATTCTGTCCATGAACACAGTGAACAGAACCGGTGACCGTTATTCCTTACTACATTATTTGAACCCAATGCAAAAAAGTTAAGTCGTATCACATGCAGCTAATATGTACAGTGTAGCATCACATCATCATGGGTTAGAGGCCTGTATTTCTTCACCCTTTTTAATGCGCTGTGATTATTTATCATTTGAATGCCTTACGTGTATTTAATGTTTACTTTATTTTGTGAAGCACTTTGAGTTGCCTTGTTAGTGTGACCTGTGCTGTACAAATAAACTTGCCTTGCATAACTTAACACAGACAATATTTCAAGTCCTTAAACAAAATTGTGCTTGAATGAAATAATGTGTTCTTTAAAATTGACCAATGCTGCATAAATTAACGTTAGCCCTGGGTTCACCAGCCCTACTCTACTATGCTCTACCCTGCTCAGCTCTACATTACTCCAGAGAGAGGAGAGGAGAGCGTAGAGTAGTCATACATACTTGTGATAGAGAGGCCCTCTGTCCCATATCCAGGTCAGGATATATGTTAGATCATTAGTATTTACCCACTGGTCCTGTGCCAGGCCGCTCTCCCCGACACAGAGCCTCGTTCATGGGCAGAGAGGAGTGTGACAAGCCCCTGTAGTCTGGAGGTCCATGGAGTTCACACGGTTTAAACTGCCCCTGGTCTAAGGCCCCTGGTCTAAGGCTCCTGGTCCAAGGCCCCTGGTCCAAGGTACTGATATTTTAATTGTGTCCATGAAGCATCTATGGTATTCGTTTATATTGTTCAATCAGGTTTTGTGGTTGGATCCAATGGGTTTCACAGACAAACGCAAACCTCACATTGTAATAAAGCTGAAACTTGATATTGTATTTCCACACACTCGTTTGTTATTTATAGCTCAAAATCGTTTCAAAACCCATAGACACAAACATGCGGATTTGTATTGGTTCAGTTCACTTTCTATTAAGTTTTTGTCTTCAAAGATCATACTGTGCGAATAATGAATATTCACTCTGTCTGTACAAAGACAAAGATACTGTATCTTTGTCTGCTCTATGCTAAAGACAAGACCAGCATCGATCGGATATTAGAATCTTATATCTTATGTTATAGCATCAACCAATAAGTGGTTTGAGGAAACTGTTGACTTGTTGGTGTGGGTTTCTTATTATATCTAATTGTTTTGTTTTGTTTTTCTATTGCTTTGTCTTCCCTATTCTCTGACTGTAATCATATGCACAGCCTAAAGCCCGGATAAAGTGAGCGTAGGCCCACTTCGCGATTAGATCCGGGCTTTAGGTGCTATGTGACCACGGCAACTGGGCTTGGGCACGGTTGATGCAATCGTGCTTGGGCACGTTAGGGAGAGGTGGGTTCAAGAGTCTGTGGGCAGATCCGGCTCAGGCAGGGCTCAGTGCTGCTTCTTAAATGGTTGAGAAAATGGGGTTAAGAGGACCCTGAGAGATGTGTGGCTGATGTGAAGTGTTTTCCAGTGATAAAAGTCATCAAAGATGGCCTTTGATGACCTGATCAGGACCATCATGAAGACCCTGCTGAAGGTGAGCGGTCCGCAACATCTGCTGTACGCCCACAGGTTTAAACATGTTTTTGAGTGTGCAGTGTGGAAGCCTGGAACTTCTCATCATTTTCTTTTTCTACATCTACGCTGTAAGTATACTGTAAGTATTTAGTTAGATCCAAAAGGAAACTTGACATTAGACAGTGATGATTTGGAATATGTGAGGACAGAGTGTGCTGCTGATTATCCTCGTCAAGGCCTCAGTCGTTATGCCAACTTTGGCAAGTTCTTCACAGGCAACAACTGGAGTGGCATTCTGAAGGTATCTATGCTAACGTTGTCATTGGAAATACTGATATTTCAAATATTCCACACTTGCTCGATTAATCGAGAGCTGACAAAAGAGCCTCAGTCAATATTTCTAATGATTTCTGCTTTTCTTTCAGGGCATGGTGAGACCTTGTCGGCCTCAGGACCACCACTGTTCAGACCCTTTTGGTCTTCTTTATACTTTTGTCGTCCTGGTCCAGTTCATTCTGTTCAACCTTATAGTGGAACAGATCCACCGCTAGAAATTGGACATCTGAACCAGAATGAACTGGACCCACCTGCAGCACCAGACATGGGGACCAGATCTACCTGTAGCAGCAGATGAAGGGGACCAGGATCAAGTTGACCTGTTCAAACCAGACTCAGATGATGAAGGGGAAGAGTTCTTCCAGAGCCAGAAATTTTGATTTATTTATCTAAATTTGATCAGTTAAATTTTAAGATAACAGTGTTTATAACAGTGTTTTTAAACCTTTTTTGAGCCAAGGCACACACATCTTGCGGCACACCACCAGGAGAAAATGTAAAATTATATACTCTGTAGCCTATATTTACAATATAAAGTCATTCTTATCAAAGTGCTTGAATCCAGGCCTTGACATTAAGCTTGGTTTAATATTGCTCAATACAATGAGTTAACAAGAGTTTGGGAATAAAGTGACACTAACTGTGGGGAAAGAAAACATACAAAAATCCACTCTCAGCCCAAATTATGTGTGAAAAATCTTGATTTAAAAAATGCCCTGCAATGTGTTCTGTTTGATCTGTTCACAATGTTTTACTTTTTTGCTCAAATAACATGCATTTTTAATGCATGGGGAAAATGTAGGAATCCGAGCTTTAAATTCAGGAGTTTTGCGTTTCAGCAAAAGACACAGGAGAGACTCGGGGAGAAACAGGAGCTGGTCCTGAACACGAGTAAAGGACCGCACAGATGGTTCTGTCCGCGACTCCATGGTTCTGTCCACGCGACTAGGGTCTGCGTGCGGCGCCATGTTACGGATGTGCATTTTCTGAGCTGTTGTCAAAGCTGCTGTCAGTACAACACGGGCCACAGCTGCCCCGGGGTCAGAGCGGAGGATGTAAATCCTGTTCAGAAAAGACATAATTCCTTTTCAAAAACGTCTCAATCACTTTCACTTACCGAAATTCTCCCCGCTGCCTCTTACGTTGGTTGTTCGCGTCTAATTCTTACATTTCTCACCACAATGCTCCCCGCGCGTTTGGTGGTTGCATCCAATTCTTAAATTTCAAAGTACAAGAAAAAAAGTGCATTTTAAAAACAATTAAAATACAAAAATACAAAGTTAAAAGCATCATGGACAGAGGAGAGTGTGGTTAGGATGTTAGTGAGTAGGCTTGTCTAAACAGACAAGGACAGCATTGTCTGATAGTGATTCAAATGAGGAACAGGTGATTTGTGAAATAAATATCATTATCCAAAGTAGGATGTAGAGCAACCAGTCTTTGCCATCAGCCCCTTCTACCACCACCAACCATTCAGACACACCAGACTCATTCTAATGTGGGTAAAGTGTCTTGTCTAAGGCAAGGCAGCCTCCTTAGGCCAAAGAGTGTTCTTTGGAATGAGAACGGCAGGATCGGACCTTCTCAAAATGTGAGGCAGAGGCCAAAGTAAATGCTACTGGCAGTTGGTAATAGTGTCCGAGCGTATTCATTCCGGTGATCCATACATTTTCTTCTGCTTTATCAGTTGTCGGGTTGCGGGGGCAGACTTCCCTTGCTACTCTCTCAGATGGGAGGGACCGAACAACTTGAGACTTCAAAGCCAAAATGTTTTTCGCGACGTATCTATAGTTATTCTGCGAGACATTCGAGCAACACATAGAACTTGTTCTGCTCAACATTGCCCAGTTCAGTTTTTCAGTTTTAGACTCTTAAACAAATCCATGAAACCAAACCCTAGAAAGCTTCCGTTTTCTATTGGAGTTTTCCAGTAAATATCAGTTTCAAGTGTCTATGGAGCAGTTCTATTTATAGTTTTGGAAGCTGCAGGAGCACTGACCCTCTATTATAGCCCGGGCAGTGTTTGGGTCTGTCTGTGTGTTTGACTTCCCTCCCAGACGCTTCCCCCTGACCACCTTTAAGCCTGTTTTCATAGCTCCCACACGTGACCTGTACATTAGCTCCTCAGCACACTGTCGCTTGTGTCTCAGCAGATGAATGAAGGATTGGCTTTCAGGTGATGTCATTATGTTTCAAATCAATGGTAGCTTGGAATTTTATGAAAGAATTTGCACTAGAGGGCCTATTTTTTATTTAAGTTATCAAACAAAATTTGTATCACAGAATTGTAGAAATACTCTTTCTTCTTATCAAATAAAAGGGGTAGGACAAAGCCAACTCCAATCAGCCTAGTTTACTTTCAATTGTAAATGATTAGGAGCCAGAGCAAGTTGGATCAAAACTCTGCTACAACTTGCTCTGGTCTCTGGTGTCTCTTTGGTCTCCCTCTTCAGCTTCTCTCTCTCTTGTCTCTCTCTTGTCTCTCTCTTGTTCCTCTCTCTGGTCTATCCCCGATCTCTCTATCTGCTCATTGTCTGGTCTCTCTCTGGTCCCTCTCTTTCTGGTCTCTCACTGATCTCTCCCTCTGGTCTCTCTCTAGTCTCTGGCCAATAGAAAGGACTTTCAGACATAAGAATAATATGGCAGCTTTTTAAGCAAATCACTATCAAATAACGATCTAGGAAAAACTTTTGGGCCTTTTCTATTTTTTCCCATTAAGTTGTATTGGCACCTGCTGAATTATTGAAATACAATACTACAACGTAAATACAGTACATACGGTGTATAATGAAGTTGTATGGGCTTGAAGAAGTGCAGGAGGTCAATATGAGGAGTCCGGCCCCCTGTGCTCCCCGCCCTCACACATGTATCTCTGCCGGGACAGGAGCACAGAGCAGCATTGTACCCAGTCCTCAGAGCACCCGACACCTCGGCTGGGCCTGGGACTGCCCGACCTGCAAGCACCTTATTCATTTCACAAGATAACATTAATTTCAAATAGAATAAACCAGGACCAGGACCATGTGTGATTTACAGTCTACCTCCTCTCCCTGTAATGAGTGAGCCACAGGTCAGTCTGCTTTTGGTCTTCACCTTTCACAACTTAAAAGGCTGGTCTGGAAAATCCAACACTGGCGCTATAGGGAAAAAGGAAAAAAAAAATGCTTCTATATAATCACTTCCTCAACTGACAACCTACCAAAGAACAGGGTCAGGTAATTACAGGTAAATCAGATAATAAAAAACTAGTATCATAACTAGTTATTTGGAGAAAGTATGAATACTAAATTAAATTACATTCAAATCAATGTATTTTTGGAGTGGTTCCAGCAAGGAACCACTCAAAAAACCCAATGAGAAAAAAAGCCTTCAGGAAGGCCCATATTGAGAGAGGGCTCTGCTCCCACGAACAGACAGGCTGTAGATCCAGGATAGTAAGTAAGTAATCTTTATTTATATATCGCCTTTCACAGACCAGAGTCACAAAGTGGTTTACAATTGTTATTTTTGGGCATTTGTCCTCTCACAGGAGGCACATGCCAGACCTATTGTACATGTTTTTAGTGGTAGGGGAAACCGGGAAGGGGTACCCGAAGGAAACCTACGCAGACATGGGGAGAACATGCAAACTCAAACCAAAGGCCCTGGTCCAACCGGGATTCGAACCCAGGACCTTCTTGCTGAGAAGCGAGAGTGTTATCCACTCAGCCACCGTGCCACCATCCTTAAATCCAGGACTGACACTGTAGACTAGGACTGACGCTGTAGACCAGGACTGAGGCTTTAGATCCAGGACTGAGGCTGTAGATCCAGGACTGAGGCTGTAGATCCAGGACTGAGGCTGTAGATCCAGGACTGAGGTTGTAGATCCAGGACTGAGGCTGTAGATCCAGGACTGAGGCTGTAGATCCAGGACTGAGGCTGTAGATCCAGGACTGAGGCTGTAGATTCAGGACTGAGGTTGTAGATCAAGAACTGATGCTGTAGACCCGGACTGAGGCTGTAGACCCAGGAGTGTGTGGTTCCGGACAGAAGAGGGGCCCAGACAGTGTGGGGTGCAGCCCACATGTCCAGGCAGGTGGAGAACAGAAGACACTTGAAACTGTCAGCTATGACTCTATTCTTCAAAAAAAGAATGATATTGTTAATTAGGCTGAATGGATTTGGAGAATTGTGGACATACAGCTCTGTTATGTGTAGGGACTGTGAAGCAATCCTTATAAATGCACCACTTGGATGTCTCTGCTGCAGCTCCTCCACAGGCCAGTCTCGCTCCTCTCCACTCCAACCTGGGTCCATAGACTGCATACAGATTGACAATGCTAACGCGCTCGCTCAATGAAGGCCAATAGGGAAGTGCTCATGGAGAAAGTTTGGCTCTAGCTCTGGCTCCTATCGACTTACATGTAAAAGTAAACCATTTAGGTCACACTCACCATTTTTAATACAGAAAATCTGTAATCTCTGTGTTGCTCTTGATATTTATATATTGTGATATTTGTCTTGTTGGAAACATGTCTGCCTCTGTCACGGCGCATAGCTAGCTTATGTTCAAATTGGCCTCTTCTGCATTACGGTGATAATGACATCTCTCTCTTTGGTCTCTTTCTGGTCTCTCTTGTCTTTCTCTAGTATTTCTCTATGGTCTCCTCTGGTCTTTTTCTGGAGGGTCCACTCCTCATATAAGGTCTATGCCTGGGCCTCACCTTGGCCCCTCGTCTCCTGGACTCTCCAAACAGGACTCATTCCCTCTGTTCCCGTACTTTGAAAGCAGCTCGCCTTCAAGTGTTTAGGATGAAATCTGTGAGAAACTCAGAATATTATCTTTGTAACGCAAACTTTCCTAGTGCGGAATGAAAAACAATGAGATCTCTATACTGTATCTTTAAATCTGCAAGATTTTATGATTTTGTGGAAACATTTTGGCGCTGCATGAGTATGTATTCAGACAGAAAGAGTCTTGTAAAAGTAAAAGGTTTAGACCATAACATTATCTTTGCATACAGGGCCCAATGAGTCACTATTTTACAATTCAGGCTTATTGGCTTTGTGAGCATGGTCCTATTTGGTGTCTCTCTCTCGTCTCTTTCTGATCTCTCTCTCTTGTCTCTCTCTTTGGTCTCTCTCTGGTCCCTCTCTCTGATCTCTCTCTGCTCCCTCTCTGCTCTCTCTCTGATCTCTCTCTGCTATCTCTCTGACTTTTCTCTCTCGCTCTCTCTCTCTCTGGTCTCTCTTTTGTCTCTCTCTCTGGTCTCTCTGCTCCATCTCTGCTATCTCTCTCTGGTCTCTCTCTCTGCTCCCTCTCTGCTCTATCTCTGGTCTCTCCCTCTCGCTCTCTCTCTCTCTGTTCTCTCTCTTCTCTCTCTCTGCCTCCTCTCTGGACAGAAGGGCAGTTATATGTTTGAACCAGATCTTAAAACAACACCATGTCTGTGATTGATGAAGAACATCGTTTTGTATTTTTAATGAAACGTCTTTTTTTAAATATTTCTGGAGATGACCCATCACTTGTATGATTCCAGGGTAATGGATAGATACTGTAAGCATAAAACACACATTTATTTTATTTTCGCTTTATTTCCTCATGGTTTTTTTGCCCTTAAACTTGATGTACATTCAATGGAAACTTCCTAATGTCTAGCTTATTGCCCTACACCAGATGCACAGTGAGTCCATGGTTTAGTCTATGCCCCGCCTGTCCCCCTCTCCTCCCCAATGTTTGGAGAAGCAACTTGAAGAGTATACGTCCCTCTGCTATGTATAGACATCCCGCTAATGGAGCATTATATAAGCATCATTAAATAGAAATGTAGCCGGCTATAAATTCACAACTTCTCCTGGATGCTCCAGTGTTGCTGTTGGACTCCACTGGGAACATTTCCCTTGAATTAAAATGTAATTATTCTTTCTACTAAGATCACGCTAAAACCAACATGATATATAGGCCCAGATCCTTGGTTTGATCAGAGTGGTTCATGTTAATGATAATGAAGCCAAACTCTAAGGACACACTTATTGGTGTGTTTCACTGTCTCTTTTATACAATATCTCCAAACAAAGATAAATCCAGAGTTACAACAACAGAAAAAAGCATATCTCAGGACAAGATGTGCCAGGATTATTCTCTAGACCCCAAACCCAATTTTTTTTATATTTGACAAAATATGATATTTTTTTCTGTAGTACAGTCCATACACAAGTGTTTTTAACCTGGATTTGAACATTGTCAGAGTAGCAGGCTGTCTCACATGTTCAGACCAGTTTTACTGAAAGATCCAAGTTCCAGATTTTAGCTCTGTAAATCTGAAATGCTGACTCTGAGCATCAGCAGGAGACCAGGTGCTTCAAAGTTTGTTCTCTGAGCCACAGGGAGCCAGTGCAGAGACCTGAGACCAGGACTAATATGGGGTCCAGTTCTCAGTAAACATGTGACACAAAATCAAAACAAAAATGTGTTTTTGTATTGATTCTCTGATCTTTGGTGGTGAATCAACCACTCCTCCGAGATAATTATTAAGTAAATTGAGATGAATTGTTATTGGGAGCGTGGCATGGATTTACGATTTGATCTTCAGTGAGCTCTTGCAGGAATGCTTTATCCATTAGGCAAAGTTATGAGGATAATGATTTATGACTTGTCTAAAGGAAAGGATTTTTACCCACTGATAAAGACGGTGGGTTATGTAATATGTACAGTATGTGTGTATATGAATGAAGTGGCTGCAGGTAGACACAACCTTCAAACGGTGTCAAATAAAACATTACTGCTTCTTAAAAAGATGTTAAACCGATTACACATCTCTGGCTCTGACAAGTTGAGGCAGAAACAATATTTGGAGTTTTGTAAGCGTCATGGCTGATGTTACAGATTATCCATCACAGAGTGACAGGGACTTTCTCTTTTTAAGCTCAAATATCAGACTGATGGACACGAGCACAGAGGGAGAAACACGTGACATTCAGAGATCTATTTCTTTCCAGCTGTTGAAAATCTATTCAAAAAATAACCGTAAAAATATCGCATGGGTTTTATACTGTAGTAGTAGTACTGTAGCCACAGCAGGCCGGGAAGACTGAAGTGAGGCTGTCAGTATGTGCCATTGGCCCATCCCGCTATAGCAACCTTTCACACACACACCAGACTCATTCTAATGTGGGTGAAGTGTCTTGCCTAAAGACACAACCACAGTTTGGCACTTTACAGCCGCAGCCGCCCCACTGTGTCACCTGGAGTTCACAGACGTCGCCCATCATAGACTAACCAGGCACTATCCTGCTTAGCTTCAGAGGTGTGACAGGATATGGCTTTCACCAGCAGGAGGCGTCTCAAAATTAGTGGGTATGCATTCATATTTGACATGTATTTTAGCACTTTTAAACAAATATTAACGGCTTATTAACCGAGCGCGAGGTCTGTACAGAGAAATATCAGACTGTGGCCTTAATGTACAGACCGAGCCGTGGCGAGGTCTGCGCAAAAAGGCCAAGGTCTGATATTTCTCTGTACAGACCGAGCAAGCAAGGTTAATAAATGTTTTATTATATGACTCTCGTCTGTGTCTTTACCAATGCTTTTGAGATATTTGTGAAGTATGTTCATGTCCGACTTGGTTTTGTGTGATACGCGCTGCGGACAGATTGTCATGGTAACGGTCCGAGGAAAGATATCAAATGTGATACGCGCTGTTCGGACCAATTGTCATGGTAACGGTCCGAGGTGGGAAAATATCAGACCGGTAATCAGCCAATCAGAACGCGCGTACGGTCCAAGTCATATAATAATGTCAAGTATTTTCATGATAAGAGAAGCTAATACAGGACATACAGTATGAGCCCACAAAGGAGCACACAAAATGAACAGATTGCATTGTCATTTCATATCTTAAGTTATGGAGAAACATGTTTGAAGAGTATTGATTTCCGTCCACCTGTAATTCCAGGTTTCTGGCAGCAGTAGCTCAGTTGGTCTCTGAGCTGAAAGATAGCGGTTCAAATCCTGCTCCCGAGGATTATTGGTTTAGCGGGTGTAAAAACAGATCCCATTGGTGACTGCAGGCTATGTGTCCTTGTGCAAAACACTTTACCCGCCCCACGCATGTATGTATTAAAATAACTGGATAGGGTGTTACTAGCTTGGAGCTGAAGGACCCATGTGCTCGGGGGATTCTCGCGGTACTGTAGACTAAACCAGACTAAATTCACGTCGGCTGCCCAGAAATATTCCCCATAGAACTCAATGTAAACTAAAACAGTGCGACCTCAGCTGACAGTGAACCTACAGCTTTCATAAAGGTTGGATTTTGTGGGGATTTTAGTGTCTCTTGTCTTCCTGAACTTTTTTTCTTCTTAAATCCTTCGGTTTTCTTTAAATCTACACTTTAGTGCCACAAACTCTGCTCGTCTGACTCCCGCTCTAACTCCCGCTCTGATCAGCAGCTCTGATTGCTCAGAGCGTGGCCGAGCCCCTTTGTGCACGAGCATGAAAGCCACACGCACGTATTTGGCGCAACGCATCATGGTAGATCATCCACTGCGCAGAACCGTGAGGACCAGACGATGACCAAATACAGGCGAGTTTCCCATGGATCTTTGCGAGTTCCAGGCAAGTTCCGCTAATCTTTTGGCGCCCATGCCGGCACATGCACCACTGAGCACAACCCTTTCATTTGAATACGGCGCCATTGGTGTATGGGTAGAAAAAGTGCTGTATAAATGTTGACTATTTACCACAATGCCATATGTTTAGTCAATACCTTGGACATTCCCTTTTCCACACTTACTCTGTAAAAATGGATGCATTGAGAAGTCTCACTTTGCTAATATTCTCTCTGGTCTCTCTCTCTGCTCTCCCTTCGGTTTTATTTTGGCCTTCTCACTTCTTTCTTTCTCTGTCTGGTCCCTGTCTCTGGTGTCTCTCTCTGGTCCCTCTGATTTCTTTCTTGGCTCTGGTCTCTCTCTTGTCTCAGTCTGGTCTCACTCTGGTCTCTCTCTTACTCTCTCTGGTCTCTCTTTTGGACTTCTCACTTCTTTCTCTCTCTCACTCTGGTCTCTTTCTCCGATCTTTCTCTGGTCTCTCTTTCTGGTCTCTCTGATTTCTCTGTTGGCTCTAGTTTCTCTTGTCTCTGTCTGGTCTCTCTCTGGTCTCTCTGTTTCTCTTTGGTCTCTCTTTGGTCTTTCTCCGGTCTCTCTTTGGTCTCTCTCTGGTCTTTCTCTGACTCTCTCTGACTCTCTCTGGTTACTCTTTCAGGCTTCTGACTCCCTTCTCTCTCTGGTCTCTCTTTCTGGTCTCTCTCTCTGTCTCTCTTTGGTCTCTCTCCAGTCTCTCTCTGGTCTCTCTCTGACTATCTCTCACTCTCTCTGGTCACTCTTTCAGGCTTCTCACTCCCTTCTCACTCTCTCTCTGGTCTCTGTCTCTGGTCCCTCTGATTTATTTCTTGGTTCAGATCTCTCTCTTGTCTCACACTGGTCTCACTCTGGTCTCACTCTGGTCTCACTCTGGTCTCACTCTGGTCTCACTCTGGTCTCTCTCTGGTCTCACTCAGGTCTCACTCTAGTCTCACTAAGGTTTCTCTCTGTCTCACTCTCTCTGTCTTTCTCCGGTCTCTCTGGTCTCCTTCTGGTCTCTCTCTGGTCTCTCTCTGGTCTCTCCCCTGTTCTTACACATACAGTACATTTCCATTTACAGTTTGTCAATATTTATGCAGAGAATCCCTTCAAAGACTAAAGTTTGCGTCTTGGGCCAACTTTAGACGATAGCAGGTTGGATGAGTGGAGAAACATTTGCGTCGAGACAAAGAGAGCTTTAGACGGAGAAGCAGGAGATAACCAGAAAGTGGACAGGGTTGGGTTAAAAAAGCAGCCTTTTAACTTTTTGAGCTTTTAACCAGTTTGTTTGTGATGAAATCAGCAGGAGGGGGTCAATGACTTGGAACTTGTTTCAAAGCTAACAAACTAAAGAGATTTAAAATACACACATTTTAGTTTACTTTAGTTTGCCATTTTGTGTTTTTGGAGGGAAACATTGTATTGTAGAGAGTAAACATCATACACATAACTTTTATTAAGTCACCTTATGGGAACAAATCAGACCACAACATGTCTAGAGAAAAGATGTTATCTTCTATACACTAGAATGAGTCTAGTGTGAGTGTGCATGGTTGGTGGTGGTCGGAGACAGTCGGCACAGACTTGTTGCCTCGCTTCTGTCAGTGTGCCCCAGGGCTGTGGCTACAGTAGTAGTTTATCACCACCGTGTATGGAGTGAATGAATAATCAATCAATCAATCATACAATCAAATACTTTATTATCTCACAATGGAGAAATTCAGTTTGATGAATAAACATCAAGGCTGGCCGCGTACACTATTTTCATATTTCTGCGCTCCTTATGACAGTTCAACAGCAGAGAGCAAAACAAAATATACATGTATTTCAAACAGACATTATTGTAGAGGGGCGACAGTAGCTCAGTTGGTAGAGCATTGGCCTTTGGGCCTGAAGGTCGTGGGTTCAAGCCCACCATAAGACCTACTTCACGACTCCCACTGATGACTGCTGCCGTTGTGTCCTTGGGCAAGACACTTAACCCCACTTTGCCTGAAGCTCCCACTGAAAGATCTCAGCTCCTGTGGACTCACCACCTGCAGGAGGATCAGTGAGGGGCTGGTGCTAAGTGTACTGGGTGCAGCTCTGACTGCCACCCCCCCCCCCCCCCCCCCCCCCCCCCCCCCGACCCAGAAATGGATTAAGGGGAAGAAAATGGATGGATGGATGGATTATTGTAGAGACACAGTACATGCGGAAATATGCAGATCTATTTGATGGGACATTGCTCTGACCCGCTCGTCCAATGTGGCGTGTCAGAGGGGAGTGTGGGTGGGGGGGTAGATCACCATATCACCATTGAAAGAGAGAGAGAGACATGTGAAGCGTCTTTGAGCGTCCAAAAAAGCGCTGTATAAAACCAATGCATTATTATTATTATCTCACTGATGAGTGAGGGTGGTCTTCACTTTTTCACTTCTTTCTTAAAAAGCTGATAGAGGCCAAACATGAATGCATGTGGAAACCAGTGATATATACAAACTAGCAAGGAACTAGCGACATGGATTTCATATTTTTTCAGGTGTCAACGTCAAGGTTTTCAGATTTTAATCAACAAAGGGGATGACAGGAAGACAGGAAGTAAAACAAAAAATGAATCCACAAAGAACACAAATTAAAATAAAACCAATAAACTAATAATCCACTCCATGGCCCTGTCTGATTTCCCTTTGACTCTGGTTGCACTTCTTTTGAAAGTCAGAAGATTATTTTGACATTTTTCTGTTTTCCTTACCAATACAGGTTCAAACAACACTGCAAGATTTCCAACTGCAGGATCAATGCCACCTTTATAACGGAGCATCTTGACTTGTATATATGTTTTATGCACGTGTGGAGCGGGCCTCACCTCCGCTCGCTCCAGGCCTCAGAGGTCACAGCTGTCGTCAGGTCTGATAACATACAGTTACATGACATTCTTCAGCTGAGACCTGAGAAAGCCGATCCTCCTCCTGCTGATGCCATCCTGATATGGGCCCTCACTGGGGTAGGGCCACCTATGGACCCGGGGGTAACCCAAGAGGCCTCTGTACTGAGACAGAAGTAGAGTTTGGGCTGAAAGGACATCGGAGAGTATAGGGCCTGTTAGATAAGCCTTGTACAGTTGAATGCATGCGGCTGTTCGGGGGGCTGACCACACAGACGCTCTGTGGACACTGTGCACTAAATGGTTCAGTTTGTTTTTGCTTTTTGAACCATGTAACAGTAATTTTTGTGTCACTTACCTCCTCTATATACCCCAGCAGGAAGCCAGTCCGTATGCTCCTTATAGTCCCAGCAGGAGGCCAGTCCCTGTGCATTCTGGAATATTCCCAAAGGCCCTGAAAACTGCAGTCATCAGGCCCCTGCTAAAAAAGAGCAGTCTGGATACTACGGTACTTAACAACTATCGTCCCATCTCAAATCTGCCATTTATGGGGAAAGTCCTTGAGAAAGTTGTCTACCTACAGCTTACTAGATTTCTTATAATCAACAACTCATTTGATATGTTTCAGTCCGGCTTTAGACCCCACCACAGCACTGAGACTGCTCTCGTTAAGGTTACAAACGATATCCGGCTGAACACTGACGCAGGCCAAGTCTCAATCCTAATCTAGTTAGATCTGAGTGCTGTCTTTGACATCGTCGACCATGAGATCCTCTTACAGAGACTAGAGGACTGGGTTGGCGTTGCTGGCACCGCCCTAAGTTGGTTAAGGTCTTACCTTGAAGACAGGAAGTACTTTGTGGAGATTGGAAACTGTGTTTCAGATCATATGGCCCTGACCTGTGGAGTCCCACAGGGATCGATCCTGGGA
Source organism: Knipowitschia caucasica (assembly GCA_964034765.1). Classification (NCBI taxonomy): domain Eukaryota; kingdom Metazoa; phylum Chordata; class Actinopteri; order Gobiiformes; family Gobiidae; genus Knipowitschia; species Knipowitschia caucasica. The sequence goes on from OZ035839.1 coordinate 29,919,129, forward strand.
CCTCTTCTGTTCAATCTCTACATGCTGCCGTTAGGTCAGTTAATACGCAGAAACAAAGTTTCCTATTATAACTATGCAGACGACACTCAGATCTATGTCTCACTGACTGCAGGAGAACATGGACCAGTGGACTCACTCCTTCACTGTATCCAACAGATACAGTACAAAACAGAAATGATTGTCTTTGGTCCCCAGAAACAAAGAGAGAGCGTCATCTGTCACCTCCAGTCTCTCTCCCTAAAACCTTCAAACAAGGTCAGAAATCTAGGGGTAATACTGGACTCAGACTTAAATTTTAATAGCCACATCAAATCAGTAACATCAGCAGCTTTTTACCATCTAAAAAACATTGCCAGGATCAAAAACATAGTGTCTAAAGCAGACTTGGAGATTCTTATCCATGCATTTGTCTCCAGTAGGTTAGACTACTGCAATGGCCTGCTCACAATGAGTGGTAGTTATTCCGTTTCTATGCGCTTCGTAGGGATGTCGGTATGTTTCTATGCCGGTCGTATGGATGTCGGTAAGTTTCTATGCGGTCGTATGGATGTCGGTAAGTTTCTATTGCGCACGTGATGGGTGTCGGTAAGTTTGCTATGCGGTCGTTATGGTGTCGGTATGTTTCTATTGAGGGTCGGATGGATGTCGGTAAGGTTCTATGCGGTCGTCATGGAATGTCGGGTAAGTTTCCTGTTGCGGTTTCGTATGGTTGTCGGTAAGTTTCTATGCGGTCGTAGGATGCGGTAAGTTTCTATGCGGTCGTATGTGATGTCGGTAAGTTTCTATGCGTCTATGGATGTCGGTAAGTTTTATGCTAGGTCGTATGGAGTGTCGGTATGTTTCTATGCAGGTCGTATGGTTGTCGGTTAAGTTTCTATGCGTCTCGTATGGATGTCGGTAAGTTCTATCGCCCGGTCGTTTCATGGGTGTCGTGTAAGTAAGTTTCTATGCGGTCGTGTATGGAAGTCGGTTTAAGTTTCTATGCGGTCGTATGGTATGTCGGTAGTTTCTTGCGGTCGTATGGTATGTCGGTAAGTTTCTATGCGGCGTATGGATGTCGGTAAGTTTTATGCGGTCGTATGGATGTCGGTAAGTTTCTTTCGGTCGTATGGATGTCGGTATGTTTCTTGCGGTTTATGGATGTCGGTAAGTAGTTTCTTGCGGTCGATATGTATGTCGGTAAGTTTCTCTATGCGGGGTATGGATGTAGGTAAGTTTCTATGCGGGTTCGTTTGGATGGTCTCCGGTAAGTTTTCTATGCGGATTCGTTTGGATGTCGGTTAGTTTCTACTGCGGTCGTATGGATGGTCGGTAAGTTTCTATTGCCGGTCAGGTCTTATGGATTGTCGGTAAGTTTCTTATGCGGGACGTTATGGATGTAGGGTAATTTTCTATGCGGTGTATGGTTGTCGGTTAAGTTTGTGTGCTTGGGCTCCCCCAATATAACAGACCAGCCCTGGGTCATTTTAGACCCTAATAATTCACCGTATTAATCAAACATTAGAAATAATGACTGTTTGGATAGTACCGTTCCTGTTAAGCTCTCCCACTGTTCAATTAAAATTTACCATCGGCTTAAAACCAGATCCTAAAGCACTATGAAATCTTTCTCAAGGTAGTTTTCAGAAAACTCTCCAGGTTGGTGCCCCTTGGTTATTATACAGAGAGAAAAGGTGTAATACAGTCTGTGTTAGAAATTGGGGGGGTTATCCACAATAAATAAAACTAGTATACAGTCTGTGTTCCAGTCTGTTGTTTAGGCATTGTCCATCTCTGTTTACAGTCTGTGTTTGCATAGGTCCATCTGTATACAGTCTGTGTTAGTGTTTATAGCATTGTCCATCTGTATTCAGTCTGTGTTAGCATGTGTCCATCTGTATACAGTCTGTGTTGAGCCAGTAGCATTGTCCAGTCTGTATAGCATTATCCATCTGTTACAGTTAGCAGTCTGTGTTATGCATTAGCATCGGTCTACAGTCTGTGTTAGGCATTAGCATCTGTATACAGTCTGTGTTGCTTTAGCATCTGTATACAGTCTGTGTTAGCATTCTGCATCTGTATACAGTCTGTGTTAGCATTAGCATCTGTATACAGTCTGTGTTAGCATTAGGCATCTGTATACAGTCTGTGTTTGCATTAGCATCTGTTTACAGTCTGTGTTAGCATTATGGTCCATCTGTATACAGTCTGTGTTTTGCATTAGCATCTGTATTACAGTCTGTGTTAGCATTAGCATTCTGTATACAGTCTGTGTTAGATTGATTTTCCATTTGAATGGATGAAACTAATTGCAAAGTAACTTACGCTGTGGTCAGCAGTCATATTGTTCTTTAGCAGCAGAGAATATGACCAGAATAATGAATAATACTAATTGTAGCAGCAGGTATCCTTTAAGACACTTTACCCCACTTTGCCTGAAGCCCCTATGGGCGACAGTGGCTCAGTTGGTAGAGCATTGGCCTTTGAGCCTGAAGGTTGTGGGTTCGAGCCTACCATAAGACCTACTTCACAACCCCCACTGATGACTGCTGTCGTTGTGTCCTTGGGCAAGACAATTGGCCCCACTCTGCCCAAAGCCCCCACTGAAAGGATTAACTTTAGGATTCTCAATGCAGGTACATGTACAGACTCAGCAGTTCTCATTGTACAGTCTGACAGCAGCAGGAAGGGAAGACCTTCCAAACCTCTCACACTGTGAGGTTGGAGTAGTCTGTCACTGAAGCTGCTCTTCAAAGTAGACAGTGTCCTGCAGGGGGTGACAGTCATGCTCGTGACAAAGGGTGTCAAACTTGTTCCAGAAAGTATTGGTGTGGCTGCAGGTTTTTATTTCAACGGAGCAGCAGCACACCAGGAGAAACTTGTCCCACATTTTCAAATAGACTGTTCCAGATTTTAGCTGCATGAAGATATGGGTCTGAGAGTATGTGTGATTATTATTGGGTTGTTTTGACTTAAAAAGCTTTTAAAACATTATTGAGTCAGTATAGTTTCTCTGTTTTAAGTCTCTGTAGGATTCATAAAGCATTAAACTGTTAGAAAATGAGAGGTTGTGTGTGGTGTGGCTGTGCATGTGTAGTAATGCCCCCTTGTCCCTTGTGTTTTAGGTGAATAGTAGACATGACGAAGATTTAAATAAACACGGGTGAGTCCCCCTTAGGTTGAACGATAAACGGTTTGTAGCTCGTGCTCCTGATCATGAATGTGTTTTTCTTCCCGTGTTTTCACAGACTCCTTCCCTGTCTAAGCAAAGCCGCGAAGCCCCCACTCAGCAAGAGGAAGGGCTGTCCGTTGAAGTTGGCGGGCGCCAAGCTGCACCGCAAAGCATCCCATGTAGGCTGTGCCCGTGTCCCTGGCATGGCCAACAAAGAGAATGAGCTAACCTGCTCCGGTGACTCTCGGGGCAGCTACCACAATGACAGCCCCCCTGTGAGGGCTGCAGACGGGTCCAAGATGGCCGCTGCCAGTTCCAAATACACTGACTTAAATGAGGTCTGTCCCACACTCACTCACTCTCACAATCTAACCACCATTTATTTTTTAGCTTCACACCGCCAACACATGAGCGTGCGTCAATGGACGTATGGACGCCTATGCACTAAATTTCAGCCGCATGAGTTTAGAAAAGGGGCAGAAGTTGTTTTTTGACCAATGAATTGTATCAGGATTTACCAGGGATGCGGACTTTCTGCAATTTCTGTCTTTCCTGCAGAAAATGTAATTTCTGTTAAATGTTTTACCGCAGGCACTTTCTGTGGGGCATGTGGCCATGTTGAGAAAGCCCACAGAAGGCACAAGTAGCACAATAAACTCCCAGTTTTTTCTTTAAAAAAACTTTATGCATCTTTTAAAAAAAGATGCAGTAAGCCATTTTTTTTAGCTTAGCTGTAGCACCAACTCGAAACCACTCCCCCCCCCCCCCTCTCCACCAAACCAAACATCCAGCATATTTTCTTTGTCACAACAGGGAGAGTGGGTGGCAAACGTGAAATTGGCATTTTCTGTTCAGCCCTTTTAGGCTTTAGAAAATCCGATAACTCAGGTGTGTGCACTCGCAAGAAACAGGAAGATGGTGAAGAGGGTAAACGATTCCCATTGGTTCGTTGGGGATGAACGAATCCCAGTGGTTTATTATCGGTCCGCTCCAAAAGATTTTTTATTATTTTTTGGAGACTATAGGCATCTAGTCAATTCCATTACCATTTGAAAACACATGACAACTTGACTACTTTTAGGGTTTAGAACTGCATCTTTAATTGGTTGCATTGTTTCAAGATAGCATAAGTCGGTATTTGTCATTAAATTATCCTCCTATGTTACAATTCTGGAAGTTTCTCTGCCCACTCAGCCACCCAAAAGATTTTCTTTTTGTTGCTTCCCCAATATATACATGTTATATCCCACTTTAAAGCTCTCAATCAAACTTAACTTAGTTAATTTGCCATGTACAGTCTAAAGCCACATGTTTAATGTTAAAACACTACATTCATTGTTATCTTTTATCTTTTGTTTTCTCATTGTGAAGCTGTCAAAGGATCATGAAGCAATGAGTCAAGTCTTATTTGGAAGAAGTCTCCGGCTCAAAGTTGCCCTCAGCCTTTGGAGAAGAAATGCCAATGAACTGGTGGCCTACCTTATCAGGTGCACGTCTACAGAGTCTGCACTAAGTAGTATCAAGTTTAAAGTGTTTAACATAGCTTCTTTAACATTTGTTTTTTGACAGAATCCAAGACGCAGGAGTGCTGCTCGACTGCTTACCTGTTTTAACTCATAAGTGAGTGTTGTAACGTGTCATAGTTCTTTAATAATGACAATAATAACACATGGGTTCCATATAGCCCTTTTCTGGACACTCAAAGATACTTCACAACATTATTCACGCACTCCATACACACTGGTGATATAAGCTATTTGATCATTTGTACTTTGTTAAATAATTCTATACACTGTAAAACGCAATAACAAAAGCATGCAGTGATTGAGTAGCCTATTGTAGACAATTCAAATACTGAATATAAGCTTTTTTGCTTGTCTAATAAAATCAAGGGACATTTAGACCAAGGAAATTATGTAATTAGTTGCTAATAATCTTGAGTTAACTATTACATCAATGTGCTTAATTGCGATTAAATATTATAATTAGAATGTGTAATATCTAGTGCTGTCTAAGTTCAAAAGAATGCGTAATTTTTATTTCAAACATGCCCAATATATACCAACAATTATTTGCAGTAAAATAGACAGTAAAAATGTTTTGGAAAAGGATGAAGCAAAAGGCTGATCCTAATCCAATCCCCTCCCAGACTTTCATCCAGATTTCTTCTTCAATAGAACCTGCAAACTGCTTTTATCACTAACTTAATCACAAGTACACAATTCCTGATTAAGTGGATGTCTCTCTCGTTCTGTTTGTAATAAATGTCTCATTGTTTTTGTCTCTTGTGTCCAGCCTTCAAACAGAATCAACGTGTTTGTCTCTTGGCTGCTGCGTCGACATCATGCCACAAGTGAAGTTGATGATCACCAGTAAATACGAAGAGTGAGTGTCACATGGGCCTGGACGTTTCATAAAGTGTGGGTAAACTAGGAACGTATGTAACTCTGCAGACATCACTCATTTCTTCTGTTCTCAGGCACATTTTGGTTGCTTTACTTTGGGTTCAGGCCATCGTCAGGAAATGGTGGCCAGAACTCTCAAAGACGGACAAAAGACTGCAGGACAGTTGTTCAGAGGACAGGTGAGAGGCATGTGGATCTTGGCGCTGAGGAAGGGAGTGGGAGTCCAGAGAGGGAGACATCAGAGTATCAACCATACAAGGCATATGGGGTTCAATAAGATAAGATATACTTTATTAATCTCACACAGGAGAAATTTACATGTCACATTTGGCATGGTTAGAAACACTCAAGATTGTGCAAAAGTAAGAAGTGTGCAAACGTGTTGATGCAGGACATATTATGTCCAAAAAGTGGCAATAAGAAAGAAGTGTCAATGGGCTCTATGCACGCACCACTTCCGCGTTTTAGCTAAAGCCCCTCCTCACTTCCTGTTTGCGGGAAACGGCTTGAGTTTCACTGGAGTTCAGCAGTGGTTTACACGAGTTTCCCAAATAATGCTCAAACGGGAATTAAACTGAGGATACTGGGCATTTTTGGGACACAACAGTGCTCTTTGATTGTGCTGTCATTGTGTTTTTATAAAGTTTAAAAATCTCTGAGTGGCCACAGTGAAAGCTCTACCTCAGAGAGAAAGCACAGCGACACTTTTGGGTCAGTTTCACAGCTGAATGTATCAATCTAATTACTAAAAAACATCACTAAAACTCACCTAAATGCCATAGAATAGCATAGGCAGGAAGTGAACGGGCTGATCTGCGTCATAATGCATTGACTTAAAGTGACTTGTTATACAGTCTGACAGCGGTCGGGATAAAGGCCCTGCGGTAGCGCTCCTTCTTGCACTGAGGGTGTCTCAGTCTTCCACTGAAGGAGCTCCTCAGCTCCTCTTTAGTCCTGTGCAGTGGGTGGGAGGTGTTGTCCATGATGGAGGTGACTTTGACTAGCACCCTCCTGTCCCTCACCTCATCCAGAGTCCAGGGAGCAGCCCAGAGTGGAGCTGGCCCTCCTGACCAGCTTGTTCAGTCTGCTCCTGTCCCGCTCTGTGCTGCCCGGGGCCCAGCACATGGCAGCGTGGTGTATGGTAGAGGCTATGTAGTGGAAATTTAACAGCTACCACAGAAAATTTCAAATAAGACCGCACATCCCTGTAGTCTGGGCTAGCGTGCTGGATTAGAAAATTGCAAAACGTAAAGATAGACAAAAATCCACACAGCTATTTAGCTCCCAATAAGTGTATTTTATTCACATACCACGAGGCTACCACAGAGTCATAAAAAGTCATGAGCAATAACCTGGTTTCAAAAATGCGATTTCAGTGTGGAAAACTTTTATGTGCTGCTCCGTTAAGTTTGTGTAAGATCTCTGTCGTACAGGGATTAGTCAAAGCAAAGGAAGGCTATGCTTCTTAGCAGGTTTTTCCGATGTTTCGCCCTTAATCCAAAGAACTTTTTCAAGGGAATGAAAGCTCAGACAGTGCAGTCTGAGCGATGGGTGAGAAAGCCTTCCTTTGGAGACAGAAACAACGGAGCAGCATAGCAGAGATTTTGACTGTTGCGAGGAGAGGTTCAGCTGTTTTTACTACATTCCAGTGGATGCAGACATTTACTTGTGGATGTTTCCTAAGACCTTTTTAATGTGTCATATTTTTGTTGTAGGAATATTGAAGTCATGAAGCAACGTCTAAAAGACTTGTGGAAGGAGGGATCTCGGTTGACAGCGCTCCCAGGATCCACAGGCGATCTGGCAAAGGTGAACAGAATGCATTATAGCTGCATTTTACTTGGATCACTAGAATGACTAGAACTATATCCTTTACTCCAGGGGTGCTCACACTTTTTCAGCATGCGAGCTACTTATAAAAGGATCAAGTCAAAATGATCTACCTACTACAAAAATGCAAATCATATATTTATTTCAAACAATATTCTTTATACCTACAATGTATGTTTATGTACATGCAAAACCGCATGAGCCAATATAGCACAACACAACACAATTACCTATGTACATTTTTTGTCATTACCCGAGTTTACTCTGATGACTTGCACTGAATTGAATCGGCCAGGGATGCATAGTCCGGAAAATTGGTGGTAACTCGCTGACAAGTTTGTCGTGGTTTAGCTTTCCTGCACTGAGCGGTTGTTTGCGCATGTGCAGTCACCTAAGTGTCAGTAAAACATTACTGAGTAAAACACAGATGTCATTTGACTGTGGTGCCATGTCCATGTGCCATGCCTGTTTTTTTTAAATCCAAATATTTCCCCTCCTCAGTTTATAAAATAATTTGCATCCACACATCTGCGTTATCAGTCACATTCGTAACGTTCCAAACATGTGTGTCTCTTACGTCCTGTCCTGTGTTGGGGAAAAACACAGAAGTGGGCGGAGCTTTGATGCAGACACCGGTAACGGCACTTTTACAGTCATAGAAGACACTCAGAGTAAAGACGTATGTTTACAAGCACTGACCCCGTCCTCAGCCCTGGTTTAGTCCTGGTTTAGTCCTGGTTTAGTCCTGGTTTGGTTGTTTTCGAGCGTGAGTCCCCGCGATCACTTTCCTGCTCTCTGATGTGGAGGATGTTCGCTGCTGCGAGCATCTCACAGCGAACAGTTTTTAAGGTAGTATGATCCATGCTTCAGTGATCAGAGGAATTTAGGGGGGTACTGTGGCGTGCGAGAACGCAAAACTCTGGTTATCTCTGTCTACACACAAATGCATTAACGGAGTTTTCAAAAATCTCCACTTTGCCCGGAGTTTTTTGTATATATTCGTTTAGAATGTGTATTTATTTATTTATTTAATGCGATCTACCAATACTACCTTTGCGATCGACTGGTAGATCGCGATCGACGTATTGAGCACCCCTGCTTTACTCTAATCAACGATCTAAGATCTATTCTCCCCCCCTTTTAAGTCAAGTCTTAAAACAGTTGTCTCCTGTCCATGTCCAATTTCATTACATAAAGTACCTTTAAGAAGAGACAGTGACTTCACTGTGTTTACTTGTTGCTCCAAATGAAAATATGCAACAAATGTGACCTTTTTTAATAATATTTACCCTAACCATGTTTTTTTATTGTTGCCATATGCTTAGCAATTGACTTATAAATGTCCATGAGGCTGGAGAATGCTCATGCACCATCTTGAAATGCATTGGTTGGTGTTTTCGTTTCACAGGTGCTACTGATATTGTTGCTTCCACTGTGCCCAAGTTTGACGTAGGAACAATGGAGAACCACAGTTATGTAAAAGAACTACCCAAACAAGAATCGTTTAGTAAAAGAACTACCCAAACAAGAATTGTTTAGAAAAAGAATTATGCAAAAATCTAGAAAACTGCTTCATAACATCAAACGTGTAAACATCGCAAACCACACGCACCAAAAGGCGTTAAAACAATATAAGGCACAATGCTGTAGTTTTTACACAACAAACGTAACTTTCTTCACACTGACAATGAGAGCGAGGCAGAAATTGCAACACGGGCCTCAGGAGGTTCTGACCCGCTCTGCTCCAAGCACAAGTTTCAACTAAACTTATTCAGTGAACAAGCCTCAAACAAAACACACAGAGCTTTTAGCTACGGCTGCGAATGTCCTGCTTCTTGGATCATCATGGTTTTAAGGTCCTACAGACGTTATTCCTCCATTCTTTTCTTCTCACCGCGTTTGTAAAACTATATATATTATAATTGACCCATGGTAAAACACTTTAGAGCCTCTGTGCAGCGCTCGGGTGCCGCTTCAGAACACGGTCTTATTTACACGTCAGCATCCATGCTACTGTGTCAAGTGACCAGGAAATCTGGAGGTATCCGGTCATTTATCAAACTAAAGGATTCTCTCCTTGGCAGTCACAACATATTGTCCATCGAAGGCTTCCGTAGTACCCTGGACTGCAATATATGATCTCAAGTGTACCTTTTAGACTAGTCTCTTACATGACCTCTTCCTAAATCACCTCCTCCCTTTTGTCTTGCAGGCTCTGGAGGCTTACCTCTCTCAACTCCCTTGACCGGCTTCATGTAGCTCTGAGGATGTGACCACTACTGCCAATATCACAGCTGTGTCTGGGGCCGATAACCCCCTCTAGACACGTGGACTGAACCATTCCATTTGGACCCCTTTGACTCTGAACCTGACTCTTTTCTCTCCCTCTGTGGAGGTCGAGACACTGACGCAGGGCCGTGAGCACCTGCTGACTAACGACAAAGCAACAAGTCGAGCTGCTTCACATTGTGGACAGTATTGAAGGAGCACAGGAGACCTCTGGGAGATCGAGTTTATTGTTCTATGAAGTGCCATTATTTGGTCGCAACGCTCCGGAAAGACCAGTGCTCCGATGTTTGCAATCAGGAACTTGAAACAGTCTTTAAGTTATTAGAGCTTTTTTTTTTTTTCTTGTTTGTTGCCTGTGTGTATGACAGCTGACTGTATGTAAAACAATTGATTCTTTTAATCTTTTAAATAAATGTAAAATTTCACAATCAATTATCAAATATATAACTTTAGGTATAGAACGTAGAGCAGGTATGTCCAACCTCAGGCCTGGGGGTCAAATGCTGTCTGCTGTGCCTTGTTATGTGGCCCTCTGCTGCTAACTCAAAGTAGTAATGGAGGCACTTTCACAGTGTCATCCATTACATCCATTTATTTCAAGTGGGGAAGTAGGAATGGCTCTTTTTGGCACCAAAGTAGCAGAGCGCTTTCTATTCAGCAATGTCCCCACATTTTGTGTCTGTTTCCATATTCTCGTCTACTTAATCAACAAACAACTGTAGAATCAATGCCTCTTGACAATTCTGCTAAAGTGGCCATGTTACTATAAAGTTTGGGAACCCTTGGTCTAGGTCTAGAACGTCTAAAACATAGACTGAGTTCCAATACCTAAATGACATCAACTGCAAATGGTCATTGTGTCCCATGAACAGTCTTTTAATTGGTATAGTCTGGGTGAAAATGGTTTCATCTGAATTCATGTTTTCTGCTTCCCCCTTTCACGTTTGCTCACATTTTACCTGCAACTCGATGTGGTTTGAACAAATGGGGCTAAAGCAAAGTGGTACAATGCACTAGTTTCCTCCATTGTTGACATGGGAGGGATGTGTTTTGAGTGCCTTTCAGCACCAGAGAAAACAATAGTGCAGACCATATGACTGATGACTGCTGTGAATTCAGTGCCCAAAGTAAACCTGAAAACAGGTTCTACAGTACACCAAACATTTACAACTGGCTCCACATGGTAACTGTCTTTGTACAGTGAGTCTTACCATAATGTATTTATCATAGAATTATTTATGTTCTCTATTGAAAGGTTTTGGAATGATGGACAAATCATATCAGGCTGTGGTGATTTATTTTTAGTAATTTCTATTTCATTATGTGTGTTAAATTCACTCTTAAGAGGAGTTTTAACTTAAACAACCGTAGCAGTGTTAAAGACTTGAATGTAAAATTACTCTCCGTTTTGTAAACAACTTTTTGGGGTATTTAAAGCTGTAGAAAGCCATGGTCCTGGTTTAAGTCCTGGTTAGGTCCTGGTAAAGTTTTAGCACTACGGTAAGGAAAACCACCTAAGCAATTACTAAGCTAAAAATGTTTGAGGGTTTTCTCAAAATTCCATTGGCTTGAATGGGGGTTCTATTGTTAAATGGAAAACCACGATAATGTATAAAATATTATATGCCTCAACTGTAATGTTAGTGTTATTTGCATGTATTTATTTTTCCCCGTGACGTCACTTTCCTCCGAGCCAGCTGATGCTCCCCGTCTTCCGCTGTGCGTGTCTCCTGTCCTCCCGCTGACCCCGCATCAGTCTCTAGACTTTCCCCCGACTGGAGCCGTGTTTTGTGTTTGTGTTTTCCAGACTGCCATAATGCACTTTAGAGACAGAGCACCGCTGTTGTGTTTGTTGGTGCAGGCTGCGCTGGCCGTGGCCTGGTGCTTCACGGACATGGACACTGGGCCTAGCATTAGCACAGGTTCGCCCGCACAGACCAATGGAGATCGCTTCAAAATAGAGGGACGAGCTGTGGTACCGGGGATCAAGTCTCAGGATTGGGTCTCGTCTGCCCGGGTCCTGGTGGAAGGAGAGGAATATGTCGGCTTTATGAGGTAACTTTAGTGGTCATTTAACGCGAGCCGCTAACCGCTAGCAGTTAGCCTAGCTTGTAGTTAGCCTCTCACTAGCTTCTACCTGCTCGCTCTATGGAAGACAGCTGCTCTGCACATATGGTCCAGACTCATTTATAGATGAGACATTTAACAAACACTGTTTTGCTTAAGATGTGATCTCTAAGTGCGAGTCATGTTTTCTGTAGTTTCCATAACGCTTTCCTCTAGGGACGAGTCTGATGGATCTACTTTTATATCTGAATTTAATGGTGTTTTTGCTCCCACCTCCCCTGATAGTTAACTACTGTGATAGCAGACCAGTAGTCTGGACATCCATCCATCCATCCATTTTCTACCCTTTAATCCATTTCTGGGTCAGGGGGGTGGCAGTCAGAGATGCTACCCAAGTCTCATAGCACCAGCCCCTCACTGACCCTCTGCAGGTGGTGAGTCCACAGGAGGACGGCTGCTCTCTGAGTGTGAGCATAGCCTTGATCTTTCAGTGGGGGCTTTGGGCAAAGTGGGGTTAAGTGTCTTGCCCAAGGACACAACGACAGCAGTCATCAGTGGGAGTCGGTGGAGAAGGTGCAGAGGTGGGAATTGAACCCACGACCTTCTGGCCTTCGGGGGGGGGGGGGGTGGCAGTCAGAGCTGCACCCAGTGCACATAGCACCAGCCCCTCACTGATCCTCCTGCAGGTGGTGAGTCCACAGGAGCTGAGCAAACCAATCAATCAACTGAAATCCAGCATATGTTTTGTAGTTGATCAGTTCATTCTGTTTTGACATTTGTGAAATACTTGTCTTTTCCAGAACTGATGGAAGCTTTGCGGTGAACGACATCCCCTCAGGCTCCTATGTGTTGGAGATCATCTCACCCTCGTACCGGTTTGAGCCAGTGCGTGTGGACATCACATCCAAAGGCAAAATGAGGTAACAATCTCACTATTCATATCATCTTCATTAGGGGCATCAAACCTTTTCATAATCCACGGAAACAGAGGGGATTTCTGTGTGGTTAATTAAAGTTACATGGAACAAGTAAACCTATATTTACAAAGGAGACTGTCAAAAGTCTTCTGCAGCTTCATCACATGGTCCATTACTACAGCAAGGAACATATGTCACACCTCCACAATGGATCATAGAAGGTTAAAAATAGTACCCTCAAAGTGATGACCAATCACCGTCTTAGTAATTAAAACGGACTAATAATCTTGATCTCAATCTAACGCAAACACTAAAATTCTTTTGCACCATAAAACCAGAGCGTTAATGGTTAATAAATAATATAATAAAAATGCATCGGTTTTATATAGCGCTTTTTTGGACACTCAAAGACGCTGCACATGTCATTATTCTTTCACTCCATACACAGTGGTGATAAACCACTACTGTAGCCACAGCTGCCCTGGGGCACTCTGACAGAAGCGAGGCAACCAGTATGTGCCATCGGCCCCTCCGACCACCACCAACCATTCACACACACACCAGACTCATTCTAGGCAATGGGGGTGAAGTGTCTTGCCTAAGGACACAATGGCAGTTAGGCACTTTACAGCCACAGCCGCCCCACTGTGGCTGGTGTTCCCAGAGGTTAATTGTCTTGCCAAGGACACAACAACAGCAGACAGTGGAAGTCGATGGTGAAAGTCGGGCTCGAACCCACGACATAGGAATCAGTATTAGTTGAACCAGTATGGGGGGTTTCAATGTTTAATGAATAAGTAATTTATGCCATAAGACACCCCTGATCTTCATAGTTGTTTTCCACTCATGATCTGATTGTTGCTTCTCCACAGAGCTCGTCTGGTGAACAACATCAAGACGTCTGAGGTCATCCGGCAGCCGTACCCTCTGCAGATCCGAGCCTCCGGACCTCACAGCTACTTCATGAAGAGGGAGACCTGGGGTTGGACCGACTTCCTCATGAACCCCATGGTGAGGCTTTCATTAGAAGCATCTAGAAATATACTATATTGTTGCCCACTGCAGTCTTCTGTTGTTGAGTCCTTTGGAACAACGATTAGCCCCACTTCTCCCAAAGCCCCCACAGAAAAAACGCTGTGTCGTTGCTGACCGAGCAGCCATCCTCCTGTGGACGCTCCACCTGCAGGAGGATCACAGAGGGGCTGGTGGTTTGTCAGTTGGGTGGCAGCTCTGATTGCCCCCCTAGCCTTAACATTGCGGTATCCAAGAAAGAGTTTTGTTGTGGACTTGGTATGTAAATCGGTGACCGTTTAACCGGTGGTTGACCGTCACAGCGTTAACCGGTCAAAGCTGTCAGTTAAAAAAGAGAAAAAGGGGAGAGGGGAGGTCTCTTCATAACGCTATTTTAAGCCCTATTTGCACGATGTGACGAGCGGGTCCGTATCTAGCTGTGTGCGCCAATATGCACGCACACACGCACACACACTTTCCCCTCCTCCATTGATACGTATCATCAATCAATCAATCAATCAATCCCCTCTGTTACCGCCTGCTGGTTGCACACTGGTGCGGGCCAGAACTACATTGGAGCTTATATTTACACACACACACATACACACATACATGTATTGTACACACACACATACCGGTTTGTCGTGCTCCTCTGTGTCACGGAGCCCAAAGGATCCTCGCAATACGGCTCCAGTCAAACCACATGGAACATGTTTGTGCTGATGGTCCTTGGCATTAGATCAGCTCCACACACATCCCTTTTAAACTTTAGCGGAGACCTGCGAGACTCGCTGCTCCGACCATGTGTACGAGCCGTCGTTTGCTTAAAAATACTTTAGCAGAATGGGAAGATTAAAAAAGCAGTTCTCTGCGCAAAGGTGCCGAAGCTGTTGCGGGTTTTGGTGCCGCTGTCTCGGCTCTGATCCAGTAAAACGCAGAGCTGCACTCATGGAAAGTACGCGGCTCGAAATGCCTGTTATTTCAAAGAACGTGGAATATTTTAAACTACGCGGTTAACCGGTTTCAACCGGTTAATGAGGCGCGGTGGTTGGTCATGAAAATTCAGTTTTTTACATCCCTATTGTGAACAAATCAGACCACAACATGCTGTCTTCATCTAATTGGAAAACATATTATCTTGTACATACTTGCAAGAAAGTCCCCTGCGAGTCACTCATTGATGCATTGGACTCGGAACTGATTGGCTGAGTGTGGTCGTCTCTGTTTTACTTATCTGTCTGAAAAGTTGACTAACTTAAGTTATGTGCTGGGAGCTCACCGTTTATGTAGGAGGTTGCCTATTCAAAGACATTTTTTTTTTTGCACTTCAGTTAATAAGCAGGGCATTATAAATGTAACATTTGGGTTGAGCAGTCTTATTTTTCTCATTTTTTTGTTTATGCCTTTGAATAATTTGAGCGAATTGCAATATATTGCAGAATCAAATATGTTAAGAATCGCAATATTATTGAATTGTGGACCTAATATTGTAGTACTATTGAGTTGTTACTTTTTTGCCAATTCCCACGTTTAATTACTGTTCCTGGAAAAAAACTAAATCTGTACCTGGCCCTAGTGTACTCCAAAATAGGGTTAGAGGCCTGTATTTCTTCACTCTTTTTAATGTACTGTGAATATCTAATTTAGAGTTTCTTTTCTTGTTTTGTTAAGCACTTTGCGTTTCCTTGTGTATGAACTTTGCTATATACAAAGGCTATACACATTTTTTGTTGTTGTAAATATACCTAAAGAACTGTTTTTTTTTGATCCAAGGTGATGATGATGGTCCTACCGCTGCTGATCATCGTCCTTCTGCCCAAAGTCGTCAACACCAACGATCCAGAAATGAGAAAGGTGAGAACTAAGGTCTTCAGATCACTTTTATTAAGTTTCATTTCTAAGCTGATCCTATTCTCAAAATCCTCTGCAACACGATCATGAAAGATTACTCACGAAGACAGACTCTGGTCTCTCTCTCTCTGGTCTCTCTCTCTGGTCTCTCTGTCTGGTCTCTCTGTCTGGTCTCTCTCTCTGGTCTCTCTCTCTGGTCTCTCTCTCTGGTCTCTCTCTCTGGTCTCTCTCTCTGGTCTCCATCTCTCTGGTCTCCATCTCTGGTCTCTCTCTCTCTGGTCTCTCTCTCTCTGGTCTCTCTCTCTGGTCTCTCTCTCTCTGGTCTCTCTCTCTGGTCTCTCTCTCTGGTCTCTTTCTCTGGTCTCCATCTCTGGTCTCCATCTCTGGTCTCCATCTCTGGTCTCTCTCTCTCTGGTCTCCATCTCTGGTCTCTCTCTCTCTGGTCTCCATCTCTGGTCTCTCTCTCTCTGGTCTCTCTCTCTGGTCTCTCTCTCTGGTCTCTCTCTCTGGTCTCCATCTCTGGTCTCTCTCTCTCTGGTCTCTCTCTCTGGTCTCTCTCTGGACTTTCTCTGTGGTCTTTTCAGCACAACCTCAAATGGCTGCAGTAGTTTTACTGGTATTTTCTTGTGTGCAGGAGATGGAGCAGTCCATGAATATGCTGAACCCCAACCCTGAGCTTCCGGACGTCTCTGAGATCATGACAAAGCTCTTCTCCGGCTCCAAAGGCTCCAGTAAAGCCGGGGGCAACAGCAAAGGCACGCGGCCAGCTGTCAAACGGAGGTAGTACTGCCCCCAACTGGACATGCCTGGAAACAAGATTTTTACGTCTTTTTTTTTTGACTGTACAGTTTCTTTATAAATATATTGAGCACATTTGACCGATAAGGTTCAATTGGAACGTGTGTTTTTGTTCTGCACTGATTCTTAACAAATGCTAATCTCATTCTTAAAGGCTAATCTTAATTTACTTCTGTCTGAGAAGCTCTACTCGACTACTCTTCTAACTTAATGTGTTTTCTGCTGCTACTTCCTGATACAGAGCATATATACATAAACTTCGGGGGTTTTGTCTGAGAACTGAAAAGCGACTGTGAATGAGGATGCATTGAACTTTTAAGACTGATAATCTTATTTAAAAACAGATCAATAAAATGTGATGGTATAAAAGCTGTGTTTTTCCTCCTGTTTAAAAATGAATGTATATAATTGTTATAGATATTAAAGAAGAGACATTGAATCAGGGTTTATCATAGTGTTGATTGTATGTTAGTACACTGGGCCCTGGTTTATTGTGGGGTTGATGTGTTCTAAAAAATAACCTGCAATAAGCAAAATCCTTGAAGTAGCAGCTCTATGTTTTAAGGCTGTAAAACCCCTCACACACACTTTGCTAACCACCTGAACTCACAACTGCTGGGTTAGGGTTTGTGCGATCGCAGAGATATCAAACTAGTTGGTTGTAGGTCTCATAAACCATGCATTAACTAAAATACCGCTGCAGGTGACACTGAGGTTCAGGAGTTACACCAAAGTTCCTCACTTAAAACAGTAATTTTAGAAATGGACCTGCCTGTTCTTACCATGCCATATCGGACTCATTTCATTTTATACATGTAGGGAAATAATTGACCAGAGTTTATGGTTGGCGAGCGATAGACCATTGTAATTCCATATATATACGATTCTAACCATGTAGCCTGTTATCTGGGGACACATTTGTGCACATGTGATCTGGTATCTGAGGACACATCTGTCGCTGTAAATCAAATCACAGCAGTGTTTGATCTCACCTCCAGACAGGGCTTTTTTGTGTCGAATAGGTTACCCCATCACTAAAAACATGTATCATATAGCCCCTCTCCCACTGGTCTCTCTCTCTAGTCTCTCTTTGGTCTCTCTCTATAATAACAACATTCAAACCGGTGCAACGTCGCTCGCTCCACAATTGAAAAAGTAACACACTCACTTTAAAAGGGGAAATGTATGTAACTTTTAATTCTTTCATTGTCGTCATTCACCTCAGGTCCCAAAGCTCTTACACCGTTCGGAGCAGGTGTAACACAACAGGCTTGTGTTGTGCTTCCAGTGTATTCGACAGCTTTCATGTTAGTGACAGAGGATTCACAAGCTGCACATAATCAGGGCCGCTGAGCAAAAGGCACAAAGCGTCAACACTACTGCACACACAACAGTTCATAAGGAAGAGTCTTATGTACAGCTCCTTCTCAACATTGAATACTGTATACGGCGTCAATGGACAACCAGTCAAAAGTGTGGACACCCTTTTTTGTTTGAGCTGAAGTGATGGGTACCATGATTGCTGGACTATAAATTGTTGCTTTTTTTCAGTGGTTTGCGCCACCTCCAGGCAAGGCTTTTCTTTGTGGAGCTTGATTGTTCTCTCTGTATCTTCCCCTGTTTCCCAGAGGGTTCAATGAGTGTGTGTTTGTGAGTGTGGGACTTGATTTATTTAGTTTATTTAGATGAGACGGTGTGTCTCATCTAAATAAACTAAATAAATCAAAACTGCAGCCAATGTATGTATTTTTATGTTATGATTTGGGCTCAGATCAGTTGTTGGTCTCCAGAGCTGATGACGTGGCTCGCAGTCCTGCTTCAGTCTGTTTATGTGAACAGTAGTTAGACACAAAATTGTCTCAAGGAAATCTTCACATAAAAACACGAGATCATGGACTTTTCTTCAAAATTTTCTTTCACGTTTGATTGAGTTTCATTTAGTGAGACTTGAATCCACAGCCTCAGTCCTGGAAGCAAAGCCTGTCCGTCCCTCTCAATATGATCCTCTCAGAAATTATTCACTTTTCCCCACTGGATTTCTGAGTGGTTCATTGCTGATGCAGGAAGGTCTAAGGACGCTTCCTATGGACCAATGGCTCCTAGTATGTGTTTGTCATTATTGCATATCCTGTGTTCAAACTGTTTGATTGTCTGATTTAGTGTTGGTGAATCCACAACATTCTAACGTCCTGAAAAAGGTTGGGGAACACTCCTATAAAGTGAACTCCGCTTGTGGTTTTAGTGCCTACATTAAACCAAAGAGACAATCCGGACTTTTGACTGAATGTTTGTGACAAATGGGACGCCTGGATGCACAGAAACCATTGAAAGCCCTTGAAAACAAACATTGCGTCACATTTAAACGTCTTTGACAGATTTGAGCATAAAAGAACCACAGTCTTGTATTTATGTACAGGTGGAACAGAAAAAACATCCTGCACCAGACTGTTCAATAAAAACACATTAATATCAAAAATTTCAATCTGTTTTCTAATCTGATGTTTGAGGAAATAACAGATCCATGAACAGAAACATCCTTGAATTAGAAAATGTGTCATTAAACTGTGATCACAATCCTTTCACATGAAACAAGAACCAGGTGCAACCTTCTGCAATACTTTTTGTTTTATTTTTTCTTTACTTTCCTTCAAACTTTCCATCCGAATTCTACATCAACCATATGAGCCCTGTTTCCATCAGCTCTACTCTACTCTACTCTACTCTACTCTACTCTACTCTACTCTACTTCATCTCCCCCGATTGGAAGTGTTTCCATCATCCTTGTTTAACCCTTTTGGCCCTGGTTCTATCCAGACCAAGCTGGTACTAAAGTGTTCTAACTGACAGTGATTGGTCAGAGTGCTGCTAGAAGCCATGGTTACCAAGGAACAGGTTTGTTGTGGGTATGTTGTTAGGATACGGTACAGATACTGCAGTGTACTGGAAACACAACCAGGTAGAGTGGAGAAGAGTAGAGTAGTAGAGTACAGCTAAATAGAGTAGAGAGTAGAGTATAGGGCGGGCGGAGACAGGGCTTAAGATCTGCAATGACTGTACTGGAGAGCAGACACTGAGAACAAACACACTTTTAAATCCATGTTAAGTTGACTTTGTGAATAAAATATTCATGTGAGTGATGACTCCAAATGTTTGTGATGCCTCAGGAGAAGACGACAAACCTAATTCGTGATTTATCAACATTAGTGATCTGAGGCCAATCTGACATTAGCTCAATGACAAAGAATAGCCACACATGTATGTCACATTAATTAAACATTTGAGAAATGTGTTTGTGCAAGGCTCTAACAGCAAAGAGGCGTGTCTTTGTGTGAGAAAGGTGTGTTACTAATGAAGGATCCTCTTAACACAGAAGGAGACCTCAGAGGTGTGAGTGAAAGAGAGGAGGAAGAGGAGTGAGTGGAAGAGAGAAAGAAGAGGAGTGAGTGGGAGAGAGGAAGAGAGGAAGAAGAGGCTTGAGTGGAAGAGAGGAGGAAGAGAAGTAAGTGGGAGAGAGGAAGAAGTAGAGGAAGATGCAAGGGAGGCAAGAGTTGTGATCGGTTTGGTTTCGTTTACATGAAAACTATTTTTCAGGGGGGTGCGAGGCGGGGGACTCTTTCACAGCAGTCTGAAAAAAAGGTGGGAATTATCTGGCTGCAATGACACTTAACCCCACTTTGCTCAAAGCCCCCACTGAAAGATCAAGGCTATGCTCACACTCAGAGAGCAGCCGTCCTCCTGTGGACTCACCACCTGCAGAGGGTCAGTGAGGGGCTGGTGCTATGAGACTTGGGTGGCATCTCTGACTGCCACCCCCCTGACCCAGAAATGGATTAAAGGGTAGAAAATGGATGGATGGATGGATGGATGGATGGATGGATGTCACACCGGTCTCCGCCTTTGAAACTAATGTGCAACTATTTCCGCCATCTGTGGGCATTTTCAAAATGGCCACTGCACAGGGCAGGAACTTAATGAAAAAACACCTTTGCGCATGCATTAGCTGTCACAAGCCCCATTCATTTGACGCGTGCCTTCAAAAGTCCACAGCGGCCAAACTAGACTGGTCCAAAATTAAATACTCCCCTCAGCATTGACACACATCTAAAATGTAGCATTGCGCCAAGAGCCGACTTTTAGACCATCCTGTAAAGCCGTTTTCAAGACGCCATACAAAAGCATTGGATAATTCTCTTTCTGGGTCCACCCCCACCGGCTTGGAGTGGTATTGCAAGTATGTCAGCGCACATGCTCAAGGATCTTTTTGAGCCAGGACTCGTCCCCACTGGTTCTGGACTAATCTTGGTTTAAAGCAGGGTCAGCAATTGTTTTTTACCATAGAAACACAGTTTACTTTCAACAAACTGTTTGAACTGTATCAAAAACTGTTACAATCACTCAGTAAAAGTAAGAAAAAGTCTTATAAAATCTTTTATCTTTTAATAAATCCGGTTGCAAATGTATCATGTTTTGTGGCAATTTCCCCGAATTACACTGGTTTCAACAAAAGCAGCCAAAATGACTGTAGTTTCAGAATTTTGGGAGTCTGAGTGTTGAGATTTTTTTTGTTTGCAAATAAATGTACAGTACATGGACAGTTTAAAGTCCAGGCGAGCAGCGTGTGGAAACCACTGCCAAGTTCCACAATTCAGACCATGTTTTTTCATCCTATTTTGAATGTTGGGTTTTAAGTAACTATTGCAGGAAGAGAACCGTTATATTATCTTGTTTTTGAATGACTCCTCTGTGGTCAGATTGATATACTGATGCTGATGGAGGCATTGATTCATAAGGTTTTTAAAATGATCTGTAATCAAACACATTTTTAAACATGAAATACATTTACACAGAAGAGACAAGGCCAAAGTCTTGACAATGGAGGAGTACATCAGGTGATCCGTGGGTCTCAGCTTCCTATTGGGGGACCTTCTTCCCATTCAAAAGACAAATTTTGTTTTAAATTGTTCATCTCTATGACCTCATTTCTCATTTTTTACATATCCTTAAGGCCAGTGGTGTCAACTGAACACCAAGGACCACATAATGAAGTTCCGACCAAAGCATACGACCAATGGAAAGCCACAGATTGGTGCAAATTGTCAACCATTAATGTTTTCCATTGAGTGTAAAAAGATTAAGCTGGTCCTACAAAGTACCAGTGCCAATTTTGGCACAATGTCTATGGGTTGCCTTTGCCTCCAGGCCATAATTTGAACATGCTTGCTGATGTCCAGTTCTGTTGGATCTAGTTCTACCCCTTCCTTGACAAAGCCTCTCACGTCCAAAGAATGTACACATGAGACCCGCAGCCTTGAATCCTCATCTTTTACCCTTTTCTACTCGTTCAAGTGACTTTGTTGACATGTGCGTTCTGTCCTCCCCAGTAGATTTTGTCGTTGCGCCTCCTCCTCCTCCACTGGCACAGCAGCAGCATCCTGAACGTCTTCTGGAACGTCTTGTTGCACAGAGCGTAGCACATGGGGTTGATGGTGCTGTTGACGTAGCACAGCCAGTAGCCCAGGTGCCACAGCCAGGTTGGGATGCACTCGCCGCAGAAGGTGGAGATCAGAACCATGATGTTGTATGGCGTCCACGTCAGTATGAACGCCAGCAGGATCGCACTCAAGGTCTGGGCTGCTTTCTTCTCCTTCACAAGCACCATTCGTTTCCTCTTGGTAATTTGGTTCTTCATGATGGGATCTACAGGTTTGGAAGTGGTGGAAGAGGATGGCGAGGGATTACTTTTGGCTACCACCTCTGTCTCAGTCTTGCTCGGAGACGGGTCGCGACTGGGAGGACCTTTCCCTTTAGATCCCAGTTTGAACCTGTATGCAATGCCCTTTTTCCCGTTTCTTTTGGAAGGCGAGGAGAAGTATGGCTCGTCCCCTCCGTAGTCGGCTACTTGCCCGTTCTTGCTGCTTTGTGTTTGGTCTTTGAAGGAGCCGTGCGGCGTATCTATGGACACATGATGCTCGTCTTCCTCAGAGGAAGTGTAGCTGTTGAAGGAGGTGGTCACCTGTTCGGATTTAGTCCATGCCTCGTCCGAGCGCGTGGTGGTTTTGGTGGCGTTGCTTTGGTTGGAAGACGACCAGGAGGCTTGGCTGCGTTCTGCTTTCTCACGATGGAACTGGAAGCACGAATGAATTAGTTTCTTTTGAGTTCTGGTCCCCTCCTGGACGCTCTCACTGGTCAATCCCTGCAACTCAGCCAAATCCTTAGTCCGTTTTTGAGTTTCTTTGTAGATGCGGCAGTACAGGATGGTCATAACAGAAACGGGGATGTAGAAAGCGGCGATGGCGGTGCCGAACGTGATCACAGGCTCTGTCAAAAACTGAATCTGGCACTGGTCATGCTGCACAGTGCGCTCGCCAACAAAGTACTGCCAGCAAAGAATGGGAGGAGCCCATAGCACAAATGACACTGTCCATGCCATCCCTATCATAATGGCGGCTCTCTTAGGAGTCCGCTTGGCCCTGTACGTCAGTGGCCGTGTAATGGAAAAGTACCTGTCGAAACTGATGACGAGCAGGTTCATAACCGAGGCATTGCTCGCGACATAATCCACTGCCAACCACAAATCGCACGCTATATTTCCCAAAGACCAATACCCCATTAAGATGTATGTAGTGTACAAATTCATAGACAACACTCCGATGATGAGATCAGCACAGGCTAAACTCAGCAAATAGTAATTGTTGACCGTCTTGAGCTGGCTGTTGACTTTGAAAGAAACTAATACCAGTACGTTGCCAACAACAGTAATGAGGCTGACGATGGCAGACACTGTAGCTATAGCGATTGCCTCCCAGAGGTTGTGTGGAGCGCTGTGGACGTGGGAGGAGTTGGTGAGCGAGCTGTTTGCAAAGTCCGTATCCACATTGTGGGGTTCAAAGTCACTGGTGAAGTTTGACAGGTCACGGAAGATACTCCTCTGGGGATCCATGTGGGACGACAACAACACCTGCAAAGATACAAAGGGGAAATTTGAATGTATTTATCATTAGAGCTTATTTTCTACAGGCTGCGAGACAGTTTTTGGCACATAAGAGACAGAGCTGTTTGAAGGAGAAAGCAGAAGAAGAGCTCTTTTAATCAGAATACTTCCCCTGTTTTTATTCATTGTGAATATTAACCCTTTGTGCTCAAAGCAGTCGAAAATATACAGTGACTTGGCTTTCCACAAGCGTCTCCCGAACATTTTTTAACACGGTTTTCTTCAATGTTTCAGATAATAGACTTTAAAGCAGCTCTGCTTGTGTTCAAGACTCTCCATGGCCTTGCACCAAACAAAATCTGTGACATGTTAGTGTCATATGAATAAACTCAGACACTGTGGAGCTCAGGGACTGGCCTACTCCTGGGAGCCAGGACTCAACACTCTTAGACAGGCTTCTTCTGTGACAATGTTCAAATCCAGTGTGTGTGTGTGTGTGTGTGTGTGTGTATGTGTGTGTATGTGTGTGTGTGTGGGTGGCTGATAATGTTGTTGTGTTTGTTTCATTTTTGCATTTTCGTTAATCAATTTTTCCTATGTCCACTCAATTGATCATTAATAAATGACACAATATCTGTAACGGCATATGCATTTATTTATAGGTATAAACGTTCGGAAAAGTTTTGTGTATATAAATGTATGATATGACTATTATTTGGTTCGGTTTTACGACTTTATTCAATATTTTTGAAAGTTCAAGAGGAACTTTGAATACCCCGCGTTTGTTTCCCTACGGAGATGTTTTGAAAGACTCCACTGTTATGGTGCCTCGCGCTCACGTGTCCGGGTAAAGTTGACAGCATGGAGAGCAGAGGCAGAACCGGGAGAGGAGACCCTCACAGGGAAGAGCACCGAGGCCGCGCCCGTGGGGGGCATCCCCGCGGTAAGACCAAGAGAGAGCACTACCGGGCCCGGGGGAAAGGAGCAGGCCGTGCTGCAGACTTCAGACCCCGGGTAAGAAACCAGGCAAGCGGCCAGAGCTCCGCGCTGTTACCGCCAAACTAATCATAACTAAAGCCTAGTGTGTAGTCGTGTGGCGCGGAGCTTCAGAAGCTAAATAGAGTAATTAATCTTCTAGACTAGAGCAGTGTTTCCTAACCTTTATGAGTCGAGGCACACATTTTTGAAATTGCTAGTAAAAATATATGGCATCTGAAACTTAAACAAAAAAACTTTTTTTTTTTTCTTTATTCTTTACTCTTTACATGTGTTTAACGATATACCAAACAATACATCAAAGGATTGAAATATACAGTTCACATGTCAGAATAGGAGCATGTTGAAGACCGAGTCTTATTGTTCATGCCCCTAAAGCAAAAAAGAAAAAAAAATAACACTTATTTTGATGATGATGAGCGCCTCAAAAAAATAAATAAAAATACAATCTACACACATTTGCTTATATACAATATACACACATTTAGTTTCCTCACAGTATAATTACTATTGTTATTATTCTCTGTTTTTTGAAATATGTATTGGTCAGTGATTAACACACATTTTACTTTATTTTAACCTCTAATTCCAAATATTTTGTACATGCATATACACACACACACAAATATGCACACATCAAAGTATGTACACATACACACACCCACACACAGGCATGCACATATCAAAGTATGTACACATACACACACACAGGCATGCACATATCAAAGTATGTACGCATACACACACACAGGCATGCACATATCAAAGTATGTACGCATACACACACACAGGCATGCACATATCAAAGTATGTACACATACACACACAGGCATGCACATATCAAAGTATGTACACGTACACACACACACACACGCACACAGGCATGCACATATCAAAGTATGTACACATATGCACATAAATCTACATACAAATAC
Organism: Knipowitschia caucasica; assembly: GCA_964034765.1. Taxonomy (NCBI): domain Eukaryota; kingdom Metazoa; phylum Chordata; class Actinopteri; order Gobiiformes; family Gobiidae; genus Knipowitschia; species Knipowitschia caucasica. Next base: position 29,944,310 of record OZ035839.1, read on the forward strand.
ATTCATATCCATACATATTCATCTACACATATCTATATTTGTCCATTAAGTATAAAGTATACATGCGTTTCATTTGGTCTATGGTGTGATGTGATTGAAGATCGTTGCCCAAACTGTTCCAGAGCCTGATTCCAGAAACAACAAAGCCTCTTTGTTTTAGTGACGTGCGGGTAAATGGTACACAAAAGTTTCCTTTCCTCCTGCTGTCTTCAGTGATTAAAATGAATTTCCTGTAAATGTGCTCAGGAACCAATTGATTTCTGATTTTCCACATGGCTAATATAGTTTTTAACTGAAAAAGATCTGAAAATTTTAAGGTGTTATGTTTAATGAAAAGATCATTGGTGTGGTCTCTTGGACCTTTGTGATTAATGATTCTTATTGCTTTCTTTTGGAGCAGGAAAACTTGATTTGTGAAACTCTTGCAAGCATTGCCCCAGACCTCAATACAATACAGAAAATATGGCACAATTATAGATGTATAAATCCTGAACAATGCTTTCTCATCAAATATATGTTTAACCTTATATAAAATACCAATGGATTTACTAATTTTATTATTTATATAGTTAATGTGACTTTTCCAATTAAGTTTATTGTCTAACTTGACACCCAAAAATTTTATTTCTGAAACATTTTCAATAGTTGTATTTCCGATAATAATTTCTTTCTGTTCTGAATGTTTTCTAGTTCCAAAAATCATACATTTAGTTTTTTTCCAATTTAGATATAAATAATTGCTATCAAACCATGTTTTTAGTTGTGTCATTTCAACTTCCATGTCTGTTATTAATGCGTCTAAATCATTTCCAGCTTTGCAAACGGTGGTGTCATCTGCAAATAAAAGAAAGTCCATGTTTTTGGTAATTTCATGAATATCATTAATGAATAAAATAAAAAGTTTTGGGCCAATTATGGAACCTTGAGGAATCCCAGATATGATTGTTTTACAGTCAGAGTTACTGCCATTTATTTGAACATATTGCTGTCTGTTAGTTAGATAGCTTTCCAGCCATTTATGGATCTGGCCTCTTATGCCATAATTATTTAGTTTTGTTAACAATAGTTTATGATCCACCGTGTCAAAAGCTTTCTGTAGATCTAAAAAAATACTAACCAAGTATTGCTTTTTGTCAATAGCTGCCAATATTTCATCTGTTAGATGAATGAGTGCAAGAGAAGTTGATCTGTTTGATCTGAATCCGTACTGGTGTTCAAAAAGTAAATTACTCTTGTACAAAGTAATTCTCATCCATGGGTATTGAAGAGTCAAACAAATAAGCACAATTTATTTATTGTCTCGTGTGTGACTCGTGTTGTTCTTTCTCGGCAACGGCTGTAATTTTCGATTATTTGGTTATTCTTTCAGTCAGTGAATATGTGATTTTTCTGTATTGGACCAAATCAAAGCACTGTGATGTTTCCCCTGAGAACAGCTTCAGAGAGAGGACTGTTACCATGGATCTATAATAATAACGTACTGTTGCTCATTAGAGTGTTTGATTGAAAGTATTTGCCTTGTGTCTCTTCTTGCCTCGGCTCTACCTGGTTTTGTGTTCACTATGCTTTAGTATCTGGTACCAAATCCTAGCAACCTACCCACTACAAGCCAGTATCCGGGGAAATTCCTGGCCAATCACTGTCAGGTAGAACCCTGACGTACCAGCTTGGCCTGGATCGAACCAGGGCCAAGAGCGACAAAAGAAGGATCTGGTGGACAAGAGTAGAGTGTAGAGCTGCAACTAACGATTATTTTGTAATCGATTAATCGAGTAATCGCTTGGCTGTGAATTGTGTAGAAAAAAAAAAAATTTCATCACAAAAAGCTAAAGTGGCAACACTCGAGGACGTATTGATGGCGTAAACTTAAAGTAAATGTTTGTAACAGGCTCTTTGTGCTAATTCTGCTATCTGATTGGATGAGACAGACAGATATTCATGAAATTATAAAAACAAAGTCGGTTTTAATCAAAAATACTAAATTTTTATGTCATTTTTGCTCTGTTTGAGTCCGTGTGAACCAGAAAACGATTAATCGATTACTAAAATAGTTGTCGACTATTTCAATAATCGATTAGTCGTCGATTAATCGATTAGTTGTGGGCTGGTGGAAGCCGGCCTATGACTCACTATTTGTTCCTCTCCCAAAGCCCCACCGTATCCCCCACAGGTTCAGCTTCAGTTCTCTTGGTGTCCCCCCCCACAACAACACTGGCCTCTGCTGCGGTGCTATGGTAGCTCAGTGTTGTTCAATGGAAACTGCAGTGTTATGTGAGAATAGGGACCACTGTGATTGCAATCATTGTAGAATCTGAGCGTCAGGAGCCTCTGATTGCAATCACACATGTCCTGCTGTGTCTGTCTGCTGTTTGATGTCATGAGGAGAAATAATAATAATAATAATGCATCGGTTTTATATAGCGCTTTTTTGGACACTCAAAGACGCTTCACATGTGTCATTATTCATTCACTCCATACACGGTGGTGATAAACTACTGCTGTAGCCACAGCTGCCCTGGGGCACACTGACAGAAGCGAGGCAACCAGTATGCGCCATCGGCCCCTCCGACCACCACCAACCATTCATACACACACCAGACTCATTCTAGGCAATGGGGGTGAAGTGTCTTGCCTAAGGACACAACGGCAGTTTGGCACTTTACAGCCGCAGCCGCCCCACTGTGGCTGGTGTTCCCAGAGGTTAAGTGTCTTGCCAAGGGCACAACGACAGTAGTCAGTGGGAGTCGATGGTGAAAGTCTTGAGCGGGGCTTGAACCCACGACCTGCTGGCTCAAAGGCCAATGCTCTACCAACTGAGCTACTGCCGAAAAAGACCAATGCAGAAATGTATCTTTATTTTTGTTTACTGAAGGCTGGAGATCCAGAAGTGGCCATAGCAGGTTGAGAGATGAGATGTCTTGGATACATTTAGAGACCATAAAGAAACAATAGGGCGATACGAGAGACGAGAGGGCAAGAGACTAGAGCTGTATTACACCCCCCAAGGCCCATCTCCAGATGTTTATGCTCTTGGTCAGGACCAAAGCAGGAGGATTTTACCTATTGTACATGTTTTTAGTTGTAAGGAAAACCAGGTCACCCAGAGGAAATCTACACAGACATGGGGAGAACATTCAAACACCACTCAGACAAAACAAGTCAACAATTTGAAGGTTTAATTATTTTTTTCTATTGTTTTATTGTTTGTATAGCACTGCAGCTCATCAAATGTCATCTCAATGCTAAACATAGAGCAGCTAGCATGGTTTAAGGCTGGCTCACTGGATTGCCCTCGACTGTAGACCACTTAAGAGTGATAGAAGATAAGGGCCTGCAAATTGGATTATATTTCTTAATACGCTATTGCTACACTTAATGGCAATAGTCGCACTGGTCTATTGGACTTGGTTGAACAAAATTACAATTATTTTGTTGCTTAAACTTATGTATTCGGTTATTATTCAAGGAAATACTAAAGATCCATGTGAAATAAAATGCTTATTTCTTTTCTCAGGTCAAATATTTATATGCAATAAAATATGATTAATCACGAAGCCTCTAATTAATTGGATTTTTATTTTATCAAGTCCCGGCCCTAATTTATTTTAGAGCTAAAACAACTCAAGTCACTTGAGTAGGAAAAATATCAGCGTAAGCGCCGCTGCCTCCAGACTTTGTATCGTTTGCCTTGTTTAATAAATTGTAGTCAAAGCTCACCTTTCACAAAGATTATTTGTGTTCTCTAACTTTAGCATAATATAGAAATATAAAAGACTGTATCTCTGTAGTACTCTGTGGTAGCCTCAGCCATATACTACGCTGCCGTGTGCTGGGCCCCGGGCAGCACAGAGCGAGACAGAAGCAGACTGAACAAGCTGGTCCGGAGGGCCAGCTCCACTCTGGGCTGCTCCCTGGACTCTGGAGGAGGTGAGGGACAGGAGGGTGCTAGTCAAAGCCACGTCCATCATTGACAACACCTCCCACTGCACAGGACTGTAGAGGAGCTGAGGAGCTCCTTCAGTGGAAGACTGAGGCACCCTCAGTGTAGGAAGGAGCGCTACCGCAGGGCCTTTATCCCCACCGCCGTCAGACTGTATAACAAGTCACTTTAAGTCACTGCACTAAGACTGATAAAACCTGCACTACTATTGACACTTTTTCTAATTGCCACTTTTGTACATAATATGTCCTGTTTGCAAATTTCTTACTTTTTGGACAATCTTGAGTGTTTCTATCCATGCCAAACGTGACATGTAAATTTCTCCTGTGTGAGATTAATAAAGTATATCATATCTTATCTTATCATAGTGCAAGAAATATCATTATCATTATCAAGTGGTTTATCATTTGATATTGTTTATTTATGATTAACTAAGCAAAAATATGATTTCTTTGATTACTTGATTACTAGATTGCTAAAATATTTGACAGCTATATTTTTTTTATTTTGTTGTTGGGCTATTGTTAAGAACGTGTGTTAAATGTTTTGACGTGGTCAGAAGCATTAAAGAAGACCACTTTTCACAAGATTTTGTGCTAACGAAATGCATAAACATTACTCTTCATACAACATGACCAGTATGAAGTAGTTACTGAAGTAGTCTCTCCCACTCTGGTCTCTCCCACTCTGGTCTCTCCCACTCTGGTCTCTCCCACTCTGACTTTGCCTTTGTGTGGACAGGGCCTAATACTCCTTGCACTAATTCACAAGTGGTCTCTAAGCAGGACGAGTGGGTCAAGGTCCACCGCCGTTTGAAGCCTTCACCAAAACTAATGAGCCCTGAGTCACTTTCCCAACGCGTCACTGAGCTGTCGCTGGTGCAGTCACGGAGCGCCGTCACCGTCACTGCTCTAAAGACACCGTTCACTCAAGACTCCAGACCAAAGATTCATTCAAATTAAATAATGCCAATTAGAATGGTTGTCATGAGTTATTTATAAAACCAAAAGTCAGTAACTACTTCATACTGGTCATGTTGTATGAGAGTAATGTTTATGCATTTCGTTAGCACAAAATCTTGTGCTAACGAAGATTAGCACAATCTTCGTTGTGCTAGTTGGACTCCAGCTAGCACAGAGTGGGAGAGACCAGAGTGGGAGAGACCAGAGTGGGAGAGACCAGAGTGGGAGAGACCAGAGTGGGAGAGACCAGAGTGGGAGAGACCAGAGTGGGAGAGACCAGAGTGGGAGAGACCAGAGTGGGAGAGACCAGAGTGGGAGAGACCAGAGTGGGAGAGACCAGAGTGGGAGAGACCAGAGTGGGAGAGACCAGAGTGGGAGAGACCAGAGTGGGAGAGACCAGAGTGGGAGAGACCAGAGTGGGAGGCGAGAGAGAGACTTTAAGTGTTTTGATTTTGTGCGGGTTTTGCCTTAATGTCACTGTTTTGTAGTCTCACTGCGCCTGTGTTTCTGAAGTGAGTTTTTTGAGATGACAAAAATCTATGTCCAATTTCGTTTTGAAGAGTTTTTTTTTTGAGAATATTTTGCAAAACAGAGATGGACCAGAGATAGAGGGAGACCAGAGTGAGAAATATAGACCAGAGGGAGGGTGACCAGAGAGGGGGAGTTGGGTTACCACAAATTTGATTATCTAGCTCTGCATGTTTTAATTCCACGGGCATAGAAATAACAAAGTGTATTAAAAGCTGAAAGTTATTATTTAATCATATTAAATTGCATTGTGAGAATTGTAAGAAATATCCACCTTCAAAACTAATTGAAATGTAAGCCTTCAGTCCCTCGCTCACCTAAATTCACAATTCTCCTTATTCACAATTGCACAATGAAATGAACTCCTCATGTTTCAGAACGCAGAGGTAAAATGTGATGTAGCCAAAACTCATCACAGCAGAAACTTGAAGAAATATGAAGCCAAATCAGCTGCATGAAAAAAAAGGGTGACCTTTGGGAGACCAGAGAGATGGAGACCAGAGAGATGGAGACCAGAGAGATGGAGACCAGAGAGATGGAGACCAGAGAGATGGAGACCAGAGAGATGGAGACCAGAGAGATGGAGACCAGAGAGATGGAGACCAGAGAGATGGAGACCAGAGAGATGGAGACCAGAGAGATGTAGAAAATGTATCATTAGTCAAGACAAATTAGTAAAAGTGAAACAAAAATATTGCTTAATAAAAAAATTGAGCCCGAGTATCACTTCAAGTAATATTTTAAACATGTAGTCATTAATCTCTGCTTGGTTAAAAGGCTTGTTATGACAACGAGGGGGAGTTTCCCGGAGAAGAATACGTGAGCCGGTCGTTCTCCAGGAGGAAGCTGGAGTCCAACTGGGACCGATATGACGCCTCAGAGACACAGGAAGTGGACCAGGACATGCCCAGCCACCGGGGGGCAGACTACAGCGTCTTACTACAGTCTGCAGGTATGAGGGCTTTGTTATAGGGTACATGTATGATATTATGGGGAGGGTGTCGCTGCTTATACCCGTCTACACATGGACAAGAGGCCACCTGAGGTTGAGATTTCTCCATAGACCTCAGGTCTCTCACTGCATTCTTTCTTTCTCTGGTCTCTCTCTGTCTCTCTCTCTTTGGTCTCTCTCTTTTCTCTCTCTCTGATCTCTCTGGTGTCTCTCTCTGGTCTCTCTTAGCCTATCTTTAGCATGGATCTATAATTATATCTGTATTTATAGCTGTAGACTAAATTCATGTGGGATACCCAGAAAAATGTCACATAGAACTCAATGTAAACTAAAACAGCATGACCTCAGCTAACAGAACATACAACTGTCATAATGGTCGTATTTCGTGGGGATTTTAGTGTCCCTTGTCATCCTGAACTTTTTTTCTTGTTAAATCCTTCAGTTTAATGCAACAAACTCTGCTCGTTTTCTTCCCGCTCTGGCTCCGCTCTAACTCCTGCTCTGATCAGCAGCTCTGATTGGTCAAAGCGCGGCCGAGCCCCTCTGTGCATGTGCATGAGAGCTACACACACGTATTTGGTGCAAAGCATCATGAGAGCTTGTCCACTGCGCAGAACCGGGAGGACCAGACAATGCCCAAATATGGGCGAGTTCCGTTAATCATTCGGTCCCCATGGCTGTCCCATGCGTTACTGAGCACAAGCCATTGATTTGAATAGTACGCCATCTTGGATCACCAGGGCTTGATTTTTAGGTGGAACCCATCCATCCATCCATCCATTTTCTTCCGCTTTATCCGTTGCCGGGTCGCGGGGGCAGCAGTCTAAGCAGAGACGCCCAGACTTCCCTATCCACACACACCTCCTCCAGCTCGTCCGGGGGGACCCCTAGGCGTTCCCAGGCCAGCTGAGAGACATAGTCTCTCCAGCGTGTCCTGGGTCTTCCCCGGGGCCTCCTCCCGGTGGGACGTGCCCGGAACACCTCCCCAGGAAGGCGTCCAGGAGGCATCTTGAACAGATGCCCGAGCCACCTCAACTGGTTCCTCTCGACGTGGAGAAGCAGCGGCTCTACTCCGAGCTCCTCCCGTGTGACCGAGCTCCTCACCCTATCTCTAAGGGAGCGCCCAGCCACTCTGCGGAGGAAGCTCATTTCGACCGCTTGTATCCGCGATCTCGTTCTTTCGGTCATTACCCACAGCCTATGACCATAGGTGAGGGAGGGAACGAAGATTGACCGGTAAATTGAGAGCTTTGCCTTTCGGCTCAGCTCCCTCTTTACCACAACGGTCCGATACAGAGACCGCATCACTGCGCACGCTGCACCGATCCGCCTGTCAATCTCACGCTCCATCCTCCCCTCACTCGTGAACAAGACCCCGAGATACTTGAACTCCTCCACTTGAGGAAGGACCTCTCCACCCACCTGAAGAGGGCAAGGCAACTTTTTCCGGTCGAGCACCATGGCCTCGGATTTGGAGGTGCTGATTCTCATCCCAGCCGCTTCACACTCGGCTGCAAACCGTCCCAGTGCATGTTGCAGGTCCTGGTTCGTTGGAGCCATCAGGACGACATCATCCGCAAAAAGTAGAGATGAAATCCTGTGGTTCCCGAACCGGACCCCCTCCGGCCCCTGGCTGCGCCTAGAGATTCTGTCCATAAATACAGTGAACAGAACCGGTGACAAAGGGCAGCCTTGGCGGAGGCCAACATGCACCGGGAACAGGTCTGACTTACTGCCGGCAATGCGAACACAGCTCTGGCTCCGGTCATACAGGGACCGAACAGCCCTCAGCAGAGGACCCCGGACCCCGTACTCCCGGAGGACCCCCCAAAGGACACCCCGGGGAACACGGTCGAACGCCTTCTCCAAATCCACAAAGCACATGTGGACAGTTTGGGCGAACTCCCATGAACCCTCGAGTATCCGATGGAGAGTATAGAGCTGGTCCAGTGTTCCGCGACCGGGACGAAAACCACACTGCTCCTCCTGAATCCGAGATTCGACCATCGGACGTAGCCTCCTCTCCAGTACCTTGGAGTAGACCTTACCGGGGAGGCTGAGGAGTGTGATCCCACGATAATTGGAACACACCCTCCGGTCCCCCTTCTTGTAGAGAGGGACCACCACCCCGGTCTGCCACTCCATTGGCACCGCCCCCGATCGCCACGCGATGTTGCAGAGACGTGTCAGCCAAGACAGTCCTACAACATCCAGAGACTTTAGATAGTCAGGACGGATCTCATCCACTCCCGGCGCCTTGCCACCATGGAGGCTGCCAACCACCTTGGTGACCTCGGCCAGGGAGATGGAAGTATCCGCCCCAACATCCTCAGCCTCTGCCTCCTGGACGGAGGACGTGACGGGGGGATTGAGGAGAACCTCGAAGTATTCCTTCCACCGCCCGACAATATCCCCAGTCGAGGTCAGCAGCCCTCCACCCCACCATACACGGTGTTGGCAAAGAACTGCTTCCCCCTCCTGAGGCGCCGGACGGTTTGCCAGAACCTCTTCGAGGCCGACCGATAGTCATGCTCCATGGACTCTCCGAACTCCTCCCAGTCCCGGGTTTTTGCCTCTGCAACAGCCCGGGCCGCGGCACGTTTGGCCTGCCGGTACTGGACAGCTGCCTCAGGAGTCCCACGAACCATCATTGCTCGATAGGACTCCTTCTTCAGCCTGACGGCATCCCTTACTGCCGGTGTCCACCACCGGGTTCGGGGATTGCCGCCGGGACCAGCACCAGAGACCTTGCGACCACAGCTACGAGCCGCCGCATTGGCGATAGAGGAAGAGAACATGGTCCACTCGGACTCAATGTCCCCCTCCTCTGCCGGGACCTGGGAGAAGCTCTCCTGGAGGTGTGAGTTGAAAGTCCGTCTGACAGGGGGCTCACCAAGACGTTCCCAGCAAACCCTCACTACACGCTTGGGCCTGCCAGGTCTGACCGGCCTCCTGCCCTGCCAGCGGATCCAACTCACGACCAGGTGATGATCGGTTGACAGCTCCGCCCCTCTCTTCACCCGAGTGTCCGAGACACGCGGTCGAAGGTCAGATGATCATCGACCTCCGGCCTAGGGTGTCCTGGTGCCACGTGCACTGATGGACACCCTTGTGCTCGAACATGGTGTTCGTGATGGACAGGCCGTGACTGGCACAGAAGTCCAACAACTGAACACCGCTCGGGTTCAGATCAGGGGGGCCGCTCTTCCCGATCACCCCTCTCCAAGTGTCACTGGCATTTCCCACATGGGCGTTGAAGTCCCCCAGGAGAATAACGGAGTCCCCGGGCGGTGCACTGTCCAGTACCCCTCCCAAGGACTCCAAGAAGGCCGGGTACTCTGCACTACCGTTAGGCCCGTAGGCCGTCACAACAGTGAGAGACTTGTCCCCCACCCGGAGGCGGAGGGACGCGACCCTCTCATTCACCGGGGAGAACTCCAACACGTGGCGGCTGAGATGGGGGGCAATGAGTATGGCCACCCCAGCTCGCCGCCTCTCCCCGCGGGAAACACCAGAAAAGTGGAGTGTCCAACCCCTCTCAAGGAGTTGGGTTCCAGAGCCCAAGCTGTGTGTGGAGGTGAGGCCGACTATCTCTAGTCGGTATCGCTCAACCTCCCCCACAAGCTCGGGCTCCTTCCCCCCCAGTGAGGTGACGTTCCACGTCCCAAGAGCCAGATGTTGGGTGTGTGGACTGGGTCGTCGAGGTCTCCGCCTTCGACTGCTGCCCAGTCCTCTCTGCACCTCGCCACCACGGACCCCTCTGCAGGTGGTGAGCCCACAGGAGGGACTGCCCACGTCATCCCTTCGGGCTGAGCCCGGCCGGGCCCCGTGGGCTAAGGCCCGGCCACCAGGCGCTCGCTTGCGAGCCCCGACCCCAGGCCTGGCTCCAGGGTGGGGCCCCGGCTGCGCCATGCCGGGCGACGTCACGGTTCTCATTGTCGTGCTGTCCATGGTTGGCTTCGGACTGCGCTTCGTCTGACTCGTCACTTGAGACCTGTCTGCCATGGGAGACCCTACCAGGGGCATGAAGCCCCAGACAGCATAGCTCCCAGGATCATCCGAGTGCTCAAACTCCCCCACCACGTTAAGGTGGCAGTCCAAGGGGGGCAGGTGGAACCCATTAAACTTATTAACTTTAGTTTTTTAATTTTGTATAATTGATGGAGCAACACAGTCAAAGACGTCCTGGCCCGACTCTCTCTGTGAACAGAGGATGTGAGAAACATTTGGTGTCACTGTTGTCACAACGTCATTTAAAAGTGAGAGGACAGACTTCACACACTCAAGTCAAGTGCTATCTATTACAGAGACCTTAGACACAAGATAATTTTCCCGTCACATACCGTACACCTGGAAATACTTTCACTCTTTTCATAGATTTTTTTTGTCTTTAAGGAACAAATGCATTACTTTTGTTTTTTAGAGAGAGAGAGACCAGAGAGAGAGAGTTCAAAGACCTACTATTATTATTCTTATTGAACTTTGACCAGGAAAAACCCACTAAGGTTTCAGAATCTTGAACCCCCAGAGCAAGGCTGCAGGAGTGGGGTCAGGAAGGGGGTTTTAAAGGGGACTATTGTACATTTTTAGGGGGAAACCGGAGCACCCAGAGGAAACCTAAAGAGAGAGACCAGAGAGAAAGAGAAGGGTGAGAGAGAGAAACAAGACAGACCGGAGAGAGGGAGAATGGAGAGGGAGGTGATCCGGATCTGTGTCACCTCCTGGAAACTTGAAATCATTCATCATTTCACTGCATGTAACGTCTGGTTCTGGTCCCTGTGTTTGCGATTACAATCGGTTGAATTCCATCTGACAATCAGCGAGCGCGGGAGGTGGGCGTTGTAGTTAGTTGTGGGTGACGTCAAGAATTTGGGTAGAACGGGCAGGTTGTAGTTTGGAAATGGCAGATGTAATGCGATAGTAAGTATTAAGGTCTGATTCTATCAAGAAATTGAAGCCGGTGGTCTGTCGAGTTGCGTCGCTTGTCGAGTTGAGCTGCCTCAGCTGTTTATGATGTAATGCAGTGTTGTGCCAGTTCACAGCTTTTCTGAACTAGTTCAAGTTCAGTTCATACATGCTCAAAGTGAACAGTTCACGTTCAAAGTTCACAATTTAAATTCTGAACTAATTCAAAGTTCAGTTCATTTAACTTTTTTCGTGAGATATTCAAATAAATACTTTTTTTCACACTAAGAGCTAGAAATCACGTGATATACAGTGCCTTGCGAAAGTATTCGGCCCCCTTGTACCTTTCAACATTTCGCCACATTTCAGGCTTCAAACATAAAGATATAAAAATTTAATTTTTTGTCAAGAATCAACAACAAGTGGGACACAATCGTGAAGTGGAACGAAATTTATTGGATAATTTAAACTTTTTTAACAAATTAAAAACTGAAAAGTGGGGGGTGCAATATTATTTGGCCCCCTTGCACTAATACTTTGTAGCGCTAACCTGGCAAGAGCCAGATTGATGATTGTGTAGAACTCTAACGTGTTCTCCGCGATATCAATCTGGGATTTCTCCCGGAGAATCCTTTCGGGGAAAGGAGGGGTAAGCAGCAGAATACTTGAAGCTGATTGGGCGAAGTGACGCTGTGTGCCCGCCTACCAAGGTTGCCGTCCAGAAATGTACAAAGCGCCTCTCGCTGTTCATCTTTCAAAAAAGAAATTGGAGATTCTGCTAAAACTGACTTTGCGTCCGTCCTCCTGCGTAGCAATGTTTGTTTTGCTTCGGCCCGGCACTTCTTGCTTTCGTCAAACCCGGATACCCCGCCCTAAACCCCCAGACTGGCGCGTGATTGGCTCGCACACCCAGTGGTTTGACTCGAAAAGTGTAAGCGGGAGCGGTACAAGATGTATTCTCGAGTGTTTGTGAACTCACAAATACCGCGAGAATTCAGCTTGCAGGCAAGGTTATTGTAGCGCCACCTTTTGCTGCAATTACAGCTGCAAGTCGCTTGGGGTATGTCTCTATCAGTTTTGCACATCGAGAGACTGGAATTCTTTCCCATTCTTCCTTGCAAAACAGCTCGAGCTCAGTGAGGTTGGATGGAGAGCGTTTGTGAACAGCAGTCTTCAGCTCTTTCCGCAGATTCTCGATTGGATTCAGGTCTGGACTTTGACTTGGCCATTCTAACACCTGGATACGTCTATTTGTGAACCATTCCATTGTAGATTTGGCTTTATGTTTTGGATCATTGTCCTGTTGGAAGATAAATCTCCGTCCCAGTCTCAGGTCTTTTGCAGACTCCAACAGGTTTTCTTCCAGAATGGTCCTGTATTTGGCTCCATCCATCTTCCCATCAATTTTAGCCATCTTCCCTGTCCCTGCTGAAGAAAAGCAGGCCCAAACCATGATGCTGTCACCACCATGTTTGACAGTGGGGATGGTGTGTTCAGGCTGATGAGCTGTGTTGCTTTTACGCCAAACATATCGTTTTGCATTGTGGCTAAAAAGTTCAATTTTGGTTTCATCTGACCAGAGCACCTTCTTCCACATGTTTGGTGTGTCTCCCAGGAGACTTTTTAGATTTGCAGTGGTCTGATACTCCTCTTGCACAGTGCTCCTTGAGATGTTTAAAGCTTGGGAAATCTTTTTGTATCCAAATCCGGCTTTAAACTTCTCCAAAACAGTATCTCGGACCTGCCTGGTGTGTTCCTTTGTCTTCATGGTTCTCTCTGCGCTTTAAACAGAACCCTGAGACTATCAAAGAGCAGGTGCATTTAAACGGAGACTTGATTACACACAGGTGCATTCTATTTATCATCATCAGGCATTTAGGACAACATTGGATCATTCAAAGATCCTCACTGAACTTCTGGAGTGAGTTTGCTGCACTGAAAGTAAAGGGGCCGAATAATATTGCACGCCCCACTTTTCAGTTTTTTATTTGTTAAAAAAGTTTAAATTATCCAATACATTTCGTTCCACTTCACGATTGTGTCCCACTTGTTGTTGATTCATGACAAAAAATTAAAATGTTATATCTTTATGTTTGAAGCCTGAAATGTGGCAAAATGTTGAAAGGTTCAAGGGGGCCGAATACTTTCACTGTATATTTATATATATTATTTACTGACTCCAAAACAGACAAAATTTACATGGGTTTTCAATGGGAGCAAACTGAGTTGTCCCACCTCTGCTCATAAGTACTACAAACAGTAATACACTGCAGTGCGTGTGTCTATACTTTATGTCAAATAAAGGCTCTGTGTCGCTGACTTACCCTTTGTTGCCATCACGACTCGGGCACATGTGAGTCCCAACAACCCATGAACAGCACTAGCATACAGCGCCGCACCGCAACACGGAGTTGGGGTGCGTTCACAAACGGTGGAAACCGTGGGAGTTTTAAATTTTCGGCGGAGAATACTAGAGGGAGGAACTTTCTCTCGTTGCGTTTCAAAAGAGAAAACAGATGTCACTCAGTTTTCAATGGAAAGCAAATTTTCTGCCGTTTATGACATATAATGTGAACTAATTCACGTTCAAGTTCTTTATTAAAAAATGTGTTGCGTTCAGTTCACCGTTCATGAAAAAATGAGCGTGTTCATTGAACGCGTTCTTCTGAACTCGTTCACGCACAACACAGATGTAATGCAAACCTGCGCAGGCTCGTTTCACGGCAGCCGAAGTAATCCAAGATGGCGAACATAAAGTCTATGAATTGCTTGAAAAGTTTAAATACGAATGAAATAAGACACAAATGTCACTTTTAATGCAATTTGAGGCGAGATGTTGATGGTTTCATGTTGTTATATGTGGGTTTTAAGAGTCAAAGTTTTGTGTAATGTTTGGTTTAAGTAGTCAACTGCTACTGTCTGATAGCGGTACCTTTCCTGTCGAGTTGAGCGGCGGCATACGTAATTTTACTGACGTAGGCCGATGACGCGTCCTGTGGCCGATGACGCGTCCTATGGCGTCAGCTACAGGTTGTCAACACCTACCAGACCAGTCGACAACCCGACTGGCCTGTTGGGTTGTTAATGGAAATAATAACCAAACTCTAAGTTGGTTAACTTTAACTTGGTCTAACTTTACACGAGACTTTGACTCTAAAAACCCAGATATAACAACATGAAACCATCAACATCTCGCCTCAAATTGCATTAAAAGTGACATTTGTGTGTTATTTTCGTATTTAAACTTTTTACACAATTCACAAACTTTATGTCCGCCTTCTTGGATTGCTTCAGCTGCCGTTAAACGTGCATGCGCAGGTTTGCATTACATCATAAACAGCTGAGGCTCGAGAAGCGGCGCAACTTGACAGAACACCGGAGCATGAGGAATGTTTAGCAAATGTAATTGCTGGCAAAGATTGTGGAGCTAATCCCCACGGGCTCCGTCAGCGGCAAAGGAGATGGCTAGGCTAAATGCTAACGACTCACTTTGGGGCATTACATACGTCACGATAAACTCAGATCCAATTGTTTCAATCTGCAAAAGGAGTTAAGCCCTCCCACCTGTAAACGGAGCTCAATGGAGCACCTCCAGACCTTAGTACGAAATGTAATTTGTACTATAGTGTGGTACAACCAGGCTAACGTAGACAAGCCTGTGGTGGTATCTCTCGAAGTCAAACCATTTAAACAAAACAAAGCTGATTAGTCCAGTGAGTCTAGTTTCATGTTTGCTTTAATTAAACCCTGTTTCCTAAGGGACCATGGCTGTCACCGATTGGTCCAGATCATCGCACTTCATGGACTCTTTCTAAGAATTTAGCCACATGTTTATGTCCCCTGGAGCAGTACTGCTCTGTCTGTGTTAGTGCAATATGAACCAAGTCAGACTCTGAGGAGCACAGGGACTTCCCTCCTGCTGAAAAGTTGAAAATGTGAGACAGGCTTCTAATCGGTTCTCTTTTACCGTAACGGATGGAGAATTGTATCTTCCCTCTTTTTAATGTACATTGATTATGTAGGATTTTATTGTCTTATGTAATTGTGTCTTGTTTTGTTAAGCACTCTGAGTTGCCTCGTGTATGAACTGTGCTATACAAATAATCTTGCCATGCCATTTAGCGTCCTCAAAGCCCACGCTTACAATGATGGCTTACAATTATTCCAAGCCTTTCCTCAATTAGAGACTGTGACGTGCGCACATTTTCCAGCACTGCGGGTCAGACACTAATCAAGATCTGTCCTCATCAGTGCAACACATTGGAACGACCAGAGAGAGAGAGACCAGAGAGAGAGGGAGAGAGACCAGAGAGAGAGAGAGACCAGAGAAAGACCAGAGAGAGAGAGACCAGAGAGAGAGAGAGACCAGAGAGAGAGACCAGAGAGAGAGACCAAAGAGAGAGACCAAAGAGAGAGACCAAAGAGAGAGACCAAAGAGAGAGACCAGAGAGAGACCAAAGAGAGAGACCAGAGAGAGACCAGAGAGAGAGACCAGAGAGAGAGAGAGGGCAGAGAGAGAGAGCAGAGAGAGAGAGCAGAGAGAGAGAGCAGAGAGAGAGAGAGCAGAGAGAGAGAGACACCAGAGAGAGAGAGAGCGGGACCATAGAGAAAGACTAGGGAGGAAGAGAGAGAGAGACCAGAGAGAGAGAGAGACCAGAGGAACACATCACGTCACAACCGTCTGTTCTCCATGGATTTCAATGAGACATTTGTTGAACGTTTATTCTCACTTTTAAAAAATATGTTTAGAAGTTTGTTAGCCGGTTTGTGTTTTGTAGTCAATGTCATGGCTGTAACGAGATACAGTGGTCCCTCACTCTAACATGGTTTCACCTTTGCAGTTTCCCGCGTTTTTCGTACATTTGTGCTTTTATTACAGCGTTCTCATCCGCCATGTGTCTACTCCAACAACATGATATAACTGCTAGTATATCATGAGATACCTTTATTTGAAGTTTCTCTCTATGATCTCTCTTTGGTATACCCCTGGTCTCTGCGTGCGTGCGTTTGTGTGTGTGTGTGTGTGTGGTAGTATACAGTATGTGTCTGTGGATCCCTCTGTGTTTGCCCACTCTGTCAGGTTCGTCCCTGCAGCAGCCAGCTCGCTCTCCAGAGGACGGTTAATTGTACGTGGGCGGCACAGCTTTCTAAAGTTCATTTTTACGGCCAATTATTGCAGCCGTGAAATCTGGAATTTGCCGAAACAAAATCCTCCTATTTCACCCTGACACCCACAGAGGCACCCTGCGTAATTGTTCTTTTGGCTCTTCAGAGTGGAGTTATTCTACAGACAGTCAGACGCAGAAAGGGGCTTGAATTCTTCATGACGAATACCCGCCCTTTTTCATAATGATTATTTCTAATAGTTTTCTTTATTTTTAGTGTTTGGAGTGTGTTCAATCAGTTGAAGCTGATCCCATTATACCGTCCCCATAAATATACTAGATGATTAGTATGACTAATAGCAATCATACTATGACTAGTATGATTGCCTAAATCAGGAATATCCAAACTAGCTCTGGTCTTTCTCTCTGATCTCTCGCTCTGGTCTGGCTGGTGGGTCTCTTCTCTATTTCTGGTCCCCTATCTCTCTGGTCCCTGTTTCTGGTCTTTATTCTCTTTTTCTGGTTTCTCTCTCTGATCTCTCTCACTGGTCTCTCTCCTTTCTTTTTTCTATATTGCTCTGGTCTTTCTCTCTGCTCACTCTCTGGTCCATCTCTCTTTCTACTCTATTGCTGATCTCTCTGATCTCTCGCTCTGGTCTCTCACTCCAGTCTCTTGTTCTGTTCTTTCTTTTTGGTATTATAATCATCAAACTGTGAAAGAGGGAGGAAAACTACAAAAATGACTTTGTGCTCCACACAAACAACCATTCCTGTTTCATTATCACTAAACATCACTGAACTTGAAAAAAACTCTTCCGCTGCGAATGGTGTTTTGGGGGTTTGTGTGCGACATCGCAAAGCTAGACTAGCTAGCTGCATTCCTGGATGCGAACGCTTGGTGAAAGTCTTGTTACTTTTGCAGCGTAGCTAATGCGCTCGATGTCTGCGCCGCGAAAGTGCCGCAGATGCGTCAAAGCAGTGCAGAAATTTCCAGAAAAAGTTCACTATTATAAAAAATGAGCAGCAGGCCAGATTAAATTGCTTGGTGGGCCGGACCCTGCCCCTGGGCCGTATGTTGCCCATGTCTGGTCTATACAGACGTGAGGTGCAGTCTCATGCTGTGATCATGGGTCACAAACATAAGATTCTAACTTGATTGTATTTGTCTTGGGTCTGTGTATTATTCGTTCAATGGTTTTTTTTCAAATAAAAAAAAATATATTAAAATGGCTTGATTTTTAGCCAAACAAAATTTCTAGCCAAACAAAATATTGGCTAGATATTTGATGTTTTGTTTCGATGAATAAAATGAAAAAACAAAATATTGAATGGTTTCAGGTCTAACCCGCAACCGGAAGTTGGCTGTGCACCCATATTTTCGTCCTGTTGGAAAGATCTGTCTATTTACAAAGAGGCCGCAGTGGAGCTGCGGTTCGGTTCAAGATTCTGCCAGAACCCTGAGGCAGAGAACGAAGAACGAACCATGCCATAGACTAATGCGCACAGGGAAAGCAGGCATAGCTAAAACAACGGAAAGGGACATTTTACTTATTTCAAGGATTATTGGACTCGTTTTGTGGTGCTCAACTGTATTTTCCAGACAGAATCTAATTGCGCAGCCTTTATAATAGACGAGAGACAATACTGTCATGTATGCTCTTTATTTTTGCTCTTTTATTCTTATTATATCTACGGATCATGTGTGTATGAGTTTACTTTAATAAATAAATATTGCTCATTTGTATTCTTGTTCTGGATTAATGTGAACTTTTTGAGGTTAGCGAAAAGATCTTTAACTGTTTGCCACAGCACCTGGAGTTATGAACACGTAGAATATGGGTACACAGCCAACGTCCGGTTGCGCCAAATTGAAAAAACAAAATCAAATCGGCCTGAAATCATTATGCAATTTCCATTTTTCCTTTTCCTCATCAAAATGAAAAATAAAAATTCAAGCCATTTTAAGATATTTCATTGAAAAATCCACTGATCATCTTGCGTCAAACCGTGGGGATTCTGCTCCTTTCGATTCCCTTTAAAAACCTCAAATGACCTTAAAGATAATGACAGAGCTGTTGGACCACATTATAACCTCAGAGGCTGCGCAACTCATCAGGGGCATTGCTGGGTGTTGATTGTCCAGTTGCCACGACGATTGTTGTGTTCTTTGAGTGATCGTGACGGTGGCCACGCCTACTAAAGCTGAACATTGAGGCCTCAGGCTGAAGAGCGGTGTTGGATTATAAATCTGTTTTCAAAGCTAAAGGACACCATTTTCATTTCTAAAGAGGTGGAAGTAAGGGGTTTCAGATACATGCAGACTTTAAATAGTCAAGTAAAAACAGTGCAGTCAAAAATAGTGCCTTTTCTCATTCATATCTCAATGTGTGTGTGTGTGTGTCTCTCTCTGTTGTTTCTCTCGGCCTCTCTCTGGTCTCTCTCTCTGTGGTCTCTCTCGGCCCACATTAGCAGACGTATCCATCGTCTTCGCCTGCAGCTCTAATTTTAACCACAGCCACTAACGAGCACCTATCAGGTCTCAATCATAATAAGACAGACGTAAATGGCATTAGAGCTTCGCTGATTAAACTAACTGGATTGACAAACACAGGGATGCTTCGCTAACTGAAATGAATCGTCCCAATCACAGCACAGAGAGTTTGAATTTTCCGGCGTCATTACACAGACTGGATTAGGCCGCGGACGCAAGTGTCAAAACAGCAGCGGAATGAGGTCAATGCTCTGGGAAAACGCCAAAAAGACTGGAATAATCTCAACTGGTGTATGAAGCCATTTACTTTTAAAGGTTTGATGAATGAGTCAGTTCTGCCTCAGGGTTGACTGACAAAGATAGCAACAAAGAATGGACTGATTCAGGAGTGGCCTGTCACAATATTATCCATAATTGTCCTTTGTAGATTTTCTTCTAGATATTTACCTTAACCAATTCAAATCATTTTATTTGTGTATAGCCCTAAATGACAGTAGTTGTCTTGCAGGAACAACAGATCAGAGAATCAACCAGTTTGAACATCACACATTTTTTGTAGATGTATTTTGATGAGCTCTATTTTAGACAAGAACAAAACCTCAATAACCAGTTTTAAAAGTGGTTTGATGAAGCGGACGCTTATTTGGCTCTAATCTCTCTCTCACTCCGTCCCTCTCTGGTCTCTCTTCCTCTCTCTCCGGGCTGGCTCGTTCTCTCTCTCTGGTCTCTTCTTAGTCTCACCCTCTCACTCTATATCTCAGATTACTTACTTACTTACTCTCCTTCTTACTCCCACCCTTTCTCTCACTCGAGGACGAGGGATAGAACTAGGGAAAGCATGAAGGTAGTTACAAGGGAGAGACAGATGTAGGACGCTGAAGACGGATCCAGCACTTTCAGCTTCAGATACGAGCAGCGGGATGTGGGAGAATGGTATTCAGCTGCGCTGCTCCCCATTAAAACAGAATACATGTTAAACTTTGGGCAGATGTTTGTTAAGTCGTTTCAAGCATGAATTTGTCATGAGCCCTTCTCATGAGTCCAACTTCAGCGCTGGTCTAACTTTCTAGTTCTGCCTCAGTTGGAACCTGATTTGAACCGGGTTTGATTTGTGTTTCGTTATTGTGGAAGCGGATTCCTCTTAATATGGGGCCCCTGTAGGTTTCACACATTTTTTCTCCACTTTCCAATGCAGGAGAGTCTAAGGATAGTGATGATCCAGGACATTTATTCACATTCTCATGTCATCTTCATCCCCTTTTATTCATTTCTGGGGGCCACATAATTTTCACTGCACCAGCCCCTCTCTGATGCTTCTGCTGGTGGTGGGTCCACCGGAGGATGGCTGCTCTGTAAGAAACGAGACATTCTTGGTTTCAGCGATGGCTTCACGCAGAGTTGGGTTAAGTGTCTTGTAGGGCTGCGACTAACAATTATTTTAATAATCGATTAATCTGTTGATTATTTCTTTGATTAATCAATTAATGATTAAACAAAAAAAAAATATTTTCCATCCCTTTATTAAAAAACGTGGCCATGGACCAACACAAAAAACATGCAAATGTATGCTCTGCAATGTCTGCCAAATACGGCATACGGATCAAATCGCAAATAAAACTGGATGGCTCCGTGGGAGGAGAGCGTTGGGGAAATGAGAGACCTGTGAGCGAGTTGGGGCCGGTGCTAAACATTCAAACCGAAAAAACCTTTCAGAATTGGGTATAGCTCCTTTTTAATTTTTCAGTTTTTGTTTTATAAGATGCACTGTTTTGAGTGGTGCTGCAGATATCGGTTCTTTCAGTTATCAAATAATGTATTAACTTTCTACAAATGATCCTTAAATGCACAATAAAATCTTTTATTGGTTTGAAACTAGAACACCCAGAGTGGTCGTTTTGACATTTCCCCAAAAATCTTTTTTTAATCAGTTTTAGTGAAAGTTGGTTTGTAAGGTTTTTAACATTTTATTTTTAGTCAATTTTACTAATTGCTAAAACTTGTGAATATAACTGAAATACAGAAAAAACATTTTGTTGAAAGGCTAATGCTAACTGTTGCTAGTAAACATTGTGCTCTGGCTCTGCTCTGGTGGAAACCCAAGAGGAACCAGTCCAGAACCTGCACCTTGGGTTTTAACTGCCACAGAATGGTGGTTTAATTTAATTTAACATTGAAATGACTGGAGCCGTCAAAATGACGGTAAATATACAAAAAAAAAGTCACACATTTACAAATGTGTATAGGTTGAGTCATTACACTTCCAAAACTAACTGACTGATCTGGGAGTTTTGATTCTTTGCATGTTTGTCCTTGCAAAAGTGAGTACATTTCAGCCCTTGCCATTAAACCCTCCGCCCTCAGCCTTAGCCCAGGTCCTGCTCCCCTTAAACCCTCCGCCCTCAGCCTTAGCCCAGGTCCTGCTCCCCTTAAACCCTCCGCCCTCAGCCTTAGCCCAGGTCCTGCCCCTCCTTAACCCTGCTCTCTCAGCCTAAGCCCAGGTCCTGCCCCTCCTTAACCCTGCTCTCTCAGCCTAAGCCCAGGTCCTGCCCCTCGTTAACCCTGCTCCCTCAGCCTAAGCCCAGGTCCTGCCCCTCCTTAACCCTGCTCCCTCAGCCTAAGCCCTGGTCCTGCCCCTCCTTAACCCTGCTCTCTCAGCCTAAACCCAGGTCCTGCCCCTCCTAAACCCTGCTTCCTCAGCCTAAGGCCAGGTCCTGCCCCTCCTAATCCCCCCTGACTCTGAGCGATGGCTTGAGCACAATCCCTCTGTGCACATCCTGAGCGTAGAATAAACATCTGCAGTTGTATAAGACCAGAGCAGACGAGGCTTGGGCTGAGGAAGGCTCAGGCTGACAGCTGACGATAACCAGCACCCTCCCCACTCTTCACTCTCCTGGTTTCTTTTTCCATCCATCCATTTTCTTCCGCTTTATCCATTGCTGGGTCGCGGGGGCAGCAGTCTGAGCAGAGACGCCCAGACTTCACTCTCCACACGCACTTCCCCCAACTCATCTGAAGGAATCTTGAGGCCTTCCCAGGTCAGCAGAGAGACCCAGTCCCTTCAATATGTCCTGGGTCTTCCCCTGGTCTCCTCCCAGAGAGGTGTTCAGGAGGCATCCCGAGCTCCTCTCAACATGGAAAAGCAGCGGCTCTACTCTAAGCTCTTCCAGTGTGACTGAGTTCCTCACCCTACTTCTAAGGGAGAGACCAGAGAGAGAGAGAGCTAGAGAGATCAGAGAGAGGGAGAGACCAGAGAGAAAGAGAGCTAGAGAAATCAGAGAGAGGGAGAGAGATACCAAATTAGATTACCGGTAGATTATTTATTTTTAACCTGCTCAAGATATTTTATTTAAATATATGACAGGGACCAGAGAGAGACCAGAGAGAGAGACCAGAGAGAGAGACCAGAGAGAGAGACCAGAGAGAGAGACCAGAGAGAGAGACCAGAGAGAGAGACCAGAGAGAGAGACCAGAGAGAGAGACCAGAGAGAGAGACCAGAGAGAGAGACCAGAGAGAGAGACCAGAGAGAGAGACCAGAGAGAGAGACCAGAGAGAGAGACCAGAGAGAGAGACCAGAGAGAGAGACCAGAGAGAGACACCAGAGAGAGACACCAGAGAGAGACACCAGAGAGAGACACCAGAGAGAGACACCAGAGAGAGACACCAGAGAGAGACACCAGAGAGAGACACCAGAGAGAGACACCAGAGAGAGACACCAGAGAGAGACACCAGAGATAGAGACCAGAGAGACTCTTCACCCTATCTCAAAGGGACCTCAACTCTGCGGAGGAAACTCATGTGGACTGTTTGTATCCTCAATCTCGTCCTTCTGGTCATTAGCCAAAGCTCCTGACCAGAGGTGAGTGAGGGGTTGTAGACTGAGCGGTAAATTGAGTGCTTTTACTGCAGATGCGGCTCCCTCTTCAGTCTGATACAGCTGTGACAGAGTGTAAGACCCCTGGGTTTAAGACCACAGAGAAGGCCCTGTCTCCCGGGTTTAAGACCACAGAGAAAGCACTGTCCCCTGGGCTTAAGACCACTTTGAAGGTCATGTCCCCTGGGTTCTCGAAACGATGTCTCCAGCCTTCTTCATTCTTGTAGAATGCTTTTTCAACTGTATTACTCCCGATTTCTCAAACTAGATGGTCGAGTCATTTTGTACCCTTATTCTTCTGTTTCTTCTTCTTCCTCTACCCGTTGTCTCTAATATACTGTGTTGATGTAGTCATTTGTGTATTTTGTATGTAACATTACCACATTTATTCTTAAGAGCATCACACTGCAGAAAATGATAAAATATTAGGTAAGAATTGCTTGAATTGCGTGTTTAATTTGAGTACATTCTGACAAGATTTGCCAGTGGAACAAGCCTTTAGTCTTTTTTCAAGAACTGTTGCTTTATTTTCTCATTCCAAGGGAGATATTTCTTGTATAGTTTTAAAACAATAACGGGATAATGTATCTGGTCCCATTGGCTAATCTTGTTTAAGGCAGTCAAATGTGCAGAGCCTTTTTTTACTTATTTTGTCAATATAAGTATTTATTTCTATTAGTTAGTTTGTTGACTTTTTGCAGCACAAACTGTATTAACCTGTAAAAATACACAAATCATATAATAAAACAAAAATGCAGTACATCATATACTGTACCCTTACTAACCCCACCTCCTGCCACATTCACCCACCACCCACCAAGTATTTCTGTGACTGCGTTTATTTAATCGGTTTCATTCTCCTGTTTAACATTTCAAGAAAGGTTCCCCAAGTCTCACCTGTTCAAGAACCACAGACACGCAAAGACACTTGCACACGCACACACACACACGCACAAACACACACAAACACTCACCTCAATTTTGGTGAGGAATTAGGATTGATTTCAGCCAATTCTCGACCCTCTCCGGTCTCGTGTGCGTCTCCTTCCTCCTAAAGCTTCACAGCGCGGGTCTCGGGCTTGTGTCCCCTCCCCTGCTCCCTCTCCTCCTCTGCTTCTCCAACGAGGTGAAAAACACTCTCGCCAAATACACGCCGGTCATCGCAGCGTCGCTCGTCCTTGACAGTTGCTAAGTACGAGGTCGGCTCCCTCCAGCAAACAAGTCTCCAGACAGCACGCTTGGTATGTACTATCGCTCTTTTGTGTCTGCTATTTTTGGAATAGAGAAGGCGAGAGATGTTTAGCCCAAGTTAAAAAAAATGTTTTAACTTTTTGAATTGCCTTAAAGCAGTGTTAGCACCAGTTCGAAGCCAGCAAAAATAGTTGAATGCATCAAAAGAAGTGTTTGCTGTTGATAAAGCCACTCATTTTGGTGTCAAGATTGAAAATCTTATGCAAGGTTCTTGAAAGCGAGGACCAGATCTCCCGATTTGTTTGAGCTTGAATCCTTGGGCTGAAAATGATTGGAGGTATTCCCACATGGCAGAAAAACTCATCCCCGGAGCGGCATGGCACACTCACTCACTCTGCAACATGTGAGAGGAGGGAGGATGGATGGAGACGGAGGATGTGTGGAGGAGGGAGGAGGAGGCAGGAGGGGGGATGAGTTCAAAGTAGGAGGGGCTGTAGAAGGAAGGGCCTCTGGATATTTTCTGTCATAGACCGTATATTAGGAGTGTGACATCACCATAGTGTTAGCCTTAATGAAGAAGCCGATTTGAACTAGGGCTGGGCAATAAAACAATAACGATGTATACCACGATAGACACGTGTTTGATATCAATAGAAAATGGGGTTGATAGAATGTTTGATAGTTTAACTTCACTCCGTTAGAAAAAAACAGGATGAAAGCACAGGAAGTTAAGCAGAGTCAGAAGCGTGCAGCATTCTGGGGGACGTAGGCAGAGGCTTCTCGACCCTTCACGGCCGAGCATGGTCCGCAAAACATTCTGGGAAATGCAAAAGAAAAAGCCGTCACGGGGACACAAGACGGCACTGGGAAACAGCCAAAACAGGAGCTAAACCAGAACTGACAATGGAGGACACTATGCCTGTGAACATATGCCTCCAGCCTGAGTTCTCATTCTCCCATGACTGTAAACAAGGGCTGCAAACGTGTTAGCCAAATGTATTTATTTAGGTTTAAAAAAAAAATAAAAAAATATTATTATCGTTATTGACCGATCTGAATCACTTATATTGTGGTATTGTTTTCAGCCATTTCGCCCAGCCCTAATTTGAACATAAGCTAGCTGGAGCCAGTTTTCTTATATGGGCATTTCTTTTGCTGCATTAGCTTAACAGGGGCAGAAGCAAATCAATGCATCTGATTGGTCAACCCCAAAATAGTGAGACGGTTACTGAGCTATAGACAAGTTTACCTTTAAACTTGGAGCAAAACTTTGTCCATGAGCACTTCCCTTTTACATTTAATTTAATTTACATTAATTATCATTTTTTGGGACAGGGGGCTGGCAATCAGAGCTGCCACTCAATTCACAATGCACAAGTCCCTCACTGATCCTCCTGCAGGTGGTGGGTGCACAGGAAGGTTACTACCGTGTTGGGCTTCAGGCAAAGTGGGGGTAAGTGTCTTGCTCAGGGACACAACGACAGAAGACATCCATGGGAGCAGATGACTTGGGTCGTGGTGGGATCGAACCATAGACTGTAAATATTAACGGACGTAGTCACATCTATCTCCTCCGTTGAAACTAATGTGCCACCACTTTCGCTGCCAAACATGCTAATCAAAATAACTTTAATTAAATAAATATTTTACTTTTATGAACAAAAAGCTGCTGAAGTTGAAAACATGGACACAAGAGCTAACATGATAACTACATGTGATGCAATTATTGATACAAAATGCTAATTAAACCGTTAATAGGTGTTAGCATTTATGGATATTACAATGTACATTGTGGTAAATAAATCTAAGGTAACCAAAGTGAGACTGGCATAATGTAAAAACCAATATTACCCTTGTAATTAGGATATCTTTATTTCAAGTAGCTAACTTGCCCAACACTAATTAGCTTGAATCTCACAAATAAGGCTAAAAGGTTAAAAGAGTTGCACACTATTATGTACAAAACTGATGAAAATATGTTTATACCTTGTTCAGATGACAGTGAAACCTCCGATCGCTGCTCCTACAGATTCCAGCCAAGACTGCTGTCCGCTGCTGTTAGAGGTCGTTCTCCTACGTCATCGTTGCCATTTTGGCGCCCCCTAGCATTTTTATGCGGAAGTGAAAAAGTGCGACTTCAAAGCCGTGTTTTTAACATAATTCATCTTAACATGTCAAAATGAACACCCGAAATATTACAAACACATTGTAGTTATATATTCTGGATAGCAGCATGGTAAATTCTAGCACTTCTTTAAGGATTGACCATTCAGATGCCTCAAGCAACCGTCTTTGCGACACGTCTGCTCCTGTTATGGCACGAAGCTAATGCAGCTAGCTTATGTTCAAATCAGCCTCTTCCGCATGAAGGCTATCACTATGGTGATCTCACACTCCTAATATTCGCTCTGTGGTTCCATGAGGTTGTTACGCAACATTAGCACAGTTTTTAGTCATTATGAAAATTATCTAAATAATCGAGCCACAGTAATCATATTCAAAGCTTTTTTGTAACCCCATTGGATCTGATGAGACTGGAGCAAATTCCGTTCTTTTCCAAGTAGTGACAGAATGACCGTTAATTTGACAACTCCAGGGATTTAATTGTGGAACCAGTCATAGAAATATGGCAAAGTTATGCTTTTTGGTGATAGTTTGTTACAGAGATGACCACCCAATCAAACCCATTTCAAGCTGAGTCCCTAATTTCTACCTTTATTCATGGACCTTATTAGCGTGAAGTTTCCTATCATCTGAAAATCTTTCAAATTTATTTTAAGTGCTGGTTGCAGTCAGCAGGTGCACTTCTCTCTTCGACCATCGTCACCTGAACTGGAAGCACGTCATTATAATGATTGTGTGATTGTGTAAAAAAACAAATTAAAACTGGAATACCCATATTTAAACCCACAACTCATTAACCATGTGTCTCAAAACAGCTTGGATCTATATAGTTTTCACAAAATGCTGGCCTCTGTCACTCTCCAGAGTCTCTCTCTCTGGTCTCTCACTCTCTTTGCTCTCTCTTGTTCCTCTCTCTCTGAGCTCTTTATCACTCTCTGGTCTCTCTCTGGCATCTCTCTAGTTTTCACATGCATTTATTCCTGGCCTCTGTCACAGCTTTTTCAGAGAGAAAAATGAAAGAGGAGACCGCCCTCACTCAGCTCTGAGTGTACAGTGGGGCACATATGTATTTGGCAGTTTGCGTTAGTACAAGCTGTTCTCAATAGTTGATGGCTAGTAATTTAAGTTACGTTATTTTGCTTTCTGATATTTAAATCTGTTTTCTGCCTCTGCCTTTAATGTCTCTACATGAATTACATTTCTTTTGATTGTTTTGTGCTGGCTGCTGCAATGGATACATATCCACATTTTTCTCCACACTTTTTTCAGAATCCTTCTTCCGGCTCTTCATCCTGTTGTTTGTCGCATATTGAAGTATGGCCTAATTTTTTTCCACAAATTGAAAGTGTGCAGAGTACGCTTGAGACTTGATTAGTAAAAAAAAAAAAAAAACAATACTTGAAATGCTGAGTGGTTCATTTGGAGAGAGGAAGAGAAAAGCTCTCGTCAGACCACTCAGTCAGCCCAGGTGAGGCTAAAACTATGATGAGGTCAACATTCGCTCAGTCCACTCTTAATTTACACTCCACTATTAGGAGCTGGATTTTTCTCCACGAATGAAGGCATCTGATGCCATTAATCCATATTTTTCCGCTTTTTCTTTTTGTCTGTCTAAGCAGAGAAATCCTATCTCTTAAAGGAATAGGCCACCGTTTTTACATACTGACATATGTTCTTACTAGGGCTGTCAAACGATTAAAATTTTTAATCGAGTTAATTACAGCTTAAAAATTAATTAATCGTAATTAATCGCATTTCGAACTATCGGAAAAATGATTAAAAAAAATCTGTAAATGTTTGTTTGAATGGAAGGATAAATGACATAGTGTACATATGTACTGTTTTTTTTATTATAACAATAAATCCACATAAAATGGCATTAACATTATTAACATTGTCTTTTTGTAGTAGACACTATTTTTTCATCTCAACATATTCCACCTCTGCTAAAGCCTCTTTTTTTCTTCTTCTCTGTCTGTGGCTGTGGATGCTCTTCATTATTGTCTCTACAAACTATTGTTTGTAGGGATGAGGGACATTTGAAAACAGTCTGCATGTCAGCCAATGGCTGTCATTAACTCTGTTTTTTTTGCTCACATTTCATTTTTGGCCACAAATAACATGAAATGGTAGTGCAAAGGAAAAGTTAGGTATCCCAGCTTTAATTTAGCGTCTTTTTTGCTTTGGGAGAAGACACGGGGGAGACGGACGGTTTCTTGCAGCACTGTTTTTATTGGGTGCACTGGTCACGCCTGTGCGTGACCAGTGCACACAGTGGTCCTGTGCGTGTGTATGGCATTGGGTACATGGCCACGTACTCCCGTGCTGTTAAGCCGCTCACAGCTGCTGGACGCGGGAGCCGCTGTCCAAAGTGGCCGCAGCTGTCCCAGAACGCTGCGGACTCCCATTCACAGCAATTGCCCCGCGGTCACGCGCGCGGGGTGCCAGTTACTTGGCATATGCGTTAAAAGCGTTAATTTTTTTCACGCAATTAATGAAAAACATTAATTAGAGCACGTTAACGCGATTAATTTTGACAGCCCTAGTTCTTACCTTACCTTAGACTAGTTGATATGTACCTATCTGGTCTTTGTCCGTGCGCTCTGTCATGCAAACGGAGCACAAACTTAGCCTCTTACACAGACTGTATAGTTCCAAATCAGCTCCCGTTAGAAACTACCAAACTCTTCCAAGTGTTCCCTATTTAAATACAGTTACGTGACGTGTTACACTACAAAGTATAGTAACACAGAAATGTAACATGTAGATTTTCTCAGCGGATAAAAAGAGGTACTATATTGTGAGGCGTAATTGAACAAGGAGCACTATGTCCACGCACGAACTCCTAAAGACCTCTCCCGCTCACTTCCGTCAATAGAAGCAGCGTGAGCGGGAGAGAAATCTGTGGGAGTTAGTGCGCAGACATAGTGCTCCTTGTATTACTACGCCTCACAATATAGTTCCCCTTTTTATCCACTGAGAAAATTGACATGTTACATTTATGTGTTACTATACTTTTTAGTGTGTCACGTAACTGTATTTAAAAAGGGAACACGTGGAAGAGTTTGGTAGCTTCTAACGGGAGTTGATTTGGAACTATACAGTCTGTGGATATAATATATATTTTTATATATATATATATATATATCCTGTACACCCACAGGAGGAGAGTCTTTTGACTACAAAACAGACAAGATTTATATAGTTTTCAATGGGAGCAAAACGGAGTTGCCCCATCTCTGCTCATAAACTACAGACAGTAATGCGCTGCAGTGCGTGTGTCTATACGTGTGTTTTCATCACGACTCGGGCACATGTGAAAAGCACCAGCTCACAGCGCCGCACCGCAACACGGAGTCGGGGTGCGTTCACAGACGGTGGAAACCGTAGGAATTTTTAGATTTTGGCGGAAAAAGTGCGAGAATACAGGAGGGAGGAACTTTCTCTTGTTGCGTTTCAAAAGAGAAAACAGATTCCAACGTTCATAGTGATGTCTGCCGTTCATGACACATAAAATGAACTAATTCACGTTCAAGTTCTTTTTTTAAAAATGTGTTGCGTTCAGTTCAACGTTCACAAAAAAATGACCATGTTCAATGAACGCGTTCTTTTGAACTCGTTCACGCACAACACTGCATATCAACTAGTCTAAGGTAAGAACATATGTCAGTATGTAAAAACGGTGGCCTATTCCTTTAAGGAGCAGCGGCTCTTCTCTGAGCTTCTTCCGTGTGATTGAGCTCCTCACCGAATCTGTAAGGGAGCTTCACTCTGCAGAGAAAACTCATGTGGGCTGCTTATATCCGCAATCTTGTCCTTTCGGTCATTACCCAAAGCACATGACCATAGGTGAGGGAAGACAGCCATACTGAGCGATAAATCTGATTGTAAATCCAGATATGAGCCATATAAGGATTGACCAAAGAGACAATAAAAACACTGGACAGTATTGTCCATCTGTATACAGTCTTGGGTCTACAGCCTCAGTCCTGGATTTACAGCCTATTTGTCCATGGGAGCAGATCTCTCTCTCTATGTGGGCCTCCCAGTGGTTTCTCACTTTTTTCCGACTGGGTTTTTATAGTCGTCCCTTACCAATGCAGGAGTGTCTTAGGACACTAATGGCTCCTATATGTTTATTGTTGCATTTCCTGTGTTTTAACTGTTTGTGGATCAACAACTTTGTAAGGTCCTCTGAAACGACTGCTGTTGTGATTTAGGGCTATACACAAATATATTAAATTGGATTGATCGATCCTAGCCTTTTGTTGTTGCTCTCTCCTTTCTGACCAGGACCTCATCTCCTGCATGACACCTGTACGCTCCCCACTGCTTGCAGTCGTTGGAGGAGGCGCAGCTGTTCCATCCTCCACTCAGGATTGATCGAAGAGCTTTAGTTAACGGCCACCGCTTCACGGCTTTAAACGCTCTTTTCATCTGGAGACGCCAAGCATGCTCCCTGACCACTACAGCTAGCTATTGATTATCAGAACGCTGCGCCTCCAATACGAGCGTGTTCAGCCCCGCAGGACATAACCTAATGAGGAGCAGAAACGCAAAGGCTTCTTCCCACACGCTCGTCCCCTTTGAGATAGTTCTATATCATAAAAACTACATTCATTATAGTTTAGAATTTGTGGAGGAAACTTTCTTTCTTCTCTCATGTCTGCTTCCACTGTCCACACAGAACTGCCTTCCTGAGTTAAAAAATGTGCTGTTTGTGTGATGTTCTTAGCGTCTTTACAATAGATTGCATATGAGGAGTTGACAAAGTGTGACATCACCATAGTGTTAGCCTTATAGTGGAAAAAGCCGATTTCAATACAAGCTATCTGGAGCCAATTTCCGAGATGTTAGCTCTGTGCTGGAAAAGTGCCAGACATTTTGCGAAGACTGTTGCTTAAGCTCAAAATGGGGAGTGTGTCAAAAACGGTAACTGAGCTAGAGGAGTTTACTTTGTAAGTCAATAGCAGCCAGAGCGGGTTGGAGCAAAACTTGATGCAAAAATTGGGCTTCATCGAGCTTGTTGGTTAGCATTGTCCATTTTCATACATCTATGGTCTTAAAAAAAAAACCGCTACATACAACTGAAGCATTATAATTATTATCATAAAAAACTAAATTCTAATACTTTTATTAGACAGATACATTTTGCTTTGTCTCGTTCTATTACTTTCTGGATGAAATTATGAATATGTTTTAGTTGACACTCATTGAGATAAACTTCACATAAAGCATTCAGGCAATGCAGAAAAAAGTCAAATCTTGATTTTATTGATCCCTTTATAATTTTAACTCAATTTAAATAAGTCTCTTATGATCACTAAATTAAATGAAAAAATCTCAATACTAGTTTCAAATCCCAAAATGATTTAACATTCACTAGAATCTCAAATGGTACATGCTGTTGGTGGTCACAGCAAAAAGTCTTGGGTGAGATTCCACCTTCAGACAGGGCCTTTCTGTGTGGACTTTGCATGTTCTCCCCTTGTCTGTGCAGGACCTTTTGCGCTTGTGAATGTTGTCTGTTATTCCACCGTTCCTCTTGTTTTGCTTTTGGAATGAGCCCTTTCATCGACTGCAAACGGACTCGTTAGTGGTGTCATCGCGGCTTCGATTAGAGATAATTACTGCGCTCTCCCTCCCACGTTGTGTCAGAATGTGGTAAATAACAAAAGCAACCTCCTGTTGGTGACTCAGACACATGTGGACGAGAGTTTTGGCGTTTTGGTGTCAACTGGTGGCGCTTATTAGCAATATCTCCACACGACGAGCACAAACAAGCCTGTTGTGTTTCAGTAATGAGGCAGAGAAAAGAGGGGTATGGTGGACTAAGCTTTGGTGAATGATGACAGGAGTGGCAGCATGCAACAGTGTGTTTGTCAGGATTTAGGCAGACAGAGACGGATCGTGGTGTGCCAAACTCTGGAAGTTTATTTATGTTTCTCTCAAGTTCCACTGGTTTACTCTGTTTCTTTCCCTCAGACAGAATAAAGGCAGTACACAGTTTATATAGTCATTGTCACGTCACACATCGAAAGACATACGTGTCACAAAGAGACAGTCAAATCATAGTCATAACATGGAGTCCTTGTAGAGTCCTTGTACAGTCCTGCACGTAGGCCATATTGCTATCTAATACTAACACCCTCCCCTTTGATCACATAATCACATGTGATCACTCAAATCGATCAATCAATAAAGTGGAAAAAGAAAAAAAAAAATTCTAAAAAAAAAACTTAAAAAAATTATTAAAACTCATAATCATCAAAGAAAATGTATGCATTAAACTCATAATCATCCAATCAATATCAGTGGATTTTATCCTCTATCCTGGAAAAAAAAAAAACAAAACAAATAAAACAAAGTAAATAAACAAACAAAAACAAATCAAAAATAAAAACAAACAAACACTATTGGACACACAAGAACTCAGCAGATTCAGTCAAAACACAGACAAAAACGAGCTGAGTCTCAAATTTGAAGCTAATTTCACTTTTATTACTCTATACTTTTATTCTAATGCTAATTGTTTACACTTCACTTCACTTATTTCACTGTATTATTTTCACTTTTTAATCTTAGACTGTGTACTTTACTTTTACTATTCACTATAGTTTAAAACTATTCTAATCTATTTACAAATATGTTTGCATATTTGCTTATATTGAGCCATATTTTTAAACATACATTTTAATCTAACAAATCTCTCTGTGGTTTATACTCTCATTATCAGTGGCTTATTATCAGTGGCTTTGCTCTATGTCTATTCTCATTCTCAGGAATAAAACTGTGAACACAGTAAGGCAAATGGTCAACATTTACACTTCTATAGTGGTCAGTGATTTATTACTTTTTATTATCTACAGATATTATTGTCAGGCAGTTTGGGATGAATGTACATCATTAATCAAATTAGTATTATCCTAATAGTAGCTAATTAGGTTTGGGGTTGGGGTCAGTTATTCTACAATGGTGTTTGTGCTGGAAACTTCTCAATATCTAAATATCTACTATTGTGTTTTTGTGCTATACACAAATACATCAAAATGCTTTTAAATGCTTTTGAATCTCTGTTGGTTCTAATCTATTTCATTGATCTAGGCATTAATCTAGGCTACACTCATATGAACTTTTTGTATTGTCAACATTCACTCATGTGTGAACACAAGTGAATTTGGCAGTATCTAATAAAATAAAATAAAACTGTAATTAACTTTATCTACTTTTGAAGTAAATGCTTGTGAAATGGTCCCTTTACCATTTGATATTAGCACTGGCTACAAATAATCTCTATTTTTGAAAGCATCTATGGTTGATGCATTTATCTAATTCTATATTTCCTCTATTTTTTAACTCCAAAGCTCGGCTGCAGCTTGAGCAAAGGCATATTCCTAGTTTGTGACTTCTGTCACTTTCAATGGCTGTAACATTATTCTGATTCTAATATTTTAGCTGATCTATCAAAAGGATAACATTGTAGGGTACTATTTTAACTCTTATGTGGAAATGTGTTCATGAACAACAAAGGAAGTCGAATTCTACTTTTTTACTACTATTTAACATCTACTAAAATGCTACAATACTCATACTTTATCATTTTCAAAGTTTTTGTCTGTCAGATGTCTGAATACTTAACATGTATATTGCATTTGGTCACAGTTGTGGTTGTAGCAATAGCATCGGCAATAGACGTTTTCATTGGCTGGTTCTTGTTCTGCAAATGGCTGTGTCCAATAGATCATACTAACATGTTGGTAATAACTTTGGAAGATATCTGGCTGACAATAAAGTTGAAAGCCAAAAACGTTAGTTCTCCGGTCGCTG
Source organism: Knipowitschia caucasica (assembly GCA_964034765.1). Lineage (NCBI taxonomy): Eukaryota > Metazoa > Chordata > Actinopteri > Gobiiformes > Gobiidae > Knipowitschia > Knipowitschia caucasica. The sequence continues at coordinate 29,978,207 of OZ035839.1, forward strand.
CACTGGCTTCCTGTGGCTCAAAGAATGGAACACATCAAAGACATGTAAATGCCATATGAACCAACTCTACCTCTGAGGAGCACAGGGATTCTGAGGAGCACAGGGAGACGTTGATGATCTTTTATCCATGTTATTCCATTGTTCCCTAAGACACATCTTATGCTGTGTTTAGATCTATTCACACTAATATCAGGAACTTCTGGCTCAAACATGTGCTGTAGCTCTTGTCTGCCTTTAAAACAAAAGAATTGTACACACATTAGTTTTGCTAATTTCTCAGATTAAATGACGTTCTCCACAATCACACGTCTGTTTGCAGCTGGTGATTTTTCAAATGTTTTAAAACCTCTCCCTCTAGTGGCAGCATTAGGGGTCACATGTGGAGGCATTTTTTTCCCTTCATACTTGTGTCATCATATATTTTCTAAATGTGAAAGATTTAATTTCAAATTTAAACAATTAAATGGTCAAATAATGTGTCTGGAGTAGGGATTCGCACATCAATACCTACAGATCGGGTGTGTAGGAAGAGAGGCCTGTATAGCCTAATGTCAAAGAGAGAGCAATCCTGCACACGGTCTCACTTGCAAATTAAAAATTATTTAAAGTGCTGAGACGTTTCGCCGTTTAGCCTTCATCAGGCAAACATGTTTGCTTGATGAAGGCAAGTAAGACGGTGTGCAGGATTTCTCTCTCTTTGACAAATGCTGCCCCTGACACCTCTCCCTCCCCCACCCCCCACTACTCTACCGACCCACCCATCAGCCCTGCCCCCAGCCTAACAATAGCCGCTAAAGAGATTAAACAACTCTTCCTGAGGCTGCACCCCCGCAAAGCTCCTGGCCCGGACCACGTGTCTCCGGCCACTCTGAGACACTGCGCCAGTGAGCTTACTCCTGTGTTCACGGACATTTTCAACACCTCTCTGCAGTCCTGCCATGTCCCGGCCTGCTTCAAATCCTCCATCATTGTCCCCGTCTCGAAGAAGCCCAGGATCACAGGACTCAATGACTACAGACCTGTAGCACTTACGTCTGTCGTCATGAAGTCATTTGAACGCCTGGTTCTCTCCCATCTCAAGTCCCTCACCTCCCCCCTCCTGGACCCCCTGCAGTTCGCCTACAGAGCCAACAGATCTGTAGACGACGCCATTAACCTGGCCCTCCACCACATCCTACAGCACCTGGACTCCCCGGGGACCTACGCCAGGGTCCTGTTTGTGGACTTCAGCTCTGCCTTCAACACAATCCTGCCATCCCTGCTCCAGGACAAGCTCTCCCAGCTCAACGTGCCCGATTCCACCTGCAGGTGGGATCACTGACTTCCTGACGGACAGGAAGCAGCGAGTGCGTCTGGGGAAGAATGTCTCGGACTCTCGGATTATAAATACAGGAGCCCCACAGGGCTGTGTTCTTTCTCCCCTGCTCTTCTCCCTGTACACCAACCACTGCACCTCCAGCCACAACTCCGTGAAGCTGATCAAGTTCGCGGACGACACCACCCTCATTGGACTCATCTCCAACAACGATGAGTCCGCCTACAGGAGGGAGGTGGACCGGCTGGTGTCCTGGTGCAGTGGTAACAACCTGGAGCTGAACGCCCAGAAGACAGTGGAGATGATTGTGGACTTCAGGAAGAGCACTGTCCCCCCACCCCCACCCTCCGTGATGGACTCCCCCATCACCTCTGTGGAGTCCTTCCGTTTCCTGGGCACCACCATCACCCAGGACCTCAAGTGGGAGCCGACCATCAGCTCCCTCATCAAGAAGGCCCAGCAGAGGATGTACTTCCTGCGGCAGCTCAGGAAAGCCAAGCTGCCTGCACAGATGTTGGTGCAGTTCTACACGGCCATCATCGAGTCCATCCTCACCTCCTCCGTCACCGTGTGGTTCGCTGGAGCCACAGTCAGGGACAAACAGAGACTACAGCGCATTGTGCGCTCTGCAGAGGAAGTGATCGGCCGCAGCCTTCCATCGCTGCAGGACCTGTATGTCGCCCGAGCTCGAGGCCGGGCTGGTCGTATCACAGCCGACCCCTCTCACCCTGCACATGGACTATTCCAACCACTCCCCTCAGGCAGGAGGCTGCGGTCCATCAGGACTAGAACCTCCCGCCACAAGAACAGTTTCTTCCCCTCTGCTGTTGGACTCTTGAACACTTCTTAACCTGTCCCCCCGCCCTTTATAAAGTCACTTTACTGCCCATCATACGTCACTTTACTTCACTGTACTGCTGTCACCTTACATTGTGTGCACCATGTGCACTTGTATATTGTAAATAGTAACTGTAACTCTATTTTAAATTTAAACTTATTCTTTAGAAGTGTTTTTTATTCTTATTTTTATTATCTCTTTTTGACTGTTGCACTGAGCCAAAGCAATTTCCAAGTTTGTGACCTCCTGTTACTTACGTGGCAATAAAAATGATTCTGATTCTGATTCTGAAATAATGTGTAAAAAAAATGTTTTTCTGGTACATAAAGTTATTTAGTTCTTATATACCAGACGATTGTACAACGTTAATACCTTGGCATGTTTCCAGAAGAGTCGAATTCAATAGAATTTTATTTTATTTTCGTGTAGCCCTAAATCACAGTAGTTATTTCAGGGCACTTCACAAAGCTGTCAATTCGCCAACACAGATCCGAAATCAAAAAGTTCAAACACAGCAAATGCAACTATACATTTGGGGCATTACAGTACCATCAGGAGATTATGACCCAAGTCCATAAAAGTTGTTAAATGTCACTACTACTGTCCTTAGAGCCTCCTGCATTGACAAAGAACAACTCAAAATCATTATGATAAAGAGTGGGGAAAATGTGCAAAACCTCAGAGACCCACATAGAGGGTCTGATCCTGCAGACGGACGGGCTGTAGATCCTGGACTGTTAGAGAAGCTTGTCTATCCTATTTCACTGTTTGTGGGAAGAAAGATACAAGTTTATAAATCCATAACAATAAGTAAGATCCAGCACTGGGATGCCTTTCAGTCCATGTGCCTCCGTAGAGCTACTTTGTGCCTTGTCTTCTGCCCTGAAGTGGTCTGTTTTTGACCATTATCCATAATGGAACAGTAAGTGCTTTTTTATTGTTAAGGTCTTTGTCTTGGTCAGCACGATAAATGAATACAACTTTGTAATATACAATGTTTGGTTATGATTCTGTGGATGTCTCTACCGTCCCATCCCGACCTTAACGGGCCGAAGGATTTGAATGATGTGTTTCCTATGTTCAAACTGCTCGAGCTGTTGTTATCAATGGAATACAACAATAACAAAGACATAGCGTAATGACCACTGTACAGAAATGTCCGCTGTCCTTAAACCCTCCTGCACCCAAAAACCTAGTCGGGAAAAAGTGAGAAGCCTCAGTCCTGTAGATCCAGGACTGAGGCTGTAGATCCAGAGGCTGTTATTGTTTCACATATTTTCAACATTATCTATCAGGGATGTGATTTAGTGCAGACACAAATATGATCTGCCTTTTTCCATTTTAGTTTCAAGGTTTCAGTTTCCAATTTCATGTATGTAAAACGTAAAGGATATACGGATAATGGGATAATATATGCATTAAGATTAGATAAGATAAGAATTCCTTTATTCGTCCCACAGTGGGGAAATTTTGATTGCAGCGCAAATATACAGTGCCTTGCGAAAGTATTGAACCTTTCAACATTTCGCCACATTTCAGGCTTCAAACATAAAGATATACAAGTTTAATTTTTTGTCATGAATCAACAAGTGGGACACAATCGTGAAGTGGAACAAAATTTATTGGATAATTTAAACTTTTTTAACAAATAAAAAACTGAAAAGTGGGGCGTGCAATATTATTCGGCCCCTTTACTTTCAGTGCAGCAAACTCACTCCAGAAGTTCAGTGAGGATCTTTGAATGATCCAATGTTGTCCTAAATGACTGATGATGATAAATAGAATGCACCTGTGTGTAATCAAGTCTCCGTATAAATCATAGACTGTATATATTAATGGACAGAGTCACGCCTATCTCCGCCGTTCTAACTAATGGGCCAAAAAATTTGCTCTACTTGAGCAATCCAAAATGGCCGTGAGTGGTCCCGCCCACAAGAAAATGGTGAAAAAACTAGGGATGTACCGAATCCAGGTTTTTGGGGTTCGGCAGTAGAGACCAGTAGGCATCATTCATTGGGTTTGGAGAGGAAGCGATTGCAGCAGTGGATGGAAGCCCACCAAGAGCTGCAGCTGCAGTTATCAGAGAAAGATTCTCAGTCTGTAGTGATACAGAAAGAGACCGAGACACAACTAAAGCTTAGAGATGAACAGATCTTGGCTCTGCAGCAGGAAGTAACTGCGGTAAAAGGTCAGTTAGAGGCAGTTGAAACCAGTAGGAGGCGTTCATTGGGTTTTGCGCTGGAGCGAGTGGAGCAGTGGAAGGAGGCCCAACGACAGAAGCCTCTACCAAAGAAAGAGCGTCAGCTCGAGACTCTGATGGTGGGTGATGGACTCATGACGTCTGATAATCAGACAGAGACTGGGCCACAGGTACCACTGGATCAGACGGTACATTTAGAGACAGCGATTGAGAGCAAGACAAGGATAGAGACTGAGGTAGAAATAGAGGTAGAGGGCGAGGTGGAGAGCGAGACAGAGACAGAGGTAGAGGCAACAGTTAGCAATACAAGTGTGTTTGAAAATCAGCCAGATTGCACACACTATAGACAGGTGCGCAGGGATCTCGGTGAGAACATTAGGACGCTGGTCCATACGTTCTTCCAAAAAGACCAGGCCATTCTAGAGGAGAAACAGCGAGCTGAAGAATTACGAGAGAAAACTCAACGCAAGGACTCAGCTGCAAACTCCAGGTGTAAAAGAATTTAAGTTTATCACTACAGGCGGCACGGTTTCTCAGAAAAGTCCTAGGTTCGAGTCCTGTTCGAAACAGGGCTTTTCTGAGAAGTGTTTTCACGTTCGCCCCGTGCATGCGTAGGTTTCCTCAGTGTGCTCCGGTTTCCTCCGGGTGCTCCGGTTTCCCCTACCACTAAAAACATGGACAATAGCCCCCCTCTCTGAGGGGCCAGGACTTCCCTGAAAAAGAGATGCTGAAGTCTCAGTGGGTCCATCCTGGTTAAATAAATAACTTAGATTTGAGCGTTCCATTTGCTAAGAGTGTAAGCAAATGGAAATGAGGGTTGCCAGGTTGGGTTTAGGTCGTCCGCAATAAGCTTTAAGAAGATGCAAATCAGCAGAATGTACTGGAGAGTTTGTTCAGCTGTTTGTGCTTCTGGAGCTTTGAGGTGGGCAACACAAACACCTGCAGATGTTGAAGATTCTACACACACACAAAAAGCAACAGCCTCAGTTTGTGCGTTTGACTTTGGATCTGTTCTGGCGTGTGAGCTGTAAGATGGTTCAGATCCGTGTGGTGGATCTAAAATAGAGGTTTAAACAAATGTTGTACTAATGAACTTGTTTGACTAAATAAATAAAATAAAAAAAAGATTGTTTTTCCTTGTGTATTTTGCAGATGTTTGATCATTAGATTCTAAATACTTTCCTTCTCTTCCCTCTCAAGTCTCTCTCTGGTCTCCCTCTGGTCTCCCTCCCTCATCTCTCTCTGGTCTCTCTCACAGTTAGAATGTGCTCAGATTGAGATAAAAACCACTCGTCAAGCAATATTTAATTTTTTCAAAGTTGCACCGCGCGACACCCCGCACCGCACAACAGAGGTGGTGCCACCGCTCCCGTAGCCTTAGAACAATGTTCGTGAAATTGTAATGAATATGAGCCGTTGGTGTGGCTCCTTATGTAAAGCTTTGGCCCGTAGGGGGCACTAAAGAGCCAATGTAATATTTCACACCTTCAGGTGACCTAGGCCCAGGAGTAGAACAACCGAGTCAAGTTTAGTACAAATCAGACTTTATATGTTCACTTTTTGCCGCTCCACTGCCCAAACGTTTCACTGATCAAAATTCCCTTTAGTCATTTTATTGGTCAATGTGTTGAGATGATAAATCGGTGAAACAGCCGAGGAGTCGCTTTCCAACCGACATGTATGAAAATTATTGCTTTTCATTTGTCCATTTTCCAATGAAATGTATGGGCTTCCTGTTTGTCAGAGGGCGTGGCCATAATATCTTTGTTTTCATGTCTTGACTTGAGGAACAGGTGTACCAAATTTCCTGGCTATACGACAAACTTGACCTCATAGCCGTCCGATACTAAAAACTTTGACCCCAACTGTAGGGGGCGCTAATGAGCCAAGTTCATTTATTTCAGTTTCAATTGACCTAGACCCTAGAGTTAAACAATGTATTAAAGTTTTGTGCAAATCAGACTTTGTATGTGCAAACGGGAGCAAATTTATTATTGTCAAAAACGGCCAAAATAACCTCACATTTTGCCGCTCTGCTGCTCGAACAATGTTTCACTGATCAAAAATCCCTGAAGTCATTTTGATGGTACATGGTGCACACAGAGTACCTTTTTTGCGAATGTATTCCAATGTGGTTTTTATACTCCACATGGCAAATAAAATGAATATGAGAGAATCTGATGTGTTTAGACGATTTGGAGCGATTTTGAGGCGAATCGGTGAAACGGCCGAGGAGGAGTCGCTTTCCAACCGACATGTATGAAAATGATTGCTGTTCATTTTTCCATTTTGCACTGAAATGTATGGGCTTCCTGTTTATCAAAGGGCGGGGCCATAATAAAAAAATTGTCATGTCTTGACTTGAGGAACATGTGTACCAAGTTTTATGGCTCTACGACAAACTTGACCCACCGAAAAGTCCCATAGGGGTATTATTTTGGCTGTTGTAGGTGGCGCTGTTCTGGCATTTGTTGAGTCCCATAAAAATAAATACCAAAATATCACATTTTTCGCCAGGTCTGATTTTTGGGCAAAATTTAACAAGTTTTCATGCATGTTCAGGGGGTCAAATTAAGGCTCAAAGTGCAGAAGAAAAAAGAAAGAAAGGATTTTTTTTTTGACGTCTCGAGCAAAAACAATATAGGTTTCAATGGCACGTAATACATCATTTTAAAGCGTTTGCGTTTATGCACGCAACTGTCACGTTGCGTCTGTCACGCACCGCCACCATTTGCATTCACCATTGTGAAAGCAATAGGCCCTTAACAAATGAATATTGTTTAATTGAACATAATGATATATTCTCTCATTTCATTTACGCAAAGGAGTGGGAGAAGTAGACACTTATTTAGTCCCACCCCTTAATTCAAATGACTTTTTCATCTTTCTCAAACTTTGCTTTTCCATGTTTAGTCCTGACTCTAGGACCAGCAGGAGACCAGTCCCTGTGCTCCTCAGAGTCTCAGCAGGAGGCCAGTCCCTGTGCTCCTCTTAGTCTCAGCAGGAAATTATAAGAGACAAATCTGATTTCCATGACGAATCCAACAGCCACAGCGCGCATAGTGTAAGTGCAGGGTTTGGGTTCGGTGGGGAAAAATTCTAAGGTTCGGCCAGAAACCGAACCCTGTCAAAAAAGCCAATATTCGGCCGAATCCGAACCCTAATCCTGGATTCGGTACATCCCTAGAAAAAACGCATCTCCGCATGCGTCAGCTGGCGCAGCTCCATTCATTTGAACGAGAGACTTCAGAAATTAGGGGCGACAGTAGCTCAGTTGGTAGAGCATTGGCCTTAAGCCCAGAAGGTCGTGGGTTCAATTCCCACCTCTGCACCTTCTCCACCGACTCCCACTGATGACTGCTGTCGTTGTGTCCTTGGGCAAGACACTTAACCCCACTTTGCCCCAAAGCCCCCACTGAAAGATCAAGGCTATGCTCACTCTCAGAGAGCAGCCGTCCTCCTGTGGACTCACCACCTGCAGAGGGTCAGTGAGGGGCTGGTGCTATGAGACTTGGGTGGCATCTCTGACTGCCACCCCCCTGACCCAGAAATGGATTAAAGGGAAGAAAATGGATGGATGTATGGACTTCAGAAATTCACAGCAAGTAAACTAGAGTGAACCAAAAAAATTCACCCCCCTCAGCATTGACACACATGTGGAACGGAGCTTTGGGCAAAGAGCCAACTTTTGGTCCATCCTGTAAAGACGTTTTCGAGAGGTCTGCCAACGCTATATGTTAGCATTGGCTAATTCTTCTTCTGGGTCCACCCCCATCGGCCCGGGGTGGTATTGCAAGCATGTCAGCGCATGTCATTTTGGCCACTTTTGAGCTGGGACCCGCCCCCACTGGTATAAATGTACCTGCTCTTTGATAGTCTCAGGATTCTGTTTAAAGCGCAGAGAGAACTATGAAGACAAAGGAACACACCAGGCAGGTCCGAGATACTGTTGTGGAGAAGTTTAAAGCCGGATTTGGATACAAGAAGATTTCCAAAGCTTTAAACATCTCAAGGAGCACTGTGCAAGCAATTATATTGAAATGGAAGTATCAGACCACTGCAAATCTACCAAGACCCGGCCGTCCCTCCAAACTTTCATCTCAAACAAGGAGAAGACTGATCAGAGATGCAGCCAAGAGGCCCATGATCACTCTGGATGAACTGCAGATAACTACAGCTGAGGTGGGAGAGTCTGTCCATAGGACAACAATCAGTCGTGCACTGCACAAATCTGGCCTTTATGGAAGAGTGGCAAGAAGAAAGCCATTTTTCAAAGATATCCATAAAAAGTCTCGTTTAAAGTTTGCCACAAGCCACCTGGGAGACACACCAAACATGTGGAAGAAGGTGCTCTGGTCAGATGAAACCAAAATCAAACTTTTTGGCCACAATGCAAAACGATATGTTTGGCGTAAAAGCAACACAGCTCATCAGCCTGAACACACCATCCCCACTGTCAAACATGGTGGTGGCAGCATCATGGTTTGGGCCTGCTTTTCTTCAGCAGGGACAGGGAAGATGGCTAAAATTGATGGGAAGATGGATGGAGCCAAATACAGGACCATTCTGGAAGAAAACCTGTTGGAGTCTGCAAAAGACCTGAGACTGGGACGGAGATTTATCTTCCAACAGGACAATGATCCAAAACATAAAGCCAAATCTACAATGGAATGGTTCACAAATAGACGTATCCAGGTGTTAGAATGGCCAAGTCAAAGTCCAGACCTGAATCCAATCGAGAATCTGTGGAAAGAGCTGAAGACTGCTGTTCACAAACGCTCTCCATCCAACCTCACTGAGCTCGAGCTGTTTTGCAAGGAAGAATGGGCAAGAATTCCAGTCTCTCGATGCGCAAAACTGATAGACATACCCCAAGCGACTTGCAGCTGTAATTGCAGCAAAAGGTGGCGCTACAAAATATTAGCGCAAGGGGGCCGAATAATATTGCACGCCCCACCTTTTTCTTTTTTTATTTGTTAAAAAGGTTTAAATTATCCAATACATTTCGTTCCACTTCACGATTGTGTCCCACTTGTTGTTGATTCTTGACAAAAAAAAATATTTTTATATCTTCATGTTTGAAGCCTGAAATGTGGCAAAATGTTGAAAGGTTCAAGGGGGCAGTAGTAGGAGCACACAGGGAGCACACACAATATATACAAATAAGTAGTAGCTATGTTTCTTAGCTAACATAACTAGCTGTAGATGCTGAAAATGCTTCAATACCAGTCAAAATATATATATAGTAGTAGTGCAGTTATATACTGTACAGTTAAATACTGCAGGATAATAAGTAGATAAGTAAAGTGACATTGTTCAGTGACATTCTGAAGTTGCAGTATTGCACAGGATTTGCACATTGATTGCACATTGCACATGATTTAAGAATTTACTTGATTACAGATGAATGAAATATACAGATTCAGCAGTTCTTATTGTACAGTCTGACAGCAGCAGGAAGGAAAGACCTACGGAACCTCTCCTCCACACAGCGAGGGTTAATTAGTCTGTCACTGAAGCTGCTCTCCAGAGCAGAGAGAGTGTCCTGCAGGGGGTGACAGTCATGGTCCAGCATAGATGTTAGTTTGCTCAGAACCCTCCTGTCCCCCACCTGCTGCACTGTGTCCATTGAACAGCCCAGGACTGAGCTGGACTCCCTGATGACCTTGTCCAGCTTCTTCCTGTCCCTCTCTGTGATGCTGCTGCTCCAGCAGACCACACCGTACAAGATGGCTGATGCCACCACAGAATCATGGAAGGTCTTCATTATGTTGTCCATTACATTTTCAAAAGCATTTTGATGCTCAGGGCATCAGGTTTGATGCCCCAATATACTATACACTATTGAGGTTTTTTCAATGCACTTTAATTATTTATGATTTTAATCTTTTGTTTTGTAAGTACTTTGATTCACCTTGTGTATAAACTGTGCTATTTAACACTCATGGACTTGGATGTTGCTAGTACAGAGACCAGGATGTGATCCGGGTGTGCGTGCGCATTGGGAGGGCGGGGCTGGAGGCAGTGCATGTTTGACTCAGGACTAATACGTCTGCAAATATAAAGTGCAGACTTTAATCCCAGCAAATCAATCACAGAACAATATGAAAAGACTGGTTCACACACTGACAAGGATCAGGACTGTGCCCCTGATGAAAGGACAAGGATTACACTCAGAAAAAAAACATTTTGAACATTTAAGCGCGATGTTGTCTGTGCTTGTGTTTTACCGTGATCTCTCTCCCTAATGTCTCACTTTGATTTCTCTCTATGTCCCTCTGTGTGTTTCTCTCTGGTCTCTTTCTGATCTGTTTTTCCTGTAGCCCTCAGTCCTGCTCCTGCCCCTCAGTGCGGTGTCCTCTGCAGCTGTATTTTACAGTGTATGCATGGCACTCAGATACACTGCAGCAGCACTCAGACCTACAACCAACAGTTTTCATATCTCTGTGATCGCACTTCAGCAGCCGTGAGTTTAGGTGGTTAGAAAAGTGTATAAAGTGTGTTTGAGGGGTTTTACAGCCCTAAAACATATAGCTGCATCTTCAAGGATTTAACTTATTGCAGGTTTTTTTTTTTTTTTTAGAACACATCACCCCACAATAAACCAAGATCCAGTGTCTCTGTATGTCCTTCCAGTTGGACAAATAGTGCATAAATTTATTTTAGTTTTTCCCCTTTGCCTTTCCTCCAGCAAATCTTAATCCTGGTGGTGAGAGCTGGCAGATATGAGGCGTGCAGGAGGACTATAGTGCAGATTTATGAATGTAATGACTGGATATGAAGGCAAAGCAAACCAAAAGAAGTCTCATTGGTGCGTATGACAGAGTACAGGATGTGTGTGTTTTATGTCCCCCTGACATCAGCTCCATAACCCCGTCACATTATGTCATGTAATAAGAGCCGACTGATGGATTTACAGAGGAAGACCACAGGAACTTAGAGTGTGTCGTGCCAAATTCCCCCTTAAGTCTTTAAGAAATGTATATCATAAATTTGCTACATTGTACAATAAATCATCTGGTACAGATACTACTGCAGCCACCGAGATAATTGTTTTCACAAACTATACCACTTATATTGATTTATATTGATAACTTACAGTGATTGTGAGGGAATCTTCCATGACCTCAAGCCTCGTTCTATGGCCTGAGTCCTGGATCTACTGCCCGATCCTTCTCTCATTATGGCACTCCCTGAGGATTCTAACTTTTTCCCATTGGGATTTGGACAGTGGCAATAACCCAGGACAATTAAGAACATTTTTGGACATCTGTTGATGTTTATGGACATGAGTCATCCGCCCCTTATGAGCCAATAGCTCTGTTTTGTCGTTGAATTTCCTTTATTTGATCATTTTTATTCTCCCTATAATGTTGACGAATCAACAACTTCTGACTTTACTGTTGTGATTTAGGACTATACAATAATAAATTGTATTGAATTGAACCACATGGCAATAATCTATGCTGACTAGGGTTGTCGAGATTATCCGGTTTTACGGTAATCTTGATTAGGTAGGTTAACCATAAGGATTTTAGATGGCATGGTTTGCCGCTGGTACGGAAAACTCTCCCGCGAGGTGCAGTACGGGCCGCTGCACGCACGGTGCAGCGCAGACCAACCGGTAACTTGAAGATGGCATGACAAGCTTCCCCAGAGTTATATTTACCACAAATTAAGTCAGCCGTGTGGGATCACTTTGGGAATCCAAAATATGAGCAAGGTGTTGTTGTCAATACTTCATACTTGATACATTTTTATGTAAGGGATAACGTATATTACGCAGGTCATTATCGGAAAATAAGTACCGACAGGGCGAAGGTACTTATTTTCCAATAATGACCTGCGTAATATACGTTATCCCGCTTATTATACGGCTTTATACCAACAGAACACACAACATAAACTTCAGTCCACTTTTAGGAATGCCGAAAGGTTTATTTAATGACAGAAAATAAAATAGTTCCCAAAGGCGCGTGGCTATGCTAGCAACAGTTAGGCTGGCAACTTCCAAACTAGAACTCTCTGGAACTGCATGAAAACTGAGCAAAGAATTCTGAACATCAGCGGTGAGTGACTCAAACATAAACCTAAATCCATAATTTGATCCTCTGCAAATGTGTCCGAAAATGTGCCGGTATCTACTTCCGGGTTTTTCGGGATCGCCTTTTCTCGCATTACATCAGTGTTTTTGTCATGAAAACGTAAACGGAAAATTCTGAAAACTTCCGTGCACTTGTATTAAGACTGGATATGTATAAATTACTCTCCGATTAACATTTCATTGCGTTGATTGATTGGCATTTGCGTTTATTGAGCGGCCGGAACTACTTTTTCACGATCGCTTTTTGACGCAGAGAAATAGTATTTTTGTCATGAAGACAAGACCAGAAAATTCTGAATTTCCGTGCACGTGTGTGAAGAATGTATATGTATAAGTATTCTCCGATTAACATTTAAGTGTGTTGATTGAGTGTGGCTAGCTCCGGAGTGGCCGGAACTACTTGCGGAGTTATCCACGCATTTGAAAGACAAGCAGAGAGTGCGTTGCCATGGGCAGCGGTCATTATTGTTTTGAGAGGTCCGTTATAGAAAAGAATGACCGGTAGAACGTTTTGAAATTGCATTCAACTCAATGGAGCGTTCTACTGCTGCTGTGAGGAGCCGTATAATAAACTTATATAATATCTATTAAGTTCAGAAATGTACATATATGTATATTTTAAGTGTAATACATACAATGAAATAATGTAACATTTTATATGATGATCTCAATTTATCAATTTTTTTTTTCATAATGTCAATAATTGTGATTAATCGTAAAATCGTATTTTCTCTCGCAATAATCGTGACTCAAAAATTTTAAATCGTGGCAATCCTATTGCTGACTTAGGCTGAGAGTCTGTGCTTATAGGCACAGTAATATGCTCTTAACAAAAACATTACAATTACAATCGCACTGTTGTCAATGAGTCTTCTTCCTGTGGCACGTGTAGCTCCTAAGTAAGGATTTCAGATGCAAACCACCTGCTGGGGTTTAGCTCGAAACAGTAAAAACTTTGTTACATATGATACTTATGTTTGTTCCTGCTTTCAGTATAAAAAAATTCTGCAACCCAAATGAGCAGCATTCTGCTCTATAATAGTATAATCTTATTGAAAATTGTAAATATTGAGATCAGAGCTGCAGCTTTTGAATATTTTAGTAATCGAGTATTCGGGTCGCTTAATCGAATAATAAGAAAACGTATTATATGACTTAGACCGTACGCGCGCTCTGATTGGCTGATTACCGGTCTGATATTTTCCCATCTCAGACCGTTACCATGGCGATTGGTCCGAACAGCGCGTATCACATTTGATATCTTTCCTCGGACCGTTACCATGACAATCAGTCCGCAGCGCGTATCACAATTGATTTCTTTCCTGAGTTTCCTCGGTAAAAAATAAATAATGGGCGAGAACTGGGAGCATTCTCCAGTGAATTCTATTATCCAGAAGAGTTTGACGAGCCAGAGGAAGAAATTACAGAAAATAACGAAGAAAAAATAACTAACAGACAAGATGAGATTGACAACTTCGTTGCAGACCAGAAAGCTAAAAACACGATTAGGAAAACCAAGTCGGAGATTGATATTTGCATAAATTAAAAATAGTCATATAATAAAACATTTATTAACCTTGCTTGCTCGGTCTGTACAGAGAATTATCAGACCTTGTCCTTTTTGCACAGACCTCGCCACGGCTCGGTCTGTACATTAAGTAAGTAAGTAAGTAAGTAAGTTTTTATTTATATACCGCCTTTTCACTGCAGATCTGAGTCTCAAAGCGGTTTACAATTGTTAATTTTGGGCATTTGTCTCTCACTCCACACAGAGATGGGAGCGGGGTCGCCAGTACAGGAGGCGCATGCTAGAACTATTGGACATATTTTTAGTGGTAGGGGAAACCGGAGTGCCCGGAGGAAACCTACGCAGACACGGGGAGAACATGCAAACTCCACTCAGAAAGGCCCTGGTCCGACCGGGATTCGAACCCAGGACCTTCTTGCTGAGAGGCGAGAGTGCTATCCACTCAGCCACCGTGCCGCCCCAGGCCGCGGTCTGATATTTCCCCATACAGACCTCGCGCTCGGTTAATAAGCCGTTAATATTTTTCTTAATTAAGGCTTAATAATAAATATACAATATCAAATGACAAACCACTTAATGATTATGATGATATCCATCCATCCATCCATTTTCTACCCTTTAATCCATTTCTGGGTCAGGGGGGTGGCAGTCAGAGATGCCACCCAAGTCTCATAGCACCAGCCCCTCACTGACCCTCTGCAGGTGGTGAGTCCACAGGAGGACGGCTGCTCTCTGAGTGTGAGCATAGCCTTGATCTTTCAGTGGGGCTTTTGGGCAAAGTGGGGTTAAGTGTCTTGCCCAAGGACACAACGACAGCAGTCATCAGTGGGAGTCGATTATGATGATATTTCATAATGAATTTACCAGATTTAGAACAATGAATCAACTTCTGCTTTTCAGAAACAACAATGATTACATTTGTCCACTAGATGTCCGTGTTACAGGCCAGTCTGAGCAAGCGCAGAGGCTTTGACATATTTGAAACAGTCTGGCAAGGAAAGTCTCAGTGTGTTTCACTGTTTCATTCGCCCATCACTACTATTGTGTTCTGCGAGCTCCACCTTGTGATGTTTGTTACTACTGCATTTTTCTTTGATTGCAGTGTTAAGGGTTCCCACACTCTGGACAACTTTTGACACGTTTTGGTGTTGCACGTGCAGTCCAATTTACTTTCGTCACTCGTTTACTTTAAAAAACTGCCATACGGCTGACATCTTGTCTGCTTGCCGCTAAGCTAGCGGTAAGCACTGCTGACTTTTAGAGATCACCATGGCAACACGTGCCGCGCAGCTGTCTGTTGTCGTGATGCCAATGTAAATTAAAATGTGGGTATCAATTGTGCGGCGTCAGGTCCTATGGTATGAGTACGGTAAGAGTGCAAGCCTTCGGTATCGACCCAATATCGGTATCAGTGCATCCCTACAACTAATGGTTAATTACTAATAATAATAGTTTTTGTAACCCCACAACTCATGTGTAACAGTCATTTCTCTAAAGCTGTTCTCAAGGGAAACATCTCAGAGCTTTGTTTTGGTCAGATCCAGTCAGACCCCTGAACCTAAGCAGGGCCTGGTTAGTATTGTGATGGTAGACCTGGGAACACCAGGTGCCACAGTGGGGCGGCTGCAATTGTAAAATGTCAAACTGTTGTGTCCTTAGGCAAGACACTTCACCCACATTAGAATGAGTATTGGGTGTGTGTGTGAATGCTTGATGGGGGTGGGAGTGGTCAATGGCACATACTTGCCTCGTTTCGATCAGTGTGCCCCAGGGCAGCTGCGGCTACAGTAGTAGACTGTGTATGGAGTGACTGAATAATACTGTGAAGAGACATTGAATATCCAGAAAAGCGCAGTAATAAGCAATTTCGGGATCTAAACAATTGGCCAGGTATTTAATTAGCAAAATAATGGTAAATCACAGTCCTGACGGTCGTCTTCTGTGTTTGAGTCTGTCCTGTTTGGTTCAGTTCGATGCTTTCTGACAGTTTTGATCCTATTTCCGTCCGTCCTCAGGTCTTTTTTTAGCTGTGGGTGGGAGCTGTGGCCTTTGAAAACAAAACTCTCTTGAAATAGACTTCTGATACTTTACATAAGTGCTTCTCTGCGGAACAGTGCAACGTGTCAGTTTTATGATTATTATCGTTGTCATCATCAGCTGTAACTGAGCCAGAGCAGGGGTCCTGCAGAAGGCCCCTCTTTAGGTTCGACCTGGACACTTTGTATAGCACAGTTCATTCACATGGCAACTCGGTATCTGTAGTATCTGATGCTGCAAGATGTAGTTTCACATGTTACTGTTCTGTAACTACAATTCTGTGGGACGAATAAAGGATATAGGAAAAAAATCACAATACATTCAAAATAATGAAGGAATACCTCAAACCTGCAATTGGTTCAATGGCCTCTCATCCTGTATACTGGGTTCTCTAACCCAGGGGTTCCCAAAGTTTATAGCCCGCGTCCCCCATGATAAATGCGCTACTGCCTCGCAACCCCGCACCTAACCTAACCCATATGTGCTTAACCATGAACCACTAACCCTTAAGTGCTGAACACCTGACCTGGTGTTGTACCAGTTTGTCAGAGCGTTTTTACATTCACTTGAGTTTTATCGGGAGTGCTCTTCTGTCACGCCGTTTTAACCAAACCAATTAATCCAAGACGAGGCCAACGCTCGGCTACGTGACAGTAAATCACTGCCTGTGCTAATTGCAATTAAAATCCAGAGGAACTCAGGCGAGACGTTGTGAAGGCTACTTACCCTCAACGTTAAATGGAAATCGTCTGTTGGTTTTTGTTTGCGTCCAAGTCATAACGACCTACGAGGAGGGGCTCTCATTAAGAACCTGCAAAACGGAGATAGTTTACTGTCTTCAAAAGTCCTCAGACGCTGTGGAGGAAGTCCATATCACTTTCACATGTGAAGCGGCGCGAGCTCGTTACCAAAGCCACACTGGAAACGGTGAAGTCATAATGTTCCGGTTCACAAGTGTCATTAGAGAGGGTTCTGAATCTACAGCATCAAATGGGAAAGGTGAGGATTATAGTTAATGCATTATATTTGTGTTTGTTCCTGAAAATGAAATATGGCTTTTGAAGACAGATAGAATAAAGAATACAAGAACAGATAGTGACTGCATAAGAAAATCTTATAGTAAGGTTCATCTTGTCTTCTTAGTAGAATAAATTAAAAGTTATTTTGGTTATTCTGTCCCGGTCAATTAGGAAGAGGAAAGAAATGTTATTAACTTGACATATTGTGACATTAAATAAATGTATATGTGGTAAATAAAATAATTATAATTCGTCAGCTTTTTTGGAGAAATTAAAAGTACTAATACAATCACATAAAAAGTATAATGATGAGAAAATGCTATAATCTGTACTTTCGAGTCTCTCCCAAATCACTAAATTAGCAGCACATTCCTGTCGACTACAGCTGTCATAAAACACATACAGCCTCAGCTTCATCCTTCTGTCGGACATTCTTCTCTCGGCCGCATCTGTGACTGCAGCCTTTATACAATTTATCTTAGCGAGCCCTGTGCATCCTCTGTGTACTCAGAACTCGGGTTGTAACACGTCCAGGCTTCGATTACATAAGGGCCGCGCTATAGTTAGACCAGAGTTTGAGAAGCGCTGAGTGGAGCCGACGGAGCGCCTGTGGAAGAGTACAGAGCTCAGAAATCTCATTTATTATAACTATGTACTTCACACCACACTCTGCTTATGAAAACATGAGGGTGCTCCACATCCCACCGCCACCACCGGCTTCTGCAGCACCACCGCAGCACCGGGAAGGGGATACAGTATGTGCACCATCATTTCTGCAGGCTTCTATTGCTGGGTTGCAAGTAAAGCAGAGATTTAACTGACTTTTATAATGTTAGTACTTGTGTTTAAAGGCACTGATGGGCAATGCTAACATAGACTGTATACATGTGAACAATGCTAACCTGCTAGCTCAATGAACCCTTATAGGAAAGCACTCCTGATGCTGCAACTCGCTCTGGCTCCTATTGACTCAGATGGAAAAGTAAACTTCTCTAGCTCAGTAACCATTTGTGTCGCACTCACAATGAGCTTAAAAATCTCTCTCTATGATCCTGGTGTTTATATTGGGACTCAGTCCTTATATGGTTCATGGTGATGTCACACTCCTAATGTTCAGACTACACTACTTGCCTGAATTATGGCATTTTCTGCAGGATCCTCCTCTGTCACAGGTGTTATGAAGAAAATATATAATGGTCTCTTGCTGTTTTTTGGGTTAGGTAAGTGCAGAGTTGGCATTAGCAGCAGTCTGAGCAGAGACAGTAGTGAGAATGTTTAAAACAGTTGTGAGATCAGTTTAGATGTAGTCACTCCTGCTCAGCTCTAGCTCCGGTGCAAGTTTTGTCACTGGAAATCAAGAGTAGATGGATACATGATTTATCACAGAGTGTTTGTATTGTCCTAATCCAGATGCAGAACTCTCCATGAGTCTCTATTGGAGACATGTATTAGACTGATTAGTAGTCGATCAGAAAGTCCTTTTGGAGTTTAGGGATGTTGATAAAACTTTTTGAAGCAGACTTTCTTGAAAGAAACATGTTCCTGTCAAAAGTCCAACACATAATTATTTATTGGGTTTAATTAGTTTTGGACCGTGCCTGACGTAGGAGTTTGAGACGAACACGCTACATCCTTCACACTGAGTTGGATGAACTCCAGACATTTCTCTTCCCTTAAGTTGAACTACATACTAGCTGTAAATAGGGCTCCACCATTTTGGTAAAATATCAAAATGAGATATTTTTGATCAACTTTTTGATTTCTTGAATGTCTAAAAAGTCGTTTGTTCAGAGTAAAAGTTAAAGAAGTTCAATGGGTCTTTTAACTGGTCGCCCCCTGCCCGGACTCGGGGGCTGCTCCCCCTCAGGGCTCCTACCTGGAAGCCTCTTCAGTCCTGGATCTCCAGCCAACATTTCTGGACATTGGTCATCCCATTCCCTATGGACCAATGGGTGTCTGAACTGTGTGATTCTCTGATCTGTTGTTGGTGCAATAACTTTGTAAAGTCCTCTGAGACAACTGCTGTTGTGTTTTAGGGCAATACACAAATATATTGAATCGAATTCCATTTGAACAAGTGTACAAACAATTCTAAATTCCCACACATTTTAGAATTTTAGCTGTTAAGTTTTTACGTGTTGTATGAAACATTTTTCATGAAGAAATAAAAAGATTCACTGACATTTAAAAACATGTCTAACATGAGATGAGATGACCGTTTTCCAGTTATTAATCTTGTCCTTGTTCTTAATAATAATGATTATCTGTTTATCAAACGCATCAATCGTCAGGCGTAGATTTATTACAGACAAGCCCTCTTCAATCAGAACGTGCGCTGGACATTGTTTTACTCAGACGTGTTTTATTTAAAGCCGAACACTCGGCGTGTGCAAAACAAAGGCGTCGTAATGAAGTGATGGTGGAGTGTGTTGTATGGTCGCCCTGAAGCGGTCCTTCTGAGGCTGAAGAGAGACACACTGTTCCATCTGTGTGTGAGCGCTTTGGTACATACTGTATCAGACTGGTATACATATGGACAACGCTAACTCGCTAGCTCAGTGAAGCCCAATAGGGAAGTGCTCATGGAAAAATTTGGCTTCAACTCGGACGGGCTCAACTTACATGTATAAGTTAGCTCCTCTAGCTCAGTTTGTGTCACACTCACCATTTTAGGCTTAAAATCTAGTGCTATGTGATCCTGGTGTTTATATTGTGATAGTCTTTGTAAATCTTCTCTCCCCGAACTTGGCTTTAGCAGCGAGTAGTGCAAGAGGAGACACACCAGCGCTGCTCCTGATTGGCTCCTGTTGATTCAGTCGTTGCTACCAACAACATTTGCCTACATTTGAACCCACATTCTCGCTCAAATGTGTTGTCGTCATGTGACTGGTTTCAGCTGGAGTACCTAACCCCGGACATTTAACCACATTTTATTCTTGTATCTTGGTCCCAGATTGAGGCATGCTAAAATTGTATACTGTACAATTATGATACAATATTGTTTTTTGGTTCGGGTCCTGCTATCTGAATTTACAAAGACAATATCATAATATAAACACCAGGATCACAGAGTACTAAACCGATTCAAGCCAAAAATGGTGTGACCCAAACGGTTAATGATCTTACTGAGCTCACTTTTACATGTAAGTCAATGGGAGCCAGAGCAAGTTGAGCAAAACTTCACCATGAGCACTTCCCTATTGGGTTTCATTGAAGGTCGGCCTTCTCCTTCTGTGTACAGGCTATGGGTAAAACCGATGCATTATTTATGATTGTAACAAGCGTTAGACTAATTAGCAAAGACTTCAGGAAGCCACTCGGACAATGGAGTACTCTCACCGTCAGCTGTCAGAGAAACTCCTGCTGTCCTCACGGTGCGCCGCTGCGTCTGGCGTGGACCGTGTGTTCGCCTGGAGGTGGTCTGACTGCCACATGTTTCAGACCGGATTATAGTGAAAAGCCAATGAGCCGTCAGCTTTAGGTGGCAGACCATTCAGGCCATTATCTGAGATCTGGACAGGCGCGGGCACAGGGCTCTGGACAGGCGCGGCCAATTCAACTCAATCTATTTGTGTATCGCCCTAAATCACAACAGCAGTCGTTTCAGAGGAGTTTACACAATTGTGGATTCCCCAACACAATCTAATGGTTCAAACACAGGAAATAAAACCTCAGGGAGGCCCATATTGTCAGAGGGATCCACTCTCAGGCTGTAGATCCAGGACTGAGGCTGTAGATCCAGGACTGAGGCTGTAGATCCAGGACTGAGTCTGTAGATCCAGGACTGAGGCTGTAGATCCAGGACTGAGGCTGTAGATCCAGGACTGAGGCTGTAGATCCTGGACTGAGGCTGTAGATCCTGGACTGAGGCTGTAGATCCAGGACTGAGGCTGTAGATCCTGGACTGAGGCTGTAGACCCAGGACTGAGGCTGTAGATCATGGACTGAGGGTCTCAATCTTGGGTTGAGGCTTTAGATCCAGGACTGAGGCTCCCAGGCGGGGAGGGGAGTGCGCGGGCACAGAGGCAACTCAAATAAATGCAGCTTATAAAAACCAGCCCAAACATAGATTAATATCATCGACGAGGACGAGGCAATTCCACATTTTGAAGTTGCCGTCATCGTGAGGATAACGCCATGGGTGAAGGATAATTTCAGATTATTTACGCTGAAGAGAGATGTTTATTTTCCCTGATGATTGCTTCCCTGACAGCATCTCTCCTCCACAGCACATTCATTATTTACTTGAAAATTGTGTCTATTTTCATTTTTCAACGTATAACAGGATACAAAAATAAGCAGAAATACACAGTTTGATAGGGGGTAACACTAAACACACACACACACGTGCATATGCCTTGAATCCATCATTGATTTGTCGTTTCTCTGTATTTCAGGGGATTCCTTCACACAGTTTCGATTTTCTGACGAGAAGGACTGGGACATGGACTCATTTGTGGCTGCGCAGGTAAATCCACAAGGACTTCAGCTTGTTATTGGAGAACGGAACAGATGGACAGAGAAATCAGAGTTTATTTGCCTAATTCTGCCTTTGAACCAAAAGTATAGACCACACCATGTTATAGTTGGATCTAAATCAAGTAGAGTCGAGTTTCCCACATTGCAGTCGCCTCTTGCTTCAGGGGGCTTTAACATGAGACCATTTATGTGGCTTAAAGCATTGACGGTGACAGGTCAGTGGTCATGCAATGTTAGGCCCCAGTTTAAACCAGAAAACCATGAGAAAGTTAACGGAAAAGTGAAGGGCTGGTCCTTCAGTTTCACACTCACCTTTAGACTTTTGTGTGTGTAATGGGCTTATTTACAGCGTGTGTATACTCAATCATCATTTATGGTCTTTCTCTTTGTCTTTCACTCTGGTGTCTCTCTCTGGTACCTGTCTTGCCTCTCTCTGATGTTTCTCTTGTATCTCTGGCATCTCTCTCTGGTCTCTCTCTATCCATCTATCTAATCTCTCTCTCTGGTCTCGCTCTAGTCTCTCTCATGTCACTAATGAGACATGAGAGAGACTAGACTTCTTGAATTTTGCATCTGGCTTCAGCTGTTGATGTCATAACGATGTATTCATGACTCCTGCCAAAGCTCTGGTCTCTCCCTCTGTTAACGTATCTGTTTTTTTCTGATGCCTCTCTGGTTGTTGCTGATGTCTCTCTGGTTGTTGCTGATGCCTCTCTGGTTGTTGCTGATGCCTCTCTGGTTGTTGCTGATGCCTCTCTGGTTGTTGCTGATGCCTCTGGTTGTTTCTGGTTTCTCTGGTTGTTACTGATGCCTCTCTGGTTGTTGCTGATGCCTCTCTGGTTGTTGCTGATGTCTCTCTGGTTGTTGCTGATGCCTCTCTGGTTATTGCTGATGTCTCTCTGGTTGTTGCTGATGCCTCTCTGGTTGTTGCTGATGCCTCTCTGGTTGTTGCTGATGCCTCTGGTTGTTTCTGGTTTCTCTGGTTGTTACTGATGCCTCTCTGGTTGTTGCTGATGCCTCTCTGGTTGTTGCTGATGCCTCTCTGGTTGTTGCTGATGCCTCTCTGGTTGTTGCTGATGCCTCTCTGGTTGTTGCTGATGCCTCTGGTTGTTACTGATGCCTCTCTGGTTGTTACTGATGCCTCTCTGGTTGTTACTGATGCCTCTCTGGTTGTTGCTGATGCCTCTCTGGTTGTTGCTGATGCCTCTTTGTGTAAATTGCTGCATTTGTTGTTGTGGCCTGCAGATGTCGGCCCTCGTGGATCTGACGGCTTTGTCCCGGAGCCTCCAACACGTGCCTCTCCCTCAGCGCCTCGGCCTGCAGCCTCAGCTCGTCCAGGTACCGCCCTCCACAGAACAGGCTTCTTCTGAGCTTTTCCATAACTTCTCCCCAACACCGTCAGTCAGAATAGAATTTTGTAGAACACAGGCGGCTGCTGAACTAAAGGTGAGCCAGAAATCGAAACGACGTAAAATCACAAATCAACAGAGACTGAAGAGGGAGGAGCTTCACTGTGAAAGTTATTTAAGATATATTGAAATATTGTTTTTAATTGAAATACCATGAAGAGGGAGCAGTGTCTGTACTCAAAGCTCTGGATGTACCACTCAGTCTACATCCCCTCAGTCTGAGCTTTGGTTAAGGACCAAAAGGACGAGTTTGCGGATACAAGCGGTGCTCATGAGTTTCCTCCAGAGTAGAGCCCCCTTCAAGACGGGGGGAGCAGGGGCTTGGAGTAGAGCTGGTAGTTCGGGACATGTTACATGTGGAGGAGACCAGCGATAAACCCAGGACACTGTGGCGGGACCGTGTCATGTAAAAGCTTGTGATAGATACAAATTGTTTTTGTGAGCGATAAGACATCATTTTTTTGCATTTGTTAATAGAATTTGTTTTTCCCAGTGCTATTTATTTTAAGAATTATATAGTTATCATAATTTTTCCTTCTTTTATTGTATTTATGTTTTTTTGTGCTGATCGCTCAGCTGTAGTATTAACTTCCTGTTCTCTTGTTTTCAGATCTCTGCTCCGGCCGAGCTCCCGCCACAGCCATCTCTCATACAGGACACGGCCTCCAACACAACCTCCACCCCGAGCACTCCTTCAGCTGCTGCCAAGGCGCTCGGCCAACTGCACTTAGTCTCCCCTCGTTCAGGAGCAGTGACATCACAACCCCCTCTGAACACGGTCCCGTCACCACAGGAGGGCGCGACCGAAGAGCTGGAGGAGCTGCTGTCTTTACACAAACCAGAGACCGCTCCCATCAGTCATCTACACACGGAGAGAGGTGAGCTACTCTGCCCTGCCCTATCCTACTCCAATTACTCTTAAAGGAGCTATACCCATTCAGTTTGAATGTTTAGCCCCGCCCCCCAACTCGCTCACAGGCCTCTCATTTTGAGAAACCCTAGTACTCTCCCCTCCCACGGAACCAAATCAACCGGGCTTGATGTCTTCTTTGATCATTTTTTTGAACTAGTTCCTTCTTCTCCTCCTCACTTGTGCGTCGTTTACGTTGTGTTGCTGTGTATGCAGTTACAGCCAGAGGAGGTAAAGCCACTTTCAGCTTCCATGCTGTTCTGTTTACATGCGCTGTAGACGCTAGAGGAGGCGTGACCTGTTTTCAACAGCACCGCCCCTTGTTCTGCAAGTGGAGGAGAATTGGCTTCACGCAAAGTTTCTACTCAGCACTTTGCATGGCCTGAATTCATACACGGTCAAGTTTTCAATTAAATAATGGGTTTTAATCCAACTTGTATGGAGTAATACACATTTTTATGAACTCATTAGAAAATAAATCGGGTATAGTTCCTTTTAGTTTCTGGTGCCATATCCACCTAACCTCCAACCTACCCACATCAAACCAGTATGCAGGGAAACCATATCTTCCAGCAGCACTCTGGCCAATCACTGCCAGTTTAAACACTTAAGTCCATCCTGGTTCTATCTAGTCCGAGCTGGTACTAAAGAAGGACCTGGTACTGTTCCGGTAACACTCCCAAACAGGGCTCAGTAGAGCAGAGTCGAGTCAGACTGGTGGTAGCAGGGCATAAGATGAAGTCAGCATGTTGTGGACTTTCTGCTGGAACGATGGGGATAAAGTGAGGTACCCCTGCTTTAAAAACTTCCGGTGATAAATTCAAACGCTCTCCACTCCTGTCAAATCCGTTCACACCATTTTGTGTCATTAAGAGGCTGTGAAGTAAGTGATTATTTTCTCTTTGTAGAGTGTGACGAAGTGAAGAAGGATGTACCGCAGGAAGAGGACAAAGAGGAGGAGGGGGAGGAAGAAGAGGACGCAAAAGAAAGAGAAGACAAAGAGGACAAAGTGCGAGACATTGACGTCACACAGAGTTCTGTGAAAAAGCAGCAGCTGACGGAGGATGATCTGGAGGACTGGCTGGACAGCATGATCTCCTGATGAAGTTCAGAGAGACCAGAGAGGGAGAGAGACCAGAGAGGGGGAGAGACCAGAGAGGGAGAGAGACCAGAGAGGGAGAGAGACCAGAGAGGGAGAGAGACCAGAGAGTGAGAGAGACCAGAGAGGGAGAGAGACCAGAGAGTGAGAGAGACCAGAGAGGGAGAGAGACCGGAGAGTGAGAGAGACCGGAGAGTGAGAGAGACCAGAGAGGGGGAGAGACCAGAGAGGGAGAGAGACCAGAGAGGGAGACAGACCGGAGAGTGAGAGATACCGGAGAGTGAGAGATACCGGAGAGTGAGAGATACCGGAGAGTGAGAGAGACCGGAGAGTGAGAGAGACCGGTGAGTGGGAGAGACCGGAGAGTGGGAGAGACCAGAGAGTGAGAGAGACCAGAGAGTGAGAGAGACCAGAGAGTGAGAGAGACCAGAGAGTGAGAGATACCGGAGAGTGAGAGAGACCGGAGAGGGGGAGAGACCAGAGAGGGAGAGAGACCGGAGAGTGAGAGAGACCAGAGAGTGAGAGATACCGGAGAGTGAGAGATACCGGAGAGTGAGAGATACCGGAGAGTGAGAGATACCGGAGAGTGAGAGAGACCGGAGAGTGGGAGAGACCGGAGAGTGGGAGAGACCAGAGAGTGGGAGAGACCAGAGAGTGGGAGAGACCAGAGAGTGAGAGATACCGGAGAGTGAGAGAGACCAGAGAGTGAGAGAGACCGGAGAGGGGGAGAGACCAGAGAGGGAGAGATACCGGAGAGTGAGAGATACCGGAGAGTGAGAGATACCGGAGAGTGAGAGATACCGGAGAGTGAGAGATACCGGAGAGTGAGAGATACCGGAGAGTGAGAGAGACCGGAGAGTGGGAGAGACCGGAGAGTGAGAGATACCGGAGAGTGAGAGATACCGGAGAGTGAGAGAGACCGGAGAGTGAGAGAGACCGGAGAGTGGGAGAGACCGGAGAGTGAGAGATACCGGAGAGTAAGAGAGACCGGAGAGTGAGAGAGACCGGAGAGTGGGAGAGACCAGAGAGTGAGAGAGACCAGAGAGGGGGAGAGACCAGAGAGTGAGAGATACCGGAGAGTGAGAGAGACCGGAGAGTGGGAGAGACCAGAGAGTGAGAGAGACCAGAGAGTGAGAGAGACCAGAGAGTGGGAGAGACCAGAGAGTGGGAGAGACCGGAGAGTGGGAGAGACCGGAGAGTGGGAGAGACCGGAGAGTGAGAGATACCGGAGAGTGAGAGATACCGGAGAGTGAGAGATACCGGAGAGTGAGAGATACCGGAGAGTGAGAGATACCGGAGAGTGAGAGATACCGGAGAGTGAGAGATACCGGAGAGTGAGAGATACCGGAGAGTGAGAGATACCGGAGAGTGAGAACCGGAACCGGAGAGTGAGAGAGAGAGACCGGAGAGTGAGAGAGACCGGAGAGGGCGAGAGACCAGAGAGATTCTAGATAAAGGTAAATGTTCCGGTTCCGTGTTTGATAAAGAATCAGATGTTCCTTCACTCTCTGCTTCACAAACAGACTTTAAGACATTTGATGGATTATTTTTGCCCTTTAAAATGTTTCATGTTTCAAATGTGATAATAACTGAAGTAGAAAATAATTGGATAAAATGCTTTCTGCCTGTAACTCCTTGTCCTGCCACTAGAGGGAACTGCAAACACAGAGATGTGACTGTAAATAACCTAAACTAATTTAGGGGAAACTCAAAAATATCTACGCTATCTTCAGGCTTCCCAAAATCAGACCGTTCATGTGGAGCTGATGACACACTCAGACACACACACAACCACACACACAACCACAACCACACACACACACACACTCACATTCACATTCTCTTAAATTATTGTGATATTAGTTTCAGTCTGAGTTGCAAAGCGTTCATTGCTGTTTTTTCCAAGTGGGAGGCTTTCCAATATCACAAGAATGCTCTCCGTTCTCTTTGGTCTCCCCCTCTCTCTCTAGTCTGGTTTCTCTCTCTGGCCTCGCACTAGTCTGGTTTCTCTCTCTGGCCTCTCTAGTCTGGCTTCTCTCTCTGGCCTCTCTAGTCTGGTTTCTCTCTCTGGCCTCTCTAGTCTGGTTTCTCTCTCTGGCCTCTCTAGTCTGGCTTCTCTCTCTGGCCTCTCTAGTCTGGCTTCTCTCTCTGGCCTCTCTAGTCTGGCTTCTCTCTCTGGCCTCTCTAGTCTGGTTTCTCTCTCTGGCCTCTCTAGTCTGGCTTCTCTCTCTGGCCTCTCTAGTCTGGCTTCTCTCTCTGGCCTCTCTAGTCTGGTTTCTCTCTCTGGCCTCTCTAGTCTGGTTTCTCTCTCTGGCCTCTCTAGTCTGGTTTCTCTCTCTGGCCTCTCTAGTCTGGCTTCTCTCTCTGGCCTCTCTAGTCTGGTTTGTCTCTCTGGCCTCTCTAGTCTGGTTTCTCTCTCTGGTCTCTGTATCTAGGACAGAAGGAGTGGAGTTACATGTTCCTGATACTAGCATGGAAAGATCTAAAAACAACTCCAGCTCTGTTTGAGGAAACAATATCGTAACACGGTCAGAACCTTAAAGTAATTTTCCACAAAACTTCTCCTTTAAATAAACCAAACACATTTGTCTTCATTGCGTCAGTTACTTTATTCATTCTTCCCTCTGATCAAAATAAATGCATTCTTCACCAAAGTTCCTACAGACAAAGATCTGCACAAGAGCAGGAGCAGTATCCGCGATGCTCCTCAGGGGGGCGTGTCGTGGGCAGAACGTGGGATCAACAGTTTGCCGGCAGGAAATCTAACATCTAAGCAACATTTACGCAAAGTGTCTCTACGTTTATTTATTTTTTACAATAAATGATGAACTAGAAGTCACTAAAGCCAAAGCTCTCATTCTGCAAGTAAATATCCGGCGGTACAGCGCACTCGTGTTGTGAGGGAAGAAAACGTTTTTTTTTTTTTTTGCATAGTTTCTCTTAAGGCACAGCGGCTTCAGTTTAACATTTTCACAATCAGGTTTGGTCTTGGAGACAGCGAACACGCCAAGACCAGAGAGGACTTCATTCAGCAGATAAGACTCATACAAAAGGCAAAAACAACCCCAGATCTCGATAAGATTCCAC
The DNA here is from genome assembly GCA_964034765.1 of Knipowitschia caucasica. NCBI lineage: Eukaryota > Metazoa > Chordata > Actinopteri > Gobiiformes > Gobiidae > Knipowitschia > Knipowitschia caucasica. The sequence goes on from OZ035839.1 coordinate 30,006,232, forward strand.
TGTGAGAGTGTGAGAGACTAGCGGCGCACAATCGCTCGAGTTCTGAGTGAACTTTGGGGTAGACACTCTTCAAAATTGTGCATATTCGAACATTCAGTCGTCAAGCCGTGAACCTACTGCATAACAATTGTCTACAAACAACAATTTGTGGCAGAGGTTTGGGGTTCGCAGGTGAAGCAGAGATGCAAGTCACACAGTTCTGTCAGTCGGTGCAGAGACTCGTCCACAATGTTGTCGTTTATATATGTTTAGTTTTGTCAAAATAATGTGTGTGTCAGTCTTGTAGCTTCGGCCTCGTCGTCGTATCAGGTTTTTGTCCAGTCAAGAGTGTGGTTTTAGCCCAGCTGGTCTTCATATTGTTTCCTGAAGCAGTCTCCGGCCGGGAAGAAGTCCCAGCATCTCTCCTGGTACATCTTCCACACGTAGGACTCCTGCACGGGGACAAAACAGATCAGCGTCACGGCCTGCAGCTCACATTAGATTGTGCTTGGGACGTGGGGATTTCGTCATTGGACTTTTATCACTTTTGTGCACTTGGGCCGAGGTGAGGCCTGTGCCCGAGGATGGACTTTTTATGTTGTTAAACCAAATGCCAAATCATGAGTTCGCCGCGGGGGGTGAAAGGGTAAAATATCAATCACTTTCTGAACAAAACTCTTTTACGTCGCTCTATAGAGAACCAACATGACTCAGAGCAAAATGTCATGATTGTCAAGACTCTTAAGCCCCCTGAAGCTGCAGTACTGAACTTGGAAACCACAGAAAAATACTCAATAAAGTGCATGTAATTAGTTCTCCACAAGTCTGGTTCGTTCACTGGTTTTCACTTCATGCGCTACCTCTGGTTTCTCTCTCTGCGCTTCCTCCCTGGTCCCTCTCTCTGGTCTCTCTTTCTAAGTTAGTTCATCAACTTGTTTCAGCACTAACAGAGAGTGAGTGTGTGTGTGTGTCTCTATCTCTGTGCTTGTGCGTGTGGGTGTGTGTGTCTGTGTCTATCTCTGTGTGTGTACAGTATATATGTGTTGAACAATGAAAGATCCGTCGTCCACGTGAGCTCGTCCTCAGTCCAACTCAGTCCATATTTCTGGGTCCTGTGCTTGTCTTCCTTCACGTCTCTTGAACCGGTTCCAGCTGCCTCCGACAGACTGTGGTCCAGATGGTCTCAGACTTTTGCACCCAGAAGGACACCAACTCTGTCATCTCTGTCGCAAATGAATGCCACTTCCTCTGGTCTCACTCCCAGCTCCTCTGACTCTGACGGCTTTCTCTACAGCCAATAAAAGTGTTTTTTTTTTTCTTCCCTAATGGCTAATTTTGTGTCTTTCTACATGGACGAGACGCAGATAAATAAATGTCCCGACTGCCCACGCGCTGGTTCTTCTCTCTGCTAAGAACCACTTGTACAATGTTTCTACCCACTTCATGGTGTTGCATAAGAAAAGCACAAAAGCAACACATTATAGTTTAATGTTTGCAGTTCAGGCTCAATGCATCTGTTAAAAGTGTGTGTGTGTGTGTGTGTGCGTGTGCGTATAAACTGTATAATGTCCACTGTTAATGCTGCTCACAATAAAAAAGAAAATACATAAAAAATATGAGACAATTTCCAATTTTAGAAGGTGAAAAAATCTCGGCATTAATAATCTCTAATTTGTGAGCAATACTTTTGTTTTATAAAGCAGAAAACTGAGTGTGATGGCATAGTGGTCCTGGATCTGCAGCCTCAGTCCTGGATCTGCAGCCTGTGGGCCTAAGGGCTCTAAAGAGGATCTGGAACATTTAAAGTGGTTCTCACCCCGCTCCTCGGAGCTTACGTCACTCACATTTCCTGTTCAAATCTTCCTCTAAATGGGCGTAGCCTGGAGGACTAAAGGGGGCGTGAACGAGACTGGGCCGTTTATATTGCTCTGGGCGGGGGGCTGCTGACGTCAGGTCTTGCTTCAGACGTCAGGTCTTGCTGCCGTGCCAGTGTTGGCGCCAGATTCAAAATTCAAATGTAGTAATACAGGTCGCCAGCAGATGGCGTCTCACAGACGGTTTTAGGCAGAAAGTTTAACTTTCAACTAATTTGCATCGAAAGTGACAAAATTATGACCAGGATATGTAGACAACACTATTGGACACTCATTTATACCAATTATCAGCAAAAAAAAGTGGATTTGAGGGTGAGTTGTCCTTTAAGGACATGTCTAGACAGTAGTCACTGTGGACCAATGGCTCCTTTGTGTTCGTTATTTTTGCATTTCCTGTGTTTGAACAGCTGCTTTGATCCTTTAACCTGTAAAACCAGCTTAAACAGATCTGAGCCTCGTGTGTCGGTCACCTGTCCTGTGTGCTCCGTCTCGTCCTTGTTGATCAGGTACATGAGGAAGAACCTGCAGAAGAAAAGCAGCTCAGAACACTCTTCATCACTCGTCATCAGTCACAGAGCGTGGCACTCACAGGTAGTTGGCGAGGTTGTGTTCTTGTAACGTGTGGGTTTCAAAACCGTGTGGCGTCCGGTCAAAGTAGTCGTTCCCGATGCCACAGATGAAGCACTTGGTCTGAAAGATCAAAGAAAGGACGAGTTTTTTTTTAATCAAAGAATTACTTATTTAATGTCTATAATAACAGAGATAGATAGAGAGACCATAGAGAGAATATTAATAATGGTGATCAAAAGTATAATGCTAATTTGTAAAATGGAAGGAAAACTAGAAGATGGTGGTGGGAAAAAGGAAAAAGTGTTGCCACTGATTGATATAATGCCAAAGAATGTTTACCCATTTAACACAAACAATATATAACGGGCCGTACCTCCATGTCCTCCTTAACCTGCTCCTGCTGGTCCCTCAGCTCCCCGAAGGCATCGATGATCAAACCTGAAGCAGACACACGGATCATAACAACTTGCAGTGGTCTCAAACATGCGTTTTGTCGCCCCCTAGTGGACATTAAAGTTTAATGCCAGTGTGGCTCCGATTGAGAGTCTGATCTATGACATACATAGATTTCAAGATTATTTAATGTAAAAAAAAAAAAACAACAATTCGAAGCAATAATTCAAAGTAAACATTGTTAAACCAGTCAACAATACAAATAGTCTTTGCTTTTTGTCCAGTTTTTGTTTCAATCACAGCATCTGGACTCATTTTATTCATAGAAATATATAAAAAATATATGAATGTCATATTCCATCCATCCATCCATCCATCCATCCATTTTCTACCCTTTAATCCATTTCTGGGTCAGGGGGGTGGCAATCAGAGATGCCACCCAAGTCTCATAGCACCAGCCCCTCACTGACCCTCTGCAGGTGGTGAGTCCACAGGAGGACGGCTGCTCTCTGAGTGTGAGCATAGCCTTGATCTTTCAGTGGGGGCTTTGGGCAAAGTGGGGTTAACAGTCTTGCCCAAGGACACAACGACAGCAGTCATCAGTGGGAGTCGGTGGAGAAGGTGCAGAGGTGTCATATTCAATAAAAGTAATTGTTTGATCAAAATACCTTCATGATCATAAAAATGTCACAGATACAAATAATGAACCATAAAATATTCAACAAACACTTGATTCTTGGTTTTCCTGCTTTTGTCTTTGCTCTATGAGCCCAAACGTTTACTTTTTCTACTGTTAATGTTAAATGACAAGATGCACAGTTTGAAATGTAGCGGTTTATTATATTTATCCAGGAGCTAAACTGTGTGTGCAAAGTGAAATAGCATGAGCAGTTTTAGCGCTTAGATTTATATATAGTATACATGAAGTAGGGTTAGAGGCCTACATTTCCCACTCTTTTTAATGTACTGTGAATGTTATGCTTTGTGTGATTGTAATGCCTCTTTTCTTGTTTTCCTAAAGCCCTTTGAGTTCCTATGCAAAATATATAAGTTGAATTACAGAATTAAATGGACTTTTGAACGATATTCTAATCTTCAGAGTTTCACCTGAGCTGGTTCTGAAGCAATGGGAGTGTTTTATAGTTGAGGTTAGATCTGAGATGTAAATACAAACCCTGAATGATGGCGAGGAGGATGACGATGACGAAGAAGAAGAAGGTGATGTCGAAGAGGATGCGGTAAAGTTCGTAGGGGTCTCCAGCAGGGTCCTCCAGCTCGTCCCCGATGCCCCCCCCGGCTCGCACCCCCACGTACATGTGGAACAGGTAGCACTGTGGAGCAGACACATATTTTATATTTTATATTTTATACAGCAGAGTAGAGTAGAGTAGTTAAGAGTAGAGGGAGAAGTGTAGAGTAGAGTAGAGTATCCATGGATGTATTATAATCTGGATAGGGTTACTGGCTTGGAGCTGAAGGACCCATGTGCTCGGGGGATTCCAGATATTTTCCCCATAGAACTCAATGTAAACTAAAACAGCTCAACCTCAGCTGACAGAGAACCTACAGATTTTAGTGTCCCTGGTCATCCTGAACTTTTTCCTTCTTAAATCCTTCGGTTTTCTTTAAATCCACACTTAAGTGCAACAAACTGCTCTGGCTCTGCTCTGATCAGCAGCTCTGATTGAGTTCCGCTCATCTTTCGGTGCCCATGGTGGCGCATGCGCCACTGAGCACAAGCCATTCATTTGAATCACTTGGACTGCTGGGGTTTGAGTGTACCCCATTGTACAAACAGCTGAGTGTGTGTCTCTGCAGACCTCAGACTCAGACTCAGACTCACCGTCATCATGTCGTCACACTTCATGTCCGGCTCGTCCTCGTCCTCGCTCTTGTTGTAGAACTTCCTGAAGAAGTTGAAGGCCACCACAGTGTAGAGGTAGACCACCACGGCCAGCAGCCCCACGGTCAGCACCAGCTGCAGCCACGAGCAGAGAGTGAGTGGTCACAGACAGATTCAGATTCACCTCAGTTACTACTATTACACACAGTACATAGATGGACAATGTTTTATGCTTAAGAATATGTTGTTTATGTTTTGATAATGTCTCTGTAAATCCAAATATGTACATCTATCCTATCTACAGACCAACATCCTCATCCTGGAAATACAGCCTGTCTCTCCATGGGAGCGAATCTCTCTCTCAATCTCTCACCTTTTCCCTCACTGGGTTTCTGAGTGGTTCTTTGCAGAGGCAGGAGGCTCTAAAGACAGTCATGATCCAGGACATTTCTGAACATTTCTGAACATTTCTGGACAGTGGTCATCCCGCTCGCTATGGACCAATGGCTCCTATGTGTTTTTTCTTATTGCATTTCCTGTGTTCAAACTGTTTGACTCTTTGATTTGTGGTGAATCCACAATTTGTGAATTCCTCCAAGATGAGTGTGGCTGTGATTTAGGGAAATGCACAAAAAACGTTGAATTGAATACTTAAAATACACTACCTAAAAGCTTTGGTTTGTGCTAAGAGGAGGCATGTCTTGGCAGGTCTCTGAGGCCCGACTCCACCGGCTGCATAAAACCTACTACATATCCGTCCAAACGTGTCCGTTTCATCTCCGTTTCCATGAGGGTGAATGGAAGTGGCTCCACGGCCCGCGACATGCGTCCGTATGACGCGCGTAGGGAGCAGTTCATCAACAAAGGGTGCAACGGACACGGAAGGACAAAATAGAAACAATCCTATTTTTTACGTACGTCGACGTGCGTATGTTTTGTTTTCCGTTGAAAATTACCACATTATTATACATGTATTGACATATGCTGTAGTCCTTGGTTATAAGTGTTTGTTAATGACAATGATTATGAACACGTGTGTAATTTTTTTCATGTCGTTTATTTGTCGCGTAATGTCAATATTGACTCGCTTTCAAACCAGCCTGGATATGTTGGAGTTCTTTTCTCTCTCTACCCTTTTTTACCAATTGCTTTCAATGAAGTTTTGTCTCATCCATCGCAACGTCCTCGATGCTTCATTAGTGCCGTGCTTTGCATAGATCATAGCCACAGCTCATGCAAATCACACACCGCTTCTTTTATTTGACGGGTCTGAAGTCAAAACAAAGCCCTAAACACGAGAGTAGCTTTGCTGATGCACAGCCAGAGCTGCGCTGCTGAAGCCGGTGTGGCCACTATTACATGTTATGCCGGGGGAGTCTCAGACAGCACATGCAGGATGTCTCCCTGTGCTCTGGCGCCCCCTGCTGACCGCTCACCTGTTTGCCGTTGTGTGTGACCGAGGACAGGATGGTGCGCAGCGTCTTGATGCCCATGGCGATGTCCAGCAGGTGAGCCGCGAAGAAGAAGTTATTGCAGTGTCCGAAGAAGGACATGGTGGTGTACCAGATGAGGTACAGGAAGAACTGAGGAGCAGAGAACATGGAACTGTCACAGGGACACAGCTCACTACAGCTCATTCTGATGTGATTTGTTTCACTATCTTAATTGACACATTATTGATTGCAAAAGTGTTTGTTTAGCCTCATTTCCCTGTTTAACCAGTACCACTCTCTTGGCCCGGGATGTATCCAGACCGAGCTGGTACTAAAGCGTTCTAACTGACAGTGATTGGCTGGAGTGCTGCTGGAAGCCATGGTTACCCAGGAATTTCCCTGTATACTGGTTTGTCATAGGGAGGCTGGTAGAGTGGAGTAGGGCCAAGTTTTGAGGATGGAAACATTTGAAGCTTTTTTTTTCTTTCCTCTTTTTACAAAATTGTTAATTGAACAATACAATCATCCTCATTCATCCTCACCATGTGAGCTGTGTAATCTCTGACCGCATGTGTTACATACATATTAATTAAAAGGACACATCTGAAGAAACTCACATTATCCGTCAGAACAACACCCATCTTCCAGATGTGGTACTTGGTGTCGATGGAGCTCAGCCTGAGGTCAGACACAGAGACGTCATAAAAACAGTTTTTCTTACAGAACGCAAACAATAATAATGTGAGGCTGATGTGAGACAGGTCTGACCAGGACATGAGCGAGGCCTCCCGCTCCTCCGTCTCCACAGTGGGGTCGAAGTCCAGAGCACTCTTGTCCAGCCCAAGCAGCTCCGCGATACGCTCTGCTCCATACAGGTACCCGTACTTGTTGATCACCTACAGACAGGGGGCGCTCTGTGGTCAGCTGGAATGCTGGATCTATAGCCTGCGAATCCCTCCCTCTATTGTACATTTCTCCATTGTGAGATCAATAAAGTTTATCTTATCTTATCTCAATGTGCGCCTTCCCAAGGTTTCTGGGGAGTCCTTGCCGATGCAGGAGGGTCAAAGGACAGTGGTGATGATCCAGGACATTTAGTGACATTTATGGGCATGGGTCATTCACCCGTTATGGACAAAAGGCTCTGTGTGTTTTTTGTCATTACATTTCCTATGTTTGAACCGTTTACAACACAGATCTGAGATTCAAAGTACTCCCAAATAACCACTTGTGATTTACGGCTAAACAAAAACAATTTGAATTGAATTGAATTGACCGCTACAGACAGCTCAGCCGGGGGGTGACAGGGGGCGCTGCAGTGGGACAAGCACTCACTCAGAGTGGAATACATCACAGCCAAGGTTTAGTACCGGGTCACAGCAGGATTGATAATGTACAGCTGTGGTCTCTGAGCAGGTGATATCACAGGCAAACAAGAGTAGATGATACATGGCCATGCATTACTGGCACACACATAAGACAGAGAGACTCGAGGGAGAGACCAGAGAGAGAGAGAGAGACTCGAGGGAGAGACTAGAGGGAAAGACCAGAGAGAGAGAGAGAGACTCGAGGGAGAGACTAGAGTGAGAGACCAGAGAGAGAGAGAGACTCGAGGGAGAGACTAGAGGGAGAGAGAGAGACTCAAGGGAGAGACTAGAGGGAAAGACCAGAGAGAGAGAGAGAGACTCGAGGGAGAGACTAGAGGGAAAGACCAGAGAGAGAGAGAGAGACTCGAGGGAGAGACTAGAGTGAGAGACCAGAAAGAGAGAGAGAGACTCGAGGGAGAGACTAGAGGGAGAGACCAGAGCAAACAGAGAGACTCGAGGGAGAGACCAGAGAGTCTCTCCCAAGAAAGAGACCAGGTCCATAGTACAGGGGCCCATCTCCAGATGTTGATGTTCTTCAGGACCAGAGCTGGTGGATTTTGCCTATTTTGCACATGTTTTAGTGGTAGGGAAAACCGGAGCAACTGGAGGAAACCTATGCAGACCGCACACAGAAGGGCCCACTCAGCCACTCATGCTAATTGGTTAGAGTCTTACCTTTCTTTTTATGAACTTATCCCAGTAGTTATTAGGGAAAGACCTGCAGAGACACAGTGGACATTGTACAGTGGCAGTTTCAGAGAGAAAAACAGATTCGGGTCTTCCATATGACCCCAGCGTGAGACTCACGGAGTGTTGATGACCAGACGATCCCACTGACCCTTGATGTCGTCGTCCGAGGGCTGCTCTGTGATGTACAGCCCGTCAAACTCCAGTTTACGGGCGATCTCCTTCTCTCTTTTAAACACCACCAGAGGCACCTGGAAGTGATTTGACAGTTTTGCAACACAAGGGGCAGCGATGAGCACAGAACACTGAATTAACCTATAATAGAATGTTGGGATTTCATACATGTTTACAGATTGTACATTTCCTCAATTTTATTCCATGTTTCTTCCTAAAACCGCACATAGAAATAAACATTGCAAGGTAAGCAAAAATTCACAGTATTCAAAATAGAGAGAGCAGACAGAGAGAGAGACCAGAGCGACTAGAGAAAGAGAGACAAGAGAGAGAAAGACCAGAGAAAGAGACCAGAGAGAGATTAATCAAATCAAGAAAAAATAAAATAAGAATTAATAAAAGGAAGACAAGAAAAGAATAAGGAAACAAATATGAATGTCAATAATAATAACAATTAAGCTAATAATACATAAAAAAGTCACTGATTCTCACTGATTTGGCAGATTTCTAAAGAGGCAGAATATTGTGTCCAGTTCTGTGTTGGAGATAATAAAGGATTCCCTTAAAGCCCTAGAGAGTGTTTCAGATTACTGCCCCCAGAGATGGTTTCGTTTTGGGCATTAGAAGAATATGCATGTTGGGGCAACTCTGTGGTTTACCTTGAGGCAGTAGTACCCCAGCACACAGACCAGGGAGATGACCGTGTGGAAGACGGCCAGGAAGCGCAGAGCGGGTAACATGTAGCCCGTGCTCTCCTGAAGCACAAACTCATCCATGTCGAACAGAGTATCCTCATCATCCTCTTCCTCCTCTTCACCTCCCCAGCCGCTCTCCTCAGGCGCCTCCTCCTCAGGCTCCCCAGTCACCTAACAAAGGCACAGTTAGGTGATCACATGTTCAGGTTTTCTTCAATAATGGCTGTTTCTTCAAATGTGATCTTATAAAATGTATTGTTTTCTTTCACTAAACACTGAAATCCGCTGTTCCATTATCTCATGGCTGATGATGGGACCCTGAATCCTGAACCGCACAACCTCAGTCTTGGATCTACAGCCTCAGTCCTAGATCTGCAGCCTAAGTCCTGGATCTACAGCCTCAGTCCTGGATCTATGCAGTGGGGGAGGGTCCCAGCTCAAAAGTGCCCAAAATGACGTGCGCTGACATGCTTGCAATACCACCCCGGGCCGATGGGGGTGGACCCAGAAGTAGAATTAGCCAATGCTAACATATAGCATTGGCAGACCTCTCAAAAACGTCTTTACAGGATGGTCCAAAAGTTGGCTCTTGGCCCAAAGCTCCGTTCCACATATGTGTCAATGCTGAGGGGAGTGAATTTTTTTGGTCCACTCTAGTTTACTTGCTGTGAATTTTCTCTCGTTCAAATGAATGGAGTTGCGCCGGCTGACGCATACGCAGATGCGTTTTTTCACAATTTTCTTGTGGGCGGGACCACTCGTGGCCATTTTGGATTGCTCCAGTAGAGCACATTTTTTGGCCCATTAGTTAGAACGGCAGAGATAGGCGTGACTCTGTCCATTAATATATACAGTCTATGGATCTACAGCCTCAGTCCTGGATCTGCAGCCTCAGTCCTGGATTTACAGCCTAAGTCTTGGATCTACAGCCTAAGTCTTGGATCTACAGCCTCAGTCCTAGATCTACTGCCTCAGTCTTGAGTTTACAGCATCAGTCCTCCTTCTATAGCCTTAAACTTAAAGCTGGGGAACCTAATAATCAAACTCACAAAAAATAACGTATCAAAGTCCATCTCACTGGTTCCTCGCTTTCAAAACTAGTCACTAGTTTTCACATGTGTTCTGGCCTCTGTCCCATCTTTAGATCCGATTTTTTTTAGACCAAAAGTTAGTAAAGAGAGGACCACCCTCACTCAGGCACTGATTGGGTACTTAACCCAAAGGGTCAAAAAGGGACTCACAGGGATCTTCGTTTCAAATATGCAAAATATAACATGTTTTCTAACAGGATGAAGACAGCATTATGTAATTTGATTTGTTCAACATTTTACTCTTTCTGTCGACAAACTAACAAACAATAAATGTTCTATGTGGGGAAAGTGCAGTACCTCAGCTTTAAGTGAATGTATGAAGAGAACAGGGCGGTCACCTTGTAGAAGAGCAGAATGAAGTTGATGGCAAAGCAGACGAACAGGGCCAGGAAGCGGAGGTTGTAGAAGTTACGAGCCAAGTAGTTCTGAAGAGAAATAACCAAACATATATCATATTTTATACATACATGTATTATCTGGGACCCTATCTCTTTAATTATCTTAACGTTGCTAAATGTTTGAGGGAAATAGGATCTAAACCCCCAGCACTGTTCAGTGTTCATTGTTGCTTTTGGACGCCCTCTGGTGGCAACAATAGGAAGTGAAACATTTTAAAATATGCAAAATGGACTGATTTCTTTTAAATTAACATATTAAAAAATACAAACCCTGAAGAATCATAAATGTAGCTAAAATGTTGTGGCCAATACAGAACAGTGTGAGAGGATAAAATCCTGTCTTCCTACTGGGATAGAGCATTACTTTCCCTCCATCGAAGAGCCCCTGATACCTCACATTTGTTCTACATCTTTGCATCTCTGAATGCACTTGCCGCTCTTGTAATTTAGCATATTACAGTGTGGGTTGGTTATTTTGTTATTTTGAGGATTTAAATAGGTGCGCTAATAATATGCACTCAAAAAACATACGGTGTGTTAAAAACTGGTTCAATTAAACAATTTTCCCCCCAGATCTCATGGAATGTTATGAGTCTGATCTGCGTTTTCATCAAACCAACTTTACTATAATCTAAAAAAATTGTTTTTTCAAAAAATCTAGCTCCAAATTATTCTTAATTATTCTGGCACTTGGAAGAAACCAGTGTAGACAGGGAAATGTCACCGTGTCTCCCATCACAGTTCTAAGCAGGCTCTGTGCCGCTTAGCTTATGAAATCTCACTGGATCAGGTGTTCACCTGCAGATGGCGCTACAATAGACATATATGCAACATGTCTTGGTGACTATTATCCATTATCCAACCGATGCAAATTGGTTGTTTCAGCCAACATCGTTTTAATTTATGAGATTTTCCAACCATTGCTTTTTTATAGTGTGGGTGAGGAAGAGTAGAATAACCGATGTGTATATACCACAATTTTGGTCAAGTAGATGTCCAGGACAGCAAACACACTGGACATGAAGGCAGGAGAGGACTCGTCGCTCTCACTGGTCTTGGGCTTAGGCTTCTCTTCTGTCTCTGGCTCCTTAGACTCCTCCTGCTTTGGTTTGTCCCCTTTCTCTTGGTTCTCAGTTCTGGAAAAAGCAGAAAAGAATAGAAAAAAAAACCTGATTCTTGCCTAACTTTGGCGAGACGGTTGAAATACAATAGACATGTATTTTATATTTCTTGAAAATTCAACGGTTTGATAACTACTGTTGAAATGTAGGACTATACAAAAGTGATCTGAAATGAATTGAATTATATATACAGTAGGGATATAATAGAGGTGATCATGAAACTCACTCTGCTTTCTCTTGCTCGCTCTCCTTGGTCACGACTGGTTTCTTCTTGGCATCAGCGCCTGATGCTTCACCCGGGTCGGACATATCTCCCAGACCGGGCTCCACGTGCTTCCCTCCTCCTTCCTTTTTGGACCCCAGCAGCTCCATCATCAAGTCGGCTTCCCCCACCTCTCCAGTCGGGACCATCGCTGTGTCCAAGCTGCCACTGGACTCCAGCGCTTCCACCTTCTCCCCTTCCATGACGTCGCCATGGATACCGAACTGGGTGGGGTCCGGCATATTCCCAAGAATGTCAGTCACCTTGATGTTTTTGGCTCCCTCCACCAGGCCGCCGCCAAACATGGACGACCAGATGAGGTGGAAGAAGCCGAAGATGAGGCCGAAGATTCCCTTGAAGAAACCAATGAAGAGCATCCAGAAGAAGGAGAAGAAGCCGGTGATCACCTCTCGGATGCTCAGCTTTCGGGCCTTTTTAAACTGTTTGCGCAGGCTTTTGAGTGACAGCATTTGGCGCACACCAGCGATCTTGGCTTTGACGGAGCGGCAGGCGCTGGTGAACGCCGACACGGACTCTACCTCCTCGTCCGAGCGCTCCTCCAAGAAGCTGTAGGCCTCCTCCTCTTCCTCCTCCTCGGCCTGCTCCACCTCCTCAGGGTCGGAGATCTGAGAGGCCAGCTGCATCTCAAAAATGGTGTCCTCGCAGAAGTTGACGAACATCTCCATCTTCTCGCTCTCGCCGCCCTCGTTCACCACGTCGAAGATGAACTGCCGCTTGGACTCTTTGACCTGGGGCTTCTCCCACTGCTCTCGGCTCGACTCGCTGATCTCGAAGTAGACCCTCTCGATGCGTTTGGCGCTGCCCATGATCTCGATGCGGCCCAGGTACGGCTCAAAGTACCCGAGCAGGCTCTCTGCCACGTCCAGGAAGCTGCCCAGGCGTGAGTCATGTGGCATGTGCTCCGAGAGGTTGGTCAGCAGAACTGCCACGTTGAAGCCAATCTCTTTGGCGGGTTCATGGAAACGCTCCACGAACTCCTTGTAGTTAAACATGTCGTTCTCGTCTACCTCGGCGCAGGACAGCAGGAACTCGATCTCTGCGCTGCTGTACTGCTTCTGGCTCTCCATGGACTTCTGAAACTCCTTCTGTGAGATGAGGCCCTTGCAATCCGGGTCGTACTCCCTGAAGTTCTCAGACGTGGTTAAGTCCTTTAGCTTCAGGAACATGTCGAAGAACTTCAGGATCATTTCCACGTTGCTGGAAGACTCCACCAGTGTGTCCACCATCTGCTTTCCGATCGTTCCATTCACCACGTTGCCTACGAGGGAGACATTAGCATTAGCATTAGCATGTGTCACTGAGATGTAAGGAGTGATGATTGTTGTTACCTTCAAGCAGAGACAGCAGCATGACCACCATGTCCTTTTGTAAATCCATCAGCTCCTTCAGCAGCTCAATCTGACTGGAATCCTGAGGCAAAAAAAATCTATTGAGATTTTTACATCCTGAAAGGGTGTAGTAGAAAAATACCAATAATATGATATCATGTTATAGTTTATAGCTATCCATGATATAGCTGCTGTGTAGCTGCTCCACTCAGCAGCTACACCTCCTCTGCTGCTTTGACCTAAAGTGCTGTTGCGCTTTATTACTATTTTAAGTAACTTTTAGAATGATGTGTTTATTTATTTGAATGGACCACAATTTCTCCTACTGGGAATCAATAAAGTTTCTATCTATCTATCTATTTATCTATCTATAAACAAGCTTTCCACAAACCCTTAACAAGGACAAACATTTATTCTCTCTACTGTTATTGATAAGGAATGAGAAGAGGGCAACGATTTAAAGATATGGCTATTTTTTATCAGTCCAGGAATGAAACTGTGTGTGTAAAGTAAAATAGAGTGAGCAGTTTTAGTGGCTTCACTCTGTTTGCAAATTTGCAATTGCATATATCTTTTTGCTCCAATGTTCACATATTTTGCACCTACACAAACAGGTTATAAACATTCCCCTTAATGCAGTCCAGCGCTTCACCCAGACTTTAATCCTAGCTGAATGAAATTAGAGAGCCCTGTTCTACAAGGTCTATGTTACCTGAGACAGCTTCATTTGGAGGTTGGCGAACACATGTAAGAAGCCCACTACTGCGTCCCACAGTCGGCTGTGGGCCAAGCTCTGCTGGTTCCCGATGCACGGACCCTACAGAAGACACATGTGAAGAACATGGCACACGTGTGAAGCCATCGAATAAGTAATATTACAGTGTAACAGGAAACAAAAACAAATATGTGCCGACATTTAGAACCACTTTAAAAAATCAATGTGCTTCTCAGAGCATGGAGCTCTTTGGGTGAGTAATAAACATGTTCAAACCCGATGATATTAAAAACCTTTTTAAGTGCTGAAGGAGGTGTGTGCATGTATCTGTCTGTGTGTTTTGTGTTCTGTTGTACGAGTGAGAGGATTGGAGCTTCTCCCAACCCCTTTTCAGACTGTGTATTTCAGCTTTTTTTTGGTTGTTTTGAAAGACATGTTTATTTTTGTTCTGTCTACTTCTTGGTAACTAAAATAAACATGTCTGACCTATGGTAAATCAGCATGAATTAAACGATTTTAAACAGCCACCTCATACTTGAATTTGTATTTAAATATGTACTAGGATGAGGATTAGCTGATTTTAGACAGTAGACTCAGGTGACCCACACTGATAGGCAGAGATCATTTGTGCTCAGGCAAGGAGGTGATGATGTTGTTTGTCTTACAGCGAGATATTCTAAACTCTCTCATCTCGGATCTATCCGACCAGAAATGCAACATACACGCGTTTCAACTAACTCTTAAGTAACTGACATTGAAACGTGAACAGGAGCTTCACCTGTATGTATTCTGTGAGTGAGTTGAAGATCTGTTTGGCCACATCCAGAGCTTTGGAGAAGTTGAGTCTTCCAGTGTCGTCAATGACGTCTTTCCCAGAGTAGTACCAGTAGAAGTCACTGATGGATTCCTGTAGAACAGATGTTTATGCCACAAGAGCAATGATTCATTGCACAGCTAGAGCGGAATGAAGACCTGAGCTCATCACTAACGGCTGCATTTCTCATTTTCGTTGGGGTTTAGACCCAGATGACTCTAACACCAGGGTAGACCTGGCGGACTCTAGGTTAAGATGCTCATAATCACTAATAAATCCCTCTCTGCATATATCATGCGATGTCCCCAAATGCAGTAAATATATTAGCTCATCCTCATGATTCGGACAGGTCTAATATCTGATCTACAGCTACAGTATAACAAATATAAACATGACATAAATAACATTCTAATCTTTCTCTTGAGTCGTTCAGATTCTGGTCGCAAACCTGGAGCCGCAGCAGGTAGTCCACGGTGCTGATGATTATATTGACAGTCGTAGTGTTTCCCGTTTGTGTTCTCAGGAAATTCTGGAAATCTGTTGTTAAAATGATTTATGTATCAATACAACACATGGGACACAGATATGAAATGTGGCAAAGTGAAGGTTACCTCCGTTGTGCCCTTCACACAGAAGTTGCAAAAACCGGAACAAGTCTTTGGTAAAGTCATCGTTTTGTAACACTTTAGAACCTGTGAAAGAAGACTCTTGTAATTACAAAGTCAAAAACCAACTAAAGTTTCCTCTCAATGACAAGGGTACGAGATCTACCCTCAGAAGGATTCCATGTGACGCAAGCATATGTGATGTCAGTTTAAATGGCCTTTAGATTACAGGTTGAACCCGAATCCAAAGCGTGTGTTGTGCTAAAACAAAAGAACAATCCCAGAAGCTGAAGGAAGCCTGAACACTTGGACATGCAGGCCGCGGGTCAGCCTGGAGAAGCACGAGAGCAGGGGACGAGAGTGGTGACGAGTCATCGGAAAAGAACAACAGCAGAGCTCATGTTTGTGTGCGTGTAGAACTCATGTAGAGAAACCAGCTGGAATGAGCCTCAAATCCAAAGCAAGACAAAGCTTTCCAGTGGACAAACCCGAGTAACCCTTATAGGAGACACTGGATCAGTATGGGACTACATTAGTAGCATGTCACACAAAGGACAGGCAGTGCAGCTGTAGGATGTAGGATGTAGGATGTAGAATGTAGGAACAGCCACTGGCCACCAAAGAAGCAGGGAGAATAGACCACAGATATAAGACATTCAGGGTGAAGCAGAGCCAAATCAGGACAATCTTGGTTTTCTATTTACCCCGCTGAGTGTGGACTGCCATCGATGGGTATTAAAATGACAGGAAGGAGACAAAGAATTCACCATGACATAAGCAAAAAGAGAGGACATTGTGTTATAATACATAGAGGTATAAATATATTAGCTACGGGTGCACAACTTAAAAACATGCACCTCAAAAAGAAGAGCCAAATTTCTGCCACTTAATATTAAATCATAATGACTGTTACTTAGATTTAAACATACAATGGGTTGTTAATAGAAACACATTGGATATGCATGAAGACAGTTTGATGAAAAGTGGGAAAAGCTGAATTAATGCTGGACCATGTGCTCAAGGATTCACCCCTTCTGTTTGAAAACTCACAAACTCAATACATCACAGTCTCATGTTCAAAAGTCTCTGATGAGTACCACCAAAAACAGGGGAAATACTACTACCCCACTGACAGTCAATGACAGTTCTTTACATACTACAACCTTCAAATCAACAGCCGGCCTTGGACAGACACATAACAGGGCAAGTGTCATGCCCAAAGACAAAACATCAGTGTTTACACAGATCACTGTTCAAACAAGAGGTTTTCAAACCACCAACATCAACCATCAGACCGGAAGACAAGTTTAAGACCCTCAGAGCAAATCATTGACATAGATATAAGGAAACAATCTTGCTCTATCTTTGGCTGTTATCCATTCAGTCACTCTCGCGATCGCTGAGCACAGGGATTGTGTTCAAGTATTCCCCCAGACATGTTTTAGTGGCAAAGGAGAGCAGAGTCCCCAGAGGGAACGTGTACAGGCACGGCAAGAAAATGAAAACTCCCCTGAGAAAAGCTCCACAGAGACGTCCTTATGATGAGGCTGAAGTGTTAACCACTCTCCCAGTGGATCCATAAGTAAAGTGAATCCACATTATTCCCAGCAGGTAACATTATGATCTACTGAAGCCCCGTTTCCACCAGCTCTACTCTACGAGAGCTTTTCCATTACACTTTAGTATCCGGTACTGTGTCCTCGCTACCTATCCACAACAAACCAGTATCCGGGGAAACACCTTGGCAACCATGGCTTCCATCAGCTCTCTGGCCAATCACTATCATTTAGAACACATTAGTAACAGTTTGACTGGATAGAACCACTCCCAATTGGAGTAGAGTATAGTAGAGTAGGGTAGAATAGAGTAGGGTAGAATAGAGCAGGTTAGAGTAGGGTAGGGTGGGGTAGAATAGAGTAGAATAGAGTAGGATAGAGTAGGTAGGGTAGAATAGAATATAGTAGGGTAGGGTAGGGTAGGTATATGGCTGGTGGAAACCGGGCTTAATATTATCGCTGCTCATGTGGTGACGTTACGTCCGGTTAATCCCCGATACAAACATGTGTCCACAGAACACTCATATTACTCATATATTTGCATGGTTCAGCATTAGAACTTTTAACTTAATCTCAAAACAGTATTTTCATTTGTTTAATAAAAGCAGGTTTCACTCACTTGAACCTTCCTCTGTCACCATCCCCAGTCCTTCTGCTTTATTCTGCCTCTCGAAGGCGTTCAGGTCTAGGACACTGCAACACAGTCATCCACATCTGAACATGTGACCAAGATACACACCAAGATACACAGGTTCTAGTGTTATTAAAATATGTTTGTGCGACCTACCTGCATGACTGCATGAGTCCTGAGAGACTCTTGAAAAAGCCAGCGTCTCGCTTTTCTTTCAAATAATCGAGCATTTTCTGAGGAATGGAAAAATAAACACTATCGACATAGCACTAATCTATAGACAAACAATGATACTAAACAACAGACACTGTAGGTCCCTGACACACAGTAAGTAAGTAAGTAAGTAAGTAAGCTTTTATTTATATACCGCCTTTTCACTGCACATCGGAGTCTCAAAGCGGTTTACAATTGTTATTATTTTTTTGGGAGTGGGGGTGCCAGTACAGGAGGCACATGCCATACCTATTGTACATATTTTTAGTGGTAGGGGAAACCGGAGCACCCGGAGGAAACCTACGCAGACACGGGGAGAACATGCAAACTCCACTCAGAAAGGCCCTGGTCCAACCGGGATTTGAACCCAGGACCTTCTTGCTGAGAGGCGAGAGTGCTATCCACTCAGCCACCGTGCCGCCCGCACGGTGCAGGTCCCAGACGCACAGGTGCAGGTCCCTGACACACAGATCCCAGACACACAGGTGCAGGTCCCAGACGCACAGGTGCAGGTCCCTGACACACAGATCCCAGATACACAGGTGCAGGTCCCAGACACACAGGTGCAGGTCCCTGACACACAGGTGCAGGTCCCAGACACACAGGTGCAGGTCCCAGACACACAGGTGCAGGTCCCTGACACACAGGTGCAGGTCCCAAACACACAGGTGCAGGTCCCAGGCACACAGGTGCAGGTCCCTGACACACAGGTGCAGATCCCAGACACACAGGTGCAGATCCCAGACACACAGGTGCAGGTCCCTGACACACAGGTGCAGGTCCCTGACACACAGGTGCAGATCCCAGACACACAGGTGCAGGTCCCAAACACACAGGTGCAGGTCCCAGACACACAGGTGCAGGTCCCTGACACACAGGTGCAGATCCCAGACACTCAGGTGCAGATCCCAGACACACAGGTGCAGGTCCCTGACACACAGGTGCAGGTCCCTGACACACAGGTGCAGATCCCAGACACACAGGTGCAGGTCCCAGACACACAGGTGCAGGTCCCTGACACACAGGTCCCTGACACACAGGTGCAGGTCACAGACACACAGGTGCAGGTCCCTGACACACAGATCCCAGACACACAGGTGCAGGTCACAGACACACAGATCCCAGACACACAGGTGCAGGTCCCTGACACACAGATCCCAGACACACAGGTGCAGGTCCCTGACACACAGATCCCAGAAACACAGGTGCAGGTCACAGACACACAGGTGCAGGTCACAGACACACAGGTGCAGGTCCCTGACAGATGCATCACCTGCTGGACGTGCACGTTGCCGCCATTTAAGATGGCGATCCCCAGTTTGAGGGTGCAGGTCACCATCGGCCCGAGTCGACCTGAGAATAAGGATAGAGTAAATATACTCCATTACTCTAACAGTGACTCAGTGACGTGTGAGTGTTACCTTTACTGGCACTGATCATCTGCAGAACCATCTCTGCGGCTCCACGAGCGTGAAGTCGCGCCTGCTGGTACAGGATCTTCTGCTTCTCCATCTCTTTCTCCTGATGACATTAGAATAACAGAATAATCCATTATCATGTTACAATATCAAATGATCATAACAGAATAATAATATCCATCATATTATCATGTTATTAAAACATGATGTACCGATATTATCATATTATAATAACAGTGCAATAACAGTATAAATCAGCACTTATTTATAAATGTGTAAGGTTAAACTGAGGACAGGGCCGAGCCGTCCGCTCTGTTTACCATTGACCAAATGGAGAGATACAACTTCAAAGGAACCATGGGGTTCAACCACAGGAGCAGATATCCATCATGAGGATTCAAACGCCAGACGGACCCATAAAACAGCGGGATACCCATCTGGGGCCTTTTTCATGTCAACAGAGAATCTGATACGAATCAGCATTGTCACAATGCATTCCACGGACCAAGGGGTCCACCCGCGGCCCTCTGGCGCCCCCCAGTGGGTACTGGACGCCATCACACCCAAGGCGGACACTCAAAGGACATTATTCGATGATATTATGATTGATAACCGTTACGGACCTCACATGTGTGTATCGATGTCAAAGTAATGAAATACGGTGTGTGTTTGTACATGTGTTATGATCATTTGCATCAATCCGATGTGTTTCCTTTGCAAAATGTCTGTTGTGAAGGGGTCTGTCCACAGAGAGGGGAGGCGAGGACACGCCTCCCCTGGGGAAGTCAATATAAGCACCCACAAGCCATTGTACTTTCTCTTGTTTCCCCCGAATTCATCATAACAACTATCCCGTTTGGTACGTGTCCCCTACACGGCCTACGCCCGCCACCATCTCGGGCCTGTACATCCACGAGGACAGCAACCACTCTCGCTGTCGGAGACGAGGACCTTCTATCGCCACTTTCGGGCTCCTTGGACCACCCCACCACAACGCTATTCTAGACCGTGTCGTGTGTGGAACCCACGCCTGGACCCGACCTGCCGGCTCCCTCCTGCTCCCTGTTCGAACAAAGACCACGTGGACGAGACATCGCCTCCATCCTATTCTTCACTCTCATCCTTTCTTCATTCCTCCATCCTCATCTTAACCACCCATCTCCCTCTGAACGGCTTCAAAGTAAGACTGCTCCATGTTAAATGTTCAATTTGAATGAAATGTGTACAGCTCCTACTCAAATGTGACCAGAAATCCCTTTTCGTTATGTTTTATCCCACTTTGTAATCAATAAACCCCTTTTCTTTAACCCAATCCTATCAGAGTCGTGTTGTTAGATCTCGGACTATCCCTGGCAGATAAAACGTATTCTCTACCTTTAGACTAAGATTGATATCGAGGCAAAGATTTGGTTTGGTCTGTGCAATGTGTCCCACACATTGCTGGTGCCAAAATAAATATAAAGCAGACCCACACTACCAAATTTATACTAATAAGTAATTATAATCAGCAATATAAGTAGTTACCCTACATAATGGTACCCTGTTTGTGAGATCCGCGTATATAACCTGATTTATCAACTCGTACTCTGTGAATTGACCGGTTAATACACGCTAACCCTACTGCTGCTACGCTCAAAGCGTTTCCCCCCACTCCCGCACCCCCTCTGCTCCCCTGCCCCGTTGCTATGGTGAATTCGAAAACAATTTGAGCGCCCCCGCGCCCTCGCTAGCGTATAGCGCCCCCGTGCATGCACCAGACTATTAATTTAGTCTCAAAATCCTGGCTTTTGCACAGGTACTACACATCTCCTGCAACGTGTCGCCCCGCTTGGCCAGCGGGCAGCGTGGAATGTGAAGCCGCTTAAACTCTTAAGAGAAAGCGCAAAATCTTATTCTTATAACTCCACTGTACACCGTGTCCAGAACACGGGCGTACGGATCTACTCTGTGTCCCTTTGTGACCCAAGTCACACAGGATTTTAACCGAGTATATCTGTGTAAAAGGCTGTAAATGGCAGCTGTGTGAATGTGATGCTATTATTCTGCTAAAGGTGGCTAACGCTAACTCTGTCTCACCACTTTCTCCTGCTACTCTGCTGTTGGACATACACACACCAAGACTGTACTGCACAATACAGACAAACACCATCCCACCACTGTGATTACGTGCTTGTGCGAACTGTATAACTCGCTCCAGACTTTCGTATATAAACTACTGCTAAAACGTGCCACGCTCGAAAGCTAATGGCTAGCTACCCTCCTTTGTTCTAGCATAAGGCTAACTTCCGCCCGGGCCCCGCTAGCCTCAAAGCTAACTCTGACAACGCCGTTGCTCCTACTACTGCTCCCACTATAAGCTGCTTCTCTACCGTTAAAACTAGTGCCACTCTGTTTAACCGAACTGCATTCGGTCACCAAAACTCATTGTTTATTGCCTAAACTGCTGCCAAAATGTCCCGTTGCCGGCAAGCTACATGCTAGCTACGCTCCTTTGTTTTTAGCATACGGCTAACTTCCGGCCCTGGCGCGCTAAAAGCCAGAGCC
Source organism: Knipowitschia caucasica (assembly GCA_964034765.1). Classification (NCBI taxonomy): domain Eukaryota; kingdom Metazoa; phylum Chordata; class Actinopteri; order Gobiiformes; family Gobiidae; genus Knipowitschia; species Knipowitschia caucasica. The sequence goes on from OZ035839.1 coordinate 30,027,964, forward strand.
GCATCCCCACTGCTAATACCATTCTGCTGCATTGTCTACCTGCTGTCTAACAATAACACTACTTACTATACTTCGTACTATCCTATCCCACTCTGATTCTGTGTTCTGACGATCATAAGGCGCCAGCCGTCTCGGCATACCGCCAAACGGGCGCACCTCTTTTATTGTCTAACACAAAATTGCTTTCCGGTCCCGGCACTACTTCCGGGACCAACATTGCTGCTGTCTTGACACTTCATTCTGGCACCACGTCTTTAATCATCTGTGAATGTGGCTCTAACGTGAAACGGCTTTGCTATACCTCCGTGCTGTTTTGTTACACCAACTCAATAACCACATTACTGCCACACATTGGTAAAGCTAACACTCTATTTCTGTTTCTCCTCTTTAACGTCATTGCTACACTACATTACTGCGTTAGCCAAGTTTAATGCTGTAAACTCTGCTCCTTCTACTGCATGTCGCGGGTGAAACGCATTCTATGCTTTATTCCTGCTCACTCACTACTGCTAGTTTACGGTAACACATCTGTGTGGTGATTTAACAAATACTGCACTCCCACACACACCCCCCCCCCCCCCTACCACTGATAATACGCATTATTGTAGTGACCAATCCTATGCCGTGTTGCTGCTTCACGGGTTTCTGCTGCATATCACCTTTGTTTTAAGTTAGACCACATTACTGCTATACATGAACAGAGGCTAACACTCTGTTTCTGCTTCTCCTCTTAAACATAATTGTTAGGCTACATTACTGCGTTAGCCAAAGTTTCATACTGTAACTCTGCTACTTCTAGCGCATGTTGCTATTAGAACACGTTACTGCTATACATGACAAAAGCTAACACTCTGTTTCTGCTTCTCCTCTTAAACATAATTGTTAGGCTACATTACTGCGTTGGCCAAGTTTCATGCTGTAACTCTGCTCCTTCTAGCGCATGCTGCTATTAGAACACATTACTGCTGTACATAACAAAAGCTAATAATCTGGTTCTGCCTCTGTTACTGCACGTTATGAATAACACATTACCGTGGTAACTAATCCTATTCTGTACTTCTGCTCCTGCATGATGCGCGTTATTCTTGAACCACACCGGTGTGTGATCTGACAGATACTGCACTCCCACCCCCTTGTACTACATCAAAACTAATACTCTATTTCTAACCCTCACTGTCACTAAAACTGCATTACCTTGCCTCAGCCTGCTGCCTTTTTGCTACTGCTTACTTGAGCTGCGTCTAAAGCTACGCCGCGGCCCAAAACGCAAGTGCGTACCAAACGCAAGTGCGTACCAAACGCAAGTGCGTACCAAACGCAAGTGCGTACCAAACGCAAGTGCGTCCAAAACGCAAGTGCGTCCGAAACGCGCAAGTGCGTACCAAAAACGCAAGTGCGACACAATCGCAAGTGCGACACCAAACGCAAGTGCGACACCAAACGCAAGTGCGACACCAAACGCAAGTGCGACACCAAACGCAAGTGCGACACCAAACGCAAGTGCGAGACAAACGCAAGTGCGAGACAAACGCAAGTGCGAGACAAACGCAAGTGCGACACATACGCAAGTGCGACACATACGCAAGTGCGACACATACGCAAGTGCGACACATACGCAAGTGCGACACATACGCAAGTGCGACACATACGCAAGTGCGTCCCATACGCAAGTGCGACACATACGCAAGTGCGTCCCATACGCAAGTGCGTCCCATACGCAAGTGCGTCCCATACGCAAGTGCGCCCCATACGCAAGTGCGTCTCCCACGCAGGTGCATCTCACGCTGCATCTCCTACGCCGCGTCCCTCACGCTGCGCCTTACGCAGCGTCTAACGCTGCGTCCCTTAGGCCGCGCCCCTCACGCTGCGTCTTACGCCGCGTCTAACGCTGCGTCCCTTAGGCCGCGCCCCTCACGCTGCGTCTCTTACGCCGCGCCCCTAATACTGCTACTACAGCTGGCGCCACTGCTAAACCTACGTGCGCCACCGCCACTAACCCCAACGCTCTTCGCTGACACACAGGTGAAGAAGTACTAACGCCCGGCCCCTGTCCTAGGCCGCCCACTCGCATACACCGCCACACGGAGAGGACGCTGTAGTCACGGCTTTGACACACACCAAGGTTCGCACCACCGCACGAACTACAGCTGTACTACCCGCTCTATAGCACTGCTTTCCTCCTTTCATCCTCCCACTGTGTCATGCACACACGTTCCAAATCATACTCGCATACACTCACCCACACAAATATGGAAACCGATGGCGGAAACTCGCCACGACCGAGCGAGCACAACAGTGTCATGGAGGAACACGACGTAGTGGATAACTTTCTGCGCGACTTCACAGAGAAGTTATCCCCAGGATCCTACGACATGCTTGAGCACGGCTCACCCTCTGACTTACTAGATGCCACCTCCACATTGGCATCCGAGGCTATTACGAAGAAACTTGAAGGTAAGACCCTGACCCAGTGGCTGGGACAGCTAGCCACGGTCTCCAGAATAACCTTACGCGACTCCGAAGCCCAGAACCAAAGGCTTCAAGACACGGTAGGTGAACTGGAACGGCAACTAGCGGAAGCTAAGAGGTCCGCCGCGAGCCGCTTGGAACCAATCCAACAGGTAAGTAGGAACCACCAACCGGGACTGAACACGATCCCAAACGCGACCATGGATCTAGATCGCGCAGCGAGAATCGGGGCCGCTACTTCAAACGAAGCCGGCCGATACTGTGCCTCCGACCCACACTCCCCTCACTCCGACCGCGGCGGACCATCGTCCGAGAGTGAACGCAGGAGCGTGGCCGAACTGGTAAGTATCATCACAGGAAAGGACCAGAATCAAGGTCAAAGGCACGATATACAACCCAACAGCAACAATCGGAACAGGCCCCAGCGGTCCGTCGACGACGGACTCGACCACGTTGCGCGCGACCCCAACCATACAACGGGACCGCCCGCAACTACAGCCAACCCTCAACACTACATTAGACACATCGACCACTTTGACCCCAGACTCGACCCACCGACGAGCCAGGCAACGTACCACGTGACAGACCGCTCACGGGTCCCCGGGGACCCCTCCGCCTATGAGAGACAACCCCCGGCCGGACCCGCCGCAGCACACCGGCACGTTAAACACGAAACGCATGGCCACCAGACCCATACACACGGACTGACCATGGACCGCGGCGAACAACGGCCAACAGCCCGCCATTGGGGCGGTGGAGACCACCTCAACCAGGGACGGGACTCCCACGTCGCCCCCCCGGGAACACACATGGACATGCGACGCAGCCAACATGACTACCCGACCCATGACTCTGACCCACCTGACGTCCATACGAGACATGTTTCAGGACTACCGCCATTGGGACGAAAGGGCCCGCCCTGAACATGGCGGACAACCCTACAACGACCCCCCTGGCCCACATCAGTACATGCTACATGGACCACACGACATACGGTACCCTGAGCCTGGGCCGCCCGCATATGCTGCGGCACAACGACCAGTGACCCGCCATGGGAACGCCGGGGACCTCCCCAATCATGGAGGACAACCCCACAGCACCCCCCCGGACGCACGCCAGGACTTGACCCCGGGACAACGGTACTACCCGGACTATAGAGGGCGCGACGCCCGTTACGCGCCCCCGATGGGTCGAGACCCGCTCGGGCCATCCGACCGCGACTTCGACCGCATAGCTAGACACATAACCCGCTTTGACCCCCGGCCCGGCATGCCTACAAACACCCGATCATACCTCCGCGTCGTCGACTTCCACGCCGACCGCATACCACACGCGTCTCAAGATGACAAAATATACTTGATTAGACTCACGTCCAACGGAGAGGTGAATGACTTCATCGAAAGGCAACCAAGGGCTATAAAACATGACTACAACGAGCTCTGCAAAGCCATCCTAGCAGAATACTCAGACTACGGCGCCTCCGGGACCCTCACGGCAGCCATGGCAGTCAAACAAGCTCACAACGAGCTTGCGGAATGCTACTACCACAGGTTGCGACAGGCCTTCTTCGGCAACCGAAACTACGAAGGGATGGAGGAAGACACGAATTTCAGGGCCCTGTACCTCCAAAACCTCCACCCCAACCTTAGCCAGCTACTGGGCGTGTACGCCTGCCCCCTTACACAGGACATACGGCAACTGAAGACCCTGGTGGCACGAGCACAAGGCAAACATCTGCTCAAGACACAGGCGAAGCCGCAAACCCAACCTACAGTGTACAGTGTGGAAAACCACATGGAACTTGAGGGCGCACCAACGGCCCGAAAACACAAATGGGGAACCAACCACGGACCCCAAAGGAATAACCAGACACACGTGGACCCGAAGAACAAATCCCAGACCGACAGGACAGACCACGCGCCACAACGGCCCCACCAAGACCGCACCGCTACAACCATTAATAAAGACAACCTTTCTAGGGAGGAACAATCCCTCCTCCGCACGCTCCTGCGCAAAGCCAGAGAGAAGAAGACAGACAACGCCGACGTGTTCGCAGTGTCCGTGTCGGATGACGCCGAGAATGCTCCCCACCACATGGACGACTGCCTCAGCGAACAGGAGCTAAATGATGACTACTCAAGCGCACAAACGGTGGACATCTGCTACGACCAGAGGGATGTCATGGTAATACAGGTAAACTCCATCACGGACCCACGAGAGGACGGCCCCCTCAACAACCAACCGCGAACCACCGTTCCGCCAATTCATTGGCGATCTACAACAAAGAGGTACCTACGGGAAACTCTACCTGCCCGTAACACTCGAAGACCATTGGGAACACGAGGCGCTCGTGGACACAGCTGCCGATATCAGCCTGATTGGCGAAAACCTCTTCGGTAAGTTACAGTCTATGGCCAGTAAATCCCACAGACACCTAAAAACGCAGCCATGCGACTTAGAAATACACCCCTATTCCCAGGTGGATACGACCATACGTAAAATGGCCCTAATGCGACTGACCGTGGGCCCCATGACACTGGTCCACCCGGTCTACATCTCCCCATTCAACACGCATCCGCTCCTATTGGGCCAGGACCTTCTAAATCGATTTAAGCCCCTAATAGACTACCAACATCTAAAGATCTGGACACAGGTCCGGGAGCCCTTGCCCATTCCGCGCCCGTTGGGCGAAAACCACCGCTACTCCGTAAACGCGCCGCCCGCGAACGGCCCACAACCCGCCGCAGCACAAACCGATCAGGGGACGCCCACAACCTGCGCGAACGCCACGCGCACGGCCCCCGACCTCGACAGGTCGGACTTAGCCTCCCTCCGACATGCGGACCCCACACTGGAACGCCCCCCCACCGCCATGGTCGCCACGACGCTTAGAATCTCCGGCCGTGATGAAGACACACTGCCGATACGACATGGGCTGTTAGGTTCTGCTTCCGATACACTCACTTCGTCGGTGCTCGTGGTGCCTCGAAGCATGAGGGGGGTAATGTTGGCACACGCCCATGACGCACCTACCACGGAACAAACAGGTATAAACAACACACGTCAGGCACTACAACAGGTAGAAAGGACGGACCGGACGGAGACCGAAATACTAAGGTACGTATCCCCAAACCGGAGTGACGAGAACGTGAAACTCCCCCGGCTCCTGAGGACAAACCAATACAGGACCGACCCGCAGGACCACCTCCAGGTCAAAAACCAGGTATGGTATTACACCTTGGCACATTCCCCAGGACACGTGGGAACCGGCCCCACCAGACTACGCCGGAAACCGCGACCCCGCTGGTCAAGACCATACAGGGTGGGAAACAAACTCTCAACCGCAGTGCACCAAATCGAGGTCACAAAAGGTAGAGAGCCCACCCTCAGATGGGCCCGTTACAGCCAAACCAAACCACACAAACAAAGCCCCATGGGACAAGCAGGGCACACTTCAAACCCCAGTTAGGAACACACCACGTGACCTCAAACACGATTAGCCCAGCACTCACTAACACTCTTCTCGGCTGCACTAATCGACTCTCTCTTTCTTTGTCTCTGTCTAACCCCTAACAGTTGTTTCACGCCTTGCAGAACATGTGGCCCACTTTCCTTCTCGTGCTGACCTGCATACTGGGCCTCGGCACCCCAGAAATTATTGAGACCGGACCAGCCTCCGGGATTGTTTTAAAAGAACAACCCGGGCTCCTCATCACGGACGTCCGACTCCACACACAGCGAATCTTTGTCAGACTCAATCCTAGTGAAGTCTGCCGCAAGAACCTGCCCTTGAAGGTCACACTCAAAGATTGGGCAGGTGCACGCTGGACCCAGACGGTCGTGGAGCACGCTGAGGCAGACATACAACACATGCTGACGCAACTAGAGAAGTTCACGATCACTAGGACAGAGCTCAGCGACCCTCGCCCCAGACCCAAACGATTTATTGGGGCTCTCCTCGGCGCGGCGTCCGCCCTGGGCACCCTCTTTAGCTTAGGGATGTCCACGGTAAACGCCATCAGCCTATCCTCCCTCAGACGCCACCAACAGGAAATGGCCTCTGAGCTCGAGGATGTCAAAACCAGACTTGACCAACAACAGAACGACGTGGTAACCTTGGGAAAATCCCTGAAAGGAACCATGCTAGTACTTAACACGCACGAGGTTGCGATTAAACGTACCTCCGCTGCGGTCAACCAACTCTTAGACGTCCTCCAACTAGACTACGCCCATACTCTGCTGACCACACAGCTGATGGAGGACATGTTACGTCACCTCAGCTCCTCCATCGAAAACCTAGCCATGGGCCGTATCCCGCCATACCTCGTGCCGCTATCGCTAGTTGAGGACATCCTAGCCGTAGCCACACGGGACGCTGTAACACCCATGCAAGCCCACTTAGCGTACACGCTGGGCGCTGCAGTCCCCATCTATGTTAATCCTCTAGACCGCGAGGTAGCCTTCCTAGTCACCTTACCGATAGTTCCCGGCGACAAAATCTACCGACTGAAAGGGATCACTAACCTAGGGACCTGGAGGGACAATGCCCACGTCAGAGTCCACACGCCAGACATAGTAGCCTACCACGACAGCAACCCCAATTTGTACCTAACGCCAAATCTAAGGATGTGCACTCTCACTAAGGACATCCATTACCTCTGCCCCAGCAAACCTTTCGTCAGGGACAGTACAGATGGCATCTGCGGCCTGAGGCCCATGACTCCAGGGAGTCGATGCCCCGCGACGGTCACCTCTCGGAAGCAAATAACCGAAACCAGAGCAGAGATTGTAGGGGCACGATGGCTAGTGAACACTCCCCTTAGAACGGCGACCCTGACCTATGACAAACATGACACCTCGTCCCGGGTAAGTCTCCCGGACGAAACCTTCTGGGTCAACGTCCCAACCGACGCTATCCTGCACATAGGCGACCTGGCACTATACCACCTGTACCCAAACCAGTACGAGGCAGAGATCGAGGTACCAGAGTTCTTCGAGAAAAGGGCTCTGGAACTCCAACCCTCCACCCTAGTCCAAGCCACCTACGAGGGGGCACAAACCGTGGACGTTGCGGTCGTAGACAACCTCCTTCAAGAGATTGCCAAGCGACCGACCATCCACCACCAACCAGTGGCCTACTCCTGGTCTGCCCCCGATACAGTCGTAGCCATCGCGGTAGGAATCGGGTACGGCCTGGCCATAGCCACGGTCTTCGTCCTAAATAGACGGGTTAGGCGACTCCGCGATAGCTTTAACAGATGCGCGGAGGCAATGACGAGACAGATCCGTAAACGACCAAACCGGGGCGACAGCGCCGTCGAGCGTGGCAATTTAAGTCGGCGTCCCCAGGTCAACGAGTCAGAGTACGAGGACCTCCAAAGTCACCCACTCGAGACGGTCACTCTTTCTATCACGGAAGGTGAACCAAGGGCCTAAAACCCCACTAAGAGTCACCAGCTCAGACCCAACCAAACTACCTCGATACCTAATCAGTCTCTTAGACAATCATACCTGTCATCCCCGTTTATATACAGGAAATGTCCCTTGTAATTAAAGCCCCACTTGCTACGTCATATATTCGTGTAACCCTTACACTCCCCTTTTAGAACGAGCAAGATGGGAACCCCTCACCATCGAGTGCCTTAATGACGCTCCTACCCGCTGCCAAGGCAGCCACCCTTTTTTTGGATTTTTAAAGTTTCCTATTTTTGTATCCTAGTCCCCTAGAGTAGAAACTCCTGCCACTCTCTTGGTTTGGAACTTTGAGTCTTCCAGACCAAGAGACCCAGGAGTCAGGCACACCGGCCCAAACCTTAGAGTTCACGGCCGGAGCTCACTCCCCAAACCCCTGATCCCGGTTAGAACTAGCCTGTAGGGCCAGGACTCGCCTTAGAGAAAACCCGGCCTCGACAAACCAAGCCAGAGGCCCGAGACCCAACCGCTACGAGCCTGGCCCCAGTTAGGCGCTTGCTAGCTACTGAGTCACATTGAGACGGGAATGTTGTAACATGTCACCACAAATTGTACACTAACACCCGAACAGGCGAGACGACCGACTGAGGACAACCCCACAGCATATCCGACATGACATGCACCATGTCGGAAGGTGCATCTCTGCCGTGCGGGGGGTATGTAAGGTTAAACTGAGGACAGGGCCGAGCCGTCCGCTCTGTTTACCATTGACCAAATGGAGAGATACAACTTCAAAGGAACCATGGGGTTCAACCACAGGAGCAGATATCCATCATGAGGATTCAAACGCCAGACGGACCCATAAAACAGCGGGATACCCATCTGGGGCCTTTTTCATGTCAACAGAGAATCTGATACGAATCAGCATTGTCACAATGCATTCCACGGACCAAGGGGTCCACCCGCGGCCCTCTGGCGCCCCCCAGTGGGTACTGGACGCCATCACACCCAAGGCGGACACTCAAAGGACATTATTCGATGATATTATGATTGATAACCGTTACGGACCTCACATGTGTGTATCGATGTCAAAGTAATGAAATACGGTGTGTGTTTGTACATGTGTTATGATCATTTGCATCAATCCGATGTGTTTCCTTTGCAAAATGTCTGTTGTGAAGGGGTCTGTCCACAGAGAGGGGAGGCATGGACACGCCTCCCCTGGGGAAGTCAATATAAGCACCCACAAGCCATTGTACTTTCTCTTGTTTCCCCCGAATTCATCATAACAACTATCCCGTTTGGTACGTGTCCCCTACACGGCCTACGCCCGCCACCATCTCGGGCCTGTACATCCACGAGGACAGCAACCACTCTCGCTGTCGGAGACGAGGACCTTCTATCGCCACTTTCGGGCTCCTTGGACCACCCCACCACAACGCTATTCTAGACCGTGTCGTGTGTGGAACCCACGCCTGGACCCGACCTGCCGGCTCCCTCCTGCTCCCTGTTCGAACAAAGACCACGTGGACGAGACATCGCCTCCATCCTATTCTTCACTCTCATCCTTTCTTCATTCCTCCATCCTCATCTTAACCACCCATCTCCCTCTGAACGGCTTCAAAGTAAGACTGCTCCATGTTAAATGTTCAATTTGAATGAAATGTGTACAGCTCCTACTCAAATGTGACCAGAAATCCCTTTTCGTTATGTTTTATCCCACTTTGTAATCAATAAACCCCTTTTCTTTAACCCAATCCTATCAGAGTCTTGTTGTTAGATCTCGGACTATCCCTGGCAGATAAAACGTATTCTCTACCTTTAGACTAAGATTGATATCGAGGCAAAGATTTGGTTTGGTCTGTGCAATGTGTCCCACACATTGCTGGTGCCAAAATAAATATAAAGCAGACCCACACTACCAAATTTATACTAATAAGTAATTATAATCAGCAATATAAGTAGTTACCCTACAAATGTATTGATGCTGCACAAAATCAAACCTCAAACGTCTTTTCTTTTCCTTCTTCCTCCTCCTCCTCTTCGTCCTCTGCACAGCTCTACAAAACAATAACTTTTAGACTGGAGGTTTGTATTGAAAGAACTAATGCTGGTTTAGTACCTTTGCCATCATGTCTGCGTATGCAATATACAAAGGGTCTTCTTCCAAATGACTGAAAAGTGTGCAGTAGTTCAGTGCTTCAGTATAAACCTACATATATATATGTAGAGTATAAATGTGTATGTTTTGTTTGTCTGCTCACCTTCTCTCTGTCAGAGCGTTGTGGCTGAAGTGGAGGATGAGCTGCTGGAGAGGATCAGGCTGATCCTCAGCCTCAGCTTCTTCCTCCTCCTCCACCATCTTCATCCGGGTTTTCTGCAGATCAAACAGACTGTTTAAACACACATAACGATACAAAGGGTAATAAAAAAGTGTTAATTGATTGAAATCATGTAAATAAAACATGAAGTTACAGTATGAACACTCATTGATGCACATGCGTTTGAGATCACAGACGTGCTGTTACACGTGAGAATGGCTGAACATGAACAATGTCTGTGGACTCAACAGATTTATCTCCTGAATGTTACATTCTCTTTTGACCTTTGACCCCATGTGTGACATGGATCCTTTGAGCTGAACGTGTTCAGTGCAAACATGCCGCATCACGAAAGACTCTAAACTAAAGTGAACATACGACTGTTGGATCCATGAGGCACACAGCTGCTCTGCTGAGTGACCGCTGTCCCTGAGGCATGCAGTCTGTGGCCCCTGACAGACCGAGACCGTGTGGTGGCTCTGCTACAGCTCTGTAGCCCACTCTCCCTCTCTCCCACAAGGACACGCCCCAGCTCAGCGGGCATGAAAGCATTCAGCAGACAGACTGCAGAGGGGCCGATGCAGGTCACACAGGTACTTACTGCCAAATCCTGAACTAGTTTCTCCTCAAAGGAGTACTCCTCTGTCTCTATCCAAAGTCTCTGATAGGCCGGGATGAAGAAGTTGATAGCACGATGCCTGGGGAGGGGGACATGAGGGAATGGGGAGTGAATGAAGAGGATGGGGAGGTAGAGTGAGGTTAAGGAGAGTCCTGGTGAAGAAGAGATGTGAGGGAGGGGTTACACGAGGGCGTGAAGCAGGAGGTGACAGCTCAATGTGGAGGCAACTGACCCTTCTGACTGGTCAATACAGTTTTGGTTAAGATTAACACTCACACTACACTATGTAGGAAAAATAACCAAACAAGCAAGTATATTACATTCAATATAAAACATTTTGAAGCCGATGGATCAGAATCAACAGTCAGTGGGCAGACCCTGTTCCCGGTGATGAGGAGGGGTTTGAGAATGCATTCGACTCGTGGCTTCACTTTACCGTGAGCAGAGAGAACAGGCGGTCAAAGCTGGAGGCTTTGAACGCCCTTTCCAGCCAAACCACCCGATAGCCATTCAGGAAGTAATTATTAATTTTGTATCTGAGGAAGGATGAGGAGGTGATATGTACAAACAACACAGAAGAAAGTGTTATTAAACATCGAGACACAAGAAAACACATGTTCTTGGCAGAAGTATGTTTCTGTTAGACATTAGTTTCTTGAGGGCAACACATTACTGAGGAGAAGAAGATATTACTCACCGTGGGAGGTTGTACAGCGGCGCCATCCGGAAACACGCCACCACTGCACGTTTGCGTTGTTTGGACAACAGCTTGTGCCAGACACACTTCTTATTTCGTAACGGCTGCTCCACCTGGAGAATCAAACACAGCCATGGATGGATGGATGGAAAACATAGATTCGCGCTGTAGGATGTGTTGCTAACGCCACTGAAGAGATAACCACATAAGGAAATTGGCTCCAGCTATCCTCTAGTCAGCTTCCTCTTCAGCTTCTTCAGCATTTATGTCAACACTTTGTTGATGTCACACTCAGTCAGTGTACTCATAATATACGCTATGGTCTCTCTCTGGTCTCTCTCTGGTCTCTCTCTGGTCTCTCTCTGGTCTCTCTCTGGTCTCTCTCTGGTCTCTCTCTGGTCTCTCTCTGGTCGCTCTCTGGTCGCTCTCTGGTCGCTCTCTGGTCGCTCTCTGGTCGCTCTCTGGTCGCTCTCTGGTCTCTCTCTGGTCTCTCTCTGGTCTCTCTCTCGTCGCTCTCTGGTCGCTCTCTGGTCGCTCTCTGGTCGCTCTCTGGTCGCTCTCTGGTCTCAGTCTGGTCTCTCTCTGGCCATTCTATGGCCTCTCTCTCTGGTTTCTCTCTGGTCTCTCTCTATAAGTGACAGTACCTGCTCCAGATGGAACACAGCAGCAGAGATGCTTTGCACGCGGTCCACAGTCTGCTCTGAGTTCGCTGGTTCATCGCTCTTCACCACGTCTTTGTACAGGTTCAGCTGCCACTGGACCGCCGGGTCTTCAGACTGAACCAAACACAAAAATCACCAGTTTTCTTCAACTATTTTCAATGTATTTACATTTCTTACGGAGGAAACATTTACCTTGACCTGGAGATGAAGATTCTGACGCAGCTGGTCTTTCACCTCGTCGTCAGTATCTTTCTATGACAAAAAACAAGGACATGACAAAGAGCATACTGACCAGCAGGGGGCAGGATGCCACCGCCGATCAAAAAAAATACAAACTCATTGCTGTTGCTATTTAAACCTTCTTGAGAGTTCAGGAGAGTGTTTATCCAAAATTATTCACGTGTAACAGATAAAAGATGAAGCCTGAAAAGTTATCTCTATAGTCTCTCTCTTTCTGCTTTCTCTGCGCTCTCTCACTTGTTTCTCTCTTGTCTCTCTCTGTTCCCTCTCTGGTCTCTCTCTCTAGTCTCTCTTTCTGGTCCTTGACTCACCAGACTGTAGCGTGACTTTGCGAATGAGATGAGTTCCTGGTCTCCTGGGGTGCAGAGGTTTAAACCGATCGGGAGCATCTTCTTCAGAGCCGCCACGATGAGTGACGTCTGTATGGTGTAGTACTCCCCTCGTCTCCGCTTGTGTTTCCTCTCCTGGTCCCCACCTGACTGTATCAGAGCAATTATCAACCAACAGGTTCATGCGACACCACAACATTCCAAGGACCCTATAGTTAAACATTGTGGTGGAGGGCATCTGACCTGGTAACCATGGTAACTGTAAAAAAGCAAGCTTGTAGTTTTGAGCTAATTTCTCTGTAACTCAGGAGCCAATCCACATGAAAAAAACTGTCAACAATATGTTTTTCTTTGTCCGCACATAATTTGTGCTCTCTCTGGTCTCTTTCTCTGATCCCTCTCGGGTTTCTCTCCTATCTCTCTTTGGTGTCTTTCTCTCTGTGGTCTCTCTTTCTGGTGTCACTCGCTGATCTCTCTCTCTCTCTCTCTTTCTGGGCTCTCTCTCTTTTCTCTTTCTGGGATCTCTCTCTGGTGTCTCGCTCTGTGGTCTCGCTCTGTGGTCTCGCTCTGTGGTCTCTCTCTGTGGTCTCTCTCTTTTGGATTTCTCTTTGGTCTTACTCGCAGGCCTCTCTCTGTGGTATATCTTTCTGCTCTCTATCTTTCTAGTCCAGCAGATAGAATTGGAGTACCTTTGACATCTTAGCTTTGCCTTCTCCGGTGAGGAATCCCAAGTTGTTGATCTCGTTTTGCACCACAAAGTTCTGCTCTTCCCGCTTGAAGTTCTGTTTTCAGACAAATGTTTGAGAACATAACAGGAGACACCAAAATGAAAACCAATTAAAGCGTACATTCGACTTGCACCAAAGGATGAAGATCTCCGCAACCATCTGGAAAAGCTCAGTGGAGCTTTCATCTGGTTCTTTCAGCCACTGAGACCTGAAGGAAAGAGGTAAGTGAAAATAACATTTACTAAATAAATACAGTGGTTCATGGTTCATCACGGGGAGAAATTAGGTAAAAATAACCCACAACAAGCAAAATGTTGTAAGGCTGTAAAACCCCTCACTCACGCTTTATACGCTTTTCTAACCTCGTGAACTCACGACTGCTGAAGTGTGAACGCAGAGACATCAAACCTGTTGGTTGCAGGTCTGAGCGCTGCTGTAGCTGTTAAAAGTCATGCATATGCTGTAAAATACAGCTGCAGAGTAAACCGCGCTGAGGAGTAGGAGCAGGACCAAGGACTATGGGGAGACCAGAGAGAGAGAAGAAAGACAGATCAGAGAGAGAGAGAACCGAGAAAGAGAGAACAGAGAGAGAGACCAGAAAGATGGAACAGCGAGAGATTGCGCTGAGAGGCAAGACTGTGGGCTACAGGAAGACCACAATAGTCCTCTGAACTAATCACGCCGGGACACAAAAGCCACAAATAAATGTATCTGTCATGTCATACTTGTGGTTATACAATATTGTATATGAGTATTAAAAAAATCTTTTTTTTAAACAGCGAGGTTGCGCAAGTGAGTGAGGGACCACTGGTTCTCCTTTACCTGCTGTTGTCCACATAACGGATGAGCATGGGGTAGAACGCGTACAGGTCTCTGCAGAGGACCGCAAACTCGTCCAGAATGAGCAGCTCAGCCTCCTGGTTGTCTCCTTTGCTATCGGCCTTCAACAGCTCCTCTTCAGCGGCAACCTTGAGATAAACATACAGTATATTCATATACAGTATACTCTTTTCAGTACTCTATCTTTCTCCAATGTCCACTCAGTGGTCCTCAAACTTGCCCAAACAGCTCTTTATCCTGTTATCAGAGAACGAAGATAATTCTCCGCTGTTTAGTAAAGGACTCTCTCTTTCTCTCTCTCAATTTTACTACTTCTAATCAATGTGTATCTCAGTGCGGGGAGCAACTTTCTGGACGAAACTGACTTAAAAAACATGTTCAAACTGGTTACAAAATAAAAACTAGAATTAAAAAAATAATGACGGAATATGTGGAGGAAAGAGTGATGTCCACAGCACAAATCTATCATTTCTACAGTCATAATGAAAAGGCAACAACATCCAATAAAATTATTCTAATTTTAACTCAATGGCAATTTGAGAAACAATGATCCAAAACATCTGTTGTTTCATAATGACCTTTATCGTCTTCTTCCGGAGTTTGTCCACAGTCGGCAGAAAATGACTGCGGAGAAGGTCAGCTCCAGATTTACAGATGATCGGCTGTGAATAAACTGTGACAAACATAGAAGCTCTGAGTGTGAAATCGCAATGACAAGGATTACAATATATATGAATAATATATATATATATATATATATATATATATATATTACTTATATTATTATATGTATATTATATAATATACTAATATTATCTTCATATTTTCTAATTAAAACGTCAATGTCACCTGCGATTCTCTTCATCCAGGGAGCATCCTCGGTGCCCAGGTTGTTGTTGAGGATGCGGAGGATGTTCCCCATGATGATGCTGAGGTGGTCAGAGGTCACCACTGTGCAGCAGTTGGAGTCTGCAGGACAGTTCTCTGGGCCTCTCTCCCACCAGTACGAGAGGTAATTACAAAGCATGGGCAGGATCACCTCAATGACCTACAGAGGAAAGCTTACATTTACTGATAAAACAAAGATAAAGTTGTTCGAGAGGGACAGGAAGAAGCTGGGTAGGGTCATCAGGAAGTCCAGCTCTGTCCCCTGGACACAGAGCAGCAGTAGTTGGTCTTGGACAAACTAACATCTATTCTGGACCATGACTGTCACCCCCTGCAGGACACTCTGTTTGCTTTGCAGACTGATCCACCCTCGCCGTGTGTCCTGCTGCTAAAGAGCAATATGAACCATGTTTAAATGTGAAACCTCCTGACTTCAGACTACAGTGTGTCCTCTACAAGTGACTTATGACCCCAGTGCAATAAGAGTCCCAGAGTTTATTACCTGCTTATTTTCAATAATCTTAAATACCAATCTTTTATGATGTGTGTATCCTGAGAGCTCTTATTTCTCCTGTAATGACACTGACATTGATCTTATCTGATGTAAATGCGGCCGTTCTTCACCTGCGGCATGTCGCTGTAGCGTGCGCCGGACTCAGAGATGTCGTTCACATCCTTCAGCAGTTTGTCAAGAGTCGGCATTTCAGGACACATCTCATCCACCGTGTCGGGCATGCTGAGGACTGCACACAGAGTCAGGGGGTCACAGAGGTACAGCTGCAGCAGAACCTCGCCGTGTGAAGGAGAGGTTCTGCAGGTCCTTCCTTCCTGCTGCCTTCAGACTGTGCAATGAGAACTGCTGAGCCTGGACATGTGTCATATTCTCTGCTGCTACAGTACAATATTAAACATATGTAAATGTGAAACCTCATGTCTTTTGCTCACTACAGTGTGCACTCCACAAGTGACTTGTCTTTCACATATATCTCCGGAGTTAATCATTTCATTATGTTAATAACTATTAAATAATAGATCCTGTTTGATGTGTGCATAATATGACTGCTCTTATTTCCCCTTCTATTCTGCTGTAACGTGCACAACCATGACATTGAAATTTCTCCACTGAGGGGATGAATAAAGGTTAATCTTATCTTATCTCAGATAGTTGAATCAGAAACTTACTGGCCCGCTCTCGGGGAGTCTTGGTGTTGAACACGGACAGTGGGTTGTACGCGTTCAGAGGAGGTTCTAAAAAGGCGACAGGTAGAGCTCCCACGAGGGTTGCCAGGCATTCTCCAAGAGCAGGCAGATGTCTGAGTCCAAGGACAAAGTACACTTTAGTTTAGTTTACTTTAGTCCCCTTAAGCCACTGAGGTGCAATTACAAACCATATACAAAAAATAATACAAGTACCAAAAACAAACAAAAATATATGTATATATATACATATACAAAAAAACATATTGTGTAAATTTGTATTAAAAAAAAGGCAGAATGTACAATGAATGTTCTGTGTGAGTTTAACACTTATCAAACCAAGGGAATCCCCCACCGTTCCATGAAGATGTTTTTTCCTGTTCCCAGAGAGTACAGACACGTGAGGATGCGATAACAAGACAACTGCACATCATTCACTGAAAACATAACATACACAATTACTCAGAAAACTGCGTTAACACCAGCAGTCAGTTTTATGCCATGTACATTTCTCCATTGTGAGATCAATAAAGTTCATCTTATCTTTATAACAATAAACTGGAATGGTCCCATAACACTAACGCTCTGTTCAAGAAGGACCAAAGCCACCTCCACCTTCTGAGGAGGCTGTGGTCCTTCGGAGTGAGCAGGCCTCTGCTCAGGGCCCCTGGCAGCACTGAGCGAGGAGGTGAGGGACAGGAGGGTGCTAGTCAAAGTTACCTCCATCATGGACAACACCTCCCACTGCACAGGACTGTAGAGGAGCTCCTTCAGTCGAAGACAGAGGCACCCTCAGTGTAAGAAGGATAAAGGGCCTTTATCCCCACCGCTGTCAGACTGTACAATAAGTCACTTTAAGTCACTAATGCACTAGGGCTAGGGCTGCACGATATTGGAAATTAGAGCAATATTCGATATGAGTATTTACTATTATTGCGAGATTTTTTTTCTTTCACCTCAAATTGCAATCTGCATTGAACGCAAGAGACAAATAACAAAAACATTAATGACATTCAAATGTGTATATTTATATACTTTTTTGTTTGTTTGTTTGTTGTATTTGTTGAATGCTGATGTGTCTATCTGTTTTGCTGTCTTTAATAAAAAAAATAAAAAAAATTGCGCATATTTTTGATATGGATATTGCACGCACCAATATCGCGATAACAATATTTTTTTGATATATCCTGCACTGCTAGAGCCACTTTTATTGTACATATAATATCCTGCACAAAATAAACTATATTTTTAACCTTAACATGTGTCACAGTTCATGCCTTTTTGCACTATCTGAGTGATTCTATCAGTGCCAAATGTGACATGTTAATTTCTCCACTGTGAGATCAATAATGTTTATCTGATCTTAGCTTACTATAGAAACACAGTGTTTTTTGTCAGCAGTTATAGCTTTAATTAAAAGTAAATAAAGTGATGTTTGAACTCATGTTTGAATAGGAGCAGTCTTAGTGAGGGGAGTTCTAGCAGTTTCAGATTGTTAAACAATTATTCATCTGAACACCCACAGAGGAGATCTTCAGCGAAGCCATAAGTGGTGATGTGTTCAAAGATGGCGACCAGCGTGGGCAGAAGGGCCACAGTCACGTAGTTGATGCTCTGGCTGACACTCTTCATTTGGGCTCGAGATTGTAAGAACTTCCCCAGTTTCAGCATCTCCAGCAGCTTCTCCAGGTCCTCCGCTGCATTTTCAAAGAACGCACGAAACCCGGCTTTGACGAGCTCCGACCCCGACTTCATCACCGTTCTTTGAGGAAACAGAGAAACAGGTGAGTGGCATTTAGGGGATGATTTTGTTAATTTCTTTTCTTATGGGGACTGCAGGTTTGCACTCAGTTGGGATTTGAATCTGATATTCAATATACTGCTAACAAGAGTGACATGTCTGTCTGGAGAAAGTGTTTTCTAAGTAATTCACAAAGTAGAACAGAGGAATACTAATATCTGGGACATCTGCTGAATCTCCTCTACTCTACCTTGCCCTGATTTCCACAAGCCCTGTTTAACCAGTACCAGGTGTTTCTTTAGTCCCTCTTGTCCATCGTTCTATTCAGGCCGAGCTGTAATAAAGTGCTCTAACTGACAGTGATTGGCCAGAGTGCAGCTGGAAGACATGATTACCAATACATCCCCAGGAATACTAGTTTGTTGTGGGTAGGTGGCTAAGATATGGTACCAGATACTAAAGCATAAAGGGAACGCAACCAGAGAAGAGTAGAGTAGAGTAGGGTAAAGTAGAGTAGAGTAGAGTAGAGTAGAGCTGGTGGAAAAGGGCCGGATGGTCGATGATTGATCCAGCACTTAAGTTCAGTGTGTGACTCCTGGCATCTGCTATCTTTGTTGTGGTCTGCTCCTGTCTTTTTTTAATGTCTATGGACCTTTGTGTTTGAAATAAAGCTCAATAATAATCATGACTGGTGAAAACATCTCTCAAACACTGTAGTGGAAGTATTACCGCGTGTCCAGTGAATGAGCCAGAATGTCCAGACAGCTGACCATGATCGCAGAGTCACTTCCTGAAATACAAACATGTGGAGTTAATGGTTCAGTGCTTTGGTTTTAAAATGTGGTATATAAAAAAATCTGACTATTTGACCTAATTTCTCTAAAATCAAGAAATATCATGTAGTGTTTTTCTTTCCATTAAAACGTTGTCATATCATGTTTTAGAATGTGAAGAAGAATATATGTGCTGAAGCAAGTATGTAGAGCATCATGTTTTGAGTCCAGTGAAAGCTTGTATAATGTTATGTTTTAATCATCCCGCGCCCCCCAATTTGGGAACCACTGCCTTAGGGCAAGCAGTGACATCACAAGAGTTTAGAACTTACCAAAGAGAGAAATCCTGTGTCTGACAAGAGCTGCAAGCTTACAGAACAGGCTGGAAAGGAGAAAGTCAAGAAGGTACAAAAGAGATTGAGGAAAAGACAAAAAGATCAAGGTAAGACACAGAGAGAGAGAGAGAGAGAGGGAGAGAGAGAGAGAAAGGCAGAGAGACAGAGACAGACACCAGAGAGAGACACATCCACACACACACAGACCACAGAGAGAGACAGACACACACACACACACACAGACCACAGAGAGAGACACATCCACACACACACACACAGACCACAGAGAGAGACAGACACACACACACACACACAGACCACAGAGAGAGACAGACACACACACACACACACACGCTTACCTGGTGACCATCTCCTTCTCTTTATAAGACGCACATCCACAGCTGCTCAGAGCCATGTTGGGCGTGGACAGGAAATACAGGAAGTGGTTTTTAAAGGCTTGATCTAAGAGTGGAAGCAGCACCTGGAAAAGCACAATAATTTAACTGAAAAAGGTAGACTAAAAAGTAAAACAAGCCAAAAATATTTAGTCTAGAATTGAACCTTTGCAAAAAACTTGATTTCTTGGTCGTGGGGAGATTTGTCGGTCTTCCCACTGGTCGCCATCGCCTCTGAAAACATGATCAGAATATGAATAGTTGAATAGAATATAAAGTTGTAACTAAACTGTGTTTATACCGAGATGGGCGATGAACTCTTGTGCTGAGTCCACGTATTTAAGCATTGTTTTGACAAATTTGAATGCATGGCGCTTTTCCATCAACGACGAGTCCTGCTCCATATCTTTCACTCCTCTGAGAAAAACAGACTGAGGTCAATGTTTGGCATCTGTGTCGTAAAATCCATAGTTCCTCGCTCTAAAATCAGTTTACTTCTCTACTAGTTTTCACATTTATGTATTTTTGGCCTCGGTTACATCTTAAGAGATACTTTATTTGTCCCACATTGGGGAAATTTCATCTTGAGATCAGCTTTTTCAGACAGGAACAAAAGCGAGACCAGAGACCTGAGAGAAAACCTGAGAGAGACCAGAGCGAGACTAGAGTGAGACCAGAGACCAGAGAGACT
Organism: Knipowitschia caucasica; assembly: GCA_964034765.1. Lineage (NCBI taxonomy): Eukaryota > Metazoa > Chordata > Actinopteri > Gobiiformes > Gobiidae > Knipowitschia > Knipowitschia caucasica. Next base: position 30,048,301 of record OZ035839.1, read on the forward strand.
AGAGTGAGACCAGACACTAGAGAGACCAGAGAGAGACCGTCACAAGAGCAAGACTAGAGAGAGAACAGAGAGCAGAGAGAGCCCAGAGCCAGACCAGAGCAAGACCAGAGCAAGACTAGAGAGACTAGAGGGAGACCAGAGACCAGAAAGAGACCAGAGAGGTTCTATCACTTATAGACACAAAAGTGAGAAAGAGGAATCAGTTCTCTTTCATCTGTCCAGAACAAAGTAGATTACAGGTTTTTCAACATCCAGAAAGAAAAGGGAAGGGTGAAAGGAGAAGAGGAGAGAGTTTAGAGAGGGGGGAGAGGGGTGAGAGTTTGAAGAGGAGAGAGAGGGGAGAGATAAGAGGAGGGAGTGCTTGGAGAGCAGAGAGGAGAGGAGTACGGTGGGTAGATACGAGATTGAACAGATCTCTCATCAATCACTTGACACAAAACCCTATAAATCTGAACCTCTGCTGCAAAAGGCTCCAGTGACAGTGTGTGAATCAGCAAAAACCCTCAGTCGCCTCATAACAGACATGTGAAGGCTCTGTTTTAGACCTGTCATGTCTCATCTGAAATAAACTGAGCAATAATCATTTTCCACTACAGGTTGGGACCCTCATTGACCGTGGTATAATATGAAAAATAGTGGTATATTTCAAAATAGAAAAAATGTTTATTTGACAAAATATGGTTTCACACAACCACTAATGATGAGTGGGGGAAATATGACCACAACAGTGACATCTATGTTCAGTGTGTGAACTGAATACGAACCTCGCAATAGCACATCCGCTGATCTGTAGGAACTTAAAGAGCTCTTGGGCTTTCTCTCGGTCTCGCTGTTTCTCTTTAGCCGTCAGGGTGTCATAGGGAACCAGCAGTGGGTGGGACCCTCCTCCTTCACAACCAAAAGTAACAGCAGCAAATGTAGCAACAATAATAATAATAATAATAGTAATGTGAAATCAGACCTTTGCTTGTGAGCTCCATCTTTTTCTTTTTAGCCCAAATGTTGTGGTAGTTTTCAGCAACTACTTCCACCATGCCCTGCAGATGAAATATGTTCTCAAGGAAGCTCCCTGTAGCCCTGTGTGTGTAGCCCTGTTTCCACCAGCCCAACTCTGCTCTACTTGGCTAGGATCTTCTCTAATCTGGTTGTGTTTCCATTACATTTACTCTATATAGTACTGAATCCCAGAAACCTACCCACAACAAACCAGTATTCCGGGAATTTCCTTAGTAACCACGGCTTCCAGCAGCACTCTGACCAATCACTGTCCGCTAGAACACTTGGCCAAGAGGGACAAAAGAAGGACCTAGTACTGGTTAAACAGGGACAGTGGAAACGCTCCAAATCGGGGACATGTAGAGTAAAGTAGAGTTGGGCTGGTGGAAACAGGGCAAATGAAAACAGACTGACCTGAAGCTCTCTTGACAACGTGACATTGTGCAGGTCCACTGGAGCAGGACTGAATCCATCAACCTACAAGGACAAGGACAAAATGTGAAATTAATCACCACATTTTAGTCCGTCAGAGGGAGCGGATCCTTCTCTAAATGTCGGCCTCGTCTCCCTGAGGTTGCTCCTCTTTCCCCACTGGGTTTCTGAGCGGTTCCTTACCAATGTAGGACAGTCTAAGGACAGTGATGATCCGGGGACATTTATGCACATTTATTAACATTTTTGGAGAGTGGTCATCTCGCAACTACAACACAAAAGCTATCATCGTTGTCATAGAATTTAAAGGGGAAACACACTATTGAGAAGTGGGAGATGGATCATTTGAAATTTCTTCCAGGAATAATATTGGCGCTGACAAACATCAGGTTCAGTGCCACACTGGTATGGCCGTCTTTTAAAATTGTAATTGTTTGTTTGATAAGTGTGTTCTTGTGTGTATGTTATTGATAACCAAATACTAATGGAACAGGATACTGATAGTGCCAAAGCAACCACAATACCTCTGTCTTCTTCTCACTTTCGCGCTGTTGGAACGTGGCCTCTCCTTCCTTGGTCCATTCAATATTCCAGCCCATTGTGAGCATGCTCTTCAGAGACTCCTTCACTGGCCAGCGGTAGGTCTCCCGCTCCTGCAGAAAACTGCTTTAATGACGGAGTATATTTGGTGATGACCACTGGCTGGGCTCATGGGACCAGAGAGAGACACCAGAGAAAAAGATCAGAGAGACCAGAAACATCAGAGAGGTAGACCAGAAAGAGACTAAAGAGGGACTAGAGAGAGACTCAAGACAGACCAGAGAAAGATTAGAGAGAGAGAGACTGGAGAGGGGGGCAGAGAGACTTGAGAAAAACCAGGCAGAGACAAAAGAGAGAGTGACTAGAAAGAGAGAGAGACCAAAGAGAGAGCGAGACCAGAGAGTCAACTTCAAGAAAATGAAATAAAATTGATGCATTGAGTTTACCTTCTCACTCAGAGACTTAAAAGGCTTGAGCAGAGGATGTGTTTTGACTTTATCATCGATGCTGTCTCCGAGTTTCCAGCCGGCGGCCACCTGGACAGTCACACAGCAGACGTTCAGCAGAGAGACACAGACATGATGTCACATGACGGAGATGTACCTTATCTGAGGACCACTTGTCATGGGAATGCTCTGCATATTTGTTGGCAATGTGCTCAAGTTTATCAGGAAGGGAGATGCTGTTGAGAGTTTGAATAGATCAGAATTAGGCTCAAACACCACATTGTTTAGCAGTTTTTGTTAAGTGAGAGAATAGAGACATTTGTATCGTGAGCATGTCATCAGAGACTCTAAAAGAAAACAGCTTTAATTATGGAGTAGATTTAGAGATGACTGACGAGATGAGACTAGAGAGAGACTAGAGAGATAACCGAGAGATAACAAAGAGAGACTTGAACAAGAGACCAGAGAAAGATTAGAAAGAAAGACCAGAGACCAGGGCAAGACCAGAGAGAGAGACCAGAGAGAGAGTCCAGAGAGAGAGATCAAAGAGGGAAATACCAGTGAGAGAGACCAGAGATCAGGGAGAGACCAGAGAGAGACCAGAGATCAGGGAGAGACCAGAGAGAGACCAGAGATCAGGGAGAGATCAGAGAGAGACCAGTGACAGAGGCTAACACTATGGTGATGTCGCACTCAGTCTATTCCTCATATACTGTCTATGGTTTAGATAAGATATGTGTTATTGTCAACATGGTTGTGCACTTACTTGGCAGTGTTTATGGGTTTGGGGTCAAAGTTTCCCTGTGCATCCACAGAGGCCTGTTTTTCAAGTGCAGCCCCAAGAGTGGCGTCCACAAAGTCTGGAGGCAACGCTCCGGCGATCGCACTCAGGCAGGAGTTGGCCATTTTGAACAGTTCTACATCATACTTCTATAAAAGAAATGTGAAAGTGTGACATAAATGGTTCTGTTACAATCCTAGTTTAGCCCCAGACACCAGACTCTGAATCACACACAGGGAACCACATATTCGGAACCACACACTGGGAACCACACACTGAGAACCACACACTGAGAACCACACACTGAGAACCACACACTGGGAACCACACACAGGGAACCACACACTGAGAACCACACACTAGGAACCACACACTGGGAACCACACACTGAGAACCACACACAGGGAACCACACACTGAGAACCACACACAGGGAACAACACACAGGGAACCACACACAGGGAACCACACACTGGGAGCCACACACACAGCTGACGCTTCCATGGGGCAGTGGCTTGAAATGGAAGAGATCGTTTGAATGTAAATTTAAAAGACTGCAGAACTTTGCGACACATTAAGACTTACATTACACAAGGACTCCCAGAATTCTGAAACTACTAGAACTTTCAAATTAATGGAACTTTGAGAAATTTCCAAGAAAACAGTTCTAGGTTATCACTTGTTGTATTAAAAGTAAGTTATTTACTGTATGTATTTATTTTTTATCTATAGAACTTGAAATACAGCGAAATAATTTGTTGAAAGCTAATGCTAATGCTAACTGCTGGCAGGTAAACATGGTAACTCCATGGATCTATAATAATAACTGGATAGGGTATTTCTAGCTTATAGCTAGTAAAAACAAGCTGTGTTGTCTCAGAACCAGAACAATCCAGATCAAAGCAGTCAACAAAAGAACTCCTCAAAACTAAAAGCCGTCAAAATGACTGCTCTGGGAGTTCTAGTGATAAGTGCTAAGTTTAAAACTTTCAGAGTTATGAGCTTTAGCTTCTGCCTGTTCCTCTTTCAGACCTTACTTTTGTAGCTTGTCGCCAAGTAAATAAAATAGTCTAACATTTCTGAAATAAATAAATAAACTGAACTGATTCTATTCTAAATCACATGTTTATTTTGATTACCTTTTGAGAAAGGGAGTCAAAAATCCCCCAAAACAGTTTCTTTGTCAGAAGCAGCTCCTCTTCAGAGGCCATCCCGAAGCTGCCCATCCCAGACGGGAGGCAGTAATACTTCCAGTTTTGCTCATAGTGGTTGGCTAACAGCTACAGAGAAGAGACACAATCTGAGTAACGATAATGACAGTATAGTGGAATAACAGAAGTCTGTGTTACCTTTAGAGGCATTTGGCAGTAATCTGAGAGCATAGGGACGTCAAACACAAGACGCCTCAGGAGCTGCTGCATCATAGACGGACGCAGATGCCTGAGAAAGAGAGGAGGAGGAGGGGTTACTCTCACCCTTCTGTGGGGGTCTGCATACACCGAGGGGAAAGGCCAGTTTATTAGCACTGTTCTCACACAAGGCAACAAGTGCTTAACCGGATTATAAACATTAAAATCACACAAGGCATTAAATTCATAAATATCACTGTGCAAAAATACAGGCCTCAAACCGGCAACCGAATAATTTGTGTTATTTCTTATATACCTTAAATTCCAGATTATAAGTAGCTACTTTTTTCTAGTTCTTTGAACCTTTTGGCTTATATAGTGTTGCGGCTAATTTGTGTATTCTTTGTGTGATAGACTTGACACTTGTTATTGTTTGTTATCAAAACTGATGAAGGTAAATGAGCCCTGGAACGGTGAATGAGTCATGGAAGCTAACGGTGAATGAGTCATGGAAGCTACCGGTGAATGAGTCATGGAAGCTAACGGTGAATGAGTCATGGAAGCTAACGGTGAATGAGTCATGGAAGCTACCGGTGAATGAGTCATGGAAGCTAACGGTGAATGAGTCATGGAAGCTAACGGTGAATGAGTCATGGAAGCTACCGGTGAATGAGTCATGGAAGCTAACGGTGAATGAGTCATGGAAGCTAACGGTGAATGAGTCATGGAAGCTACCGGTGAATGAGTCATGGAAGCTAACGGTGAATGAGTCATGGAAGCTAACGGTGAATGAGTCATGGAAGCTAACGGTGAATGAGTCATGGAAGCTAACGGTGAATGAGTCATGGAAGCTAACGGTGAATGAGTCATGGAAGCTACCGGTGAATGAGTCATGGAAGCTAACGGTGAATGAGTCATGGAAGCTAACGGTGAATGAGTCATGGAAGCTACCGGTGAATGAGTCATGGAAGCTAACGGTGAATGAGTTATGGAAGCTAACGGTGAATGAGTCATGGAAGCTAACGGTGAATGAGTCATGGAAGCTAACGGTGAATGAGTCATGGAAGCTAACGGTGAATGAGTCATGGAAGCTACCGGTGAATGAGTCATGGAAGCTAACGGTGAATGAGTCATGGAAGCTACCGGTGAATGAGTCATGGAAGCTACCGGTGAATGAGTCATGGAAGCTAACGGTGAATGAGTCATGGAAGCTAACGGTGAATGAGTCATGGAAGCTACCGGTGAATGAGTCATGGAAGCTAACGGTGAATGAGTCATGGAAGCTAACGGTGAATGAGTCATGGAAGCTAACGGTGAATGAGTTATGGAAGCTACCGGTGAATGAGTCATGGAAGCTAACGGTGAATGAGTCATGGAAGCTACCGGTGAATGAGTCATGGAAGCTACCGGTGAATGAGTCATGGAAGCTAACGGTGAATGAGTCATGGAAGCTAACGGTGAATGAGTCATGGAAGCTACCGGTGAATGAGTCATGGAAGCTAACGGTGAATGAGTCATGGAAGCTAACGGTGAATGAGTCATGGAAGCTAACGGTGAATGAGTCATGGAAGCTAACGGTGAATGAGTCATGGAAGCTAACGGTGAATGAGTCATGGAAGCTAACGGTGAATGAGTCATGGAAGCTACCGGTGAATGAGTCATGGAAGCTAACGGTGAATGAGTCATGGAAGCTAACGGTGAATGAGTCATGGAAGCTAACGGTGAATGAGTCATGGAAGCTAACGGTGAATGAGTCATGGAAGCTAACGGTGAATGAGTCATGGAAGCTACCGGTGAATGAGTCATGGAAGCTACGGTGAATGAGTCATGGAAGCTAACGGTGAATGAGTCATGGAAGCTAACGGTGAATGAGTCATGGAAGCTACCGGTGAATGAGTCATGGAAGCTAACGGTGAATGAGTCATGGAAGCTAACGGTGAATGAGTCATGGAAGCTAACGGTGAATGAGTTATGGAAGCTAACGATGAATGAGTCATGGAAGCTAACGGTGAATGAGTCATGGAAGCTAACGGTGAATGAGTCATGGAAGCTAACGATGAATGAGTCATGGAAGCTAACGATGAATGAGTCATGGAAGCTAACGGTGAATGAGTCATGGAAGCTAACGGTGAATGAGTCATGGAAGCTAACGGTGAATGAGTCATGGAAGCTAACGGTGAATGAGTCATGGAAGCTAACGGTGAATGAGTCATGGAAGCTAACGGTGAATGAGTCATGGAAGCTAACGGTGAATGAGTCATGGAAGCTAACGGTGAATGAGTCATGGAAGCTACCGGTGAATGAGTCATGGAAGCTAACGGTGAATGAGTCATGGAAGCTAACGGTGAATGAGTCATGGAAGCTACCGGTGAATGAGTCATGGAAGCTAACGGTGAATGAGTCATGGAAGCTAACGGTGAATGAGTCATGGAAGCTAACGGTGAATGAGTCATGGAAGCTAACGGTGAATGAGTCATGGAAGCTAACGGTGAAGCTGTTATACTCCTCATTTAATCAAGTTGTGACCAGTTTAAACAACTATCTGCTAAATTATGAAATGGAAACTTGTGGCTTATATTCAAATGCGGCCTATGCGTGTACAACATTGATTTTCTTTTAAAATGTTGCTGATGCGGCTTATATACAGGTGTTAGTCCATAAAGTATGGTAAACTGGGCCTCTAACCCTCTCGTATAAGGCCGAACTCACTTGCATATGGCCAGCAGACACTCCTCGATGGAGTCCCTCTGGGCTTTGGTGAGGGAGCGGCCCTTGGACAGACGGTAGATGGTCTGGAGAGTGGAGTCCACCAGTTGGGCGTAGTGCTCTGTGTTGGCAAACAGAGCTGCACAGCGGGTCAGCAGGGGCAGCAGCGCCGACCCGATGTACCGGTTCATGGCCAAGGCCGTCTCTGTGGTGCTCAACACCTCCTGAGGGACACGCACAACAACACTACACAAGTTTAATTGTATCGCACAGTACATACACAAGGCTACTCAAAGTGCGGAACAAAACAAAATAGAACCAAGGCATTAAAATAACTAAATAATCAGTTTATTAAACAGATTGAATATACAATCCTTCAGTTGTATGCACAGCTTTAAACTGGATTTTCAGAGTAAAAGCCCGTCTCATATTTCCAGGACATGAATCAGAGTTAGCTACATTTTCCATAAAAAAAGAGACCTTAGTATGAAAGTGTAGCCAAAAAAGGTTGCGGCACCAACCAACTATAAAGTTTGGGCCCAGCAAAAATTTGATCAGCTTTTTGCACATTTTCGTTTAACTTTTGTATTCTAACTAGAAGTGATTTAGTCTGGAAATACAGTGTGATGTGTTATGGTGCTTTCAGACCGGATCAAGCGCTGCGTTGGCTTTCAATGCAAAGTCTATGGTGACGCGCGTTCGACCGTCGCTACGCACGAACATCTCGGGAAGCACGAACGGACTGTTCAGTAGACTGCGCGGGAAAGTGGAAGGGGAAGCAGGAGCAGAAAATGGACGCCCAAAGAATATAAACTTTGCTCAACCTTTCCTCGGGACGTTCGTGCAGCGACCAATCAGAGAGCCGCAAAGTGGTCACAGGGACATTAGTGTCTGAGCGAGCAGACTGTACACACTGTAAACAGCCAAAACAGGAGCTACACCAGGACTTAAAACCAGGGTTGACATTGGGGGACTGTTTGCTTGTGAATATATGCATATGCTCCCGTGACTTTATGGAACAGCTTTGAGTGTGTTCGCCGATGCGGAAGTACCGTTTAATAATAAAATAAGTACTACTACTAATACTACTGTTATATAAAGCCCGTGGAAGGTCTCTGAACAAAGACACGCTGCCAAGCTGCATTATTGGAGAAGATCTTTACACGAGAAGCTGCTAGCATAACTCTGTTAGCATTAGAGCCGGCCGGCTACTTCCGCCACTTCCGGCGCTGGCCAGGACGTTCTGGTGTGAAGGCACGGTGGCTGAGTGGATAGCACTCTCGCCTCTCAGCAAGAAGGTCCTGGGTTCGAATCCCGGCCGGACCAGGGCCTTTCTGAGTGGAGTTTGCATGTTCTCCCCGTGTCTGCGTAGGTTTCCTCCGGGTACTCCGGTTTCCCCTACCACTAAAAATATGTCCAATAGTTCTGGCATGTGCCTCCTGTACTGGCCCCGCTCCCATCTCTGTGTGGAGTGAGAGACAAATGCCCAATATTAACAATTGTTAACCGCTTTGAGACTCAGATCTGCAGTGAAAAGGCGGTATATAAATACAAACTTACTTACTTACTTACTTACTTACCCCTGCGTCTGAAAACTAGAGAATGCGCGTCTGGTGAGCGGGGCTTCAGCGTTTGAGCGTTTGTGGTCTGAAAGCACCATTAAACAAGAAAAGCACCAATCTCACCGTGTCCAGAGAAGCAGAGGCTTTGAGGTCAGGCAGGAAGCCAACCTCCAGCAGCTGCAGCAGGAAGGCCTGGTCCTCAATACCGTACACTCTGTCGAGGAACAGCACCATGGGGGCCTTGTGGTCCGGGCAGAAGCAGGCCGACATGTCCGGCTCCGTCACGGAACCATCTGTAGGGAACATACAGCTGAGAATTGATATTAAGAAAAAATATGATGTGTTTTGGGACTATACTATCTATATTTATCATGTTTTTAAATGAGAAACACTACGAAGTAGAAATGATATGCTGAAACACATGAGGATGAAGAGTAAAAAAGGATTTCTGCCTGTAACTACTGTCAGGAATGAACCAGACGGATCGTGGTGCGCCAAGCTCTGGAAGTTTATTTAGGTTTCTCTGAAGTTACAGTGGTTTCAATTGTTTCTTTCTCTCAGACAAAATGGAGTCAGTACATGTTATATAGTCATTGTTACGTCACACATCGGAAGACATACGTGTCACACAGAGACAGAGCAAATCATAGTCATAAAATGGATACACAATCAGAGTCCATGTATAGTCTTGCAGTTGTCCTGCACATAGGCCAAATAGCTATCTAATCCTCACACTACCCATGCCACCTCCACCAGAGGGAGGAATAATTTATTTTTACTCAAATTTAAAAGTTCATGCCATTGGAAAGAACGTAATTTCACCTGTGAAATTATCAAAACTGATTTATGGGCAAAACCTTTGTTTTGAAAGGCGAAAAACTTCACTGAGTGTGATGTCATAGTGGTCTCTCTCATCTCTCTGGTCTCTTTCTTCTTTCTCTAGTCTCTCTCTCTTTGGTCCTTCTCTCTGGTCTCTCTCTGGTCCCTCTCTCTGGTCTCTTTCTAATCGCTGGTCTCTCTCTGGTCTCTTTCTTCCCTCTCTGGTCTCTCTCTCTGGTCTCTCTCTGGTCTCTCTCTGGTCTCTCTCTCTGGTCTCTCTCTGGTCTCTCTCTCTGGTCTCTCTCTCTGGGCTCTCTCTCTGGTCTCTCTCTGGTCTCTCTCTGGTCTCTCTCTCTGGTCTCTCTCTCTGGTCTCTCTCTCTGGTCTCTCTCTCTGGTCTCTGGTCTCTCTCTCTGGTCTCTCTCTGGTCTATCTCTCTGGTCTCTCTCTCTGGTCTCTCTCTCTGGTCTCTCTCTCTGGTCTCTCTCTCTGGTCTCTCTCTCTGGTCTCTCTCTGGTCTCTCTCTCTGGTCTCTCTCTCTGGTCTCTCTCTGGTCTATCTCTCTGGTCTCTCTCTCTGGTCTCTCTCTCTCTCTCTGGTCTCTCTCTCTGGTCTCTCTCTCTGCTCTATCTCTCTGGTATCTCTCTCTGGTCTCTCTCTGGTCTCTCTCTGGTCTCTCTCTCTGGTCTCTCTCTCTGGTCTCTCTCTGGTCTCTCTCTCTGGTCTCTCTCTGGTCTCTCTCTGGTCTCTCTCTCTGGTCTCTCTCTGGTCTCTCTCTCTGGTCTCTCTCTCTGGTCTCTCTCTCTGGTCTCTCTCTGGTCTCTCTCTCTGGTCTCTCTCTCTGGTCTCTCTCTCTGGTCTCTCTCTCTGGTCTCTCTCTGGTCTCTCTCTCTGGTCTCTCTCTCTGGTCTCTCTCTCTGGTCTCTCTCTCTGGTCTCTCTCTCTGGTCTCTTTCTTCCCTCTCTGGTCTCTCTCTCTGGTCTCTCTCTGGTCTATCTCTCTGGTCTCTCTCTCTGGTCTCTCTCTGGTCTCTCTCTCTGGTCTCTCTCTCTGGTCTCTCTCTGGTCTCTCTCTCTCTGGTCTCTCTCTGGTCTCTCTCTGGTCTCTCTCTCTGGTCTCTCTCTCTGGTCTCTCTCTGGTCTCTCTCTCTGGTCTCTCTCTGGTCTCTCTCTCTGGTCTCTCTCTCTGGTCTATCTCTCTGGTCTCTCTCTCTGGTCTCTCTCTCTGGTCTCTCTCTCTGGTCTCTCTCTCTGGTCTATCTCTCTGGTCTCTCTCTCTGGTCTCTCTCTCTGGTCTCGCTCTGGTCTCTCTCTCTGGTCTCTCTCTCTCTCTCTCTAGTCTCTCTCTGGTCTCTCTGGTCTCTTCTCTGGTCTCTCTCTCTGGTCTATCTCTCTGGTCTCTCTCTCTGGTCTCTCTCTGGTCTCTCTCTCTGGTCTCTCTCTCTGGTCTATCTCTCTGGTCTCTCTCTCTGGTCTCTCTCTCTGGTCTCGCTCTGGTCTCTCTCTCTGGTCTCTCTCTCTGGTCTCTCTCTGGTCTCTCTCTCTGGTCTCTCTCTGGTCTCTCTCTCTGGTCTCTCTCTGGTCTCTCTCTCTGGTCTCTCTCTCTGGTCTCTCTCTCTGGTCTCTCTCTGGTCTCTCTCTCTCTCTGGTCTCTTTCTTCCCTCTCTGGTCTCTCTCTCTCTCTGGGCTCTCTCAGGGCTCTCTCTCAGAGAGCCCTGGCAGAGTTGTGTGCCAGAAGTTCCTTAACTTAGCATGGATGGATATTTAATAACAACTCCAGGTCTGTTTATGATGAGAGAAAAATCCCTTTAATGTGGCATGTACCGTGGTGTAGAGTCACGTTGCTGAATGAATGTGTAAATACAGGATACTTGCCCTTGTTGACCACATACCTTTGTTGACCACTGGCATGTTCAGGGGGATGCTGATGATTCCCACCAGGTCTGAGGTCGGCACCAGCGAGCGCAGGATCGCCCGGATTCGCAAAGCTTCACCTTTACCAGCATTGATCAACTGCAAATGTCAACAACAGCATACATTTGAGTCAGTGTGTGTGTGTGTGTGTGTGTGTGTCGCCGGATTATTTTATCCTTTAAATGCTGAAGAAGGTACATTACTGTGCCTTGAGATGTTGTTTGGTGTACCTTCAGAAATTATCCAATATAACATGATTGTTCATAAAAAGTGATAAGAAAGAAATGTGAAAACACTTTTTTTATTGCTTGTTTGACTCTCTACAATACACTTTGATTTCTTTTATGTTAATATAGGCTGCAGAGTTAAGAAAATAATAATTATCAGCTGGTGGTGTGCCATGTACCTCTGGAAATGCTCATTGAGCTCCGTTAACAGGTGGGAATCAGAACAAGTTACTTTACAATCGAATTCTCCGTGCAAACTCTTGACGTCACTGACACCTACCTACAACACCCGCCTCCTCCGCTGGCTGATTGGTCGGATGGGATACAGCCGAGGTAACCGCACTAAGATCAGACCCCGACATACATGCAGTGATGGGAATAACGCCGTTACTTTTTTCAGTAACGAGTAATCTAACTAATTACTTTGACTGTAACTATAACGCGTTATCATTTCCGACATCCCGTTACTGCGCGTTACTCAAGACGCACAATGAACTTCTCTTTTTACTTCGTGATAGGACTCGTGCGCGTGTTGTCATGAGAGAAGGGAGGATGAGAAAACCTCTCAGCAATTATTGGCTGATGTAAAACATATTTCCTTTACAATCTACATGTCTACAGTTGAGAGGATGGCTCATAAATTGTGTTTTTGAAACAAATGGGTCTTAATCACACTCAACCACGGCTTGTATCAGCGTGAGGCGTCAGAGGAGCTCATGTGAGCGCAGAAGGCTGCATACAATTCCATCAAAAAGCTCCTTTCTCTTCCTGGTTTATCTGCTAAGGACAGCAGCAGGTTTGGCTAACATACATATAACACATTTTAAGATAATTTAAAATGCACTTAGGGTAATTTTTCAATGACTAGGGGAATGATAAGAAAGAGGTGAAGTGTAAGACGATTGGTTTTAGAAATTGGATGCACCCGGCTGCAGCAAAACAGAGGAGTTTATGGAGGACACACGCGTTTTGTTTTACTTTTTAAAACTCATTTCCAAATGGAGGATTACATATCTACGCTCAAACTATTATCTGGACTTAAACACAGAACTGGTCTGAACCGAAATGGACTGTGCAGGTCATTTATAAAGGTAAGACCCATAACTCATAGTTTTGCGTTTTGTTTGAACAAACAATGCATGAAACATATTCTGCTGTAGCCAAACAAACTGTCCAGTTGATTTATATGATATATATATGTTCATCTGATTGGGCTGAAGTCAGTGCTTCACCGGTGTTTCCACATTCACAGTGGCGGGTGTTTGTGTTTAGTGCTTACTCTACAGCACAGAGACAGATGAAGAGTGAACAGGACTTCAGCAGAAAAACAACCTTTTCCAGATGGAAATATCGGCAATATTTCAGACTCATTGAGGTTAAAGGTTAAAGGTAAAAATGCGCACATCGAGTGCACATTATGTTCCAGAACAAAACGAAAAAGTAACGCAATAGTTACTTTTACTGGTAACTAGTTACTTTTATAGTGGAGTAACTCCGTTAGTAACTCAGTTACTTTTTGGGAGAAGTAACTAGTAACTATAACTAATTACTTTTTCAAAGTAACGTGCCCAACACTGCATACATGTAGGGAAATGATAATTGACTGACTGAGAATACAGATGTCCAGGCTAGGATGAAACATTTCTCTGTAAATTATGAATTGTGAGGTACAGTACAGTGCCACAGAAAGTGTGGAAAAAATCTTGTTTATGACCTCAATCTGAGGCATGAACCAGAGAGGCTTGAGGAAAGTCGTGTCCAGGTCTTGTCCTTCGTGTTTGGGTTAGCTTACATGCATCTCCGGAGCGCAGCGTCCCAGCAGGTCGATGAGGGCAGAGTAGAAGGACATGATGGCGTTCCCCATGTGGATCACTTCACCCTCCTCCTCGCCACTCCTTCAGCATACAAACCAAAGCAATTAACCATATTAACTTTAACTTAACAGCTGCAAGAAATGATGGCTGTTATTTGGCAATAAACAAAGAATTATTTGACAACGCAGACTTTTACAATCTTACTCCACACAAAGACTTTTACATTTGCAAACTAATATGATCTATGGCCCAACGGATATTAATGTCAGACTTTGCCAAGCTTTAAATCACTGAGATTTGGATCAGGCATTGCCTTAAACATTACCATTGTTTCTTTTAATCTAAAACTAATAAGAAAGGCTTCATACCCAGCGGTGGCTGCAGCCGGAGGGAGATCCAGGGCTGGGTTCTCAGAGATGGATATGGCTTCTTTCATTGCAGCCAGCAGCCCTTGGCCTCCCTCTCCCCTCAGGGCGGGTCCAAAACACTCCGGGCGCCGGATCAGCAGCTTCACCACCACGTTAGCATTCTCCTCCACACTTTCACCTGAACAGAAAAAATGCACAGGTATGCAGTGAGGCAAAAAAGATTTAGTCAGTCACAAATTGTGCAAGTCCCTCCATTTAAAAAGATGAGAGATGTCTGATTTTGCTAAACTGGAAGCTTCCCCAGCTGCAGATGCTGAGGTGCTCACATTTCACGTTACCTGGGATCCTTTTATTAGGTTTACTGACTCAATGACAGTTCCTCATAACCTGGAGGATTAAATTGTTACAAGGGGACTAGTAGTAGTAAGTAGTATTTTTTGTATGTTGTCCTTTCACAGACCAGAGTCACAAAGCGATTTACAATTTTTTTTTTTGGGCATTTGTCTCTCACTCCACACAGAGATGGGAGTGGTAGGGGAAACTGGAGTACCCAGATGAAACCTACGCGGACACGAGGAAAAACATGCAAACTCTGTTCCGACTGGAATTCGAACCCAGGACCTTCTTGCTGAGAAGCGAGAGTGCTATCCACTCAGCCACCGTGCCGCCTGGTATATACAGTAGCTGAGTGGACAGCACTCAAATAGGTTATTTGTTTACACAATTTACTTCACTATTTTCCATTTGTGTATGTGTGGGTGTGTGTGTGTCTATGTTTTTTTGTTTTTTATTTTCATTTATAATTTTTTTTGCTGTGGGATTATAAGGCGTGACATTTGGCTATGTTTTCTTTTTTGTCTTTGTACAGTCTTTTATATCCCTGAATGCTTGTCTGTGTATATTATTATTGTTAAAATGTTCAATAAAGTAAGTTGGAAATAAAAGGATGAGAGATGTCTGGAATGCTTATCAGAGTTAAACCTCAACTATGAGAACAAAAAAAATATGGTGGAAAATCAGTATTTAGTCAAAAACAAAAACTTTGTTATATTCCCAATGACAGGGACCTAACATTTTCTGTCAGTCTTCACAAGGTTTTTACAAAAAACATGAACATTGGAGCAAACTGATTTATTATGCTATTTATTATTTCACTTTGCATACACAGTTTAGCTCCATCATAAATATGTTTCAAACAGCTTAATCTTCTCATTAACAGAGACGAAAATAGGAACACTAAGAATCAAGCGTTGGTGTAAAGTGTTATTGCTCATTTGTGATTTTTATAATTAAGGTTTGACCCACATGTGTGTGTGAAAGGTTGGTGACACAGACTGGTTGCCTTGCTTCTGTCAGTGTGCCCCAGGGCAGCTGTGGCTATAATAGTAGTTTATCAGCACTGTGTACACAGCAAATTAATAATGCTGTGAATCGTCTGTGAGCATCCTGAAGAGCGCCAAATACACCGGTGTGTTATACAATCAAAGGATGCAACACTGACATTTCCAAGATTTGAGACCAGTTGAGGATCTCTTATATCATCTTAAATGAAGAATAATGACGGATAAGTTCTCACCGTTGCAGAAAACGGCAAACCTCAAGAACAACAGGTATCGCTCTCCCTCGATGGGGTTCCAGCCCAGATCTGGGTAACCCTTGGCGACCAGGATGGCACAACTCTGCAACCCGCAGGCTGCCAGGTATGTCACCACCTGCACAAACACGCACACAAGCTCAGTGATTACTGATGACGGAGAGCGCCTTTTTTATCAATATGTATGTGTGTGTGTGGGTGTTAATAAATGCAAATATTTATTACACATTTACTTATCTCTAAACGCTTCACAACAAGGACACACACTGTAAGCTTTTGTATGTGGTTGCAGTGTTTTCTATCATTCTGTTATTTTTGTTTGTAAACATCTTGATTGTTTGATGTTCACCTTCTCCAGGTCCGGTTCCTCTAAAGCCAAAGCCAGTCCGTTATTGTCCATGACAGACGATGCCGCAACATCCAGGGGAGTGGACCCTCGCATCGCTTCAGAAGCTTCGGAACAAGATCAAAATCACAATGACACGGTGGTACAGGCAGGCAAAGAGATTCCCAAGCTGTGGACAGTGGTCTTACCCAGGCCCACGCTGCTGTTCTCCAACAAATAGCTCAGATGGTCAAACATGGCTTTCTGATTCTGACGACTGATCCGGCAGAAGTAGCACAAGAAGCGGCAGCAGCTGGCCACCATTTTGGGGAAGGCAATTTCCTGTGGGCAAAAAGCTAGTTGTAAATAAGCCTCAATATACAGGTCCTGCAGGTTCCTGTCAGGAATCTGGTGGCAGTATGTATAGCCCCATTTCCACCAGCCCTTCTCTAGGACTCTGGCCAATCACTTTTAGAGCACTTAAGTACAAGCTCAGCCTAGATAGAACCAGGGCCAAGAGGGACTAAAGAAGAACCTCAGTCCTGGATCTACATTGTAAGTCTGGGACCTACAGTCTAAGTCCTAGATCTATAGCTTAAGTCCACGACCTACAGTCTAAGTCCTAGATCTACCCCCTCAATATTTTACATACTTGTAAAAAAAAGTCATGCAAGTCATAATTTCACTATGTTGAGGTGAGTGAGGGTGGTCCTCTCTTTTGCAATTTTCCGTCCATAAACACATGAGATATAAACCAGGAATGAATGGCATGGATCCTAATACACAGGCTTTCATTACTTAATTTAAAAGTCAGGTACTCCAGCTTTATTTGATAATGACACATAATATTTTGCCTGTAGATAATGATCAAATACAGACCTGGGACTTGTCTCCTCCCAACACATTGACCATAACATCCATGACCGTCTCGTGCATGCCGAGGACCCTCATCAAGTTTGGGTGTTGATAGAAAACTTTATTGTTCATAATATCTCTACAAAACACAAAAAGTGAAGTTTTAATTTGACAAACGTAGAGGAGAGAGGAGAGCTCCAGTTTTTTTCCTTATTCTCTGCTGCAAAAGTACAATATCAACCATCTGTAAATGTGAAACCTCCTGAGTGTATACTCCACAAGTGACTTATCCTTGACACAAGTAAAATTATACAGTAGCTCCAGAGTGTATTATCTTATTTTGTATTTTTTTATTATCTATTTTTCATCTTAAATACCATATTTTCCACACTACTTTTTTGTAAAATGTTTGTGTTTTTTATTGTGGTTATTGAGCTTTGTAATGACAGCGGCTCCTTGACAACAACGCAGCGAGCACGTGACCAAACGTGGTCATAATGTACCCAGGGTTACTGCAAGAAACAGAGCTGGACTATGGAGCCTTAAAGGAGTGTCCATGTCCTCCCCGTGTCTCTACATTAAAGCTGTGGTACCTACATTTTCCCTTGCATTAATAATTCATAATAATGTTGGTTGTGCCCAAAAGTAAAATGTTGTGAACAAATCAAACAGAATATTGCTTTGATTTTTGTTTCGCTTTGCATTTTTAAGAGCGAGCCCTGTGAGTCATTATTTGACTTGGATTGAGTGGATTCTCTGAGCTGATCTAAGCTTTAGCATTAAAAAGAAGCAAGTATAAAATCTCCATTAAGAACCACGCGACAAATGGAGTGAGTACCAAACACCATCTGCTGATACTCTTCTGAGTACCTCACTAAGTTATATTCACCCCTGCTTATAAACAAGAGTTGCCTATCTGCGGACCAAAAGGATTTTCTTTAACACAGGTGGTAGGTTTATAATCCCTAAAGTACGGTAATAGATCTTATTTGATATATGTGCATAATCTGAGTGCTCTTATTTCTCTTTCTATTCTGCTGTAATGTGCACAAGCATGATACAAATTTCCCCACTTAGGGACAAATAAAGATTTACCCAAGCCCATCAATCATGAGTTTCTCCTCCTCGGTGCCCATGCGCACAGACAGCAGGGACCGGATCTGGCCCAGAGACACCAGGAGGTTGATGGCGTCTTGCACGGAGGCGGCGCTGATGGTGTAGGACTTCTTCATGGCGCGCAGCAGCTCTCCGATGCCGTCGTACTGTCTCCGCAGGAGGCTAAACATCACCCTGACCAGCTCCGGGTCCTGGACGTGAGAGTTCTGAGCCCAGCTGGAGATGGTCTGGGAGATCAGCTCCTTCAGGTTGGCTGCAAATAATAAACAAGCATGATTATTACATCAGGTGTAGCGCTAACTAAAGCTCAGTTGTTTGGGCTCATATCTGGAAGACAATAACGCAATATAAAACCCAGAATCACAGAGAGCGCTAAACCACAGATTTTGAAGTTCAAAATGGTGAGTGTGACACAAATGGTAAATGAACTTGAGGAGTTGAGTAAGTCAAAAGGAGCCAGAGGGAGTTGGAGATAAACTTCACCATGAGCAATTCCCTATTGGGCTTCATTGAGCTCGTGGGTTAACATACAGTCCATGGATTTTTTTCCCCGCTGTGGGACGAATAAAGAATCTCTTAATCTTAATACACACTTGTCCTACTCATTTGGATAGATAGATACTTTATTGATATCCGTAAGAGAAATTCAGGTGTCCAGCAGCAGAAACATATCCATATCCAAAATGAATAAATAAATATTTCTTAAAGTTACTAACAATAGTAATAAAGTATACATGTTTAACTCAGACAGATCTGTTTCACGGTCTCACAGCCGAAGGAGTAAGGGATTCAAAATGTAATGTTGGAGGGGTCTCAAATGTCCTACAATGAATATAAAATCAAATGTAATATTTACTTATTTACTTATTATTTACAAGCAGCAGTGGCTCAGTTGGTAGAGGATTGGACTTTGGGCCTGAAGGTCATGGGTTCGAGCCACAAGACCTACTGCACGACTCCCACTGATGTCTGCTGTCGTTATGTCCTTGGGCAAGACACTTAACCCCACTTTGCCTGAAGCTCCCGCTCAAAGATCTCAGCTCCTGTTGACTCACCACCTGCAGGAGGATCAGTGAGGGGCTGGTGCTCTGTGTACTGGGTGCAGCTCTGACTGCCACCCCCCTGACCCAGAAATCTATCCAATCCATCCAAAAATTGATGGATTTTACAAGCAGTGCTATTGTCTGTGTCTCTCTTGTTTGTGGACATAAACGGACTCATTCCATTTGTCAGAAGTTGGCTAAAGGCAGCCTCTCTTCTTCCAGGAAACCGGGAAAGACCCAAAAAGAAGTGCAGCCGAGGCATATTTGGTCCATTTGGACTCAGGATGCTGACGCTCCAGCGCAGTGTTTCAAACATGGAACACAAGATCCAGAGTGTCGTATTGCTTTCCCATCACTACTGTTTACTCCTAAAACTTCAGCATGAACACTTCCCTATTGAGCTTCATAGAGCTAACAGGTTTGCATTATCCATCTATATAAAGTCTATGCTTTAAACCAGATCATAATGAAAGAATATTACACTTAAAGAAAGGCAATCATGTCAAATGTGTTAAATACATTTTATCATAGTCTTCTTCAACAATGACTGTCTTTATCTGGGCTCCTCTTCAAAAACAAAAATATAGCTGTTGTATTATGCAGGGTGTTCCAGCACAATAATTAGATGTCTGAAGTGTGAGGCTGAGAGCAAGCATGAATATTTTAATCTATTAATATTTGACGCTGAACTTTGGATCAAGGGCAACTGGAAATATCTGCTTGTGGTGGTAAGACAGGGCACTTTTATACATAAACATAATCTCTGTTTTCACCTACTCTACTTGGCTCAATTCTCCTCTACCCTCCCATTTTGTGTTTCTACTTTGCTTCAGTATCTGGTACCACATACAAAACAAACCAGCACAATTTAGTACCAGCTCGGCCTGGATAGAACCAGACCTCAGAGGGACTAAAGCAGGACCTGGTACCGGTTTAACACTGGCGATGGTAGAGTAGAATAGAGTAGAGTAGAGTAGAGTAGTAGTGTGGCTGGTGGAAAAGGGGCTATAGAGTAAGTGAATTAGAATTCCCCAGTGGCTGATAATAAAATCAGTAATATCAAAACTTTAGCCTTTAGCTTCATGCATCTTGTCCACTTCACGTTATGAATACATCCAGGACTGAGGTGTTTCAGTGACCGTGTGAGTGTTTAGTGCGATGGAATGTGCAGATGTCTTACTTGGAGCAGCCTGCTCTTTCTCTGAGGCATCTTCCTCTTGTTTCTGAGGTGGGCCCTTTATCTTGTACAACAAAGCAAGAAGACGTCCTTTTATCGATGTGTCTGGCTCCTCTTCTTCCTCCTCAGCAGGAATTCCTAAAACATGCAAATGGCATTACAGAGACTGAAGAGCCTTTGTATAAAACAGTGGTTCTTGGTCAGTATTCTGGTATGATGCAGTAACTACCGCAGTGCAGTCGCAGTTCCTGGTGGAAGGCGTTGAGTTCCTCTTGGATCTCCTCGGGACAGGGGCAGTCTTCCCCTGCACTGAAGTTCAACAGGATGTTGATCTACAGAATAGTGTCACAAACAGCAACAATAAAATGTCGTGGAAAAATACATTAAAGTGCTGTGCTGCATAATAAGCCCCATATCTACCAGCTCTGCTCTTCTCTACTCTGAACTACTTTACTTGGTTGTGTTTAAATGTCTGGTACCATTTGCAAGAAAACTACCATTAATGTCCTTGAACTACAAACTCAGTCCTGGATCTACCTGAGGTTTCTTACACTTTTATTACTGGGTTTCTTAGGGGTCCCTCGCCGTTACAGGAGGATCTAAGGACGGTGATGATCCGGGACATTTAAGAATATTTAAGAAAAGGTCTCGACAGGGGTCACCTGCTCCCTATGGACCAATAGCTCCAATGAGTTTGATATTATGCATTTCTTGTGCTCAACTGCTGTTGTAATTTAGGAAGATGCACAAATAAATTGTGTTTTCTTTGTGCGTTTGTATAAAATATACTGTACATATATGTAAAAATATGGTAACATTAAAATAAAGAGAAAAAAACGCTTAAGTTCCCTCTGTGTGTTGGCGGAATCTGTACCTGCTCGTGTGGAGGAGAGCGGAACTCTTTGGTCTTTTTGGCGGTGACGGCAGCGGACATGGTGAACGCCTGCATCAGCTCATTGTAGCGGAACTTCTGGTTGAACTGTAGCTTAGACACAAACCGATCCGAGAAGGAGACGATGGCCTCAATGCGCTGTTTGAGCTCACAGTCGCAGAAGTAGTGCAGCAGCTCACACATCTGCAGAAACATATGGATGAGCCGAGATAGAGTCTAAGCCAGCTACATTTCACAAAAGAAACTGGCAACCCAAATAAGTCTCCTTCTTTGAAACCTGAAACCGCAATATTGTGGAAATCATGTTACTTCTATATAAGAATAACCCTAACTCCACTTTAAACTTTTGTGAAGAAAAGCTCGCTGATGTGTAAATGCGACCTGTTATAGAGAACACATGTGTCATAGTACAGGCCTGAGGCATACTGTCCCGAGGAGGTGTGCGTCCCTCGCTGCACCAGCGGTGTGTGGGGGCTGTTAATGAGCTAGAGTTTACTTTTAATGTAAGTCAATAGGAGCCAGAGTGGGAGCAAAACCATGAGCACTTCACGTTTCATTAAGAGAGCAGGTAAGCATTGTCCGTCTGTAAAGCTGTCTGTTAGGGAACTACACAGGACATAGTTTATGGACTCCATCACGTCCTAGTTGAGATGAGACACATTTATTGCCAAAACAGACTGCATTTCCCAGAGTGCTTTGAGTCAACCGTTCCATAAAACATGAACCTGTGGCCTATATTCAGGTGTGGCCTGTCTGTGGACAGTGTTAAAGTTAGTGTTACAAAACTGGATAAACGAAACAAAGTGAAATACAGTATTATGACAACGCTATGATGACGTTTTAATAAAAGCAAATAATAGAATGTGCTCCTTAATATTATTACTCTTTCTTCACGGTTGTAAAAGCTGGCTTCAATAGCTGTGGAAATATGATTTTCTCATCAGTATTCAGAGGAGAATACTTCACTGCTGTACAAGAACCTTTCAGAGTCGGATAAATCCAAATCTTACATCTGAGAAATGAGGATTTAGTGCCTTAAGCCAGACACAGAGTACAGGGTTTTTCTCCTTTCTTTTCCAAAACAACCTGACCTTTTATGAGACAATAGCCCCTCTCTTCTCCTCTCCTCTACTCTAGTGGTGGTAATAAGTGTTGATGATAATTGCAATATTGATGTGAAATGTATTTAAAATGAGAATACAGGACGGACGTTTATTTTCTTGCTTTGTTCAGCACTTTGATTGCCTTGTGTATGGACCAGTGGAGGCGGGTCCTGGTTCAAAAATGTCCATGAGCACGTGCCCTGAGACACTTGCAATACCACTCCTAGCCGGTGGGGGTGGACCCAGAAAGAGAATTATTTAATGCTTTTGTATGGCATGTTCTTTCCTCTTGAAAACGGCTATACAGGATGGGCCAAAAGTCAGCTCTTGGCCAAAAGCTACGTTCCAGGTGTGTGTCAATGCTGAGCATATTTTTTTGGACCACTCTAGTTTAGCCGCTGTGGACTTCAGAAGGTACTCGTTAAATAAATGGGGCTTGCCCCGGCTAACGCATGCGGGAAATAGCCCCTTAGAAGCCAAAAGTGATGGCACATTAGTTTCAATGGCAGACTGTGGACAGTGCCTCATGTCTGTGGTACCATCTAAAATTGATTTTCAAAAGACCTTTGACAGATAGTTGTGCTGCTCGTTTATTAGGGACTGACCTGGCGTTTGACCGACTCGGGCAGAGACTTCTCCAGCAGCCCTCTGACCGGTGCTTTGCCGTCTCTGTTCTCCTCCTCTCCAGCCTCCACAGCTTTCTCTTCATTCTTACTGGTGTCCTCCTTCTCCGCAGCCACAGCCACCTCGACCCCTTTGGCCTCCTCCTCCTTCCCCTCCCCGAACACGTTTGGGTCGATCAGAAGCAGGATGAGCTGGACCTCGTCGCTGGTCAGAACGCCCATGATCAGCAGCGTTGCGATGAGTTTGAGGATGGGGACAAACTGGTACTCCACGCTTCCTCCCACGGGGTCGCGGATGTGCGCCCCCCCTGCATGCACGGCCTCGGTGAGCATGCTGATGGCCTTCTCCTTCAGGATGCCGAGAGGGATCTGGGGGCTGTAGAGGAACTGGTGCTTGGTGGTGGTGAGGATGCCCACTGGGGAGAAGTTCACCCGTGGTTTAAGAGAGGTGCTGAGGCCGACGCCGGGAAGAGAATGCTGTTTGGATTCGTCTGGGAACAGCCTGATGGAACGGGTTTCGTCGGTGACGGGGATAATGAACTCATTGTTCATCATTAGACGAGCCTCCTTTGCTGTTTCCAGATGGATGCTGCAGAGAAGAAAATGTGTTCAATAACTGAATACGGAGCTATTGTTCAGACGAGATTCAAATGAGGTTTTCCTATTTTCAAGATATCATGCACCAAACAGAATACAAACGCATTTATCTTTAAAATTTCACTTTAACTGGACCCATGTATGAGTTTTATATTTTATTTTACTTTTATTCAACCAGGAAAGTCCCAATGAGATTAAGAAACTCTCTTTCAAGGGAGTCCTGAAAGGTTTTCCATTCACAAAGTTCACACTTGTGAATGGAAAACAACCAAACAAACATGTATCCACTGGTGGTCCACTTTGGTAAAGGTAAAACATTTCAAAAATAAAAGCTATTTTAATAGTAATGGTATAGAGATAAACTACTGTATATAGAAACAGAAAAAGAGCTTAAATGTGCATCAGCAGTAATTACAACTAAAATCAGCCAAATTGACTGCTCTAAGAATTTGATCTAATCTAATCCATGTGTTCTGGGCCCACCTCATCAGAACGTTGTAGAAGCCCTCTCGGAGCATTCCGGAGAGGTACTGGTTATCGATGGTGTAGAGCAGCTGTGATTGGTCCAGGTGGCTGCAGAGGGCGTGGGCCACACGGGTGTTCCCCAGGGCACACAGGGCACAGTACAGCTTGAGGGTGTGGTAATGAAACTTCCTCAGGTCCTCAAGCTCAGACAGCTCCAACACATCCAAACACCTGAAGACACAAGATGCAGGAGTTTTAGTTAGCAGCACTCTCCTCTCCTACTGTATCTGTTGTCTTTGTGACTTCAGCTGTAGTCTGTTTATTGCAAATTACTCGCTGTTCCTTGGTCTGTTTTATGGACTGTCTCCCCAGCACCTGGGATCCTCTTCAGTCCTGGATCTACAGCCTCAGTACTGGATCAACAACCTATGTACTGGATCAACAACCTCAGTCCTGGATAGCTCGGGCTGGATAGAACCAGGGAAGTAGGTACTAAAACCCTGCTTCACAGGTACCTTATTGACAGGGCTGGGGGGAAACTTTCCCAATCCGGGGAGAGTGGAGTAGAGTTGAGTAAACTAGAATAGAGCATAGTAGAGCTGGTGGAAATGGGTTTGATGTTTGATATACTGTATCACAATGAAAAGTAAAACAGGAGTGAGACTGGTGCAGACTGGTACAGACTGGTACAGACTGGTACAGACTGGTACAGACTGGTACAGACTGGTACAGACTGGTACAGACTGGTGCAGACTGCTGCAGACTGGTGCAGACTGTTGCAGACCGTCCACAGACTGGTGCAACCTGGTACAGACTGGTGCAGACTGGTGCAGACTGTTGCAGACCGTCCACAGACTGGTGCAACCTGGTACAGACTGGTGCAGATTGGTGCTGGTGTGTCAGACCTGTTCTCCTCTGGGATGTGCACTGCCATCATCTGCAGAGGCTCTAGACATTGGACGACCCAGCCGTGGCGCTCGCTGACCCGCGCGGTCTCCACGTTCAGGAAGGTGTTGGGCATGCGGCTCCAGAGCACGGACACGATGGTCTGAACGTCCAGGCGCGGAGGACACTGAGGCACCGGGTTCCTGCGCTCGCTCTTGAACATGGCCGACGACAAAGGCATGGCTTCCTGAGGTCAACACAAGGACTGCACTTCAGCTGCAGCACAGAATATCGGCTAAAATACTGATGTTTTGGAAAAGACAAACCTTGATCTTGACAAACTCAAACTGGAAGAGGTTTGGACTCGTGGGTCGCACAAATACAGCTGGGAACAGCTTCGTGTTTGGTTCAACCTGAGAAGGAAACAGAATGATGAACAAGAATGAACAAGAGGAAAGTGCCCCAAAGGATTATACTCTAAGGCTGCATTCCACATACAGCAGAAGGATTTAGGATTTTGTTTTTGACTTTAAAAATAAATTGTAAGCTGTTTACATCACACAAGCTCTGGAATAACCTGAATATTAGCCTCAAAAGCAATCTCTAAAAAAGTGCTCTGTTCTGTTTTTGGCGTTGCTTTCTGGCCTCTCTCTGGCCTCGCTCTGGCCTCTCTCTGGTCTCTCTCTGGCTCCTCTCTGGTCTCTCTCTGGCCTCGCTCTGGCCTCTCTCTGGTCTCTCTCTGGCTCCTCTCTGGTCTCTCTCTGGTCTCTCTCTGGCCTCTCTCTGGTCTCTCTCTGGTCTCTCTCTGGCCTCTCTCTGGTCTCTATCTGGCTCCTCTCTGGTCTCTCTCTGGTCTCTCTCTGGTCTAGAGTATAGAGTAGAGTAGACTGGTGGAAACAGGGCTTATGTGGCATGAGTAGATGCTCATAAGTTATTTGAACTTCTACATTCTTCTATCAAGAAGCAAATGTATGTGTATTGTTTAACGCTCTAATAAAAAACAAACAAATACAAATAATAATTATATGTTGATTAAATAATATAACAGAAATACAGTCATTTTCAATCAGAATAATGTATTGTCTGTCCTCAGCAAATCTGAAACCACAGATCTAGAACAACCCATCACGAATGAGTCATATTCACCTGATATGTAGTGGGAAGCTCCTTTCCATTGGCCATAAATGTCACCAGGCCAGACGCCAAGTCGATGAAGCAGCCGATCTCCAGGTCAGAGTTTGATGACTGTCCCTCCACATCCGTTCCACACACCATGTAACAATTACTCCTCTGGACACTGTGGCGGAAAAAAAAAAATCCAATACGACATCATAAAGACATGTACACCATACAGTATACTCTCTCTCTCTGGTCCGTCTCTTTAGTCTCTCTCAGGTCTCTCTCTCCGGTTCCTCTCTCTAGTCACTCCCTAGTCTCTCGCCAGTCTCACTCTAGTCTCTCTCTGGTCCCTCTACCTAGTCTCTCTCTAGTCTCTCCCTAGTCTCTCGCCAGTCTCACTCTGGTCTCTCTCTGGTCCCTCTACCTAGTCTCTCTCTAGTCTCTCTCAGGTCTCTCTCTCCGGTTCCTCTCTCTAGTCACTCCCTAGTCTCTCGCCAGTCTCACTCTAGTCTCTCTCTGGTCCCTCTACCTAGTCTCTCTCTAGTCTCTCCCTAGTCTCTCGCCAGTCTCACTCTAGTCTCTCTCTGGTCCCTCTACCTAGTCTCACTCTAGTCACTCCCTAGTCTCTCGCCAGTCTCACTCTGGTCTCTCTCTGGTCCCTCTACCTAGTCTCTCTCTAGTCTCTCCCTAGTCTCTCTCTAGTTTCACTCTAGTTGCTCTCTGGTCTCTTCTTAGTCTCTCTCTAGTCTCTCTCTGGGGTCTCTCTAGTCTCTCTCTGGTCTTTTTCTGGTCAGTCCCTGGAATCTTGTTTAGTGTCATTAAAAATACTTTTATATCTATTTGGTTCATGGCTAAAATATCAAGCCACTAGATGCTTCTGCAACAACATGTGAAGTTAAAGTCCCTTGCCTTTCATGGACACGTCCACGCTCGTCTCCCAGAGTCACGGTGACGGTGCGTGTTTTGCTGAGAGCAAAGTTCTTGCTGTAGTAATGATAATCTGGAGAAACCCATCCGACCCACACAGAGGCCGGGTCCTGACCGGCAAAAACTCTGACCGAGTGGTAATACTGCAAGAACCACAAAGAGAAGATGAAGACATGTTTGGGCACATGAGTGTTGTAGCGGAACATGACAATTCATTATAACAATAATGCTATTCATGACAATCTGGTCAATGTCTCCCCTCTCTTCTCACCCCTCTCTAAACTGTCTCTTCTCTCTCCTCTCATCTCTCTTTAAACTCTCACTCTTCTCTTTCCTCTCTAATCTCTCACTCCTCGTCTCCCTCTCTAAACTCTCCTTCGTCTCACCCCTCTCTAAACTCACTCCTCTCTCCCTTCTCTTCTCACCCTTCTCTAAACTCCCACCCCTCTCCTCTCTTCCCTCTCACTCCTCTCCTCACTCCCCTCTCTAAACTCTCACCCCTTTCACTCCTCCCCTCTCATGTCTCTGGACGTTAAAAGCTGAGATCTGCGTTGTCCTAGGTATATGATCTTACATGAACCCCAGTGAGGGTTTGCTAACGGCATAAATTCTATTTTTGTACAAAGACACTTGTTTTCCTCAGATTATTATAAAAATACTGTACCGTGGTGATGCTCCCATAATCCACTGTCCCATCTTCTTTCGGCGGATGACTGCAGACATTTGATTGACATAAAAGTGTTGAGTTTAGTTACTGACGGAAATATAGTTGTTGAACTCTCTCGCCTCACCTGAGTTTGTGTGACTCGTCCAAGATCATGTCTGTAGAGTAGAACTCCACAGGAATGCTGAGTCTGCAGAACACCATGTCCGAGTTACTGTTCTGGGTACCGAACGTCTTATGTGTGACTTTGAGACACGGAGGACTGTCTACTGTGCCGTCAATCCTCGTCACCTTCAAAGATACAAAGAATAATTTTGGTTCCACAAGAGAGCATGAGATTACAGCCCTGTTTTCACCAGCCCTACTCGACTCTACTCTAATCTCTCTGGTCTCTCTCTCTCTTCAGTCTCTCTCTAGACTCTCTCCAGTCTCTCTCTAGTCTAGAACAAGCCTAAATCCGGGTAATTTCCTTGATAACCATGGCTTCCAGCAGCACATTGGCCAATCAATGGTCTGTTAGAACACCTCGATAGAACCAGGGACAAGAGAGACTAAAGAAAGGCCTGCTACAGATTAAACAGGGCCAGTGGAAACAGGACTAAAACAGGAGAAGAGCAGACTAAAGTAGAGTAGAGCTGGAAACTGGACTCATGAGAGAGTACCTCTACGTGCTTGTGTTGTGGGGGCACATTGACGAAGGTGGGCAGACGTTTGCTGAACCACATGGTGATGTCACGGTTCATGTTGACGGCGAAGGGTTGAAATCCCTCTTGCAGGCCGTACATGGTGTAGTACTGCAGCGTGCTGGCGTCTTTGCCCAGGTTCATGCGGCCAATCTGAGACTGCCCCATGCTGCACACGGGAATGAACCCTGCGGCAGGAGCCAGAACGGTTTTACGAGTCAGACAATTCAAGTTCAGAAGAGAAATAGTTTATTTGTGTAGCATAGTTCTTACAAAAGACAAAGTGCTTAACAAGAAAGGAAACATTACAATCACAGAAGGCATTAAATACAGGCCAGACACCTGGGATTATTTGTGTAGGTGCTTTTTATAAGCCTCTTTTTTGATGTATTGATCATTTCAATCAATTTATTTGTGTATTGCCCTAAGACACAACAGCAGTTGTATCGCAGGACTTAATAAAGTTGTCGATTCACTATCAACAGATAAGGGATTCAAACAGTTCTGGAAATGCAATAATAGCAAACACATAGGAGCCATTGGTATGAACAGAAATGTTCAAATACAGTGGGGAAAAAAAGTATTTAGTCAGCCAGCAATTGTGCAACTTCTCCCACTTATAAAGATGAGGGAGGCCTGTAATTTTCATCATAGGTATACCTATGATTTTTAAAGTTATTTGTAAATTATGTGTAAATAAGTGTTTGGTCACCTACAAACAAGCAAGATTTCTGGCTCTCACAGACCTATAACTCCTTCTTTAAGCGACTCCTCTGCCCTCCACTTGTTACCTGTATTAATGGCACCTGTTTGAACTTGTTATCAATATGAAAGACACCTGTCCACAACCTCAAACAGTCACACTCCAAACTCCACAATGGCCAAGACCAAAGAGCTGTCAAAGGACATAAGAAACAAGATTGTAGACCTCCACCATGCTGGGAAGACTGAATTTGAAATTATTAGAAAATGGAAGATTTACAAGACCACTGATAATCTCCCTCAATATGGGGCTCTACAAAAGATCTCACCCCCTGGGGTCAAAATGATCACAACGGTGAGCAAAAATCCCAATACACTTTTTGGTAAAAACTCAACTTGTCGTCTTTGGAGGAGAAAGAAAGCTGAGCTGCACCATACCTACTGTGAAGCATGGGGGTGGAAACATCATGCTTTGGGGCTGTTTTCCTGCAAAGGGACCAGGACGACTGATCCCAAACACACCACCCGGGCAAGGAAAAGTGGCTTTGTAAGAAGCATTTAAAGGTCCTGGAGGGGCTTAGCCAATCTCCAAATCCCAACCCCATAGAAAATCCTTGGAGGCGGTCAAAAGTCTGTGTTTCCCAGCGACAGCCCCAAAACATCACTGCTCTAGGGGAAATTGAGCATGGAGGGATAGGCCAAAATACCAGCAACAGTGTGTAAAAACCTTCTGAAGACTTTCAGAAAACGTTTGAGCTCTGTCATTGCCAACAAAGGGTTTATACTAAAGTACTGAGATTAACTTTTGTTATTGACCAAGTACTTATTTCTACCATAAATTACAAATACATTCTTTAAAAATCAGACATGTGATTTTCTGGTTTATTTATTTTTTTATTCTGTCTCTCATAGTTGAGGCCTCCCTGTAATTTTCAAGTGGGAGAACTTTGCACAATTGTGACTAAATGCTGACTAAATACTTTTTGCCCCACTGTACAGCCTCAGTCCAATTAAAGACTGTGGCTGTAGATCCTGGACTGAGGCGGAGGATCCAGGCTGTATACTGGGGCCCCTTACCCTCCGTTAATGTATAATGTATGTAATGTTTATGTATGATGTTTGCAACAGGTTCTCACCATCTTCAGTCTCAAAGTCGGCAAAGCAGAGCTCAGAGCCTTTGCCGGTGATCAACAATTCTCCATTCAATGTGAAAATCATGGACTTGTCCTCCATATTTATCATGCAGCCAACTACATCTCCCTTCTTCCATGGTTGGCCGAAGTACCGGCTGCCAGCGTGCATACGCCGACCCTGAGGAAAAGAAAGAATACAAACACATCTTATAGTCGCTGATTAACTAGCTGAGAAACATAGCAGCTACTTATTTAGTATATTTTGTGTGCTCCTGTGTGCTCTTACTACTGTCCTGTATGTGCACTGCAACATTGACTTTTAGCCACTGTGGGACGAACAAAGAATCTCTTATCTTATCTAATGTAAATACTTGTGTTCGTAACTTTAAGAATCATGTGTTTATCGATGATCCTCCTGGGATCCACAAAGTATCTATAAATCAATCTTGATAAATAGATTGTTACTTAAAAGATGATGCCATCTGCAAGTACACACATAAGAATGAGTCTGGTGTGCGTGTGTGTGTGTGTGTGTGTGTGTGCACGCGTGTGCGTGTGTGTGTGCGTGTGCGTGTGCGTGTGCGTGTGCGTGTGTGTGTGTGTGTGTGTGTGTGTGAATGATTGGTGGTGGTGGGAGGGAAGCAGTATGGAGATTAATGCTGTGAGTGTCCAGAAAAGTGCTGTATAAAATCTATGCATTCTCTATATGTTTATATATGTTTAAAGTCCAATAATTGAACAAACACAAAATAAAAATCTTGATCATCAAATCTTACAACATTGTATTCATTCAAATATAAATGTATATCGTCTAATGGCTCCAATCCTACAGTACAGAAAAGCTGGTTACACCTGACTGACCTTATAGCCATCAAACACAAAGGCCTGGTCGTCGATCCCGAGCTCCACGTCTGGCCGGCAGCCCGGTCGGGCCCAGCCCACTCTCATGTCTCCTCCAGTGATGGCCTCAAACTCAAAGTACCACTTCCCCGTTTTCACCGAAT
Organism: Knipowitschia caucasica; assembly: GCA_964034765.1. Taxonomy (NCBI): domain Eukaryota; kingdom Metazoa; phylum Chordata; class Actinopteri; order Gobiiformes; family Gobiidae; genus Knipowitschia; species Knipowitschia caucasica. The sequence goes on from OZ035839.1 coordinate 30,079,160, forward strand.
ACGTTTGTTCCACACGGAATAAGCGGATGGTCTCAATGCTCTGGTCACCGTCACTGTGAACAGCTGAAGAAGAACGCTCAGTGAAGACCACTGTAAAGTCACATGAATGCTCAGAGTGAAGACCCATTCTCACTCTCTTGGTCTGGAGGATGGATGTCGTATCCGTATCCAACCAGTGTACGGATGGCCTCTCGCAAACTGTCGCGGTTTGACTTCTTTGTTCGTTCGTCCAATAAAGCATACGGCACCAGACGGGGATTCCGCCGACTCTTCAGATCCTGTCACAAACCAAACAGGAACTGCCATGTTACATGATGAACACCTGGACCCCCAGAGCAGTCATTTTGACAGCTCCCATTTTAATCAGTAGAATTCAGAAAAAAATCCCCCCAAAAAGTGACTTAAAGTAATTTATATATAAGTCATCTCTCACCTGCTGGATGCCATAGGTCCATCCCTGTTTGATCCTGTCTTTGGCCCACACATTGTGTGCGTTCTCGGCCAGTTTATCAACCAGAAACCCCTGACCTGCTTTCAGCTTGATGTCAGACAGCTCTAGTGGCGCGGGCTTGTATCCGTTAGACATCATGTAGCTGAACATACATCAAACAGAGATCATTAACTTAGATCATGAACTCATAATACTGTGTTTGTTATAAAGACAACACTCACTCTTTCGGAAGTTTAATTTTCTTCAGATCGTCTTCAGCGTGAACGTTGGCCTGAGCCACATGGCAGCCCAACGCCAACAGGGTTCTGGAACAAACACACGTACACACCACACAGGTTAAAGGTGCATTACATAAATACATATTAACGTAAATAATATATTTATAGTGTCTTTTCTGGGGGTTACTCCACAAGTTAGATGTACAGTATGTACTGTACACAATTTAAAGGAGCAATATGTAAAAATCTGGCCAAAAGTGGTACTGCAGTCACAGTCAATATTTTGTAGTCCTCTCCCACTCTCCCTGACTCAGGTTGCCAGATTCACACCAAATCCAGCAGCAAACACAGGGAATTATTTTATCAGTTGTTTGTCCGTCTCCATTCACATGCCATGACAGCCGTGCTAATGCTGAATGAATGTTTTGATTCATGTTTTTTTATTATTATAATTTGGACATTTGAGATAAAAAACAAAAACAAAATAAAAGCAATGTAATTATACATAGTTTATGCAAAATAAATAAGAAATTGATGTCCAAAATAGGAGTGGGAAGAATGGATGTTGGAACGTATTTCTTCAGCGTATCAACATCAGGGTTTGCTCAAGAGGATATCACCTTTCAATTTTATTTATTCCCTATTTTTTAGACAAACATGTAAAAGTCCCACATCAAAAAGAGACTAACATTATTTTAATTGGGGTACATGTGGTCTTAAATGATTATTTTTACAATTAAGCTATAATCTGCAAAAAGACGTCTTGACCTTCATCTTTTACCGTTTTTAGAGCAATCTGTCATAGAATGTGATAACATGCAATAAATACAAAAAGACATAGCCCGGGATCGAACCCAGGTTCCTGCATAGTAAGCGTGCAGCTTAGACCGCTAGGCCACCGGTTCACACAAACACCGTGAAGAACGGAGTCAAACTAGAAAATTCTGCATCACACGTAAACTTTTATCAGCTGTCTCAATTGTTCAAAGGCATCCCGATATAAATCCTCGTGTTAGTCTTTGTTTTGTCATTAATTATTTGAGAGTCATAACAAGACCTTTTTTAGTTCTACGCCACATGTTATTTTACCTCTAAGATTAGTGAGCCGCACAGAGTTATGGCAACCCGATCACGGACTTACATGACACTTCCTGATTGGCGAAACGGCGGAGGGTAGGACATCAAAATCAAAACAATAACAACTTTTACGGGTCGTAAAACTAATTTTGATGATCAAATATCTCGGCTGAACTACTGTTATCAGTTAAAGATGAATTCGAAAAGAGTATGATTTAATAACGCCTTTTGAAATATTCGGGTCATTTAATGATGACTTGATGCAAATATTACATATTGCTCCTTTAAAGCCAGTCTCTTTACAGAAAAATGTGTGAAATGTAAATGAAAAAGTAGACACAGACAATGGGCCTCATTCACGAACGGTTCTTAGGAACAGATTTGTACGTAAATCCTACTTACGCGGTTTTTACGAAGAAAGTGGCATTCACGAATATTTCTCGTAACCAGAATTTCACTTGGGCAAGTACAAATCCTACGAGTCCTCAGGAGCACTCGTACGCATTCAGTGCCGACATGTTCACACGCCGGGGTTGTCCTCTTTGGTGAAGTTGAATAAAAATACAACATTCCAGTGATATGTCCGTCATATCGATGTATGTATTTATTTATTTGTAGTAATCTTTATTAGTAATCTTTATTTATATACCGCCTTTTTCACTGCAGATCTGGCCTACTTTTTAATTCATTTTGAAATGAAATGTGCCAACGCTTTATCAAATACATTGGAAATCTTGCCGTGTATTAGTGACCCCTTCCTATTTATAGGGGGCATTTCTTTATCCACGGGCCACAGAACAACGGCATATATACTGCTGCTGCAGGAGGTTACTGGGTCCGCGCTGAGTCTCTGCGCTGGTCTCTCCTATGGATCTATACAGGTCTGCACTGGTCTCTCCCATGGATCTATACGGGTCTGCGCTGGTGTCTCCCATGGATCTATACGGGTCTGCGCTGGTCTCTCCCATGGATCCATACGGGTCTGCACTGGTCTCTCCCATGGATCTATACGGGTCTGCGCTGGTGTCTCCCATGGATCTATACGGGTCTGCGCTGGTCTCTCCCATGGATCCATACGGGTCCGCGCTGGTCTCTCAAGTCTGGTCTATGCGGTCTCTCTTCGGTCCGCGCTGGTCTCTGCGCACCGGTCTCTCCAGTCAGGTGTCTCCAGTCTATGCGGTCTCTCCTGTCCGCGCTGGTTTCTGTGTGCTGGTCACTCCAGTCTCTCCTCGGGTCTGCATTGGTCTCAGCGCTGGTCCGCGCTGGATCTCCTCCCAGGGTCCAAAATATTTTGAGATTAATCTCAAAACATTTTGAGATTCATCTTCAAAATAATACATAATATATTTTTAAATTAAGCTCATAACATTTTGAGATTAATCTCATCATATTCTTAGATTAATCTCATAATTTTGCTAGTTCGACTTTATAATCATAATATTTCGACTTTTAAGTCAACATTTTATAACTTTATTCTCAGTCTGGCAAAAGCCTGCTTTAGGCCTGTTGCTGTTTCCTCTGCCGTCTGCACACGGCCCTGCAGTCCCTTATATGGGCATTAGTGGGCGGTTACTTATGCTAAGTACCTATGGTAATGAAGCACCGGGCACGCGCGCGCTGTACTTACGAGGAAATGGGATTCATCAATCTGAGAGAACAGCTGCGAACAATTCAGCGGCTTACGAGTGCGTTGATGAATCCCACGTGGGGACTTCTTAGAAATCTACTTAAGGACAACTTGAGAAGAAAGTTGAGTAGTTTCTTACGAAGTTATTCGTGAATGAGGCCCACTCTCTGCGCTCAGCTCAGAGCAAGGAGTGCTGCCCCCATCCTAATTTGTTTTGGCCGTCTGAAAGGTCTCTCTCCAGCTTCTCTCTGGTTTCTAGCTATTCTCTCTCTAGTCTCTCTCTGGTCTATTTCTGGTCTCTCTCTGGTCTCTCCCTCTGGTTTTTCTTTCTGGTCCTTCTCTCGTCTCACTATGTTTTCACTCTCTGCGCTCTCCCTGTTCTCACTCTCTTTCTTTCTGATGTCTCTCTCTCAGGTCTCTCTCTTTGATCTCTCACCGGTCTCTCGCTGAGGGTGAATTGTTCTTTTGGTACTTTAAAAATGAAATGTTTTGTTTGGTCACATTTGTGGAGAAGACTGGACACTGAGACAGAGGACACAGACAGAGCAGAAATGATTGTTGTTGCTTAAACCATCTTCCAGTTTGTATCGTATTAGGGCCATTTGGCCACTTACTCAAATAACACATGACCATGAACCATCATTTTATACAGTAACAATGGGCCTCATTCACGAATAACTTCGTAAGAAACTACTCAACTTTCTTCTCAAGTTGTCCTTAAGTAGATTTCTAAGAAGTCCCCACGTGGGATTCATCAACTCGCTCGTAAGCCGCTGAATTGTTCGCAGCTGTTCTCTCAGATTGATGAATCCCATTTCCTCGTAAGTACAGCGCGCGTGCCAGGTGCTTCATTAGCATAGGTACTTAGCATAAGTAACCGCCCACTAATGCCCATATAAGGGACTGCAGGGCCGTGTGCAGACAGCAGAGGAAACAGCAACAGGCCTAAAGCAAAGAGCTACACAGAGCAAAAGAGTCACCCTTTTTTCTTCTTTTACCAGACTGAGAATAAAGTTATAAAATGTTGACTTAAAAGTCGAAATATTATGATAATAAAGTCGAACTAGCAAAATTATGAGATTAATCTAAGAATATGATGAGATTAATCTCAAAATGTTATGAGCTTAATTTAAAAATATATTATGTATTATTTTAAAGATGAATCTCAAAATGTTTTGAGATTAATCTCAAAATATTTTGGACCCTGGGAGGAGATCCAGCGCGGACCAGCGCTGAGACCAATGCAGACCCGAGGAGAGACTGGAGTGACCAGCACACAGAAACCAGCGCGGACCTATAGGAGAGACCGCATAGACTGGAGTGACCTGACTGGAGAGACCGGTGCGCAGAGACCAGCGCGGACCGAAGATAGACCGCATAGACCAGACTTGAGAGACCAGCGCGGACCCGGATCCAGGAGCATGCAGCACGGACCCGTATGGAGAGAGACCAGTGCAGACCCGTATATGGGAGAGACCAGTGCAGACCCGTCTAGATCCATGGGAGAGACCATGCAGACCAGTATAGATCCATGGGAGAGACCAGTGCAGACCCGTATATGGGAGAGACCAGTGCAGACCCGTCTAGATCCATGGGAGAGACCAGTGCAGACCAGTATAGATCCATGGGAGAGACCAGTGCAGACCCGTATAGATCCATAGGAGAGACCAGCGCAGAGACTCAGCGCGGACCCAGTAACCTCCTGCAGCAGCAGTATATATGCCGTTGTTCTGTGACCCGTGGATAAAGAAATGCCCCCTATAAATAGGAAGGGGTCACTAATACACGGCAAGATTTCCAATGTATTTGATAAAGCGTTGGCACATTTCATTTCAAAATGAATTAAAAAGTAGGCCAGATCTGCAGTGAAAAAGGCGGTATATAAATAAAGATTACTAATAAAGATTACTACAAATAAATAAATACATACATCGATATGACGGACATATCACTGGAATGTTGTATTTTTATTCAACTTCACCAAAGAGGACAACCCCGGCGTGTGAACATGTCGGCACTGAATGCGTACGAGTGCTCCTGAGGACTCGTAGGATTTGTACTTGCCCAAGAGAAATTCTGGTTACGAGAAATATTCGTGAATGCCACTTTCTTCGTAAAAACCGCGTAAGTAGGATTTACGTACAAATCTGTTCCTAAGAATCGTTCGTGAATGAGGCCCAATGAGTGCAGTCACAACATTACTCAGTGTTGAAGATTCTACAATAGCCTCACTTTAGAGTCTCACTGGACATCTGCAAATTGTAGTTTCTTTCTGTTTCGGGCAGTTTGGAGAAGTCCACGAGACACGGGTGCTGCCTCTTGTTGTCATCCCGAACCTGAAACATAAATATATATTAAGAATGTTGTTCCATTTTTCTTTTTCTCTATCCGTTGCCGGGTTGCAGGGGCAGCACACTTCCTCCAGATTATCTGGGGCATTTTTCACTGGGACTATTGAGTCAGGAGTAAATCATCCAAGCATCTGGTTGAACTTAACCCTTGTATTATGTTAAGGGTCAATTTGACCCATTTCAGTTTTTGAGTTGATCAAAGTACTGGTTATCCTTTCTTTTTCTTGCTGAAATTTGGTGACTTTTCCTCATCTAGGGTCATGAACTGGTGTGTAAAATCTGGACACTTTGATGTGTAGTGGAATGTCTGTGCAGAGTTTGTATACAAAGATGATGTTGCGGGTCATTTTGACCCAGACACTTTAATGTGGGTAAATAGTTGTTAAGATCCAAAAAAACATGTCTCTTTGACATTGTATTTTGATTGCCCCTGAGACCCAGAGCCAGGTGTGTGAAGGGAACTTTCTCACACTTGTCACTGTTCTCATGTCATCTCTTTTGCCTAGCGTACATCGGACTGGCAACTCGTTTTATCCGTCGCATATGAGTTGCTGCCCCGCACACATTGACAATCTGGTGAAAACGGGCAATTTATAGTAGCAGGCCAGTCTCGGGAATAACAGCGTGTACATCGACAGTAACTGGCCTCAACTACAGTGTGTTTTCTGCATAAACTGTGGAGGGCGTGCAATACACGCAATACACACATGTTGTTGGAGCGCGCCATGGAGCGCGCACATCGGGTGATATCTCCGGATCTGAGTACAACTAGTTGCCGAAAAGTAGAACACGGGCAACTGACTGAAACTGGAGATTGACTGTTTATCTCCAACTGTAAGAGCGCTCACATCGACCGATTACGGCAACTGATCATCTACTCTCAGTTGCCAAAAGCTAGTTGTCTCCAGTTACTCTGTTGATGTGCGCTAGGCTTTAGACAAACTCACCAAAAATGAGCTCCAGAAGGATGACATGTGAGGAGGCTTTATCACAGATTTTTAACTGGGATAATGATGTAGAGGAAGAGATTTCAGAAACAGAGGATTTTTCAGAGACAGAGGACAATGTTATTGCTGATCCAGATTGTCAATTTTCCTACGATAAGGAGGATTCAGAGGACGAATCTTTGGTCAAGGAAAGAGGAAGGGAGGAAGGAAGGAAGATAGGAAGTAAAGAAGGGAGAAAGGAAGGAAGGAAGGAAAAGAAAAGAAGGGAATAGAGGAGGATGAACAGAGAGAAGGAAAACAGGATGAGAAAAAGGAAGGAGAAAGCATGGCAGGAGGAAAGGAGGGAAGAATTGTCATTTTGACCCGAGAGGAGGACAAGAAAATTAGACTAAATATTTCTTAAATATAGCGTTGGAATTAAAAATGTATTGTATGTCACTTTTCTAAATGTTTATATAACCTAAAATAAAGTTGTTATTGGTTTTTATCTGTTTTCTTGACTGTTTTGAGTGCATTTACACAGTACGGGTCAAAATGACCCGCAACATAATCAATGTCATTTTTTTTCAACATAATACAAGGGTTAAATTGTTTCTGTTATGAATTATAGTTGCAGTCTTCTCTACAGAACTCTCACTCATACTTTTAATTAAAGTGTCATGCTCCCAAAAGCGCATCAGTTAAATGGTCCAAAGAACGAGGATGTTAAAACCAGTGTGTGTGATCAGACTAACAACCAACCAGTGCCTTACACAGAGATTACCAGTGATTTCATTATACCCCTGTTCAACTCTATCTACTATCTATCTACTCTACAGGACTATACTTACTCTGCTTAAAAAGAGTAAACATACAAGAAATAGTATGCATTATATATCATAGAATGCCATTCAAAAATGATAATGAGACTTTTTAATTTAATTTCATGTTTGTGAATATGAAATATCATATGAAATACAAAATACTGTATATGGTATGAAAAACCCTTCTTTTCTCCCATATCTGCTTGCTTTAGGCCAGGGGTGGCCAACCCGCGGCTCTTTGGCTGGTTCCGTTTGGCTCTCGGGCTTTCACACGACAAGGGTCGAAAACGCTGCCATTCATTCCCTATGTAGTGTATCTTTTACTAAATGCATTTTACTAAATGCAAATGAATCATGGTTCGATAAAGACAGTTGTGTTTCTGCTGAACACTGGGTTGAAACTCGATTTTTTTTCTTGGTTAGAGATTGAAAGCATTCATTTCGGAATCATAATTGATGTTCGCTGACGTCAGATTATTCTGGTATCGACTCGCCCGGTTAGAACCAGGGCCAAACTATTAATAAAAAGTACCGGGGAGCGGCTGAAGCGAGCGGTGGAAGCGCCCGCAAACCAGGGAGAGTCGAGTCCAGCCCTTTAGTACTGTACGAGTCCATTTCTGTCATTATCATGTTGATGACATTTCCAATAAATCTGTCTGAGCTGAGCACACCTCTCTCTGCTCAGACAGATTGCAAGTGTGTGCGTGTGTGTGCGTGTGTGTGCGTGTGTGTGTGTGCGCGCGTGTCTGCTCCTGTGCATACGTGCGCGTGTGCGTGCGCGTGTGAGTGCGCGTGTGAGTGCGTGTGTAAGGGTTGGGGTGATGTTTATGTAGTGCACATTTGTATGATGTGGCTCTTTGCTGTAACACAGTAAAAAAATTGGCTCATAGTCTAAAGCCACCCCGGCTTTAGGCCCTCCTCTGGGTCAGACCTTGCTCCGCCTCCAAACCATATATGGCACATCCTCTGTCCTGCCTCTCCTGAGCTATCGCTGGAGATTCCTTGTTCCTGTGGAGAACTGCGTACATGTTTGTGTGTTTGAACTCTTATGTTCACTTCCAGCTAGGGCTGGGCAATAAATTGAATTTAGACAATTAATCAGCTTTTGAAATAATCAAATTTGTGAAAAATGTGAAAATCGTGAAATTTAATGAAGGATATTGTGAGAGTTCCAGCAGCGCATGAACTATGTACTGTACTTGCAACTTCAGCGCAGTCTGAACAAGACTTTTATAATACGTATTGGGGGATACAAATTAAAAATAGTTTTGAAACTTGAATATTGAGTGGAAAGATCAAAAAATATTGTTAAGGGCAAAGTCCAGTTACTTTAATGAAAATCGATTTAAATTAGAAATTGTACAAAGCAAGAACTAAAATCGAGATTTTACTTTTTTGCAATATCGCTCCGAGCCCGACTTCCAGCCCTGTTTTCAAAAAAAGATTACCTGATCTTTTTATTCTCTTTTGTAGAAGTGCCACTGCTCCACCTCTCTACTTCTCTCCATACTGCTCCATATTCTCAAACCAAGTCTCTATCCACTCCAGCTCCACCCCAGCTCCACCCCAGCTCCACCCCAGCTCCACCCCAGCTCCACCCCAGCTCCACCCCAGCTCCACCCCAGCTCCACTCCAGCTCCACTCCAGCTCCACTCCAGCTCCACTCCAGCTCCACTCCAGCTCCACCCCAGCTCCACCCCAGCTCCACCCCAGCTCCACTCCAGCTCCACTCCAGCTCCACTCCAGCTCCACTCCAGCTCCACTCCAGCTCCACTCCAGCTCCACTCCAGCTCCACTCCAGCTCCACTCCAGCTCCACTCCAGCTCCACTCCAGCTCCACTCCAGCTCCACTCCAGCTCCACTCCCTGCCTCCTCCCACTACCTGCCCATCAACTATTTTTCATATGGTAAAACAAGTATCAAGGATTAGCAATTTTAATTTATTTTTTTCAAAACGACGAAACAAAGATGTGTTAACTTTAGAATTGACATGTATTGTTTTGGGGTTTTTTGAGTGTGATGTCATAGTGGTACAATGACATACTCTTACAGGACTGGAACAAGAGCTTTTAGACAGAAGGGGTGGAACTTTATGTTTTAGCCATCTCTCTTGCATCATGGTTAAATGTCTCCTTTGTATTTGTTTTTAAATTGCAGTTTTTTTATCTCCCTACAGCACTTTGGTTAGCTATAGGCGCTCTTTAAATGTTCTTTACAAATGAATATTGGTTGATTGAAATAAATTGAAAGACCTTTGTATAATGTATGTGCGTAATGTAACAATGTAAAATGTGTTTTTAACTGTGTCAAAAGTTATTATTAGGACGAACAATGCAGATAACACATGGTGATTGTGTGCACTTGTCTCAACCCCAAATAAAAATATATTATTTTATTTTTCGCATACCTTCCCAAAGGTCCAGCCCAACTCGATTTTGTTCATAGCCCACAATTCATGGATGTTTTCTGCCAATTTATCTCTGACGTTGTCCAGCAGAGGAGGAACCACCACCTGGAGAGAGGAGAGTCATCACAGAGCAGTTCCATATAAACAACATTTTAAAGAAACATTTCTCCTAACCTGAGTAGTGTCGACAGGCGTGGGGATGAACGAGGCCTGGGAGAGGAACTTGGTTGTCCCCAGCAGGTCTCGGACTCCTTCGACGTCCCTCTTGTACTCCTTCACTGGCTCCACATGCATCTTCTCTTTCGGTAGAAGAGCTTCATAACAAGGAGAATAACCAGCGGGAGGCAGGAACTTAAAGTCTCCATGACGGCCACCTAACAGGAATCGGACCCTGGTGGGGGAAAAGAGTATTACAAGTGTAATTTGCCTCATGATAATCTTTCTAACCTACTACTAATTTACTCGGCTCCGATTGGTAGCGTTTCCACCATATTTTTCCGAAAGAAAAGTAAAAAAGAGAAAACTACCCTTATTCAGCCAATCAGCTCTCAGCCCTAAGTGTAAAATATTTCTAAAATTAAAATTTGCCTTTTCTGTTGGACAAACATATAATAGCCTATTTGTGCTCCCATAGACTTGTAGAGATTTGAACATAAGCTAGCTGGAGTCAATTTCCTTATATGAGCATTTGTTCAGATGGTGTGAGCTTCGCACAATAATGGGAACAGATGCGTTGCTAACATAGTTGCTATTGTAAGCTGGAGTTTCATCTGATTGGTCAGATGGGTTTATGGCTCTTATCAGGATTAACAGACAATAAGGGATAACGTATAATACGCAGGTCATTATCGGAAAATAAGTACCGACAGGGCGAAGCGGACCCCGACGCGTCTGCTTTCGCCCTGAAGGTAATTATTTTCCGATAATGACCTGTGTAATATACATTGTCCCGCTTATTATATGGTTTTATACCAACAGAACACACAACATAAACTTCAGTCCACTTTTAGGAATGCCGAAAGGTTTATTTGAAATAAGAAAGAAAATAATATAGTTCCCAAAGGCTTTCCCGTGGCTATGCTAGCAACAATTAGGCTATCAACTTCCTAACTAGAACTCTCTGGAACTGCATGAAAACTGAACAAAGAATTCTGAATATCAGCGGTGAGTGACCCGAACATAAACCTAACCTAAATCCATAACTCGATCCTCTGCAAATGTATCTAAAAATGTGCCGGTATCTACATCCGGGTTTTTCAGGATCGCCTTTTCTCGCATTACATCAGTGTTTTTGTCATGAAAACGTAAACGGAAAATTCTGAAAACTTCCGTGCACTTGTATTAAGAATGTATATGTATAATGTACTCTCCGATTAACATTTAATTGCGTTGATTGATTGGCATTTGCGTTTAATGAGCGTGGCTAGCTCCGGAGTGGCCGGAACTACTTGCGGAGTTATCCATGCATCTGAAAGACAAGCAGAGAGTGCGTTGCCATGGGCAGCGGTCATTATTGTTTTGAGAGGTCCGTTATAGAAAATAATGACCGGTAGAACGTTTTGAAATTACATTAAAATCAATGGAGCATTCTACTGCTGCTGTGAGGAGCCGTGTAATAACACAATATAAACACCAGGACCACAAAGAGCACAAACCGTAGATTTAAACCCAAAATGGTGAGTGTGACACAAACGGTTACTGAGTTAGAGGAGTTTACTTTTACATGTAGGTCATTAGGAGCCAGAGCAAGTTCGAGCCACACTTATTCATGAGTACTTACCTTTTGGGCTTCCTTGAGCTACCGGGTTAACATTATCCAACTGTATCTTATACTGTCTCTGAGTGCATCAATTAAGTTATGAATACAAGAATATAAAGATGCGTACTTGACCCCAGCAGAGAAACTGACAACAGGGAAGAAGAAGCCGTCGGTGTTGAAGTCCTCGAACATGCCCTGCACCGGCTGCCCGTTGATCCTGAAGGACATGGAGGGAGTGCCCAGGTCCAGGCAGCAGCTGACCACATCGTCTGAGTTCAGCAGGTGCTGGTTTATGGAGGCCACAGCTCGGGGGATTCGGCCTGGACAAGAGCAGCAGAGGTACATGTTATTGCCACAAAGCCACAGCACATGTGGGGAAGGGTGAGGGGAAGAGGATTAACTTCACATATGCAGCTAAAGCAAACATTTGGACTGGAAGACATGGTTCTCAGTGCTTCTCCTACTACAACTACACATTGAAGAAGTACATGTGGAAGAAAGAGTGATGCCCTTGGCGCAAAGCCAGTAAGGGAAGAGAGTGTGTGGGCCTTTGTTTTGTGTAGTGCAACTACAACTACTACTTCCACAGGTAATTGTGGCCCTCTGTGTTGTTGTATGTGGCCCTCTGCCTCGCTAACTCAACGTACCCAACCAGAGCATAAACACAATCTCACCTTATCATGTATACCGACTTTACTTTCAGTACATTTGTTTTGTGGCACAAAATTCTGTATGTGGCTCTGATGTAGAGAGAAAGTAAACATTTGTCATTCAGTCAACTTCATCTCTGTCAATTGGGAATCTATATGGACCTCATTTTTAAGCCAAAACCGCCTGAGTCTAGTCCAATGAATTTAAATCCCTTTGACTTTGACCTTTGACTCCAGCTTGAACAATGAGGCCTATATGAGGCAACTACTACTACTACTACTAATACTATTACTAATACTACAACTACTAAACAGAATCATGGTAAAAGCAGCCTTGTGTAAATGACTGAAGAAACGTTGTGCATTCATACCTGACCATAGATGAAGCCCGTCAAAGCTGTAGGAATACAGGTCGTCCCCCACACCATTGCCCCCCCACCCTTCTCCTCCACCGGGGTACGGGGCGTAGCCTTTAGAGTTGGCCCAGCCCACCCTCAGATGAGTGGGCTCTCCGGTGACAAAGTGGTCCACCTGGTCAATCACCAGCTCAAAATACCACTTCTTATACTGTGCAGAACCCTCGGCCACGCCCAGGAAAATGTTTGGCCTCATGCTGTGAACAAAACCACAAATCTCAGTGTGTTATTTAATACTGATACTACTACTACTACTACTACTACTACTACTACTACTACTACTACTGCTACCACTACTATAAAACATTGAAGAAACACGAAAGAAGGAATGGAGTGAAAACCCCACAAATCCAGTAATGGAAGGGAGGTGTGGGGTTAGAGAGTATTTGGGTCTGTGTCGTAGAAGTAGAAGGTAGCATCAGTACACTACGACCACGACTAATACTAATACTACTCTTCGTCCTCTGCAAGGTGCTGCTGTGTAGCCACAGGAATGCTTCTTATTGAGACCCCTTTTATTTGCATCAAAAAACTTTTTTTTTTCTCCAATTTTTTTTCAATTGTCTAATTTTACCTTGTGAAGCACCTTGTGAGTCAATCTTTGAGGGGCTACTTACGTGGAAGAACAGGGCCTCAGCACAAAGCCAGTAATAGAAGGGAGGTGTATGGTCAGAGTGGCCTGTGTCTATGAAAATAACAACTGCAACAGCAACTACTACTGATACTGCTACTGCGACTGCTACATACAAACATACAGTATACTATATCTGTATGTCTATATACATATTTATATATACATGTACACTGCATATATATAAAGCCTTTGTATACCTTTGGACATCATTCACCAGTTTGGTCTGAAGCAGCATGTCCCTCTTCGGGAGCAGGTGGTCACAGATCAGGTTCTGATTGGCTCTCACTGCGACGCCATTACAGACGCAGAGAGAGCACAGCACGTCCAGAATCTGACAAAAGATTATATTATCAAATACTTAGAAGTATTGATGCTATTCTATATTACAACGATAAATTGTAATTAGTGATAACGTCACAACATTAAGACCATTGTAACCATAGTTATTCAGATAAAATATGGAACAGTATTTCTGAGAATGTGAGACAGGCATCTATGACAAATGTTCAAATCCAACGCTATAATCAGTAATAACATGTTGCTGGAACAAACTGAGTGAGGTGCAGCGGTTGTGGGCCTCGTACACAAGAGTGAGGACTGGGCCCCTGTGGTTTAACACAGCTGTAAAACACATAGTGAGAACGTAAACACAACAGTGTTATATGAGGAGGGTTGAGTGACAGCAGGCATGTCCAAACTGAGGACTACGGGCCAGATGCAGGTCACTGTGTCTTATTATGTGGCCACTAACGCAAAGTTATTATTGTGGTACTTTCATTGTGTCATCCAGCCAACTTCATCACCAGTATAGTATAGACTGAGCCTTCTGAACCCCGAGGACCGAACCTGTTTAAAACTTCTGACACGTAATTCATTGTAGTTTTTTATGTTTCACTTTTGCTTCTTTTGAATCTTTCTCTGTAAAAAATAAATTAAAAAAAAGCTCAAAATAAGTATGATGTACTATTACAATAATTGATATCACTATGACCAGAATCTTGTTTGTGTTTCATTGGAGCCAGTGACCCTTATGAAAGTTCAAGGTTCAAGGGTCTAGTCTGCGAAGGAAAAACACTCTGACTATCAGGACAATCGTCTGTACAATATCAACATGAATATACCATAATATTACACAGCGATACAAATAAATATACAAATAATGTTGATGTTTATGTCCCATAGTTATATGTAAAATGAAGTTAGCTGACAAACCTTGTGATTCCGTCCATTTTTGTAGAGCAGAGAAATAATTGACTTGATGTGGCTTTTTTGGATGATGTTCAGAGCCTCTGGACTCAACACCAGGATACAGTGGAGGACTTCCAGGATTCCTAAACAGGGTCACAAAAAAACATTATTTCACAATTAAGAATGCATGTTAGAAAATTAACTGAATTTATTTTGAAATACCGGACGAAGACTCCAGCCTCTCAAGTTTACTAATGAGCCAGTCCAGGTTCTTAGAGAACTGGGTGCAGTTGGTCCTGTTGCCACGAATTAAGGCAGCTGAAAAATGGCATCAAAAGTAAATATAAGGTCAATGTCATTGTGTAATAAAAGTCGCTCTCTGCACTCAATCTCTGGTCTCACTCTCTTGTCTTTCTCTCTGGTTTCACTATCTGATCTCTTGGGTCTGTTGGGTTCAACCAGAGAAAGAGACTGACCAGAGATTTCTCTCTCTGATCCCTCTCTAGTCTCTCCCTGGTCTCTTTCTGGTTTCTGTGTCTTTCCTCTCTCTAGTCTTGAAATGCATCAGTGTGCTCACCCAAAAGTTCATAAAGAAGGTTACAAATATCCTTCCACGCTGCACCAGCCTCTTCTCCAGCGACTTCTCCAAAATGCGCAGCATTGTTGTAAACATTCATTCGGTCAATGCATTTGACCAAGAGAGCCAGCATACCCTACAAACAAACAGCAAACAAATAAACAAACGTAACACAATTTACACAGAAAAGCTTTAGTGCTCCTCAAATGGAGGAGTTCAGGTATTTCTCTTCACGAGTGAGGAAAGAACTGAGCGAGAGACTGAGATATACCAGGTGCAGCGTGTGCAGTGATGCGGTCGCTGTATTGGACTTTTGTGGTGAGGAGGGAGCAGCATCTGCAGTGAGAGGTTTTCAACACCTCCCTCACCTCTGGTCATGAGCTTTGGGTAATAACCGAAAGGACGAGATCGAGGATACAATTGGATCATGAGCGTTTCCACATGGAAGGAGCTTGGAGTAGAGCCACTGCTCCTACACATTGAGAGGAACCCTTTGAGGAGGTTTGGGCATGTCCCACCAGGAAAAGACCAGGGGAAGCTGGAGAGTGTATCTCTCAGCTGGCCTGGGAATGCCTAAAGATTCCCCCGGATAAGCTGGAGAGGGGCATCTCTGCTCAGAATGCTGCATGGATGCATGGATGGATAGTGAGAGATGCATTGCTCGATCAGGAAGTTCTCACCTCTTCTTTGAAAAGGTCTTGGCGTTTAATGAGTGACCGTAGGAGGGTTTGTTTCTCCTCGTGCTCCAGCTCCAGATCCGGCTGCTTGAAGTACTCGATCAGGTCGTTGAGGGTTTGGAGCACCTCCTCTATGTATACCGCCACCTGCGTGTCGCCCTCTTTGGTAGCGTCCAAGGCCCTAGTGCAGGACAAAACCATTACGTTGACGGAAGCTCACCCTGTATTACAGAAGAGCGTGTGTGGTTGTACTTTATGAAGTTGCTGAAGAGGAAGGTGGTGTTGCGGATGATGCGTGCAGCTCGAGACTCCTCATGCTGACAGCGTTGGAGAATCAACCCATCGTCCATGTGGCCCTCAGAGTGTAAGCAGGCCTGGGAACACACACAGGTCAGTGTCAGAGTGTATGCACAGGATTCATGGTCCGAAGTGAACCAAGCGGATCAAGTGAAAATCCACTGGAGGAATGCTAACTTTTTGAAAAATACTAAAGAAGCCTTCAGCCTTTTACTTTGGACTAAAGCAGAGAAAATGGTCCGAACCCCGAGGCTACTCCATCTCTGCTGCTGTGAACCGTCCTGCTCCACCCAGAGGCTACTCCATCTGCTGCTGTGACCTGAAGGGCTGTTGTTTATTATTACTATTGTAAGCTTTGTTTGAATGATCATTTTTTAATCGTTGCTGCTACTGGAGACCTGAATTTCTCCTACGGGGGATCAATAAAGTATCTATCTATCTATCTTATACCATACTAAAGCAAAATGGAAATGCAATCAGATAGAGTAGAGTAGAGCTGAGTAGAGTAGAGTAGAGTAGAGTAGGGCTGGTGGGAATAGGGCTTAAGATATTGCCCTGGTTAACAGCTGACTGAGTGTTTTCCTTGATATAGGACACTTTAAGTGCCTTGAAACGTAGAAAAGCTCTACATAAATGTGGCCATTACATTTACATTCTACAAATCTTTAATTACAGATGAAATCATGGTGCAGACGTGTGTTTGAGACCCACAGCACCGACCATGTGCACCTAATGGAGAGCAGTATTGGAGGTGAAATACCAGCATGGTTAAAAAGACTACAATACCCTTCTCTTCAAAGGGCCGAGGCGGGAGGCTTTAGCGTCGGGGGCCTGGTAGGACAGCCACAGTCCTGTTGCCATGTGCATGACGAAACACATGGAGTCTCCATACTTGATCTCAGGCGTGCCCATGCCGTCGATGTCCCTCTTTGGGCCCATGTCCCCCTTCTCCTGTAGGTACACACATGCAGAAAACACTGGTTATACCAACAGTAACAACTCAAACCAGACAAAGTTAGGGAAAATCCAATCTGATTCTTTACTTTAGAGGGTTTCAAGCAGAAGGCCGTGGCAGAGGTGTCCGACTTCTCTCTGTCCTGAAGAACCAGCCCCTTGTCTTCAGTCAGGCCCAGGTAATACCCTGTGGCCAGATGGCGGAGTCGGAACGGCTGCCCCCATCGGATATGACTTCCGCTCCAGCTGCAAACAGATGAACCACACAATTACACACCATCCATCCATCCTTTTTCTTCCCCTTAATACATTTCTGGGCCGGGGGGGTGGCAGTCAGGGCTGCACCCAGTACACTGATCCTCCTGCAAGCGGTGAGTCCACAGGAGCATTAATCTTCCAGCGGGGGCTTCAGGCAAAGCAGGGTTAAGTGTCTTGCCCGAGGACACAACGACAGCAGTCATCAGTGGGAGTCGTGAACTAGGTCTTGTGGTGGGCTCGAACCCACGACCTTCAGGCTTAGGCTTATGCTCTACCAACTGAGCCACTGTTGCCCCACAATTACACACCACACAAGAAAAAACAAATCTTGGAAATATACTCAAATCAAGAGGCAGACTTAAAGGGTTGTTACAATATTAGTTACAAGAATCTGATGATTTTTATATTTCTTTTCTTGTTTTGTAAAGTAGTTTGAGTTGCAGTGTGTATGACTTCCTGTAACACATGTAGCTTCTAAGCACTGATTGCTGATCGACCTGTTTGAGTTTAAGTACACACAGTACAAACTATGTATACCCTCTTCTTTTTGCACAAGGTTTCATGCAAACAAATGAATGTTGTTTTATATTTATATATACAGGTCACATGCATATAGTGTGTGTGCATGTTATCTGGTAACACATATGTGTACGTGTGAGCTGTTATATGGGGACACATGTAAAAGATGTAGCTGAGATTTCAAATGAAAGGATTTCATACAGTCCATTTTAGAAAGGTATGCTATGCTGTGTTCACAAACATTGCAATTTCAATAAATCGTACAGCCCTTCAAACCAAAATGTCACTTCTGAAGCAGCTGTGAGTGTTAGCTGCTCACCTGATCCTCAAAGGCTCCAGTCTCCACAGCGACCGCGCCCTAGACGCTCCTTTCCCTGCTTCATAGTTCACTATCCTGGGAACAAAACAGTACAACACCTTCATTCATGATTGAAAATTACAGGTTGCTACCATATACATAAGGACAATGCTGACTCACTAGCTCAAAGACCTCCAAATGGGAAGTGCTCGTGAACAAAGTTTTGCTCCAATTCTCTTTGGCTCTTATTGCCTCTATAGTAAACTCCTCTGGCTCAGTAACCGTTTGTGTCACACTCACCATTATGGGCTTAAAAGATCTGTGGTTTAACTTTAATATAAACACTAGGATCACTGGGATTTCTCTAGGAACACTGAAATTTCAGAATCTCTTTTTCAGGGGAGTCCTGGCTCCAGAGAGTGCATGTTTTTAAAGTTTTAGGAACCCGGAGGTGAAAACCTTAGCAGACACTGGGAGAACATGCACACTCCACTCAGAATGGTACTGTCTGGTGGAACCCAACCCAGCGCCTTCTTGCTGAGAAGGGAGAGTGATAACCAACCATATTGTCTTTGTAAATCCAGATATGAGCCATAAAAGGATTGACCAATCAGATGCCCTCAGTCGAGGGGGAAACTCCAGCTTGCCTTAGCAACCATCTTGGCCACATGTTTGCACCTGTTACAGCGCCAAGCAAACGGCGTCTGAACAAATGCCCATACAAGGAAATTGGCTCCAGCTATCTTATGTTGACATCAGCCTCTTCTGCATTTAGGCTAACACTTTGGTGATGTCACTCTCTGTCAGAACACTCTTCATATACAGCCTATGGTTGCCACAGAGGCATTGAGTATCAAACACAGAGGACACATTTCAACAAAACATTCAATGATTTAAATGAATTAATGAATAAAACATGGCCGACCTCTGCTCGTCCTCGCTCTTGTCGGCTCCTGGGATTGTCAAACTCTCATCGTGTCCATGACAGAGTCTCATAACATGGCCACCAATCAAAAAACCTGAAGCGCAAACAGGACAGGGCCGCGAATGAGTGAATGTCTAACAAATACAACAATAAAGTAGCATCCAGGGAGAAATGTGAGGCCACTACACAGAGTCCGATATTTTTATGGTAACAGCCTCAGCGAGACGTACCTACAGCCATGCTGGCTGAGGAGCAGGTGGGCTGCACATTCCACAGCGTCTGCATGAAGGAGGCGTCCACCTGGAAGTTTCCCATGGCGACGGAGAGATGCTGCAAATGCACACACAACGAGACACACAGAGACGCACAATTACACACACACGCGCACCCGCGCACACACACAGATGGAATAATATTAAAAGAGATATTATGCAAATCAACTGTTTTGATCTTTTCTCCATGTTACCACGTTGTTCCTTCATCATTCATCATTGAGCTTTCGTATCGTGCAGGAACTCTCCTCCTCCCATCACCGCCTCATCAGCCAGACCAGCTCTTCAACCCTTCTCCTAGCTCCCACCACCAGGGTTTAAGCCCCAGGGGATGTCATTTCATATTCAGTTCCCCTTAGGCATTTGTCATGCAGTTCTCTGCCTGGGTCTAAGCGACAATCATTACCAAATTTCATCTATAGTATGCAATACATTTTTATCAAATGTAATTTATCAATTCATCAAATATCATATATCAGGATAGTCCTCAAAAAGTACAGATATCTGTAAATTAGGGCTATCAAAATTATTGCATTAACTCCCGTTAATTAAATTTTTCATTAATGGGTAAAAAAGAAATTAACGCATTAACGCATGTCCGAATGACCCGCCCATTTATCCATAATAACACTCAGAATGGAATTCAAGTTTTAAAAGAATACGCGAGTGACCGCAGGGCTGTTGTTTGCTATGAACTAAAGTCCGCCTCCCGGGGCACAGCCGGGGTCAGCTGCGGTCGCTCTGGTTGTTGTTAGCGGCTGTGAGCCGCTAACAACAACACGGTGAATGGCACTGCGGTAATGTGGACATTTAAGACCATACACACACAGAACTATTCTCTGCATGTTGTGTTTGTGTCTTTGCAACCTGTGCGTAACCTGTGCACGCAAATACCGTGTCTCCTCCTGAAACTAAACTAGCTAAATTAAAGCTGGGGTACATACATTTTCCCCTTTCATTAGCAGCTCATTTTGGTTGTGCCCAAAAGTAAAAGGCCCTAGTGTAAATACAAAATACCACACAGCAGATAGGTGGCTGTAGGTACATTGGAAATATGCGCATTACACATCCCCTTAACTATGGCACTGTTTCTTGTGTATTCTGTATTCCTCGTGTTCCTTTAAAGCCTCTCTCCTTGTTTCTTTATGGGGAAAGTTAATTGAGGTCAGGTGTAGAGCTGTGCATTCGGGACAGAGTCTCAGCTACAGGCTCATCACACAGAAGGCAGCTTTCCCAGAGGAGACGAGGAGAGACAGCTATGCAGGTATCAAGATTTCTATTATAGATATTTAAGTTTTCTTCTGAATCAACATGTCACTTCACTTTCACATGTTTTCCAGACTGAGATGATTTGTAAATTGTGTCTATGTGACATAAATATGACACACTAGTAATGAGCCCTGTTTCCACTTTACTCTTCTTCTAGTGTTTTCACCTCCCCTATTTAACAAGTACAAGTACCAGATCCTTCTTTAGTCCCTCTTGGCCCTGGTTCTATCCAGGCCAAGCTGGTACTAAAGTCATTGGTCAGAGTGCTGCTAAAAGCCATGTTACCAAGGAATTTCCCCGGGTACTGGTCTGTTGCTAGAATACAATACCAGAGACTAAAGCGTAATAAAAATGCAACCAGGTAGAGTAGAGCAGAGTAGAGTAAAGTAGAGTAGAGTAGAGTAGAGTAGAGTAGAGTAGAGTAGAGTAGAGTAGAGTAGAGTAGAGTAGCATATGTTAATGTTTATTAAAGGGATCCCCATTAGCACAGCAGAACTGTCGCTATTCTGCCTGGTATTCAAGTAAATAAAATGAAAATGCATGGATTATAATATCAGATAATATTCACAACATAAGAAATATAGTATACAATATATATATATATATATATATATATATAAGAAATTATAGAGGAATTAAACATATTTAATAGAAACTAACTCTCTTAACTATTAACGATTTTTTTCCATGCACGCATTGCTCTGTACAGATCAGAGTAGAGGAGAGTATAGTAGAATAGAATAGAGTAGAGCAGAGTGTAGTAGAGTCAAGGGCTGGTGGAAACTGAGTTATAGTGAGGAGGACAGAGTAGTATGCATGTTCTCCCTGTGCCTGCGCTGGAACCTGGACCTTGAAAACAACATTTTCAAATCTCAGCGGAACTGTCCTGGTTAAATAGTAAGAGGCAAACAGACCAGGAAGGAACCAAACTGTTGCTGTGAACTGTGTTGACCATAACAAGGTCTAATCAGATACTTGTGCTTGCACCAGTGACATTGTCGACAATTGTCAACAGCAGAAAGCAGGAGTTCATACGTACCAGATATCTTGCTGTGGAGACGCTCACAAGGATCAGATCGTCTCCAATCCGGACTTTCTCTCCCTCTGACCGCTGTTTGGAGGCGGGGTGAATGGTCCACCAGCAAGCCTCACCTGCACACAGTCAAAAAAGTCTGGGCTCATCGTCATGTCTTCAAGTTGAGACATGGCAATTAATTAGTTTAATAAGTTTATACATGTTAAAGTAATAGGTTACATTGTTTGTTATGTTAAAAATATACGTTGGAGCAGACCTCTCCATATAACATTGGTTTCCTGACCGTGCAGAGTGAGGGCTCTTGTTTTGCAATAATATAATAATATAATTTTATCTCTCTGCAACTTGAACAAGGACAGGGTTTCATGGGTTGAACCTCAACAAACTTTGGTCTTTGGGAGTGTTTCTATGTCCACAAGCACCTCAGGACTGCACAAGTTAATGCTAGCCTGGTCGTACCAGACCATAGTACAAATTACATTTCATACTAAGGTCTGGAGGTGCTCCATTGAGCTCCGTTTACAGGTGGGAGGGGTTAACTCCTTTTGCAGATTGAAACGATTGGATCCGAGTTTACTGTGACGTATGTAGTGCGCCAGAGTGAGTCGTTAGCATTCAGCGTTTAGCCTAGCCATCTCCTTTGCCGCTAACGGAGCCCGCGGGGAGTAACGCCACAATTTATTCTTGCGATTACATTTGTTAAACATTCCTATTGCTCCGGCTTCAATTTCTTGATAGAACCAGACCGGATTACTTTACTATCGCATTTTTCACCATTGTCAAACTACAACCTTACTGTTCGACGCAAACTCTTGACGTCACCCACAACTAACTACAACACCTGCCATCCGCGCTCTCTGAATGGTCGGTTGAAATTCAACCGATTGTAATCGCTAACATGGGGACTAGATCCATACGTTGCATGCAGTGAAATGATGATTGAGCGGAGTGTACGGATGGATAAGGCCAGGCTAGGTTAATGCTAGTACTGTGTGTATTCCGCTATGTATTTTGTCCTGTGTACGCTTGTCATTAGTGACTGTTGCAGTTGTTAATTTGTGCAGCAACCCTCCTCCTCCCCATCACCACCTTGTCAGCCAGACCAGCTTTCAACCCTTCTCTTATCTCCTACCACCGGGGTCATCACTTGGGTCATTTCCTGTTATGTTGTTTTCATTTGTGTTACAGTTACCGTGAAACAAGAAAACAAGAAAAGCAAACCTTGAGTTTTCTTAACCGTCTGCTGGCTGTCTAGCTTCACATGTTGTAAGGACAGAACACTTATATTTGTAAACTTAAAACTGATGGTAGCATTTAGTTTAGCTTATTGTTAGTGACCAGGGTCTAAGTAAATGATACAAAATTATGTTCACCAGATTTAGCTGCTGCTTCTTTCCATCTCTCCCTTGTCAAAAAATAATAGTATAGTGAAGTGTGATTTCATAGAGCAGACTTTAATACATGCATTTGTCTTCAGTATAGGTTAGACTTCTTGTGGTGCCACCTGCAGGTGAAAGACAGATCCCATCAAACCTCTGAAGCTAAGCAGGGCAGGTCCTGGTTAGTACTTTGATGGGAGACCACTGGGTAAAGACTGGTTGCCTCGCTGCTGTCAGTGTGCCTCAAGGCAGCTATGGCTGTAGTAGTTTCTCACCTTTGAGTATAAAGTGAATTAATAATTTTGTAAAGAGTGCCAGT
This sequence comes from Knipowitschia caucasica, assembly GCA_964034765.1. Taxonomy (NCBI): domain Eukaryota; kingdom Metazoa; phylum Chordata; class Actinopteri; order Gobiiformes; family Gobiidae; genus Knipowitschia; species Knipowitschia caucasica. Next base: position 30,102,468 of record OZ035839.1, read on the forward strand.
AAGGCGTTGTATAAATATACATTATTTCTATAACAGCCTGGACTCTGTAACAGCCGGGGTATAAAACAGACTGCAACTTGAGTACATAGGGGATATAATGTCCCTGAACTTCCTGGATTGTCTAAGGACAGTGGTGATTGGGTGATTGAGCAGCATGACATAAGGAAGGATCGACTGACCCATCGGGTGAAACCATTGCAGTGTGTCCTTGGGCACTTACTCCGCCTCGCACCCTGTGTGATTGGCTCTATGATTTGAAGCACTTTGATGGCCTTGAAAAAGGAAAGAAACGCTATATACAGTAAATTTAACTATTTATTCCCATTTTGGGGCAGAGGTCTTTCCGCTCCATATGGAACGATGATTTAGGCCGATACACAAATACATTGAATCAAACTTTATGAAATGTACTACATAAATAAATTGGATTCGCTGATGCAGCATTCTTTACCAGTGGATTCTTCCTGTAGTCCCACATCGAACGACAGTTTGTCTGATAACGAGCGAGATGTCTTCAAACAGGTCAAATACTGCAGCAGGAAACACAGGATTAGACCAGCAGTGAGGAAGATAGGGATGAAGACAATGATGAAGACTGTTTATAGGGATCTCTTAATAAGACAAAGAGTAGAGAAGATAGTTCTACCGCATATTTGGGGTGGTAGACTTCATCACGACAAGCGATGGGGTGACGTGTCTCAGGTCAGTCTGACAGATCGGGCAGAACTTCCAGACTGACCACGCTCCCTCAGACTTACCACGCTCCATCAAACTGACCACGCCACCAGCCGCCCTGTAGTCACTAGAGAAGAGAGTATCAAGTAGGAGTCAAGGTGAAGGCCCCCTTGTCTATGTTGATGGTCTTTGAAACCGCTTCCTGACTCCTGAGGAGGCGTCACCAGTCTGGCCCGCATCCGGTAACCACAGCTGATCAGAGACACGTCACATCATCACGTGTCTTCTCTAACAAAGGCGGAATTCAACCGACCAAAAATGTGGTAATGGTAAAGATTCTTTTTGGAATAAACATTAAGAAACTTTATTCATTTCAGGCTATGCACACAGCTGTACTCACCATCGCACTGAAGGAGTGCCTCAGGAGGATGGCATGACCGTACAGGAGGGTCCGGTGACCGCCTCCTTGTCCAGCCTGAGGTGAACAACAGCAGTTATTATAGAGGAAGAGCACATGTGAGTATTCTTCTCCTGCTGGTGTTGAGGTCGTGACCATAGAAACATGTTAAAACCAGAGCATGCTAGAGCAGTTCTTTTACAAATGTTTGGATTTCAATCACACTGCAAGCATCAAATACACACTTTCACAACCAAATCATTTACACAGCAAAAAATGTAAGTCCAAAAAAGAGGGGAAAAAACAGGATAAAAAACAAACACAGCATTGAGTTGAACCAACACTTAACCAACTTATAGTGGAAGAAAAATATATGGAAGCATCTTAAAAAGTGCTGTTTAAGATGGAGAAATTACAAGAACATTAAGAGCCCCAAGGAGATTGGGCAGAGGGCGCTGATGTTGGATGTTGTTGAAATGTTTTGAATTCAGTTTATTGGATTCATTCTTGTGCTGGTAAAATGGCTACCTGTCACTAAACGATTGCTTCAAAGCATAGACTGTATATTTGGACAGTAACAACAACTCCAAGCCCATTTGAAGATAAGCTAGCTGGAGTTTCCTCACACGGGCATTTCTTCTGAGGCGTTAGCTTTGTGCTGACGTTGGGCAGACTTGTTGCTACGACGGTTGCTAAGGCAAGCTGGAGTTTCTCCGGTGGATGCAGGCATTTGATTGGTCAATTCTTATATGGCTCTATTTACAGAGACATAGAAAACTAAATTCCAATATAAACACGAGAACCACAGATGAAATCCCAAAATTGGTGAATGTGACACAAAAAGTTACTGAGCTTAAGGAGTTCACTCTTACATGTAAGTCCATAGAAGCCAGAGCGAGTTGGAGCAGAACTTTGTCCCTTAGCACTTCCCTATTGGGCTTCATTGAGCTAGCAGTTTATGCAGTCTATGCTTGAAAGCCTAATCCCGACATGGTTAGGCTGTGATGGGAGACAGCAGTAGCAACACTAGATGCTACAGTGGGGCAGCTGAAGAACTAAAGTTCCTTAGGCAAGATACTTTACCCATATCTAAAGCCCTAACCCTGTACTTGAAAAGGCTTTGCTATCTTCTTGTCAAAATGCCCGCTCAAATATCTCTATGTTTGAAGTTACACAGAGGAACCAAAGGTGCTGATTGTCTGGGCGAAGGTCCTCTGGTTTCGTCTGTATATTTGCATTTGTATTTAGTGTTAATTGGTTGGAACAGTGCGTGTTGAAAGACAGACACAACACCTGTATTGTATATTTGTGTGGGCTTTACACATGAGCCCCAACTAATCCAATAGAGGGCTGGCATGAAGTGGTTTGATAAAAAAGACAAATGGTAAGAGTCTCAGAGCAGCTGGGACTCAAGAGGTATTTCAGGCCTGAGCTCCTGCTGACACATCAGGGGAGAGAGGCGTGACCTCTGCTCGCCCATGCCCCGAGCGTCACCAGGGGACAGCAGGACCCCCGTTTATTCTTTTTCACGTATATCTTACATAAGTGTCGCCAGGGCATATCATTGATTAAATCTTCGGTTTGTCCTACTCTACTCTACCCCTGATTGGGAGTGTTTCCAACAGCCCTGTTTAATCAGTACCAGGCCCTTCTTTGGTCTCTCTTGGCCCTGGTTCAATTCAGGCCGAGCTGGTACTAAAGTGATCAACGGACAGTGATTGGCCAGAACTCTGCTGAAGGCCATGGTTACCAGGGGTAAAGTAGAGTAGCGTAGAGTTGAGTAAGATAACGTTGCATAGAGTAGAGAAACGGAGAGTAGAGGAGAGTAGAGTAGGCCTGTTGGAAAAGGGGCTTTTGAAACCAGAAAAAGTTATCTATGAAATACAAGGGTTTTGTTCAGGGCCACGTTAGTTTGGTAAACTTGCCAGATTGTAAAATTGACTAAACTGATTTGACTAGACTGAGGCTGTTCTGAGCTTTAAAATTAGCTATGACAGAGTTGAAGTTGGCTGAATGACAAATGTTAACCATCTCTCCAGCTGCATAGGCGCCATAAATGGAATATTGTGATAAAATAAAAAACAATGTCAGTATATGCAAATAAGGTATCTATGAAGTAAGACAGTTAGGTTTAAATAAAAGAAACATAAAGGAGATAAAAAGGATGTAGATGACATTTCCTCAAGTCAAAATCCATTAAATTAAGTGTGAAACCAAACCCAGAGAAAACAGAGCTGCAGTGAGCCAGAATAATATAGATATGTCTTCAGAACATGTCTGACACTGTCATTGCTGAACGGGACCAAGCAAATATTTCACTTATGTGCACAAGGAGATGGCTTCATGTCTATTTCAGGATTGTCATAATTTAAAGTTTAGGGCTCTGTCACACAGGAAATGGATTGTCTCCGGTTTAATGAGTGATGGTGTGAGGACTATGAGGACCTGAAAATAGAGTTATGATTATTACATATGTTTCTGTTTGTGAATTATGTTCAGTGTTATGTACAGTGTGGGCAATGATTTGACCGACAATCGAGTAATAGACATTAGACGTACAGTATGTGGAGGCAGGAGGCGGGATGTTAAACCTTCAGAGGGACATGCAAGAGGAAGAGGGAGCAAACACATGAACCTACCCATTTTTCATGATCAGCATTCTAGTGACACAAATACAGATGAGATTGTGTTATTTCAAATTGCAGCAGCAATTACACTCTTGGAGAATTATGAGTGTGAGAAGGACCCTCCCTCAGGAAGTGAGGTCCATGATTTATGAGGCCCTCTCCAGAGTTGTATTGGAGCCAACAGAGCTGCTGCCAGAGCTACGCTTCTTTGTTGACTACAATACAACTCTGCTCACTGCTTAATCACATGCAGAGCTGAGTCTCAGAGAGAACAGAATCTGTGAGAGGAGCAGAGCTGAGAGCCACTGTCACACCGAAGAGCACGAGTAGAACACTGTGTGGAGAGCAGAGTGTGGATACGAGCGTGGCAAACATTCCTGTTAGAAGTTTAGTTCATTTATTTAAAAGGACAGTGTGCAGACATAAAAGCGTCCATCTGCCGTCCATCACATAAAACAAACACAGTAGTATTCTCATCTCTTCCTGAACGATAAAAAGCACAGAGCAGATGTTCCCTCGGGAACAGAGAGAGAATGTCACTGCTTTAGAATCTTCCAGTCTGGTGTCTACATGATAGGTTAAAGAATTAAGCAATGTTTTCTCTTTGTTTTGGGTAAAAGTCTTTTCCCCATGGAAATGATACTTACTGGGGTTAAAGGGTAACGACACTGAAACCAACAAAGCAGAGTGCACACAAAGTGCACTCTCTGGGTCATCTCCTCTTATCCCCACATGGTCTTTCCTTAACTCTGGTCCATCTCCTCCTGTCCCAACAAGACCTTTCCTAATCTCTGGTCCATCTCTCATCCCCACATGGTCTTTCCTTGTATACAATCACTACTCCTGCTATCTACTCTGTCGCATCTTCTGGATACTCAGATACCAAAGATTCACTTATGTGCACTTTCCCCAATCGCAGAATACTAGTTTTGATCAAACCCTCTTTGCTCCACATTTTGACCCCAGTATTAGTACGGTATTACTCTTTCGTCACATAGTATTGAGTGCAGTATAATAAAACAGGAAGGGTAGAGACTCACCCCTTCGCTGCTGGATGATGTGTTGGCCAGCATCTCCTGCAGAGCCCTCACAGACAGAGACTGTTCCAGCACAAAGTTGCAGACGCACAGGTCCGGAGGAACATGCTGCAACAGTGGAAAATTTGTGAGTTAAATCAAACAACTACTAATGCTATTGCTAAAATCCTCTGTTTTATTTACATTTTTTTTGTTGTTGACAGGGACATTTCACAATAAATGTATAGTACAGACTGGACTTTTCATCATTAGTCCATGGTACAACAAGTGTAAAGTGTGCATACGGTATAATTCACAAATAGATTGGCCTCATTAGCATTGACAATACAGGTCCAATGTAGCATCTTTAACCACAAAGAGACACAATATATACAATATATCATCTTTGAGCCAGGTCCTTTGGCTGAGTTTAAACTTCCCCACTTTCTTCCAAGGTTCTAATATTTCTCTATCTAAAGCCAGCCTGAGGCCTGGATCTACAGCTTGAGTCCTGGATCTACAACCTGGATTTACAGATTCAGTCCTGGATTTCCATCCTGAGTCCGTAGGAGCTGATGGATCTCTCAATATGGGCATCCCCGAGACTACGTTTTGGAATGGTTCCTTGCCCCTGCAGGAGGGTCTAAGAACAGTGATCAAACCTATATCTCTGTTAAACAGCTACACATGGGAGCCATTGGTCCATAAGGAGCGGGATGATCACTGTCCTGAAATGTTAACAAATGTGTATAAATGTTCCGGATCATCACTGTCCTTAGACCCTTCTGCAACTTCAAGGAACAACTCCAAAACCCAGTGGAATTGAGGCGGAAGATCCAGGACTGAGGCTATAGATTCAGGACTGAGGCTGTAGATCCGGGACTGAGGCTATAGATTCAAGATGGAGGCTGTAGATCCAGAACTCAGGCTGTAGATCCAGGACCAGGAGCAGTTCTCGCATTGGGCATCTGCTGGAATCCTTAACACAAGCAGTTGATCCTTGACCCATAGAGTGAAGTGAGAAATGTGAGCAGAGAGAGGGGCCAGTGGTGATAATGAGAAGAACCGGCCCTGAAACTCAACACGCAGGACAGACGGTCTTTCCGGCAGTCACCACACGCCTGTGACAACGCACACTTCTTCAAATGAAACTAGAATCATAAAGATATTAGCTCTGTTGTTCGGAAGAGTGAGGTGTGAGGGATTCTAACACAGACCTGAGTAAGCTCAGGTCTTATCACTTCATAACCTCCTTCAGATGAAATGCACAGCTTGTGAAGCAGAACGACCTGGTGGGTAGGCCCAGGCTTTGCTTCTCGCCCTGCCACATTGGGACGTGTAAAGCCTGTTCGGACCAGCACATGTTGTCATGACAGGCTTAATTACAGAAGACAGATTAGATATTATTGTAGAGGCTGAAACTTCACTGATTTCTTTCTTACTTCAATACATTAAATATGAAAAATCGGGCTCGGGATCTCTGGGTTCCTTGCAATATGATGAGATACATGCATCACCATGATGTTAGCCTTAATGCAGAAGAGGTTGATTGGAACGTAAGCTAGCTGGAGCCGGTCTCCTTGTATTTCTTACGCAGCGATAGCTTCAGTGCTGTAACGGGGCAGACGTGTTGTTAAGTTTTCCCTGTGAATGAAAGGGTACACAGCCTGAGTCCTTGATCTATTCAATTCAATTAATTTTTGTATAGCCCTAAGATAAGATTTGCTTTATTTATCTCACATAGGATAAATTTACATGTCACATTTGGCATGGATAGAGACACTCAGATTGTGCAAAAGGAGGAAATGTGCAAACATGTTACATGCAGGATATATGTACAATAAAAGTGACAATAATTATGTACAACAAAGGTGACAAGTGTCAATTGGAAACAGTGTCAATAGTAGTGCAGGTTTTCACACAGTGATCATTTAAAGTGACTTATTGTACAGTCTGACAGCGGTGGGGATAAAGGCCCTGCGGTAGCGCTCCTTCCTACACTGAGGGTGCCTCAGTCTTCCACTGAAGGAGCTCCTCAGCTCCTCTACAGTCCTGTGCAGTGAGTGGGAGGTATTGTATGCTGGAGGTGGCTTTGGCTAGCACCCTCCTGTCCCTCACCTCCTCCACAGAGTCCAGGGGCCTCCTGTCCCTCACCTCCTCCACAGAGGTGGAGCCCAGAGTGGAGCTGGCCCTCCTGACCAGCTTGTTCAGTCTGTTTCTGTCCCGCTCTGTGCTGCCCGGGGTCCAACACACGGCAGCGTAGTAAATGGCAGAAGCTACCACAGAGTCATAAAAGGTCCTGAGCAGAGGCCTGCTCACTCCGAAGGACCTCAGCCTCCTCAGAAGGAAGAGGCGACTTTGGCCCTTCTTGTGCAGGGCGTTTGTATTATGGGACCAGTCCAGTTTATTGTTAATGTGAACAATAATAATGTAAATCACAACATTATCATCTCAGAGGACTTAACAAAACCGTTAAAATCGCCAACACAGAGCAGAAAATCAAACAGTTCCAACACAAAGAATAGAGAACACATATGTATTGGTCCATAGGAAGTTGACCGATGTCCATGAATGGATAAGTGTCCTAGATCATCCCCACAGTCCTTTTTGTTAGACCACTAACAGTCTAACAGACCCTCCTGCATCAGGAAGGAAATACTCAAAAACCCAGTGGGATATAAGGGAGAAAGTCCACATTGAGATAAGGATCTGCTCCAAACGGACGGACGGGCTGTAGATCCAGGACCTAAGCTACAGAACGAGGACCAAGGCCATGCAGCAGATCTACAGCCTCGGTGCCTGATCTACAGCCTGGAAGCAGATCCTTCTCTCATTGTGGGCTTCCCTGAGGTTTCTCACATTTTTCCCACTGTTTTTGAGTGTTTCCTTGCAGATGCATGAGGGTCTAAAAACAGTTTAGATTAGTTTAGAACATTTCTGCCCATTCATTAATATTTCTGGACAGTAGTCATCCCGCTCCCTATGGAGCAATGGTTCCTATGTTGGTTATTATTGCATTCCCTGTGTTTCAACTGTTTGATTCTCTGATCTGATGTTAGTGAATCCACAATTTTGGAAAGCCCTCCAAGACCACTGCTGCTGTTATGTTGGCCGATGTAATACACTCAATGGCCCATATCTGAGGAAGAGCTCTCTGTGACAGATTTTTACAGTTTGCTCTCACCATGAAGTTCTCTCCTCACCAAACTCTTATGCCTCTCTCTCTCACTCTCTCTCCTTTCTCCTCTCTTTCCTAATAAGCTGTGATATGCTTTTGTTTTTGGCAGATGAATTCAACTGACCTCCTCAAATCTAACTAACAGGTTTTGCCACCGCTTAAATACTCTTTTTATACAATGATTATGTATATCTTTCATTACTAAAATAAATCACACAAAAGACACCCGCATCACTATTAGAAATGGCCATAACAAGCCTTAAAAAGGTGTTTTGCCAATAAAAAGTGTGTGGACTTTCATTTGTAGATGGCCGTCTTCTAATTAACTCGATGCATGGAGTCTGTGTTCGGAGACGACAGAACGAGGATACAAGCTTTAGAGTCTTTGATTTACGCTCTATTAGGAGAAACGCCAAGAAACATCCAGACCTATTGCTCTCATTTATTTCAAACATTAACATAATTGTAATTAATACATATTTCACATTGATTCACACTCTCAAAAAAATAATCAATAAGCAATCAGTGATATTTCTAAATCTTGAACAATTTTCTAACTGTTTAAAGAGAACATTGACTTCTCAGATTTTGGCAACGTTATAGTTGTTTCCCTCGACATTTACACACAAAGCTGTTTCAGCAAGATTCCAGGAGTTTACTTTTCAAAGTATAAGAGCCAGAGCCAGCTCCACCCAGAGACTGCTCCACCCAGAACCTACTCCATCTATGCTGCTTTGACCCGTCGTGCTCCACCCAGAGGCTACTCAATCTGTGATGCTGCGACCCGTCCTGATCCACCGAGAGGCAAATCCACCTCTGCTGCTCTGACCCATCCTGCTCCACCCAGAGGCTACTCCACCTCTGCTGCTCTGACCCATTCTGCTCCACCGAGAGGCAACTCCACCTCTGCTGCTCTGACCCATTCTGATCCACCGAGAGGCAACTCCACCTCTGCTGCTCTGACCCGTCCTGCTCCACCGAGAGACTACTACACCTCTGCTGCTCTGACCCGTCCTGCTCCACCGAGAGGCTACTCCACCTCTGCTGCTCTGACCCGTCCTGCTCCACCCAGAGGCTACTCCATCTCTGCTGCTGTGACCTAAAGGGCTGTGGCTGATTATTACTATTGTTATCTTTTTTTTTAGAATGATCAATTTTATTTTTTATTTTTGCTACTACTGGACACCTGAATTTCTCCATCGGGAGATCAATAAAGTATCTATCTATCTATCTATCTAGTTGGAGCCAAACTAGTAGGAGACTAATAAAGGTTTATCTTATCTTAAACATCGTCCCTGTTGGACTTAATATAGCTAGCAGGTTAGCATTGTCCATCTGTACACAGTCTGTGATTAATCCAGACTCGAGCGGCTCTTACTTTGGCCTCGGAGGTGGACTCGAGGTAGCCGAGCCGGTTTCCCAGGCCCTCCGCGGCCAGGCAGAACTTTTGATGCTCCTTCTCAATGCTGGCCACACTCTGGAGCACCACCTCATCGTCCTGCAAACACACAGAGGGCAGCTGTTACTCACACGCAACAATGGGATTAAAAACACAAAGCGTAAATAAAGTTATACTGATAGAAGAATGTGATAAAATCATGGATCTATAATTATAACCATAGGGTATTACTAGCTTATAGCTGTCCCACCCACAGGCGCAGGGGGCGCCCGTGGTACTGCAGACTAAATTCACGTGGGTTTACCCAGAAAAAAGTCCCATAGAAGTCAATGTAAACTAATACTGCTCGACCTCAGCTGACAGAGAACTTACAGCTTTCATAAAGGTCGGATTTTGTGTGGATTTTAGTGTCCCTTGTCATCCTGAACTTTTTTTCTTCTTAAATCCATTTGTTTTCTTTAAATCCACACTTTACTGCCACAAACTCTGCTCCTTTCCTTCTCGCTCTGACTCCGCTCTGTTGTTGTTCTGATCAGCAGCTCTGATTGGTCAAAGCGCAGCCGAGCCCCTCTGAGCACGTGCATGAGAGCCACACACGCGTATTTGGCGCAACGCATCATGGGAGCTCGTCTACTGCGCAGAACCGGGAGGACCAGACGATGCCGAAATATGGGCGAGTTCTTCTAATCTCCCGGTCCCCGTGAAGTCCCATGCGCTAAGCCATTCATTTGAATAGGGCGCCATCTTGGATCACCAGGGCTTGAATAAAATACAGTACTAAAGTGTTTAGTCAGAGTGCTGCTGGGAGCCGTGGTTGCCAAGGAATTTCCACAGTTACCGGTTTGTTGCAGGTAGGTTTCTAGGCTACAGTGCCAGATACTACAGAAAAATGGAAACACAAGGTGAGTAGAGTAGAATAGAGTAAGGCAGGTGGAAACGGGGCTTAAAGTAGCAATATGTAAGATTTACAAATAATATGTCAAAAGTCATTCATAAAACATGCTCTTTTCCAATACTTCTTTAACTGATAAGTACCATGTGGCCGCAGAACTAAAAAAGGTCCTGTTATGATTCTAAAATCATTAATGACAAAAAAGGAATAAAAAGAGGATTTCTTTCTTTATGAAAAAGGAGTTTGTTATGTGCCTTGCCCTCTGCAGGTGGGTGGGGAGGTTCTTCCTCAAGTGGAGGAGTTCAAGTATCTCGGGGTCTTGTTAACGAGTGAGGGAAGAATGGAGCGTGAGATTGATAGGCGGATCGGTGCAGCGTGCGCAGTGATGCAGTCGCTGTATCGGACCGTTGTGGTAAAGAGGGAGCTGAGCCGAAAGGCAAAGCTCTCGATTTACCGGTCAATCTTCGTTCCCTCCCTCACCTATGGTCATGAGCTGTGGGTAATAACCGAAAGAACGAGATCGCGGATACAAGCGGTCGAAATGAGCTTCCTCCGCAGAGTGGCTGGGCGCTCCCTTAGAGATAGGGTGAGGAGCTCAGTCACACGGGAGAAGCTCGGAGTAGAGCCGCTGCTTCTCCACGTCGAGAGGAACCAGTTGAGGTGGCTCAGGCATCTGTTCAGGATGCCACCTGGACGCCTTCCTGGGGAGGTGTTCCGGGCAAGTCCCACCGGGAGGAGGCCCCGGGGAAGACCCAGGACACGCTGGAGAGACTATGTCTCTCAGCTGGCCTGGGAACGCCTTGGGGTCCCCCCGGACGAGCTGGAGGAAGTGTGTGTGGATAGGGAAGTCTGGGCGTCTCTGCTTAGACTGCTGCCCCCGCGACCTGGCAACGGATAAAGCGGAAGAAAATGGATGGATGGATGGATGGAGTTTGTTATAGATTTGTTGTTGACAAAACTCTTTATTCAGATAATATGGTCCCAGATGGATTCGTCTGCATATCTGGAAACCTGAGTCAGGGAGAGTACAGTACCACTTTTGGCCAGATTTTTACATTCTGCTCCTATAAGTGGACCTATAGAGTACAGCCATTCCACAGCAGTTTGAATTGCACTGAAAAAGTTGAGGTACATAACTTCAATAATGTGATAGAAGCAAAATGTTTAAGCGCCAGGAGCGCGTGTGTGTATGTGTGCGTGCGTGCGTGCGTGCGTGCGTGCGTGTGTGTTGTGGTGTGGTGTGGTGTGGTGTGCGTGCGTGTGTGTGTGTGTGGGGTGTGCGTGCGTGCGTGCGTGCATGTGTGTGTGTGCCTTATCTGAGTGTGTGTGCGTGTGTGTGTGTGTGTGTCCCTGGGACACAGATTAGACCGAAGACTTAAATGATGCCATTCAACAGAATATTCTTAATTAGTGCAAAAATGTTTTATCTTGGCAGAGAGTGAATATATACAACTAATTCAACAAAACAAAACAAAACAAAGTCCCTGCAGCAAAACCATAATTTTCTGACTGTCAATCTACTGAACGTACTACCCACAAAAATGGAACTATGTCGCAAAATATAATAAAATAAATATAAAAAATATTGCTCTCAAAACAGTTTGCTTCTATCACTAGTTTTCACAAGCATGTATTTTTGGTCACATCAGTGTTTTCAAACAGAAAAGGTTATGGACCTCAGCTTTAAGTAATTATGAAATATTTCTGTAGACTCGACTTCTACTGAACGAGGCAAAGACAACACGATTCAGGAGTCAGACAAAGTAGAACAATTAATCCCGGACAATACTTCCACAAGACTGGGCAACATTATAACCCGTTCCACAGCCCCAGGCGGGGTGCGTGTGTATTTGTATATCACAGTTCATCCACAAGGCAACTCGAAGTAGTGCTGGGCAATAAATCGAATTTCGGCAATTAATAGTTTTTTGAAAAAATCTAATTTGTGAAAAATGTGAAAATCGTGAAGTCGAATCATACTTCATTCGACTTCACGATTTTCACATTTTTCACAGCAGCACATGAGTTATACTTGAAACATCAGCACAGTCTGTACAAGACTTTAATAATACCTATTGGGAGAAACATATAACAAGTAGTTTTGAAACTTGAATATTGAGCGGAAAGATCAAAACAATTTTTTTAAGGGGAAGTCGGTCTTCGGGGAAAAAAATTGCCCAAAGCAGAAAATAAAGATTTTTCTTTTTTGCCATATCGCGAAGCCCAGACTCAAAGTGCTGAACAAAACATTAAACACCAGACATTAAAATCCTAAACAATCACAGTACATCCTTCAGTAGTTGCAGCGGCGGCACAGTGGCTGAGTGGATAGCACTCTCGCTTCTCAGCAAGAAGGTCCTGGGTTCAAATCCCAGTCAGAACAGGGTCTTTTTGAGGGGAGTTTGCATGTTCTCCCCATGCCTGCGAAGGTTTCCTCACTAAAAACATGCAGAGGATGAATTGCCCTACGGGGATTAATAAGGTGCACCTTTACCTAGTAAAATAGAACTGTTTTTAACCTGGATTTGAACAGTGTCAGTGACTTGTCTCACATGGAAGTCTGCTCCAGATTGTAGCTGCATGAATCTGTCCATCTGTGGGAGTGGATCCCTTTCTCAATATGGGCCTCCTTGGTGTCTGAGTGGTTCCCTGTTGATGCAGGAGGGTCTAAGGACAGTACTATACACTTCTGAATATGTCTGGACAATGGCTCCTATGTGTTTGTTATTTTTGCTTTTGCTATGTTTGAACTGTTTGATTCTCTGATATATCGTTGGTGTATCGACAACTTTGTTTAGTCCTCCGAGATGACTTTTGTTGTGATTTAGGGTGATGTACAAATACATTGATTCGAATTTGGCAGTTCAGGATTAAGTGTGGCACAGTATTGATTACCATTAATGTCCTGAAACCATGAACTCAGTCCTGGCTAAACCTGAGCTTTCTGAATTGTTCCTTGCCGATGCAGTAGGGTCTAAGCACAGTGATGATCCGGGACATTGAAGAACTTTTACGAACATTTCTGGACAGTGGTCATTCTGCTCCATATGGACCAATGGCTCCTGTGTATTTGTTATTAATTCTTTGATTTGTTTTTAAACTCCTCCAAGACATCTGCAGTTGTGATTAAGTTGATTAAGTTGTGATACGCAAATTAATGAAATTGAATTTGGTGTGACAGTAGCTCAGTTGGTAGAGCATTGGCCTTAAGGCCAGAAGGTCGTGGGTTCAATTCCCACCTCTGCACCTTCTCCACCGACTCCCACTGATGACTGCTGTTGTTGTGTCCTTGGGCAAGACACTTAACCTGACTTTGCCCAAAGCCCCCACTGAAAGATCAAGGCTATGCTCACACTCAGAGAGCAGCCGTCCTCCTGTGGACTCACCACCTGCAGAGGGTCAGTGAGGGGCTGGTGCTATGAGACGTGGGTGGCATCTCTGACTGCCACCCCCCTGACCCAGAAATGGATTAAAGGGTAGAAAATGGATGGATGAATTTGGTGTTTCAGGCCACAGTTAGTAAGTATGTGCTGGTCACTTCCCACCTCTTAAACCAAAGAAAACCTGATGTTTCTTTGAGCTGGTTCGGATTCCCGGGTCTTAGGAGCAGCAGTGGAACCTGGCACCTTCTCTGATACTATATTGGTGTTGGTCTATGGTTGCCCGGCTTTAAGCTGCTTTAAATTGGTAGCAGGTCATTATCAGTACTTTGCTATTTGAATACCAGGTGCTAAATTAAACGCAATGCACCTTGAGCAGTGTCGGCTAATGTCTGTGACTGGCACAACTCTTGTCTTGTTTAGGAGTAGACCACCGTAACCACACTCACAAAGCCCCACGCTCGATCCCTGCGGCTGGAGGCATCTGTGTAAGTCATATTATGGTTGGGCCGACTTCCTTCTAAAAAAAACAAGGTCATGCGCGCAATCTGAGGTCAGCTATAGTTACATATTGGAGCGCGCTCATTAAAACTGGACGAGTATGCACAGACTTTTTCACGGCTGAAGCTACTATGTGTCAACTACGGCTTCTTATCAGGCTTTCGATCAGCCCTTTGCGTCGCCGTCCTCAGAGAGAGCCAGAGAATGTGACGAATCTGAGGCGAAATGAGATCACGGCACCAGTGTGAGCCATCTGCTAGACCGCTCAAGACCCGGCTTCACTGTGTATAAGGGGGAAGGAAGACAGAGGAGATAGGAGCTGAGAAGAGGTGGCCTTTCTACAGCACAATAACCTCACAATTTAAAACACACACACGAGAATCTCTTGGGAAAACTTTCCAATATGAAGCGTGAGCCTGAAAAAACGCACCCCTCTGGGTTGTTACATGTGATTAAACAGACAGCGACAGGTGGCCGTGCGTTGAGCAGCGAGATGCACCCACAACCGAAACCTGAGAGCACTGCTTGCCCCCATGAGCCAAATCCAATCCCACAGCCCGACTGCTGCTGCTGCCACCAATGTGAACTTGAGAAAAGGTGAATCTGTTCAATCCCTCAGTGCTGCTATTTTGACAAGCCTACGCCACACATGCTCAGTAGATATCAACAGCAGGAGCACAGAGGTTTGGAGTCAGATGGAGGAAGAACAGAAAACGAGTCCAGGTCTCTCTGTCTCCTTGTTCACACTGTCTGTAGTCCGTCTAAATGGCTGTGACCACAAGAGTCCTGTTTCTCATAAATGTCAATCTGAGCGCTAAGTACACTCTGAGCTCCATGTTCCCTAATGTGCCAGACTCAAGACTTCAATCATAATAATAAATCAGTTTCATGCAGCTCTTCTCTGGACGCTCAAAGAAGCATTATTCATTTGCTCCAAACACAGTGGTGATAAACTACTACTGTAGCCACAGCTGCCCTGGGACACACTGACAGAAGCGAGTAAACCAGTCTGTGTCGATTGTCCCACACACACACTCACACACACACACACACACACACACACACACACACACACACACACCAGTCTCATTCTAATGTGTCTTGCCTAAGGACACAACCACAGTTTGGCACTTTACAGCCTCCTCAATAGTGTTCCCAAGAAGTGGAGATACAATTATTTTAGTTGTATGCACAGCTAAACAGAAATACTTTTAACCTGGATTTGAACATTGTCAGAGTATGAGCTTTTCTCACATGTTCAGAAAGACTGTTCCAGATTTGAGCTGAA
Source organism: Knipowitschia caucasica (assembly GCA_964034765.1). Classification (NCBI taxonomy): domain Eukaryota; kingdom Metazoa; phylum Chordata; class Actinopteri; order Gobiiformes; family Gobiidae; genus Knipowitschia; species Knipowitschia caucasica. Next base: position 30,117,821 of record OZ035839.1, read on the forward strand.
TAATTCTGAAACACTGCCTTCCCATGTTTAGTCCTGACTGTGGGCAACAGCCAGAGGCCAGTCCCTGTGCTCTTCAGAGTCCCAGCAGGAGGCCAGTCCCTGTGCTCCTCAGAGTCCCTGCAGGAGGCCAGTCCCTATGCTCCTCAGAGTCCCCGCAGGAGGCCAGTCCCTGTGCTCCTCAGAGTCCCTGCAGGAGGCCAGTCCCTATGCTCCTCAGAGTCCCAGCAGGAGGCCAGTCCCTGTCCTCCCCAAGTTCATAGAGCGCTAACATGTCACAGATGTATCTAGGTGCGAGGCCACGGAGAGACTTCGACACCAGCAGAACTGTACCAAAGCCAAAACGTTGGTTAAGACAGATTACCTGTTGTGGAGAGAGCAGCTCAAAACAACGAAGTCAGCAGGAAACAAAAGGAGCAGAGAATGACAAACATCTATTGAGCTGAACTCCACTGCTCCATATATTATGTCGACAGGCAGCATTAGAGGCCGTCCCCAAGCGTCTGTCACACAAAGGGCCACTTAGCTGGAGCCTCACCAACATGCTCTGTGTGACAGCCAGAGCACAGCAGCATCCAGCAGGTGACTGTCATCTTTAGTCTTTTTGTCGTTTGTATCGCCCCAAACACAGCAGCAGTCAAAGTGATTTACGAACATAATCATATTAAGACAGAGATTAAAGGTGATGTCAGGTTAAATTATATATCACTTTAATAATGTATATACAGTATCTGACTGTGGGACACAGTAAGACTATTTAGAAAATATTTTTTGACAATAATATTTTATAAATAGTCCCTCCCCTTGGCATAACTAAATTTTGGCCTATCAGGAGTGAACGAGGGCAGGGCTAACAGTGCACGTTTCTCTCTTCACAATTTGACATTACTATAAGCAGAGAGGAAATTGTTTTAAACTCCTCTCTGAAGGAGGCTCAAAGAACTCAACAAATCCAGTGGGAGAAAAAGGTGAGAAAGCTCAGAGAGAATCACAGTGAGGAGATATACTCCCATGGACTGAGGCTGTAGATCCAGGACTGAGGCTGTAGCCTCAGTTACTGTAAAAAAGTAACTGAGAAACAAGTATTGCTCACACACCACTGCTGCGGATCAGTGGCTCTTAGATCTAAAAGCTGTTCTTAACAAAAGGGATTTTCTTGGAACAATTTGCATTTATATTGCAAAGTTAAAATATCAGAAACTCCAAGGCACAAGTCTGAGCTCGCCAGCTCAGGAGGTCCAGTCAGGGACAGAAGACCTCTTTAATACTCTGTCAGAGTGAGAAGAGTCCCAGCCTTTCACTAATAGGGGTGGGAACCTCAGGGAACCTCAGGGAACCTCAGGGTACCTCACGATACGATACGATGTGCGATACAAAGCTCACGATAACGATTATCTCACGATATGACGATGCAGCAATTATCGAATCAGCATTCAGCAATTTACTTTGGACTAGAGCAGAGAAAATGGTTCGAACCAAGTGGATTCTCGGCCTCTGCTGCTGTGACCTGTAGTGCTGTTGCATTTTATTATTACTATTGTTAGCGTTTATCAATTTATTAGTTTTTTTTTGCCGCTACTGGACACCTATATTTCTCCTACAGGGATCAATAAAGTATCTATCTATCTATCTAATACTGAAATGTTCATTAACATTTGGAGACGAGACACGAGAAAATATTATAGAGATTATGAGCGTGTGAAGCCCCTGGGTCTAAACCGTAAACTGTAAATAAACTAGAGTCACCTGGGTCTAAACCCTGGTGCTAAAGTCTCCTGGGTCTAGTGTTGTAGACTGGGTTTACTTATTTCGTTCAGGGTCAAATTGTTATGCAAATGTAAGCTGTAGTTGTTTTAATGATAAAAATTAGCTTTAAAATGATGTATAACTTTCCACAATAGCCTAGACTCAGTGCGAGTTGGAGCAAAACTTAGTCTGTGCCTATTTTTAACATCATTCTGCTTCAAACACTGCAGACACAATAACTGTAGTTTAAATTATGTAACATTATGAATGTGTTTCATCATTGTCTGCATTTTTTTAAATATCTTCTTGCTTCAAAGTAAGTTAAAGGTATAAAGGAGGATTTTCCCATATTTTAGGAAAGAACCGCCCTTTCTACTTTTTGAACAAAACTCTCTGCTCTTATTGGACAAGGACGTATATAAAACAGAATGATTGACATTTGGGGAGGACCAATAGTGTTGATGATTCCACCCGGAAGTAAAAATCCTCTGGATACCTTAAATATATACTTTATGGTCCCGTGGTATAACATGTCCTTAGACCCATCCTTCACAAGGGCCTCTGTCTGGAGAAGTGGTTACTTTAGTAACAGGGGCCTATCTCCAGAGGTTGATGTTCTTCAGGACCAGAGCTGGAGGATTCCGCTATTGTTTTTAGTGGTAGGAGAAACCAGAGCACCCAGAAGAATCCTATGCAGACACAGAGAGAACATGCAAACTCCACTCAGAAAGGCCTTGTTCCAGGGCTGTAGCTGAGTCAAGAACTGATGCTCATCCATTCTCAAATGCAGTTCAAGTCCAGGATTGGGTGAGGGCACGCTGATATCGAAAGGTATTGCTTAAACACAACACGATAATGGTGTAAATGGTATATTCAAACAGATGACTTCCACTTGTGCTACACCATGACCTCAAGTCTAATGTTTGAGCGGCTGCCAAACACCGGTCGGACCCCTTTTACCGGGATTTAATCAATAAAACACTGGAAGGAGACTCTCTTTCAATTCCTATCAAGATCAGGATGAGATGAAACCACTGCGCTCGTGTCTTACGCCAAAGAGACCAACTCCATCAAAGACAGGAAACACAGAGTGAGCTGCTGAACCAGAACACTACATTGAATAACAAATTAGTTTTAACCACAAACTTGTACCTGTATGGTTTAATTTCTTTGTAAAACTTGTGCATTCGATAAGCTAGCTCTACTACTGTATGTTTGTAATTATGCCTCTGCAACTTCGTACACTGACTGAAACTGGATTCTTCTCATGATCTTGAAGTCTTGACTGAATCCCCGCTCAGTCAAGACTTCAAGATCTTACATCACCCTGCTCTCTGAGAGTCTGGTGTCCGGGGGCTTCTGCTGTGCCCCAAACAGCAGAGCAGCGTCCACAGTCAAAGCTCTCAGTCTATTCCCTCCCTCGGGCTTCTGTTTGGGATGCCTCCTGAACGTCTCCCGAGGAGGTGTTCTCAGAGGAGACCCAGGACACGCTAATGGGACTGTGTCCCTCAGCAGGCCTGGGAATACCTCAGGATTCCCCCAGAAGAGCTGGAGGACGTGTGTGTGGTGGTGCATGTGCATATCTGCTAAGACTGGAAGGAATTGGATGGACATCACCATAAACTAAAGCCAATCTAGCAACTTTCCCATTAACTTCCATGGCCAAACTAAGGCCTCAGGCCAATTCCTCCATCTCTGTGGTCTGTCTCTTGTCTCTCTCTGATCTCTGGGGTCCAGTCGTTGACATTGTTTGACTGTACTTATTGTATGATGCTTAAGTCGCTGGTGAGTAAACATTTATCAGTCCATGTTGCTCACCTCTGGATGGATTTTTAAACCCAAAATGGAGAGTGTGACACAAACAGTTACTGAACTAGGCAAGTATATTTTAGAGCCAGAATGAATTGGAGCCAAACTTCACCATGAGCACTTTCCTATCGTGCTTCATTGAGATTGCAGGTTGGCCCTGTCCATATAAATACTGTCTGTGTGATTATCATATCCTAACAATAGAAGTCAGATTGGACTGGATCATTTTGGTGAACTAAAGTGCCCTGAAATATTTGGACACCAAATCTTTACACACAAATCCTTAAACAGATTCGGGGTGATAATCCACAACAAATCCCTCATTAAAACTTACTACTGTGTATGTACCAGGCCTGGCCTCTCTGCTGAATACCAGTGTCTGTGAAACTTGGAAATTTGATATGTAAATGTGACTTTATCCCTATAAAAATGGTGTTAAACTGTCAATGGTCTCATCCTGTCCTGACTGTGGTGCATCTTGGAGAAGAGTGGCGTGTCAGAGAGCAGAGCTTTATGTGCTGTGGAAGCATCATCTTTAAAAAGGCTAAATTTAAACCCCTAGGGCCCGGGTTTGGTATGCAGCCGGCTTCAGAACAACATAACCTCCAAATAAGCCCCAACAGCGACCGGGGAACCAGGTCACTGGTTCTACAGGACCGAGACCAGCCAACATCTGGCCTTTACAGAGGAACAAGTAGTTACTAACATACAACACTACTTTCACAATATTATGATGAGTTAAAGGTAAAGATATGGAAATCACACAGACTGTATATACAGTATTGTACATATTTTAATGGTAGAAGAAACCAAAACACCCAGAAGAAACCTACACACACGCTGGGAGAACATGCAAACCCACTCAGAAAAGGCCTGTTCCGACCAACCTTCAGGCAGGGAAGTGAAAGTGGTAACTACTCTGCCTAATGAACACAAATGTCAAACTTCAAAGAACAGCTCTGCTGCTAAAGCTACCATAACTGTTCTATCTTTATCCTCAGGCTGGGATTCCCCCAACATCGTGTTTCCACCACTGTCTCTGACATAAATGAAAGTGCTGATGGTGCTTCTCAAAACTGGTGTTTGCCATGAAACACAACTGTGTATGGATTGAACGGTTATTGAGCTGGAGGAGTCTGTAAGAGCCAGAGTTGAAACAAAACTTAACCACGAGCATATCCCTATTGGGTTTCTTGATCTGGTGGATCTGTTCATTTCAATGAAATGTATTCTTGTATAGCCCTAAATAACAATAGTTATCTCGGATGACTTTACAAAAACATTGAATACATGCAACGCTGTTACATATTCAGAATCCTCTTTTTGAGTATCTGTATTCCGTTACAGCTACTACTTTCTACTTTTAAAAGTCTAGAATTTAGAATACAGTTACTTTCTGAAAATCATAGGAATACATAATTTCTCATACTACGTATTTAAGGTAAAAATAACGTTCCGTCCACACATTACGCATCCAACAACAACAAAATAGTGTAACTGTCTTGTACTCAGTAGGGTTCGATGGAAGTGCTGATTTTCACAGCTTCTTCTTTTTCTTCTTCTTTGAGTTTTACGGAGGGTGGCAACCAATTAATAGAGCATTTCCACCACCTTCTGTTCTGAAGTGGGTCTTATTTTTACAGCGACGGGGCAATACACATGAGTCAAAAAGAGAGAAGCTTCGGACCAGGGAACAGCAGGAGTGATAATGTACTGCTGTAGCGCCTGAGCAGGTGACGTCACAGTAACACAAGAGAAACAGATACATGACCCTACATTACATATCAATGTCAATTTATAATTCAACATACAAGTTCTAATAAAACTACACACACACCAGAGAGAGACAAGAGAGAGATCAAAGAAACAGAAAGAAACCAGAGAGAGACCCTAGAGAGAGGGAGAGACAAGAGGGAGACCAGAGAGAGACCAGAGAGTAATCAAGTCCCGAGTGAGCGAGACCAGAGCGAGACCAAGAGCCGAGAGAGAGACAACACACGCCCTTTTTTGTTGCCGTGCACATACAATCTTGGTCATACTCGCTTCTGAAGGAGAAGTCGATTTACTGACAGAGGTTCCACATATTTTGGCTTCATGCTGACTGTGAAGTAATCTAAACGTTTGTGTCTTCCACTATGGCTCAGAGCAGTGTTGATGTGCAGCACTATAGAGTTACACCAGGGCATTGGTCTTCTCTCTGCATTCAAATCTTTTTCCTGACTTGTTGTTCACAGCGATTTCTTTTGACAGATAATCTCCTGCATCGCCAGCCTTCTTCACTGTTATATATCATCAACAAGGTGAGCGAGAGCACCAAGTGATTCATAATATCACAGACTATCTGCATCACTGTCCAGCCCTGCCCAGAGAAACAAATGATCTCTCTGACAAAGTTCTGCATAACTTTGAAATCCAGACCAGTCAGAACAAGACATCCGTCAGAAAACAGGACAAGACCAGGTTAAAACCGTGAAACTGTAGAAGATAATTAATCACAGAGTATTAAAAATTGCAGCTGCATAAACCTGGGCACCAGCAGGAGGCCAGTCCCTGTGCTCCTCAGATTCTAAGCAGGAGGCCAGTCCCTGTGCTCTGAAGAGTCCCAGAAGGAGGCCAGTCCCTGTGCTTTTCAGAGTTGGTTCATACGGCACTAACATCACACAGATGTACTTTGGTGCAAGATAAAGTAACATTTCTGTCAAATACAAGATCTTATCAATCAACTGTCTTTGCTTTCACTACTCTTAAAAGACCCTAAATCCGTGAGAAAGTATAAAATAGAATTTGTTTTTTGTTTTTCTTTCTCATTTGTTCGGTGTACAGGCACTGCAACAAAAGTAGTATAATCTTTCAAATAAATTAGTCCCAATTATAAATAGTTATACAAACAAGTCTCTTCTAAACACCAGCTGAATACAAGAATTATCGAGTAATGGTCACACGTGTACTGGCAAAGGCTTCCCTCAGACCAGAGAAGGATCAGAGAGAAGGACCAGAGAGAGACCAGGGAGAGGACCAGAGAGGCCGTGTGGATCCTTGGGAACCCCCTCATGCTCTCACGTTGCTGTTGTCATCAGATCAACAAGATCCCTTTGTGACAGGAGAAATAAGAGGCTGCAATTGGCCAATCACTGCACACAACTATAGAACAGTTTTTGCCATCTACACTACTGTGAATCAGCTCCCTGGTGTTGAGAAGCAAAAGGTGTGTCTTAAGCATGGATCTATAAAAAGCTCTGGATAGGGTATTACTAGCTTATAGCTGTCCCACCCATGGACACAGGGGGCGCCCGTGGCACTGGTATACATTCACGTGGACAACCCAGAAAAAAGTCCCATAGAACTCTTTTGTAAACTAAAACAGCTCGACCTCAGCTGACGGAGAACCTACAGCTTTCATAAAGATCAAATTTGGTGGGGATTTTAGTGTCCCTTGTTATCCTGAACTTTTTTTCTCGTTAAATCCTTCAGTTTTCTTTAAATCCACACTTTACTGCCACAAACTCTGCTGTTTTCATCCCGCTCTGACTCCGCTCTGGCTCAGGTCTACCGCTGCTCTTATCAGCAGCTCTGATTGGTCAAAGCACGCCCGAGCCCCTCTGTGCACATACATGAGAGCCACACATGCATATTTGGCGCAATGCATCATGGGAGCTCGTCCACTGCGCAGAACGAGTAGGACCAGACAATGCCCAAATATGGGCGAGTTCCGCTAATCTGTCAGCCCCCATGATGTCCCATGCGCTACTGAGCACTGGCCACTGATTTGACTGGGGCGCCATCTTGGATCACCGGGGCTGGGTCTCATAAAAACAATAAAGTAATCTTTTTGTCTAAATACTTTCATCATGTAAAACAGCAGGTACAAATATCCACAGATTCAAAGATGAGCTTTAAACACTTTTTGGAACGAATGTCATTTATAATTAAGATAAATATCTGATATTTATATACATTTCATTAAATCATTTGTAATACTGTAAACAAAATAAAGAAAAAGTAAGACGAGGTAAGAAACATAACTTTTACATCTACTGACTCCTTTTCGAATTATATTTATTTCTGAGTCGAGCTTCAGACCAGTGTTTTTAAACCATGAAGTGTGGTCAAAATAAGGTGAGGAGATTATCCAGACTTTTTTGCTCTTCTTTGATTGTCAGTATAAAACAGTTAACAGCATAAGAATGACTTTGCTTTGTTCATAAAGCCTGCAGAGTTTCATGTCTGCATCAGTCTCAGCTGGTGGTGTTTCAGAATGTGGTTGTTTTCTATGACAAAGGTGCACCGTGGCTCACAGAGGTTGGGGGAACACTGCTTCAGCCCGTGTTATTATCTGTGCGTAACACTGCTTCAGCCTTTAATAGTCAGAATACAACGTTCAACCATGCACCTGCAAAAAACTGCTTTGGGAGAACACATTCTCCCAGGAGCGAGTCCTATCGACAGGTGTGCGCAGACTGACCCGACAACAAGCTTTACAACTTACCCGACAACAAGCTTTACAACTGACTTCTTTTTAAATTATATATAGTTCTGTCATAATTATTGTATTGGACAATGAATAATAAATCATTTGAAACAACATGTCCTGTTGGAAATGTCACGTGTTTCACTACAGCAAGACAACTTCAGACATCACAGTCTTCCAACACTGAGTTCCACCAATAGTCAGGTACTTTTCAAAACGTGAAGAGAGTGAAACTTTCCAAACATTGGGTAGCCCCGCCCACGCTCACCCCCAAAGCTTCCTGATTCAAATCCTTGAGGTCCATTGTCATTGGTTTAGCTGTTCTCCTCCAGCAACTGTGACTGGCCATAGTTTTGAAACAGGTGAGGAACTGTCTTAGATATATTATTGCTGAAAAATACTCACTGTACATAATATCGTTCAATTCACCTTTAACAAAATATAAATTCAACAATGTAAGAGATGTATTTGTGTTTTTGTGCACTGGCCCTGTTTTATTATAATATATGATTCAGATAGAGCCGAAGTGAAGCTGGGAATGTCCTGATTAGAGACTTTTTCTTGTTTTATCACTAAAACAAGACTTTTACACAACTCCTGATTCTATTTTTCTGTTGACACTGAGCTTGTGTAAAGAGCAGTGAAAAATCAATGACCAAAATAGTTCTTACACCTGCAATAAATCGTTTCAGCTCTGTATGTGATCTTTGCTCTTACATCATCTCCTACAATGTTCTAGAAATGCCGGTTGCCATGTCTCAAATTGGGTGTCAGAGTGGTTAGCCTTCTTGCTTCTACGCAAGAAGGTCCTGGGTTCAAATCCTGGTCGGGAGTGGGCCTTTCTGATTGGAATTAGCATCTTTTCCCTCTGTCTTCTCCAGTTTCCCCAACCACAAAAAAAAAACAAGTTCAAGGTAAAATTCTCCAGATGAGGCTGGCACTGTACTAAGGGGACGTACTTTTCCTTGTTAATCATTACGAGATCAAGTTGGAGCCAAACTTCATCCATGAGCCCTTCCCTATTGGGCTTCCACATAAACATACACAGTCTGTATACAGTCTGACAGGTGGAAGTACCATTATGAGGATTCTGATATAGCTTGACACATATTCCATTTTCCTTTGCACCAACATACAAACACATATGAGCAAACCGGTGTAGCTTGAACATTGATTGTGATCCCAGTGTGCGGCTGCGGCTGCTATAAAGTAAATAAGTAAAGAAACTTGGCCCTGCTGAACCTGGAAGGCAATCAATAGTGTTTGCATTTTCCTCAGTGCTTTGATTATGTGCTGCAGATGTAAGAGGTTTAAAGTATTGCCCATCGAATTCACATTTGCATGTTCTGTACAACTGTAAATCCTGTTGGTCATAAATCCCTGTTGTTCATTCTGCCTCGGAGTGATTCATCTTAAATATAACCATTTGAACAACGACAGCTTTGAAATAGTGATTCTACTCTGACACAGTGTGGACGGCACTTTGTGAATGAGGAAAGCTTTCTTGCACAGTTCTTATATAATTAAAACATCTCATCAGACCTCTGAGGCTAAGCAGGGGAGGGCTTGGATAGTGCTGTAATGGTAGACCTCTGGGAACACCAGGTGCTACCATGGAGCGGCTGCAGCTGTAATAAAGTGCTAAACTGTTGCAGTGTTCTGAGGCAAGACCAGTGCGGGCGGGTCCCGGCTCAAAAGTGGCCAAAATGATCTTCGCCGACATGCTTGCAATACCACCCTGGGCCGATGGGGGTGGACCCGGAAGAAGAATTAGCTAATGCTAACATATAGCATTGGCAGACCTCTCAAAAACGTCTTTACAGGATGGTCCAAAAGTTGGCTCTTGGCCCAAAGCTCCGTTCCACATATGTGTCAATGCTGAGGGGGGTGAATTGTTTTGGACCACTCTAGTTTACTTGCAGTGAATTTCTGAAGTCTCTCGTTCAAATGAATGGAGCTGCGCCGGCTGACGCATGCGCAGATGCGTTTTTTCACAATTTTCTTGTGGGCGGGACCACTCGCGGCCATTTTAGATAGCTCCAGTAAAGCACATTTTTTGGCCCATTAGTTAGAACGGCGGAGATAGGCGTGACTCTGTCCATTAATTTTTACAGTCTATGGGCAAGACACTTCACCCATGTTGCTTGAATGCGTCTGGTGTGAGCCCAAAGAGAGAGAGACAAGAGAGAGATACCAGAGAGAGACTAGAGTGAGTCCAGAGAGAGAGAGACTAGAGAGAGACTTAAGAGATACCAGAGAGAGACTACAGTGAGTCCAGAGAGAGAGAGACCAGAGAGAGACTTGAGAGAGTCCAGAGAGGTCCGTCAAATGTGAACCAATATAGACAAGTCAAACCTAATTTTAAATTAGTCAGAATCCGGTCAATCCGTTATCAATATAATATATAATATAAAATATATCAATATTGCTGGACTACTGTATAGTAGCCCTCTTACTAAAAAGTTTGGACAACACTGGGTTCTGGCAAAGAATTAAGGCTGATCTAAAACCTAGAAAAAAAAAAACTTTTCTGTGTAACTTTCTTCCTGTGTGCCACAATAATTCTATGTGTCCTTGGGTTACACATTTGTCATATGAACCAACTCAGACTCTGAGGAGCACAGGCACTGGCCTCCTGCTGGTGCCCAGAGTCAGGAATAAACATGGTCTTCCTGAAAATGTGAGACAGGCTTAAAGCTGCATTACCTGACTTTATTTTTGTATTCATTACGAGAATTCAATCCATATCCATGCAGTGCATTGGGATATATGTCCTTTTGAAGAAAAAGTAGCGCAGATTTGTGCTGGCGTGTCATTTTATTTAAGATTGAGTTTTCGTGAAACAAGAAAGAGAATGTGTTTCGGGTCCAGATTGTGACCAATCACAGCGGACCACTGGCCCCCACTTTCTTGAGAAAAGCCACAGGTCTCTTGCAGTGTTGCCAACTTAGCGACTTTGTCGCTAGATTTAGCGACTTTTCAGACCCCTATAGCGACTTTTTTTCAAAAAAGCGACTAGCGACAAATCTAGCGACTTTTTCTGGTGTTATTGGCGACTTATCTGGTGTTTTGGCGACTTATCTGGTGTTTTGGAGACTCGTGAAGCACGTATTGTTCTGCTGTCCTCAACGTGAGCCCCTCCCCCGTCCCAAAGCACTTACAGGCGGCCAGTCTCACAGTAGCCTTGCGCAGCAGTCCTAGCTACAGTCTATGGGCGGAGCAGAGAGAGAGAGAGAGGAGACCCTGTCTCAAAAGCACAGGAAGTTTTCAGGCTGCTGCAGACTGAACTTCAGCTCCACCACCACCACACATCCAAAGCTCCCCGGCCACTCCTACCACCGCCACCCCCCACTACCCCCACTACCCCCCACTCCATCCGCGGCAGCTCTGTCCGTGACTCTGTTTTCTCTCAGTAGTGGGTCACATTAAATCATTTGTTATGCCAAACTATGAAAAAAAAAAACTTACAAAAATAAACCTAAGTAACTCTGCCAGAGTGTGTCTTTTGGGTCACTTTGCCGGTCCCAAGCCCGGATAAAGGAGGAGGGTTGGTTGTAGAGCTAGCAATTTCACCCTACATAACAATCTTTTGATTACATTTGCTGTTATAACATTTAACAATACAGGACAAAACTGATGTGTGTAATGTGGATCTAGACAAAGCATTAAAATCATTAAATGTTGTTAATGTTGAAATTATTTTTGTACATTTGTAGTTCTAAACATATTTAGGGTGTTTTTACTCACTTTTGTCTCTCCCACGACCTTATTCCTCTCTCCTACAGCGTCCGTTACAGTTATTTGCAAATGGCAAATTATGCAAATTAGGCGATGACGTCATTTAGCGACTTCTAGCGACTTTTGGGACAGCCAATAGCTACTTTCCTTACTGAGGAGTTGGCAACACTGGTCTCTTGTTAGCACAGACAGCTGAGGTAAACAAGCGGCGGAAAGTCTCGTCCTCTCCGCGCTTCCCGGTTCTATCATTCTATGGTCACGCCATCCACGCTCAAATGTGCGAAACATATTGTGAGACGTGAGCTCCATATACATTTAGCACGTTAGCAAAGGCTGAGGGGGAGTGGGGCAGTGGGGGGCAAAAAGCTCCGTAGGTGCGGGGAGGGTGAGCAAAAAGAGCGAGGCCAGTGCTCGCATTAAAAAATTTCTCAAAGTCAGTTAATGCAGATTTAAACTCTGACAGTTTTCAAATCCAGCCAACTGAAGGATTATATCTTCCCTAATTGTAATTAATTTGAATACCATGTGGTTCTATCTTGTTTTGTCAAGCACTTTGAGTTTCCTTGTGTATGAACTGTGCTACACAAATAAACTTGTATCCATAAAGTCTTCTGCAAATGCACCATGAACTGTATATAAATAATAAATCTCACTGCTCGTCAGTGCATGCCACACCTTGGTCACTTTAAGCCATACGTGCCCACAACTCAGCCAAGAAATATTCCCTCCACACCAACATACAAGCTGTCATATCATTTACAAGTATATCAGGGCTCCGCAAGCCTCTGCGCCAAACAACTAAAATAGTAATTGCAGGGGGTAAGCGTGAGTGTGAGCAACAATTTATGAAAACACCAAAGCCTAAAAAAACACTTCTGTCAAAATATATAATGAGTCGAGCTTTGGACCAGTGTTTTAAAACCATGAAGTGTGGTCAAATTTAGGTGAGATTATCCAGACTTTTTTGCTCTTGTTTGATTGTCAGTATAAAACAGTTAACAGCATAAGAATGACTTTGCTTTGTTCATAAAGCCTGCAGAGTTTCATGTCTGCATCAGTCTCAGCTGGTGGTGTTTCAGAATGTGGTTGTTTTCTATGACAAAGGTGCACCGTGGCGCACAGAGGTTGGGGGAACACTGCTTCAGCCCGTGTTATTATCTGTGCGTAACACTGCTTCAGCCTTTAATAGTCAGAATACAACGTTCAACCATGCACCTGCAAAAAAACGCTTTCGATCACATTCTCTCCGGAGCGAGTCCTATCGACAGGTGTGCGCAGACTGACCCGACAACTACACACCAACCCCGGCGTAAGTCACGGAGCGATCTGCGGAACTTCCACAGTCACGTCAGACCGCTGAAGTCCCATGAAGCATGTTCTTGTCCCCATCACACACACATACATACACACACACACATACATACACACACACACGCACGCACGCACACACGCACACACACACATACAGACAGTGCCACATCCCACGACACCAGCTTTACTCACTGTTCTCAAGAATTGGATCTCATCTTCCCCTTCTCCACCCTCAGCCATGGCTGTGAAGGAGCCTGCTTAGACTCTGCAAACACCACTGACTGGCGGCGGCGGAAACGCGATGCTGTTCCTCTCAAGCCGATATTAGCATAGAGCTCATCCACAGCCATATAGGGCAGCCCGGCCAGACCCTCTGCTGCCCGCTGCCCTCCTCCCGTCCCCACTCTCTCTCCTCAGGCAGACCCCTCCCTCCCTCCCACCGCAGTCCCAGACCCACACTGAGCGAGGCGAGGGACGCAGGTGAAGAGCGGGTCTGGGTCTGTGGGGACGGGCACCAGGGGATGCTACTGGGGCCGTGCAAACTTTAGCAGTAAGAATTAACTGAAACAAATTAATTAAGTATTAAATAAGTCACAAAATAAACCGTTTGAAAAAAGAGGCTGCTCCAACCCCTCTCTCTCAACCAACACGCACGCACACACGACACAAGCACAACACGCACACAAAACACAGGCCAAAACACTCTCTGATCACAGACCCCCAGGACCAAAAGATGCTTTCGGACATTATGTCGTCTACTGCAGAATATCCTACTCCGTCTGGGAGAAATATGATTACCTTTAAAGTTGTGTCAAAACAGTTCCACAGAAGGACTAAAAAATGACACAATTTTAGTACATGTTTTGAAAAAGTGGGGTGCCCACTTCTCACAGATACACCTTCAGTGCTTACTTGCTACCTCTGAATGAAGTTGATGAAGCGCAAGGCAGAAATGGTGCGTTTGCACTAAAATGTGTAATATATTGGTGAAGACGTGGGATGCATTATATTGACTGTGACAATGAGACCATTTACAAAATGTCTTGTTTTAGAATGTGTAGAAATATCTTGTGTATAAATAGTGAAACATGTTTGTGGGGTTTCCGCTTGTAACTCCCTGGGCTACCACCAGGGGGAGGAGTTGCATTTGTGTATTTTAAATTGCCAAAATTAATTTATGGGCAATACTTTTGTTTGACACCTGCCTGATGAAATCTATATCATAATTAGAAATACTAATCACAGCAAAATACTACAGTCATAAAATTAAATTCAGTAAAGAAAATAAAACAAAACCTTTCCTCTTTCTTTTAAAGCATCTAATTTGAAAACCTATTTGCCCTTTATAAAACATTTATAACAAAAAATACTAAATGAATTAGAAGGATCATTGAAAAATAGTTGATGAGCAAACCCCTATGTGTATGTAAGTATATTGCTTTCTTTTTTATTTTATTTTTTCTATACTGTTATGTTACTTTGTCGTCATTACGCTGTTGTTGAGGAATGTGCTTTTTTTTCCTTTTGCACACTTTGAAATTTTAAATTGAAGAAGACCTGCCTGAGACCTGTTTGAGACTTGCCTGAGTTTAAGAACCACATTTGAACTTGTGGGTCAGAATGCAAAAGGTCCTGGCTGGTCAGGTAACCTCACCAGGGAGACCAGGGACCGATCACAGACCAGAGAACAGTGCCCCTAGTGGAAGTGGTCCCTATGTTCTGGAATCCTTGCCACAGACCTCTCTCTCGCATCACTTTTGAGTTCCTGCGTTTTTCAGTTTTTCTCAATGACATATGTGTCCGTAAACCCCCGGCCCAGTAACTGTATTGATGAGAGACAAGTAGATTAACTCCAATAATCCCACCATCTGGGGATGCTGTTTCCAGTCTTCACCTGGGGATTAGCACAAATCATGTTTGAGCAGAAGTCTTCAAGGACACACAGTATTGGTTACAGCTTCTGTCAGTCACAGCAGGGGGCGGGACATATGCAGAGGCATTGGCACCAGTGCTGTAGAAAAGTGAGATGCAGGCAACAGCTCTTCCTCAAGTAAGTTTATTTTTACTGTAATATTTGAACCTTAACACATGTAATTTAGGTTTTATTTTATTTCATCATGAAATTGTTTAATCTGGAATATTTAGAGCATAGGGGTTTTGAACATTTCTTTAAAAATATGTTCATAATCAATGTTAATGTGCAGTTATTATGAGTTTCGTTCGCTGTTCGTCAAATATGTATTTTGAGTTGTGTTTTCAATATAAGCAGTAGACAATGTCTTAATGTTGGGCTTTAAAGCAGGGGTGTCCAAACATTTCAGTAGGAGGGCCGCTGTAGTTCACCAAAATTGTTCAGGGGCCGAAAACATGGATTATAAAACTGTTTTTAGTGGATTTGGGCTGGTCTGGCCTTTAAAATGGGGAATTGTCCTTAATGATTCAGAGGACATACTCAAATCTTGGTCTTTTGTCAAGAGCTGAGGTAAACCTACACCTTTTGTTGCAATATCCTAATTGGGCAGGGCCTGGTTAGTATTGTGATGGGAGACCTCTGGGAACACCAGGTGCCACAGTGGGGCAGCTGCGGCTGTAAAGTGCTAAACTGTTGTTGTGTCCTGAGGCAAGACACCCACATTAGAATGAGTCTGGTGTGTGTGAATGTTGCCTCGCTAATGTCTGTTTTCCCCAGAGCAGCTGTGGCTATAGAAGTAGTTTATCATCAGCGTGTGTGGAGTGAATGAATAATGCTGTGAAGGATCTTTTAGTGACCAGAAAAAGGCAGTATAAAACCCATGCATTATTTTTTGTTTTTCATTTCATTTCAAAACAACCACAAAAACAGTTTACTTCAAGAAGACAAAATTCATCTTTTTAAATCGATATTAACCATTGTTATTTCTTTGTTCGACGCAGTTCCACTATGGAGAGCCGACACAGTAGACTGCACCTCTTCACACCGACCAGAAGGAAGAGCAGCATGGACAGGGACTTCTGTGACTCGGGGCAGACGTCCGGCGGATACAAGGGCCTTAAATGTACACGCAATTACTTTAAAGAATCTCTCAATGAGTTTTCAGACATCGACCGGCTGTTGGAGCGTGGGGCGATCGGGAGCACGACAAACCAAAGCATGTCCAACAAAAACGAGACTTTTGAATCACAATTCTGTAGGAAAAAAGGAAAAGACAGTATTAGCGATTTCAAAATGGCATCATTGAATCCACTCAAAGTCAGAGGACGAAACCGACATCAGACTATGAGCAATGTAGAAAGAGACTTGTGTGAAATACAACATCAAATCTCAACAAAATGGATTCCAAAGAAAAAGAAAGATCCATCAAATCCAAAGTTGAACTTGAAATCACCGTTAAAGTCTTCCCTTTTTCCAAAATCTCCATTCTCCACGACGGGAAGTGACAAAGAAGAGCGAAATGATTCTCAATTCCACAATGAGATTCTATCTTCCACCAAATGCAGCCCTGGAGCAGCTGTTCGGCAGAGATCTTTGCAAGAAATGGAGGACTCTATAAAGGAAATGTCATCGCTTGGAATTCTGAACCAAATTGTAAAAGTGGAGGAAATCCTTCGTGGGGTTAACGTTACTATCTCTGACTTGTCAAAAGAGGAGGGGGAATTTTCACACTTTAAAAATAACATATTCAAAATGCCACCTCTATATGATTGCATGGAGGTGAATAAGGATAGTAATAAGGAATTTAAACATCCAGAAGAAGAAGTGGTAAGCCAAAACTCGCAACACATCTTAAATATAGACAAAGGAGAGATATTGACAAATTGTTACCTGCAAGCCAAGGCTCTGAGAAGGCCACCACACCCGCCTGTGAATCCCAGCTGTACAGCCTCTTCCTCTGATATTGCATCAAAGCACCAAAGCACTACTGATAATCCTGTTCTTGAACTGGAAAACTACAGTGATATAAACACAGAATGGACCAACTGGATGCAGGAATATGGCCATATCTACATAGAAGCCAGCAGCCATACAGAGAGCCATGAGGATCTGCTCGACTCAGGTACGAGTTTCCCAAAAACAAACACAAACACCATTTATTTTCATTAGTGTGTTTGTTTGTTATTGTCATCGCCTCGAGAAAAGGTCACACAATATATAAGCAGTAATTTGCACTGCTCTCAGGGCTTGGCATTTTGTAGCAGACAATATAAATGATGGGGACAATCATATGCTGTCTTCAAGTTAGTGGAAAACATGTTTTCTTTTGCATACTTGTAAGAAGGTGCCCTGTGATTGGCTGAGTGTGGGTAGTCCTCTCTTTTATCCAAAATACATGCAAGAGACTTGAGTGAGACCAGAGAGAGAGAGAGAGAGACCAGACCAGTAAGAAAGAGAGAGACTAGAGCGATACCAGAGAGGGATCAGAGAGACCGGCTTTAAGTAAACCGTTTGCTCTTGTCCAAATGTAATTTCAGCTGTTTCTACAGTACATGCCTGCATGGCCCTACTGGCGATATCCCAGCAACCTACACCACAACCACTTTTGGGGTTATTTTTTAAAATGAACTTTTACTTTACTCAGTTACTCTCTAAAGAAAGTAGATTATTACGTTACTCGCTAAATTTACGTTGCTTTTGCTGTTATTATCCACTATAGTCTATGGCAGGGGTCTCCAACCTGTAACTCGGGAGCTACTAGTAGCTCGCCAACCCCTTTCAAGTAGCTCCCCAAAAGGTTTTAGAAAATAAGACATTTTATAAAATACTGTTGTATAAAAGTGTATAGTAGCTCTCCTATTGAAAAAGGTTGGGGACCCCTGGTCTATGCTATCCACTAAAAGCTGTCAAACCATAGACTGTCATTGACTTTTCATTGCTGGTGGAAACAGGGCTACAGAGTTGAACTAGGCTATATCTCACTCTCCTTGTGTCAGTCCCTCAGCTCTGTTTGCTGGAGTAAACGCTGTGTGCAGAAGTGCGTGACATTGACTTCTTCTGGTTGGTCGGCGAAGTGCAGAGAATTGGACATTCTAGAAGCTTTCGACTGTCGCATTAACATTGTACGGGCCGACCTCTGCGCGCCTCCTCTCGTCCCAGGCCATTACACACAAGGGGTTGTAAATAAATGATTCCAGTAACCAAAAGGACAAGCACCTGCTGTCTATTATTACTCCAGAAACAAGTAGACGGATAGTGAGGAATCGTTTTTTTTGCATTTTGACTTTGTGGAAGTTTTTCACTGCCCCCTAAAGCTGGGGTACCTAATATTCAAGCCAAAACAATTGAACTTGATGTAACTCGATGTCATGAAGGTGTGAGACTTTCAAATCTGCTTCTTCAGACAGAAAAGTGAAAAAGAGAGGACCACCATCACTCGGGTTACAGTCCAAAGAGTCAAAAACTGACTCACTGAGCTTTTTTGTGCAAAATTACATGTTTATGACCACACCTTGATGAAGACAGTTTGTTTTAAAAGGCTCTTTCTATATGAACACAATGTATTATTAATAAAAAGTAACCTCTTGGACCTGGTTCGCTCCAGGCTGAGCTGGTACTAATGTTCTAACTGACAGTGATTGACCAGAGTGCTGCTGGAAGCCATGGTTACAGAGACATTCCCACGGATACTGGTTTGTTGTGGGTAGGTTGCTAAGATACAGTACCAGATACTAAAGTGTAGTAGAAACACAATCAGGGCCAAGGAGAGTTGAGTCAAGGAGAGTAGGGCCAAGGGGCTGGTGGAAACGAAGCTTTTGGCAGCACTAATCCAGAGCAGTGTCACACGTGTGTCTCGTGACTGGGCGTATTCTGAGCCTTCTTGGTCAGCGGTACCAGCTGGAGGATTACCTGGGGATGTTATTGCTAAGGGGAATTTGGGGCAACCATCCAACAAAACAAGACAAAGAAAAAAAAGCCTGCCATGACCGTTTTAATGAAGGAAAAAGTCAAATATGAAGTGGCTGGTGCAACTGTCTACTTTCTCTTATGTCTCTGTATCAATATTCCTCTTGCTGTGTTCTACATGGATTTTACTCAAAAGAAAAAGAAAACACTGTCTGTAGAAGCCGTGTAGATTATGGAAAAGTAAAATGCATAATGAAAGTCAAAAGAGTCTGAGCTGGTCCACCGTACAGCAAAAGTACTGGTCTTAAGTTCTGTTTCCACCTACTCCACTCTACTGTACTCTGCTCTACTCCGCTGCAACAATTGCAAAGCACTTGTTGACTCTAGTCTGTGAAAGTATAAAAGATTACTTACTTAATCTCCTCAGCTCTACTCTACTCAGCTCTACTCAGGTTTTCTCTACTTTCCTCTACTCTACTTTTCAGCTCTACTCTACTGCACTATTCTCTACTCTGATCTACTCAGCTCTACTCATACTGTGGATACTGTAAATAAAAGATCACAGTTGAGAAAAAAACTGGTGTATTATTACTTAAGAAAAAAGTAGAAGAGAAGAATTGGTGGGATTCGTTTTTTTCCTTTTCCTTTTTGTAGAAAAATGGCTAGGATACGGTATCAGATACTAAAACCTAATGGAAATTAAACGAAGTAGAGTATGGGCAAGGAAGGAGATCTATGTTTTAACAAATCATGAGGCAAAAAAACTACAAACTGATCCCACACATATCTGTATCTCTCTGGTTCTGTTCTTCCACCGGTCTCAAAAAGTGCTCTTCTCAAAGTGCTCTTCTCAAAGTGCTCTGCTCAAAGTGCCTTTGCTGGGTGCACCTGTGCTCAGCTAGCTCCACAGCAGCACTGTGTCTGTGGTCCCATTTAGGACAAGGTCAGAGGGACTCGTTGTGTGAGCATCCCGGCCTCTGTGACGATATAGACCATGGTTGATAGAGTGAGAGACTGGGGAGAGACGAAAGAGAGACCAGAGAGAGACTAAAGAGAGACCAGAGAGAGTGACCGGAGAGAGACCGGAGAGAGACTAGAGAGAGAGAGACCAGTGAGAGACATCAGAGAGAGATCAGAGACTAATTTTAACACAAAATTACAAAGTACATCTAATTTGATGTATATTCATTAGTGTAATAAAGTATATTCATTATTATTAATATTAGGGACACATTAGATGTTTGATATTGAGCCATATTATTTGCGTCTCATGCCCTTTGCACTGATCCAATTCCAAATGTAGTCAAATCTGTCATTAGCATGTCCAAACTGTAAATTCCTAAAGCTGTGGTATCTAACATTTTTGTTTCAGAAATGATACATTAGGTTTGTCCCAACATATTCTCACTCTCTGGTCTCTCTCTATTCACACTTTCTGGTCCCTCTTTCTGGTCTCTCTCTCTGGTCTCTCCCTCTGGTCTCTCTCTTTGGTCTCTCTTTCTAGTATCACTCTCTGGTCGGTCTCTGTTCTCTCGCTGGTCTCTTTCTGGTCTTTCACTTTGAATTCACAAATGCTGTGTACATCCATGAGCACCAGTCTTCATGTCTTGTTTCTGGACAGACGAGGCCCTCCAGAGGCTGGAGGAGGAATGGCCGCAGGAGATGGAGCCCTCTCTGTGTCTGTCCCATCCCAGCAGACCTCAGCACGTCGACTTTTTACACCTCACTGCACTTGAAGAAGAAGACATCAGCCCTGTGCCTTCCCCCCTCCCCCCTCTGATCCACGGGCTCGAGGTGAGTTAAGTGCCTCCTAACTCACCCTGTGCCTATCCTGAAATATTTACTGCTGCATCTCCATCCAAGCCACATACAGCACTGTACATCTCACCGCCGCATTCCGCTGAGTCATGGCCACTTTGACTATTTTTCTCAGACTATGGAAGATTCAATTCAATTCTTTGGTATTTTTGAATCACCCTAAATCACAACAGCAGTGGTCTCTGAGGACTTCACAATGTTTTCGACTTGCCAAGAACAAATCAGAGAATCAATTCGATCACTGGAAATGCAATAATAACAAACACTTAGGATATCCATTGGTCCATAGTGAGCTGGATGAACACTGTCCAGAAACACTAATAAATGTCCTCAAAGGTATTTAGGAGGATTTCCCCGAATGTTATGAAAGAAGCGGCCTATTAAAACGTGTCCTGTATCATCACCAGAATTGACAAATAGGGTCAAATAGTGCCACCAATAATGTAGATGATCCATCCGGAAGTAGAACATCCTCCATACCTTCAAATTGCAACTTAATGAGTGCTACAATGGCATGTTCTACCTCATAAAAAATGATCAACGACACTCATCAGTCTACAAAACTTAGCCATCTGTAGCTTTCAAGAATCGTGATTTAAAGAAAAACAAAACATAATATCCATATTTTATAAAATAAACGTCTCAGATGTTGGGTTAAACAAAGGTTAAAACAAAAATATAGCTGCAGATGCAACAGATGACCTATTTTTTTAGTTTTTTTTATCACATAAATACATATTTGTTACTCTTTAAACTGAAGTAGCTTGAACTCAAAAATGTTTTTACAATTTAGATTAAAATATCTCAATGTTGGCCCCTGGGGAAAATAATTGCCCGCCCCTGCCTTAGATCCTCTTGCATCTGCAAGGAACCACACAAACCCAGTGGGAAAAACCTCGCGGAGGCCCATAGTTCTGTAGTTCTGGGACTGAGGCTTTTGATCCAAGACTGAGACTGTAGATCCAGGACTCAAGAGGCTCCCAGGCAGGAATGGAGGTGCAGCCCATGAGTCCGGGTTACAGGTTTAGGGGTAAAATCATTGCGTTATGAAACAGACGAGAGAACAGCGGGTGAATAGCAATGAACTGACTACAGCGGTCACAGTTTTGTATTTGCATCAGTTTCAGCTGGTGGTGTGCCATGTAACTGTTTTCAAAGGTGTGCTACAGCCCACAGGTTGAAAAACACTTAGCAAGATTGGCCCCATGAGAAAACTGAAACAAGGAGCCAATTGAAATCACTGCAGCCTTATTTTGCTGAGTCGTGGCCGCTTTGACCCATTTCTCAGACTAAAAGGAAAGTTGCAGTTTCTTGTTTTCAGTTAGTAAGATTAAACTATGACTGCATGCTCCAACAAAGACTGTTGTGTTTTCGATCAGTTATATAATGACAGGATTACAGTTTTGGGATTTGTGTTGTGTAATATTCAATGGACTTTGGCTGCATACTTTCTTTTACTGGACAAGAGACTCAGGATTCGCATACAAGCCATAGACTGTAGACAGATGGACGATGCTCAACCGCAAACTAATTGAAGCCCAATTTAGGGAAGTGCTCCAGCTATCTCATGTACAAATTGGCCTTTTCTTATTTTGCAACACTGGTGATGTCACACTCAGTCAGTTCACTCCTCATTCTGTATATGGACTAAGATACAGGCATTTTTTTTTTTCCCCGCTTTTATTGAGAAATTGTTTTTGGAATTATGAATGGGGCAAGGATTTTGTAAACTTGGGGATCTGGCTGTTAGATGCACTAAATAACCCCAATGTATTATTTTGTATTGATATTAGAAGTGCTGTCAGTTAAACGCATTGTTAACAGCGTTGGTGCAAACCCATTTTCAACGGATTACAAATCGCAATTGTTTGACAGGACTGATTATTAGTAGTGTTAGTGAATCATTTTAAAAGAAAGGCAAGGCAAGTTTATAAGTATAGAACAATTCATACACAAGGCAACTCAAAGTTCATAAATAATCACAGTACATCAAAAATAGAAATAAAAATATAAAATCCCTCAGTTGTACGCACAGCTAAACAGAACTGTCTTTAACCTGGTTTTAAACATTGTCAGGAAGATTGTTCCAGATTTTAGCAGCATGAATCTGAAAAGCAGCCTCCCCATGTTTAGTCCTGACTCTGGGCACTAACAGGAGTCCAGTCCCTGTGCTCCTCAGAGTCCGGGCTGGTTCATATGGGACTAACATGTCACTAATATATTTTGGTGCGAGGCCATGGAGAGACTTGTACACAAGCAGAGCTGTTTTAAAGTCTATTCTCTGAGCCACAGGAAGCCAGTGCAGAGACCTGAGAACTGGACTAATGTGGTCGTACTTCCTGGTTCTAGTCAGGACTCGAGCTGCTGCATTTTGAATGTACTGCAGCTGTTTTACAGCCTGTTTGGACAGACCTGTGAGCAGGCCATTGCAGAAACACAATGGCAACTGAGTAGTACCCATCACATTTGACCAAAGTATCTCTCAAGGTGAATGTCAGGCACTGGTTAGAACAGATGCCCATGCTCAGTCCAGATACCTCCTGATTGGTCAAGATTATTTCAAATTCTTGAGGCTCCTTGTCATTGGTTTAACTGTTTTCCTCCAGCAAATCTGACTGGTCGTTGTTCTGCCACGGGAGGTTTTAAATATATTGTTGTTAAATATACGCAATACACAGTATCCCATCCATGGTTAGAAATATACATTTTGCTGACATATGACAGGCATACATTATAAATCCTCTTGAGTCTGGATACAGCAGTAACTCTACAAAGTCTACAACTATAAAACCGTTCTCTCTATTTAAATCTAGACTGGGCTGTTTCTTTGCTATGATGCAGGCAGTCTAAAGAATGTTTACAAGTAGATTAACCAGAGTCACAGTTACATAAACATAACTTGTTTTAAGGCCACAATGTTCGACTTGCGGCTATAAGCTGTAGCCATAAGAAGATTAAATATCCCCAGAAAAGGAGCATTCAGGGGATATGGGGCAATATGCGGCTATGTACTGAGTGTTATTACACAAGAACTATTATATACTCACCAATTTATAAAAGAACATCTCACTTTCAAACCACAGCAGTAAAATCCATCAAACTATAATTGTAATTCTAAAGCAGTTTGCTTCTATCACTAGTTTTTACATCCATGTGTTTCTGGCCTCTGCCACATCTTTCGATCAGCTTTTTCAAACTGAAAACTGATACAGGTTTTTGTCTCAGGGTCCGGTCGTGTCTTAGTCCTGGTTCTATTCCTGGTCTCAGTCTGGACCTTGTCTCAGGTCTTTGTCCTGGCGTCGGCCCTAGTTCTCGGCCCTGGTCCTTGTCTCATGTCTTGGTCTCAGGTCTTGGTCTTGGTCCTGGTCTTGGTCCTGGTCCTGGTCTCAGTTCCTGGTCTTGGTCCTGGTCTTGGTCCTGGTCTTGATCCTGGTCTTGATCCTGGTCTTGGTCCTGATCTTGGTCCTGGTTTTGGTCCTGGTCTCGGACCTTGTTCTCGGCCCTGGTCAATGTTGCAAGTCCTGACCCTGGTCTCGGTCTCAGTCTCAGTCCTGGTCCTTGTCTCAGGATCTGGTCTTGGTGCCTTTGTCTCACCTTTGTATCCGCTTTTTAGCCTAAAGAGCCAAATAGTGACTCACAGGGCTTCTTGCAAGAAAGTAAGCAGAAGCAGGAGTTGAAGAAGAGGCCTGTGCTGCCTCCAGTTGAATCAAAAGCTCACATCTTAAATAAATAAAAAAGTTTCAGCTTTAAGCCTTTATCAAGCATAAATGAGGTGAGCCCCAGGTGTCTTGTCACCACACCCGAAAACAGAACCTTTCACATTTAAAAGGAACGGTGGCGCAGTGGTTAGCACTTGTGCTTGAGAAGGTCTTGGGTTCAATTCCATCTGACGTTTTTGTGTGGAGTTTGCATGTTCTTCCCGTGTCTGTGTAGATTTTCCTTTATCCTAAAACTTGTACAGCAGTTCCCCATAACACCCTTCCCTACTCCACTCCTCTCTGGAGCCAGGACTCCCTTGAAAAAGAGATTTTGAGATCTCAGTTGTACTTTCCTGGTCAAGCAAAAAATAAATAGAATCCAAAGTACATACTCTCTGAATGAATAGAATACACAGATAATCATCAGGCACTGAGCCAGCACCAGTGTATACAGTTCATCATGCACACACAAAACTAAAGACAGAAGAGATAACATGTGTTAAGATGCAGACAGCCTGTTGTGGTTTTGAATCCTCTTTCTGCTTCACACATAACGGGAACACCTCAACTTTAATCATGTCCCATCAAACGTATATGTGTCAGGTGCAACCCAGCAATATGTGTAATATTTAAAAGTACAAGTGTTGTCATTTTTTGAATGAAACTTCAGAACAGTACGGTGTCAGAAATACATTCTTTTCAAGTTGCTGAGATCGCCTGTAACCATTGTTTGATTACATATATTTAATCATAAATTATCTAATCTTGAGAATAGAGAGAGAGACAACTGTCTTTAAACGTCTTTAAAATCAACACAAATATTTTGAAGCTGGGGTACTTCACTTTCAACCAAGTTATTTATAAAATTTATAAAAAATATAAATTCCATGTCACTAGTTTGTGGCTCTAAAACAGTTAATTTCACATCATGTATTTTTGGCCTCGGTCACATCTTTAGATCAGGTTTTTCTAACAATATAAAAGTGAGTACCCCCCTATGGACCCAAACCCAAGGAGTCAAATAGTGACCCCTTAAAAAGTATGTATGTATGAAGACAGCACGTTGTGGTCTGTTTTGTTCCCGAAATCTTGCAATTTACAAGACACACAGTTTTACAAAGTTCCTCATTTTCTTTGTCAGCACATATTTCATCTATTTCATCTAATTATTTTCTCTGGTCATTCTCTATGGTCTTTCTGGTCTCTCTCTGGTCTCTCTCTCTTAGGTCTCTCTCTGGTCTCTCTCTAGTCCCTCTGGTCTCTTTCTCTCTCTATGGTCTCCCTGGTCTCTCTTTGGTCTCTCTCTGGTCTCTCTGGTCTTTCTCTAGTCCCTCTGGTCTCTTTCTCACTCTATGGTCTCCCTGGTCTCTCTTTGGTCTCTCTCTGGTCTCTCTGGTCTTTCTCTAGTCCCTCTGGTCTCTTTCTCTCTCTATGGTCTCCCTGGTCTCTCTTTGGTCTCTCTCTGGTCTCTCTGGTCTTTCTCTAGTCCCTCTGGTCTCTTTCTCTCTCTATGGTCTCCTTGGTCTCTCTTTGGTCTCTCTCTGGTCTCTCTGGTCTTTCTCTAGTCCCTCTGGTCTCTTTCTCTCTCTATGGTCTCTGTGGTCTCTTTCAAAATCTATTATGAGAAAAAGGCTTGCATAAAGCACTTGAGTCAGTGGTTCTCAGTGAACTGCTTAGATCCGGTGAGGAGTGGTCTGCTCAGATTAGTCCGAGGGGTGCGACTTGGGACGGGCTCAAATGTTACCGCACAAACACTCTCCAAACACTGGGACTGCGATCGCCGGCTGCTTCAGGCGTGGCTCCCTCACGGATCTACCAGGGCGGTGTCACCAGTGCTGGAAGCCACTTAAAGAATTGGACGTTGCACTTTGGAAGATGACGGGGAAGACAGTTTGGACGACATCTCGCACACTATAATATTAGTTTTGGCTCATCTGCTGCTGACTAAGGACTTGGAACGCCTGATTGAAGCCATTACTCTTTGGTGGTCTTATCTTTACGTTCTACTTTTAGTATTTCACTAAAGATAAAACATGTGCATACTTTTTTGGGGAAGGATTTTTCAATTTGCTTTAAACGCAGCTGTATATGGCTCTTGGCAAAGTGCTTGGTCAACATTCCAGCTTGCATAGCCTCTTCTCATCTTTCCCATAATTCACTTTTTGTTAGTATTGTTCTGCATCTATCATGGAAGAACCAACTGCAATACTGAAATGTTTCCGACAATTTCCGGAAGATTTTGAAAGAAACCTGTTTGAAGATAACGCAAGCTGGGGCGTAGCTCAGAACGCCTGGCCTTGTGATAAAACTGATAATCTCAACGTACTTTTCCAATCCAACGAGAAGGAGCTTGACGATTCTGAAGATTACAGTTCGGAAGACTTAACCAGTTCTTCTGAAGAGACTCAAAATGAACTGGAAAGAGTTCCGGGGGATGCTCAGAGAAACAATTTTGAAGTTGCGAGCGACGCGTTTGACGATGACTTCTCCTTGCAAAAATGTAACCTTAAAAATCGCGTCGATGTTTTGCAGAGTGACAAGATCTGTGATTTTGAGATGGCTGAGGAGTTTGACCCATTGGTACAACCACCCACTAGTCCATTATCAAATATTAATACTCAAATGTTTAAGTCAAATGAGCATCCTCCTGGATCAACTGTAACCAGAGCGACCTTCTCTCCATCGTCTCCTACTGATAAAAAACCCCAAATTCCAGCGCTATTCAGTGGGTTGAGAGTTCTCCGAAAGGGGGTGGTGGGACCAGACCATGACAGGGTTTCTCAGTTTACGGCTGTCTCAGAGAACAACAAAACACAAGGAACATTTCTGGACCAGATTTCTCAGCTCCTAAGCCGAGAAGAAGGAGAGACGAAGCAAAACGAACTGAACGAGATCGAGACGAGGTCCAGTGCTGATGCGGTGTTTGATGCGTTCAAGTCGTTTTTCACTCCCAAACCTCTGAAGATCGACTCCTCGGAGAAGGTGGACCTGGAAGCTGTGCGCAGAAGGATCCGGAGCGAGAGAGAGCAGCTGAAAACGTTTTTTGAGAAAACTGATGTCAGTACAGAGGAGGAGACCAATGGCAAAGTATGAAAGAAGAAATTACACATGGTTTGATTGGTTAAGTCAGTGTCTCCCAAAGTGGGGTCCGCGGCCCCCTGGTGGGCCGCGAGGGTACTGCAGGGGGGCCGCGGGAGGTCATAAAAAAAATAAAAAAAATAATATTATTATTTAATGTTAAATTTATAATGTTTTGTTTGTAATATTAAAATATTTGTGTTCATTATTTGACTTGAATAATCCACTGTAATCATTTTTGTATTACAATGTTTGTAGCAGAGGCTATTTCCCCAAAATAAAATAACCAGAAGAGCCTATTCTTAATGTTGTCTTCTTGGTTATTATTTTGGGGGGGCCACATAGACCCGACAGATTTTTAAGGGGGCCTCGGTGTTACTGAGTTTGGGAATGGCTGGGTTAAGTGATATGTTCTGAAGCCAACAATAGCTTGTGTTCATGCTCTCTCTCTGGTCTCTCTCTGGTCTCTCTCTGGTCTCTCTCTCTGGTCTCTCCGTCTGGTCTCTCTCTCTGGTCTCTCCGTCTGGTCTCTCTCTGGTCTCTCTCTGGTCTGTCTCTCTGGTCTCTCTCTGGTCTGTCTCTCTGGTCTCTCACTGGTCTCTTTATAGTCTTTCTCTGGTTTCTCTCTTGTCTCTCACTTGTTTTTCTCGCTGGTTTCTCTCGTCTCTGATCTCTCTCTGGCCTCACTTTCTGGTCTCTCTCTGGTCTCTCTTTCTCGTCTCTCTCTGGTCTCTCTCTGATCTCACTTTTTGGTCTCTCTCTGGCCTTACTTTCTGGTCTCACTCTCTGGTCTCTCTTTTTGGTCTCTCTCTTATCTCTCTCTGGCCTCACTCTCTGGTCTCTCTCTCTGGTCTCTCTTTCTGGTCTATTTCTTTCTGGTCTCTCTCTGGTCAGTCTCTTTATGAATTTAATCATTATCAACCATAATCAGGCTCCGCAAAAACAACCCTCTGGTGGTAGAACTGTGATTACGCGATTGAATATTACTTGGTGAGAGAATTTTCAATCTTTTATGTTTATACATTAATTTTAAATTGACAAAATTATTTAACTTCCAACAACACAAAGAGCCAGAGTGAATAGTCTCAAGATGATATTCAAGAGCCTAAAAGAATGCATGTTTTCGTCTTGTATTTATTCTTAGTGTTTGTGTTTGTGTGTGTGAGCGTGCATGTGTACCCGCGTGTGTTCGTGTGTGCGTGGATGTGTGTGTGTTTGTGTGTGCATGTGTGCGTGTGTGTAGCCACTTTTAAGGTTTTTGTCTTTGTGTTTTGGTTCACAGTCTGACGATGCAGAGGACAAGACTCCTGGTCGGCTCCAGGCTGTGTGGCCCCCGCTGCAAGAAGAGGAGAAAGTGGGCCTGAAGTACACAGAAGCAGGTACATTACAGATGTGCAACGTATAATTATTGTTCTCGAAAGTTTCCACACCCAGAGATATGGCAGAGTGTATCAATGAGAACACAAACACTTGACTCTGCACTCATTGCCATTGTGGTTGTTTGAAGCCTTTTATTATTGAATCAGCATTAAAAGGACAACACAATCTTCTCTTCTGTCCCCGATCAGAAGTCTCCATCCCCAGCTCTCAGTAGCATCGATGACAGGAGTCTTTTGTGGTAGTTGTGGATGAGGTTCTTCATCTTTTCTGCTCTCTCTCTCTCTCTGCTCTCAATCTGGTCTCTCTTTCTGGTCTCTCTCGAGTCTCTCTCTGGTCTCTCACAAGCGTCCAATTCCTGTAATTTCCTGGGCTACCTTACCAGAACTGCACATTTTGTAATTGTCAAACGGTTTCTGAGCTAGAGGAGTTAACTTTTCAATCTAACTCAAGAGGAGCCAGAGCAAATTGAAGCCAAACTTTATTGGGCCTCCTTAAGCATTGTCCATCTATAAACAGTCTATGCTTCTAGTTCTGTATAAAGATAGATCCATGATAAAGATCTGCCATTGCACAGTTCCAGGTCTGTGTTTGAAGTTGTGAGCCGGACCTAAGGCACACAGGATACATGAACGACTGTTTGCTCTCTGTTTCCTTGTGATGATTGCAGTCATTTCGCATTGAGCTTAAACAAACATGAGCCGCCCTCTTCAGCTCGTCTGGTGTCAAACAGCTGCACAACAGGACAGAGGCGTGTCATTAAATATCCTGTCATTAAAGTTGAACTATGTAAGTTTTCTGGTGCCACGTAACTCAGCAAAGTAATGGGAAATAAACCCACTGACATCTAGAACTTGGTTGAAGTTGGTTACAGTGTGATTGCAAATGTATTTGGCATCACCTGTATGCGGCATCAGAACTGTCTATTATAACAACATTGTGGGGATGAGGAAACACTCTCCTCATTCATACGATTGGAGAGGAGCGCTCCCTTGTGTCAGAAACACGCATGCACAGATTCAGATGTTCCAGTGTTGTTTATTATATTAGAATTTATTTTTCTTATTTATTGATTTGACAGACACAATGCATTCCTACATAGTTACAGATACAACACATATGAGTTATGAGGGTCTCCTGCCCTTCACACACACACACACACACATATTAATTACAAAAGGGTATGAAATACTGTCTTATCCTCTCAAACGGAGCTTTCATTCCTGTGTTTGAAATGTTTAAAATGGCGTCTGTGTGTTGTCAGAGCACCAGGCTTCACTGTTGCAGCTGAAGAGACAGTGCAACGAGGATCTGGAGAAGTTACAGGTGAGTTACGTTACTGCAGCCACTTGGTGCAGAGAGAACCAATTTTTACTTCATAACTCTAAATTCTGTCTCTTTTTATAAACTATAAAGAATAAATGATTAGAAAAAAGAACAAGAACAAGGAGTTTTCATATTCTCTCCTGCTAAAACCTGTATGTAATGATATTAGGCCAGGCATGTTCAAACTGAGGCCTGGGGCCAATTGTGGCCCTCCGTGTCAGGTTCTGTGGCCCTCTGCTTTGCTAGCACAAAGTCCTCTATTAAATAAAAAAAAAGCATAAATTCTATGTCATCCAGCTAACTTAATCTCCATCAACACAGATATTCTGTAACTCACTGTAAAGCTCAGAACCTCTTCAGTTCTGTCAGTTCTGTATGACTCTCATGGAAATAACTATATTTTTTACATTCAGCCAACTTCAGCTCCTTCAAATCATTATGGACCTGTCACACTGCATTTTAAGCTCAGAACAGCTTGGATTCGGTCCATTTTACAAAATTTTACAGAATCAGAATAATTTTTTAGTAACAGGAAGTCACAGACTAGGAAATTGCTTTGGCTCGGTGCAACAGTCAAAGAAGAGAGGTAAAGAATAGATTAAGGCATAATGAAAATAAGCATAAACTTCTAAAGTGTAAAAATTGAATTAAGATATATGATATGAAATAGATCGCGGATACAAGCGGTCGAAATGAGCTTCTTCCGCAGAGTGGCTGGGCGCTCCCTTAGAGATAGGGTGAGGAGCTCAGTCACACGGGAGGAGCTCGGAGTAGAGCCGCTGCTACTCCACGTCGAGAGGAACCAGTTAAGGTGGCTCAGGCATCTGTTCCGGATGCCTCCTAGACGCCTCCCTGGGGAGGTGTTCCGGGCACGTCCCACCGGGAGGAGGCCCCGGGGAAGACCCAGGACACGCTGGAGGGACTATGTCTCTCAGCTGGCCTGGGAACGCCTTGGGGTCCCCCCGGACGGGCTAGAGGAAGTGTGCGTGGATAGGGAAGTCTGGGCGTCTCTGCTTAGACTGCTGCCCCCGCAACCCGGCAACGGATGAAGCGGAAGAAAACGGACGGACAGACGGACGGATATGAAATAAAATACACAAGTGCACCCTAGTCTCATACTCTGGTCTCGCCCTCTGGTTTCACCCTCTGGTCTCAGCCTGTGGTCTCACCCTCTGGTCTCACCCTCTGGTCTCACCCTCTGGTCTCACCCTCTGGTCTCACCCTCTGGTCTCACCCTCTGGTCTCACCCTGTGGTCTCACCCTCTGGTCTCACCCTCTGGTCTCACCCTGTGGTCTCACCCTCTGGTCTCACTGTCTGATCTCACCCTGTGGTCTCTGCCTGTGGTCTCACCCTCTGGTCTCACCCTGTGGTCTGTGCCTGTGGTCTCACCCTGTGGTCTCACCCTGTGGTCTCTGCCTGTGGTCTCACCCTGTGGTCTCACCCTGTGGTCTCTGCCTGTGGTCTCACCCTGTGGTCTCACCCTGTGGTCTCTGCCTGTGGTCTCACCCTGTGGTCTCACCCTGTGGTCTCTGCCTGTGGTCTCACCCTGTGGTCTCACCCTGTGGTCTCACCTTGTGGTCTCTGCCTGTGGTCTCACCCTGTGGTCTCACCCTGTGCTCTCCCCCTCTGCTCTCACCTTCTGGTTTCACCCTCTGTCTCACCCTCTGTCTCACCCTCTGGTGGTCTCACCCTCAGGAGGACTATGCAGAGGAGCTGAGCAGACTGAAGGAGGAGAGCGATGACTGCGTGAGCCGCCTCCAGTTCACCATCATCGAGCTGCAGTCTCGCCTCTCCCAGTCTGTGTCTCGTCGCCACGGTGAGGTCCGGGATGCATCCGTATCCACAAGCGACGAAACCAAAACTTTCAGGAATGCTGGCATCCAGACAGACTGCGAGCTCATGAAGCCGAGCCACAATGAAGATGGAGGACATGACTCAGACTTAAGGTTCATTAGCGAGAACTGGTCCGAGCAGAACAATAACCCGGGATTTTCGGATCACAGAAGCTTCACTTGTCAAACGCATCCAATCATTGATCCTGTCTCTCGGGTTTCACAATGTCATCACTCAAATGTCCCTCCTCCACCTCCCGGGCCTCCCCCACCTCCTCCCCCATTGCCGGAGTCAGGCTTCTGTCCTCTGTCTCTTTCACTGGACACAGCTCCCAGAAAACCCTTCGTAGAACCGTCACGACCCATGAAGCCGCTGTACTGGGCCAGAATCCAACTACAGCAGAACAAGTAAGAAAATAGCCTTCATCTTTAATTTTGTTTATTTGTGTATTTGTCCATGTGTAAAGATCAAATTAATCAAACAGTTCAAACACAGGAAATACAATAATAACAAACGCAAAGGTCCATAGGGAGCAGGATGACCAATGTCTAGAAATGTTAATATAAAGTCCTAGATCCTCACTGTCCTAAGACACTCCTGCATCAGCAAAGAACCACTCAGAAACCCAATGGAAAGAAGTGAGAGAGGGAAAATATTGAGAGAGGGATTTGCCAGGCTGTAGATCCAGGACTGAGGCTGTAGATCCAGGACTGATGCTGTAGATCCAGGACTGATGCTGTAGATCCATGACTGAGACTGAAGATCTAGGACTGAGGCTGTAGATCCAGGACTGAGGCTGTAGATCCAGGACTGATGCTGTAGATCCAGGACTGAGGCTGTAGATCCAGGACTGAGGCTGTAGATCCAGGACTGAGGCTGTAGATCCAGGATTGAGGCTGTAGGACCAGGACTGAGGCTGTGTGTAGATCCATGACTGAGGCTGTAGATCCAGGACTGAGGCTGTAGGACCAGGACTGAGGCTGTGTGTAGATCCATGACTGAGGCTGTAGATCCAGGACTGAGGCTGTAGATCCAGGACTGATGCTGTAGATCCAGAATATTCAGAAAATACCATGACTATTTACTAGCTTATGTGAATTTGTGGATTGAAAATGTCAACAGGTTTTTTTTTTTTTTTACAGTGAACAAACCGTTTGGAGCAGTTTGGAGGAAGCCAAGATCAACACATGTGATTTTGAAGATCTGTTCTGTAAAACTGCCACACAGACGAAGAGGAAGCCGCTCTCAGAGGTCTACGGGAGGAAGACCAAGACCAAAAAGGTTTCTGCTTTTACTTCTGTAGCTAACTCCACAAATACAATATTTCTTTTTGTAACATGCCTCACAGAATTGTTGATCCTCCAACAGAAAATTAGATGATCAATCAATAACAGCTTCTTTGACCCTAGTCCCGCCCCCTCTCTCTGGTCTCTCTGTCTCTGGTCTCTCTCTTGCTGGTCTCTCTCGTTTCTCTATCTGGTTTCTTTCTGTCCCCTGAAAAAGAGATTCTGAAATCTCAGTCAGACTTTCCTAGTTAATTAAAAGTCCATAAAAGTAATAAATACAACAATAAAAGAGTCATAAGACAACGGGGTAACAATATCCATATCTAACTAAGTATTTTTGCGATTGTGAGTGGTTCACTTAAAGCCTGCAGGTCTGAGGCAACCACAAGAGGGAGCTAGTGTTGTGGATCTATTTTATTTGCTTTTGCTCATCATCAAGTCTTTATTTTGGTACCAACCAACAGAAGTAAAGCAGACTCACAACTGGTCATTGACGATACTCAACCAGACTACGTTATATTTCTGTTTGTTTCTATTAGTCCACCATCCCAACCAACCAGTTCTCATCCCAAAGCTGCATGTAGTTACTCACATGGCTCTTCCTTATGTAACTTCTTCATCAACTATTTAGATGAAGACCCCAGCTGAAAATGCAAGCTGGTGGAAGATGGAGTGTTTTGCAAATACTGTACATTCTAAATACATACTGACTGTTACAGGATCCTATGTCTTGCTCATGAACAAAAACAAAAGTATCAGCCCAACCTAACGCTCCAAACAGCAGCTGGTCCTGGTGATCCTATGGTCAAATCCTGTTTATTTGTTTATATATGACGTCAAGAACCGTGAGAGCCGCTCTTTGTTTTGCCTCGTCGCTAATGGCTGTCTAATGGTGATGGCCGGTTGTCATAGTGACCGTGGTTTGTTGATTTCAGATTGTGAAGCTGCTGGACCAGAAGCGCTCTCAGGCCGTGGGCATCCTGATCTCCAGTCTGCACCTGGACATGAAGGACATAGAGCGCGGTGAGAACAAAGCACAGGTCAAACACAAAAGCAGTGAGTCAGCGATAAAGGGTCAAAGACACAGAGACAGTGTGAACGTGGTCAGGCTTTATTCATTCAATATGTGCAAAGTGTTGAGTTGTGACACACACAAAAATACCAAATATCCAACTATTAGTTTTCTTCCGCTTCATCCGTTGTCTGGCGCAGCAGTCAAAACAGAGACCAAATATGGCAGGGGGAAACTACTGCTGATTTATTCAGCAGATTTATTATCATTAATAATAATGATTAAAATAATAATAGTAATAATGATAATGATAATGATAACAATATAATAATACAAAAAATAATGCCTCAGTTTTGTGCAGCACTTTTCTGGATGCTCAAAGACACTTTACTTCCCTCCTCACACAGTGGTGATATACTACTATTGTAGCCACAGCTGCCCTGGGGCACACTGACAGAAGCGAGGCAATCAATCTGTGCCATCGGCCCCTCCCATCACCACCAACCATTCACTCTTCCACCTCTTCGTCAGCAGTTCTGACCTCTATGCCTTTTCCTCAGTCACTCTGACCTATTTGCCTCCTCCTCTTCCTCAGCTCCTCTGACCTCTGTGCCTCTTCCTACTCCTCTTCCTCAGATGATCTGACCTCTGTGCCTCTTCCTCCTCTTTCTCAGCTCCTCTGAGTCTCTTCCTCCTCTTCCTCAGCTGTTCTAACCGCTGTCCCTCTTCCTCTGCTGCTCTGACCTCTGTTCCTCTTCCTCCTCCTCTTCCTCAGCTGCTCTGACCTGTTCCTCTTCCTCCTCTTCCTCAGCTGCTCTGACCTGTTCCTCCTCCTTATCCTCATCTTCCTCAGCTGTTCTAACCTCTGTCCCTCTTCCTCCTCTTCCTCAGCTGTTCTGACTGTGGATCCCTCAGTGGTGGACGTTGACACCATCGAAGCCCTCTATGAGAACGTAAGTCATATATAAAAAAACGTCATATATTTGTGTTCGGTTCTAAGTGTTTGTTTCCATGGAGATAGTTCAACTCTGTTTTGTTCTTTCGTTTCCAGAAAGCTCAACCCGACGAACTTGGAAAAATCAAGCAACACTACGAGACGAGCAACGAGGAGGATGTGAAACTACTGGACAAACCTGAGCAGTCAGTGTCTGAACATGTCTTTTGCTATTTATTCATTTGTTTTGAATCATTTTATTTATTTTATTTATATTATTTATTTTATTTATTTTATTTATTTTATTTATTTTATTTATTTTATTTATTTTATTTATTTTATTTATTTTATTTATTTTATTTATTTTATGTATTTTATTTATTTTATTTATTTTATTTCTCTGATTTCTCTCTATTTATTTTATTTTAAAACTTTCTGTATTTTGTTAATAATATTGTAATTTATTATTTATTATTTGTATTTTGATTTAATTTATTTTTTTAATTTGACTTTCTTTGTGTGTTTTATTTTTTTTGTTTTTATGTATTCATGTATTTATGTATTCATGTATTTATGTATATATTTTTATTTTTAGTTATTATCTTTTATTCATCCATTTCTATCTTTTTATATTATATGTTCCTTATTTCATTCAAAGTATTTTTTTTATTACATTGTTTATGTATTTATTTATTCCATTCAATTTAATTAATTATTATTTCTGTATATTGTTTTATTTGAACATGTCTTGACTTTAACCCCTTCTGTCTCTCTCTCAGGTTCCTGTACGAGTTGTCCCAGATTTCAGATTTTGCGGGTCGAGCTCAGTGCATTATTTTCCAGTCTTCGTTTCTCGACGGAATCGTCTCCATTCGACACAAACTGAGGACAGTTTCTTCTGTGTGTGAGGTACAAACCTTTAGAATCTATTTCAGTTGTTTTTGTGCTGTTTATCTGTGGTTCATTATTTTACAGAATCAATTCAAATCCTTCACACACATCATACACAACAACTGTTCTTCTTCTTAAGCCCTGTTTCCACCAGCCCTACCCTACTCTACACTTTACACTACTCTATACTCTACCCTACCCTACTCTACTCTACTGTACTCTACTCTACCCTACTCTACTCGACACTACCCTACCCTACTCTACTCTACTGTACTCTATGCTCTACTCTACCCTACTCTACACTACTGTACTCTATACTCTACCCTACCCTACTCTACACTATTATACTCTATACTCTACTCTACCCTACTCTTCACTACTGTACTCTACTCTACTGTACTCTATACTCTACCCTACTCTACTCTTTACTTTACACTACTGTACTCTATAATCTACCCTACCCTTCTCTACTCTACTGTACTCTATACTCTACCCTACCCTACTCTACTCTACTGTACTCTATAATCTACCCTACCCTTCTCTACTCTACTGTACTCTATACTCTACCCTACCCTACTCTACTCTACTGTACTCTGTACTCTACCCTACCCTTTTCTACTCATAACTCTACCCTACCCTACTCTACTCTAATGTACTCTATACTCGACACTACCCTACCCTACTCTACAGTTCTCTATACTCTACCCTACCCGACTCTACTGTACTCTACACTACTCTACTCTACTCTACGCTACTCAACCCTACTCTACTCTACTCTACCCTACCCTACGCTACCCTACTCTCGTTCTACTTTTCTCTACCGTATTCAACCCTACTCTACTCCATGCTACTCTACTCTACTCAGCTCTACTCAGCTCCACTCTAGTGTATTCTACTCTACTATACCACACTTTCTATTCTTGATAGAAATTCCTTGGTAAACATGGCTTCCATCAGCACTGACCAATCACTGTCATTAGGGTTAGGGTTAGTAGTTATTTTAGTACCGGCTCGGCCTGGATAAAATCAGGGGAAACGTTGCAAAGTCCTCCGTGACGACCGCTGTTGTGATTTATGACGATGCAAAAATAAATTGAATTGAATAGAAGTGTTGCTTCCTGCGGTCTCCAGGAGCTGTCGCAGCGGCAGAGTGTGAAGCAGGTCATGGGGCTGGTCTTAGCTCTGGGGAACCACATGAACGGAGGCAGCAGGACCAGAGGGCAGGCTGACGGCTTTGGACTGGACATCCTCCCTAAGCTCAAGGACGTGAAGAGCAGGGTAACTGTGTGGGTGTGTGTGTGTCTATGTGTGTTTGTGTGTGTGTGTGTGTGTGCGTGTGTGTGAGTGTACAGCAATAACACATATTTGTGTTTCTCCTTGGATCAGGACAATCGCATCAACTTGGGAGATTACCTGGTGTCGTACTATCTACAAAATGTGGACAAGGTACAGAGACTGACACTTTTTATTTAAACATACCTTGAGTTGGGTTTAGCTCCATCCATGCTAACTTCAGGAACTTCTTGCACAAACACGTCCCTCGCCTCTTCTGTCTAAAAGCTCCTTTCTCAAACCTAAAGACAAATCCTTACATTTACAAATGTTACGACCACAATCTCAAATTGCCTCCACACACTGCTTCAGCCCTTGAGTAAGTTAATTCAGCTCTAAAGCCCATACCAACTACACACTACATCCTGGAACAATATGAAATCTCTTTGCTTCCATCAATAGACGTGGATTAGAGTGGATCCCTCCCTCAGTATGGGCCTTCTTGAGGTTTCTCGCTCTTTTACCACTGTTTATTTTTTGAGTGGTTCCTTGCAGATGCAGGAGGGTCAAAGGACAGAGATGATCCGGGACAATGGTCGTCCCACTGTCTATGGACCAATGGCTTCTATGTGTTTGATTCGTTGTTGGCGAATTGACAACTTTGTAAAGTTCTCTGAGACGACTGCAGTTATGTTTCCGGGCGATACACAAATACATTGAATTGAATAAAAGGGGCGGAGTTTGTGCCAGAAGTTCCTGAACATTGCTGTCGTTCTCTTTTGGGCCCTCGTTCCTCACAGTTTGTGTCTCTGCAGAACGCTGGGACGGACAGGAGCGTGTTCCCTCTGCCAGAACCTCAGGACGTCTTCTTAGCAGCTCAGGTCAAGTTTGAGGAGCTCCACAAAGACCTGAGGCAGCTGTCCCACGACCTCACACGTATGTACCAGAGACTGTGTATGAGGAGTGGGCTGACTGAGTGTGACATCACCGTAGTGTTATTCTCAATGCGGAGGAGGACGATTTGAACATGTGACGTGGTATCAACAAGGGACAGTTCAAACAATATAATATAATGAATTGTAACTAAAAAAGGAATAGTAAGAAACAGTGATTATTTTTGCCTATCTCATTCCACACCATCGGTTTAACCAGCTTATTTGTTTTGTAAACCATATTTATCATCAAACATACAAAAACTACCTTTTCTTTTTCTTTAAATATTTTGAACTTAAGATTTTTTTGAAGAAGCATGAGATACTTTGGGATTTGTTTGTGTATTACTCTATAAAGAATCTCTAACATTTAAACTTCTACAATATCTTTATTGATGTATATAAATATATTTGAGCTTTCTCTCGCTGCGTGGCTGTCTGCTGGAGAGCGGAGGCACACGCTCAGACGTCCCTGGCTCCAGTCTTAATCCTGAGTCCATCAGATCTGCTCTCTGCATCACTGTGGCCTCATGCTCCTGACGCCAACACAAAGAACACAACTTACCTTTTGTGCAATCACCCGTCTGTGATCTGTGCCCTGCTCATGGGCACGCTGGCTCCAGTGTGGCCTGGGAGATACTCTGGCTCTCAGCAGAAAAACTAGTGGAGTTAATCTTCTGAATGCTCTTTGCTTCATGCTTTCTATTTTCCAACACATTGTTTATGTTTGCATCGACCCTAAAGCTGGGGTACGTAACGTTTAACCAACAGACGTTTAACCCCCCATGAATGACTTGAAATCTATAAAAGTAGTTCCTCTTTCAGCTAATCTAAAGAGGCCTCTGTCACATCTGTGGATCTGCATTTTCAGACAGAGACCAGAGAGAGAGAGACCAGAGAGAAAGACCAGAGAGAGAGAGACTAATGAGACCAGAGAAAGAGAGGGAGGCCAATGAGACCAGAGAGAGAGAGACCAGAGAGAAAGACCAGAGAGTGAGAGACTAATGAGACCAGAAAAAGAGAGAGAGGCCAATGAGACCAGAGAGAGAGAAAAAAACAGAGAGAAACCAGAGAAACTCGAGACACCACAGAGACCAAAGAGAGAGGGACCAGAGGGGCCTCTGTGTCATGTTGTGTGGCCCTCTGCTGCTAACGGAAAATAATCTTTGAGATCATAAACACAAGTTCACAGTGTCATCCATCCAACTTCAGCTCTGCCAATATATGCTGCTATACCTCGATGGAAATCTCTAGAATTGACTTTATTTGTATAAACAAATAAACACATTTCTTTTTGATTTGTGAGATTGTAAACATTTGACATCCAGCCAACTTCAGCTTTGTCCAATGTCAATCCTTATGGACGTGTCATACCTCATTTTAAAGCTCAGCCTGAATCCAGTCAAAACAGTGTTACTGTCTGGCTCGTCGGCCCCTGGACTAGTCTGGTTTAAGAAAAGTGGCCCTCTTACAAAAAAGTTTGGACACCCCTGTTTACTGCGGATCCATGGCCCTCATCACTTTTACATAAACTGTTATTGTCACAAAGAGCCGACAAAAGACTGTGCGGGCAGCTCTTGTGCGATCTTATCTTATCTGTGTGTTTGTGTGTCTGTGTGTTTGTGTGTGTGTCTTTGTGTATGTGTGTGTATGTGTATTATGGCTGCCTGATGAGACGTGGCTCCTATGGTCCAGATAGCATGGCAGGTTGAGAGTCTCTCCGGTTTTCTTGGAAAATATGGATGTTCCACTTTTTGCCTAAAAAAACATCCAACACAAATTGATAATGTAATCTTAAAGGGGACGTGACCAACATTATTGGTAGTGCAACAGTATGATGTCATTGTACCAATATGACGTCACACGGAGTAGTTGTCTGACTTTTAAACAAAAACTAGAGAGATCAAAGAGAGACCAGAGAGAGAGAGAGAGAGAGACCAGAGAGAGAAAGACCAGAGAGAGAAAGACCAGAGAGAGAGAGAGAGACCAGAGAGAGAGAGAGACCAGAGAGAGAAAGACCAGAGAGATAGAGAGAGACCAGAGAGAGAGAGAGAGAGAGAGACCAGAGAGAGAAAGACCAGAGAGAGAGAGAGACCAGAGAGAGAGAGACCAGAGAGAGAGAGAGAGAGAGAGACCAGAGAGAGAGAGACCAGAGAGAGAGAGACCAGAGAGAGAGAGAGAGAGAGACCAGAGAGAGAGAGAGAGAGAGAGACCAGAGAGAGAGAGAGAGAGAGACCAGAGAGAGAGAGAGAGAGACCAGAGAGAGAGACCAGAGAGAGAGACCAGAGAGAGAGAGACACCAGAGACAAACCACTATTACATCACACTCAGATTACTTTTTTCTGCCTTTAAAACAAAAGTATTTCCCATAACGGTGATTTCTAAAGTATGAATTAGAAGAAAGAAAAAAAGTCATTATATTCTTTATCTGGTGGCAGCATAAGGAACTACATCCTTATACATTTTCTACATAAGATACAGTATTACTTGACATTCAAAAATATGAAATAATAATAAATAAATAATGGTTTATAATAATAATAAACCACCATAAATAATACATAATATTTCTTATTTAAATACAAGTCCATTTCTGAGCTGATACTGTAAGACTTTGGGCAGCTGTGGCTTGGATTGCCTCAATATTTGACATTTTGCATTGTCTAGAAGTAATGTTGGTCTGTTTCTGTTAATATTTTGCAGAATGTGAGAAAAACATCCAAAACGTGTGCAGTAACTCACCAGAGGAGCATCTGCAGCCGTTCAAAGACAAGATGGAGGCCTTTGTTCTCAGCGGTGAGTTTCAGTACGATATACACATTCTACACATACAGCCCATGTCACTGTCATCTTTCCTCATTTTACAGTAATAACTTTAAGCTTTTCCCAATTTGATCAGAAGAAGACGTCAAAAAACTGTCATTTCATTTCTTGATTTTGCCAACAACATTGCAGAGAATCTAATAGTTTGAACACAGGAACAGCAATGATAACAAACATGGAGGAGCCCTCGGTCCACAGGGAGAGGGATGACCAAAAATGTCCAGAAATGTTCATAAATGTGCAGAATTGCCTGGATCAACACTGCCCTTAGACCCTCCTGAATCGGCCCATAATCAGATATACTGTATATAGATCCAGGACTGAGGCACAGACTCAGCACAGCCATTTTGACCATTACCAACTAATTCCTATGTTTTCTGTGATTTCATAGCAAGGAAAGAGCACGGGGAAGCCTCCTATCAGCTGTTGACAATTGAGAAAAGGTATGACATTTGTTACTTTTTTGCACATTGTTGTTTCAAGATATGGTATATATATGTTGAAACAAACAACAGAAACTACAATACTAACCAGCTGGCTCAATGCAGCTCAATAGGGAAGGGCTAATGGAATCACTAAGGCTCACAATGCATCTCTCCTTCTGGCTTATGCTTATTGTAGACTGTCCCTGTAAAAATAAAAACCATGCCATACCATACATCTAAAAGTAAACTCCCCTAGCTCAGTAACTGTTTGTGTCACACTCACCATTTTGGGCATCAATCTGTGGTTTTGCGCTCTCTGCGATCCTGGTGTTTTTATTGTTTTGGTAAACCGATATGAGCCATAAAAGGATTGACCAATCAGAGGGGGGAGAACTCCAGCTTAAACTTAGCAACTGCCTTAGCAACACTAAGACAGTTAGGCCTATGGTTATGACCCTGTTATGGCACAAATCTTATGCTGCAGAAGAAGTGCCCCTATAAGGAGATTGGCTCCAGCGAGCTCGACATGAATCATCGGATGTTTTTAACTTGCCTGAGTACCAAACATTCAAACATGAAACAAAATACAATACCAGTACAAATACTATCACTAGTTCTCACGTTTATGCATTTTTGGCCTCTGTCACGGGCCTCTGTCCAAACTGAAAAATGAAAAGTGTCCAAAGAAACCAGAGAGAGACCGAAGAGGCCACAGAGAGAGACTAAGAGAGAGACCACAGAGAAAATCCAGAAAGAAAAACACCAGACCAGATAGAGACCAGATAGAGACCAGATAGAGACCAGATAGAGACCAGAGAGAGAACAGAGAGGCTAGACAGACCAGAGAGACCACAGAGAAAGACCGGAGAAAGAGAACAGAGAACGGCCAGAAACAGCGAGACCAGAAAATATGTTTTTTCACACCAGAGTTTTAAACCAGCATAAAATGTTCCACAAGAATCATTGCATTGGACTTTTAACTGACTTGACGTCAGAAAAGAAAGCAACTTTGATGTTAATTTCATATTTTTGCTCAGCTTTCAGGATCTGGTGGCCTACTTTGGTTTACAGGCCAAAGCAGGGGACAAAGAGGTAACCCCCGGATACTTCTTCATGCTTTGGTTCGAGTTTTGTTCTGACTTTAAAGTGAGATGGAAGCGAGAGAGCAAGAACGTCTCCAAAGAGCGGTAAGAACTCATCCCTCTGGTGAATGACTCTATCTATGCCAAATGTGACATGTGCATTTCTCCTTGATCTTATCTTATCTTAGATGAAGATATCTTTACTTTATTCATCACATGACAAGCTTACCATGAATGTATGATATTATGTGGAGGCTGCTGCTGCTCAAACCCGTCTCCACATGGACTAAAGGCCACTCCATACGAGCTGTAAGGAGATTTCCCATAGACCTCAGTGTTCACATCATACAGAACTACAGCTTTCACAAAGGAGGACTTTGTGGAGATTATAAGTGTCTCATGTCATCCTAAATTTCTTTTCTTTCAAAATCCATTGGTTTTCTATAAATCCACACTTGTGCGGTAAACTCGGCTTGCTCTTGCTCCGCTCTGATCAGCGGTGCTCTGATTGGTGACTGATAACTATAACACTGAAAGTTATCTGTTTGGTAACGCCTCCGGCAAAGTGAAAAGAAACCTGTGATTTAATATGAGGTTTGAACGGTTATAAACATTGGTAGATTGTGTTAGAATCCACACTGACAGTGGGTTTAAGCTATTGTGACAAAAATGCAATGTCGGAATTTTTGCATTGTTTTTTATTATGATTGTTTGTTTTAGGTTAAAGGAGGCGCAGCTGTCAGTGAAGAGGATCACGGGAGAAAAGAAAGTGGAGACCAGAAAGACCAACGCCAACAGCCTGGTACCAGTGAACACAGCACCGTTCAGTCTCTGAGTCTGCTCACTATCATTTTGCTAAAGCTGATGTGTTTTGTCCAAACAGAAAGAACGACTGCGTCAAAAGGAGGCCACTCTGTCTTCAACTTAAGAAGAAAAATCAAATAAAAAAAAACGTTTGGACTCAACACCAGATATAACAACTGTATGTTACAGTGATACGCCCTGTTTCCATTAGCCCTACTGTGGATCAGTCTACTCTGTTTGGTACCCTAGCCTAGCATCCTACCCAAAACAAACCAGTATCCATGAAAATTCCTTGGCAACCATGGCTTTCTGCAGCACTCTGACCAATCAGCTCAGACAGAGTACCAGCTTGGCCTGGATTGAACCAGGGCCAAGAGGGCCAAAGAAGGACATGGTACCAGTCCTGTGGAAACTGGATCAGGGTAGAGTAGAATAGAATAGAATAGAGTAGAGCTGGTGGAAAAAAGGCTATAAACAATGTTTTAGCGTTAGACATTTTGCACTTTTTTATTGTGATTCTATATCCTGCAGATGCCAAAACTGTATATATTGATAATGAATTAAATAAAGAGTATGATAGAAGTTGGTATTTTTATTTCAAGAGGTAATAATATCACTGTATTTGTGGACGATAGACACAGTACAACAGTCAACAGATGACAGTATATTTTGGAACTGTACAAGAAATTAAATATGGTCTAAACCTCTTCCCAGGCGAATCTGATGTGAGAGATGCATCATTCACTTAATTAATGTTTATTCCCAGGACTGGTCCAGAAGGCCACATAACATGAGTCTGGGGGCCATACAAAAATCACAGAAGGGCTGCATTTGGCTGCGGACCTCAGTTTGGAGATGCCTGATATAGACAGAAACATTGGTCTCCATTGAGTAGAGACGCGTCATTTCCACTCATCCTTGTCATGGTGAAGTCTCTAAACAGTTGGACGTATTCTGTCCGAGGCAAGCAGTGATCAGAAATTGGATCTGGAGGCATCTTACGTGCTTGTCCCACCTGTTTACACCGTGCGTAAAAGTGGACGTCAACTTTACTTCCACAGAGCAGATGCCTGAGCATGCGCCTGTAGTTCAGTCTGCAGTGGTCCCACAGCGGCACTGCTTGACGCGCTGTACCCTCTTGTGCCGCGTGTTAGGGGTCTGTCCCGGGCAGAACAGGGTGTAGGACACGGTGCTGAAGGTCCTGGGTCTACAGGCCGAGCAGGACTGGAAGGCGCCCCCGTCTTGAGGC
Source organism: Knipowitschia caucasica (assembly GCA_964034765.1). NCBI lineage: Eukaryota > Metazoa > Chordata > Actinopteri > Gobiiformes > Gobiidae > Knipowitschia > Knipowitschia caucasica. The sequence continues at coordinate 30,162,549 of OZ035839.1, forward strand.
TCGAGTCTGGGGATGTAGAAGGAGCTGCACTGGCCGTAGCAGAAGCGGTTGATGACGGTGCGGGACACGCAGCCCTCCTCCCGCAGCGTCTGCTTCAGCGGCTGTGACTTGCACCAGTCCGAGCGCAGGTACCGGCGCTCCGTGACGTACAGCGCCTCTCGACTGGACTCCAGCACGTCATCCGCGGTACTGGCCACAGCTGCCGTGCGCGACAGTCCAGTGATGGAGGGCAGGAGACAGCCCTCAGAGTCCCGTGGAGGAGAAGAGGAGTCCTGGAAGGAGCACGCACTCTTTGTCCCGATGAGCAGAGCCAGAACTATGGCGAAAGTCTTTCTCATCTTTGAAACTGAAAAAGTAACTTCTAAAACGGTTTCACGCATGCGCACTTAGACTCCCGTTAGAATGGGACTCGTGCAAAAATATTGTATTCGCATAATTCCTGCAGTCTCCTCATCCTCCTTTGTTTTATAGCGTGGCTTCAGAATATATCATTACTCTGCTAAAGCCATGTTCTGACCACGCCCCTTCTTATCAAATCATATCTTTTTGTTTCTGGTAAAAACTATGCAATCTCAGACATTGAATGCAGATAAAAGCTTTATTTGATTTATCAGAACAAAGGAGAAAAGCAGAGATTGTCTGGGCCTTTGAGACAAAGTAAAACAAACATAGAAACTGGAATGGAGGCTTTATATCAACACTAGAGCTCTCAGAGCAGTCAATTTGACAGCTTTTAGTTTTGCATGTGTAATTACAGCTCATGAACATTTATGGTCTTCGTAACTGTGACTTTTTCTGTTTCTATCTGTAGTTTGTTTCTTTTTTAAATATATAAAATCATCTTTTATCTTCAAATGTGAAGAGTTCTAGATTCACCTTCCAGAGCAGTCTTTTTGACTTCTCCATTCATTTAAATAAAATATTCAAGTGTAGCCATTTTCGGTCGCTTGGCAACCAACATTCTGGGGCATTTAAAGCCCTTTTTCTCTGAGGTGCTGGACCTGGTGCTGAGCTGAGTCAGGTTGGTTTTCCACCAGAGAAGTGCAAGTGCTAATTACCATAGCACCACACTGCTTATCTGTTAGCACTAGCCTTTGAACATAATGTTTTTTGTATTTTAAGTGATATTCACCAGTTTTATTAATTATTAAACGTGAGTAAACCATATAATTTACTTACTTATAATGAAACTGGTGGAATTCAATTGACTCGAATGGTAGCCGTCTAAATGACTGCTCTGCCAGTCCTAATGTTTACAACCAAATATACTGATTAAATAAAATGTTCAATACTTTCTCCAATACTAGACCTTGTACACATGACATTGCGTTAGTGGTAGGTTTCTTCAAGATAAATATTTTTTTATGTACAAGAAGTTCAAATATCAGTAAAATAACTGATTTATAATGAGGAATTATAGACTGTGCAGGTTCACACAAGGAGAAAGACGAACAAACTCCATTTGAATGTTTAAAATACAACTATATATATATATATCATAATCATACCATAACTTTACAGACTTTGACCACAAGAGTCCGTGCCGAGCCGTGGACTCCTGCCTCTAACAGGTTAGTGGTGGAGTTCCAGTTCCCGACGCGGTTGTTTTAGGTTGCCGTTATAACGACAGTAGAATCGGTTGTGGAGTTCTCCTGGTCCTCGTAGAAGTGTGGGACGGACTTCTTTGCAACAACGTTGTCCAGTCTTTGGCCTTGCAGGTAAGGGTTCACGCTCTGTCAAAAGAGAACAGGCGAGATTACATCATCAGACGAGGTTTACGTCTGTAACTCAATAACTCAAAGACAAATGTACCCTCTTTCTTCTCTTGGGCGCCCCCTTCAGCTTCTGGTACAGGCGCCCCTTATTCTGAAAGGAAAGAACAAGAGCAGCTTTCAGGTCTCAGTCTTCTCTTTTATAGAGCCAATGCAGAGCAGACGCCAGCCTAAAATAGAAGCCTTGTGTATTTTTATTCATGCTGTGAAACGGCTTTTAGTCAAAATACATTGGAAACATATCCTTGGGATTAAATCTGCTCCATTTGCTCCATAACCCTAACCATCAGAAGTATGGCTGGCAGGTTTGACACTGATTCTGGATATTGTTTTATTATTTCAAAAATGATTGCGTCCGACCACATCAGCCATAGAGAAAAATGAGGAGAAACAAATACATCTGAGTTTTGCTGCAGTACATCCCTCCTCTGGCTTGTACTGTCCTCTACTCTCCACCACGCCTCTGCACTCTCTGCACTCTCGGCTGGTGTGTAGGGGCAACAGTGGCTCAGTTGAGCATTGGCCTTTGGGCCCAAAGGTCGTGGGTTCGAGCCCAACATGAGACCTTCTCCATCGACTCCCACTAATGTCTGCTGTCGTTGTGTCTTTGGGCAAGACACTTAACCCACTTTGCCTATAAGGAGCACTGAAGTGATGGGTATGATGCTTATTTGTATATGTATATATGTGTATGCATCAAACTGAAATTTCCCCATTGTGGGACGAATAAAGGACTTTCTAAACTACAGATAGTTATGAAGACCAAAACAGGTACACAAGCTGAGTAATTACTTGCCCAAAACTAAAAGCCGTCAAAGTGACTGCTTTGGGAAAGTACAGGTGTTAATTGTTTTAATTATTAAGTGTTGTGTACCCATTTTGCGAGGGCGGAGTAGTCGTGCTCTGGGTCGAACAGGTGCTGGTGCTTCTGGAAATCTCTGCTGAACTCCGCCGTGTCTGGAGCATTCTCCAAACATCCATCTGCAGCTGAACAAGCACAAAACATTAGTATAATATGTAATAAAGATACCAATAATTGTAATAAAAATATAATTGTTTCTGCGCTGGCCGACTGACCGGTCTTTCCAAGCGGACAGGGGTTGGGAGGCTCCGGATAGCTGTGGTCATCGCTCTGGTCTTTGGGCACGTTGTCGCCGGTCAGCTCAGCCACAATGTTGGGGATGTTTCCAAAAGGCCCGAGATGCTGCAGACCCTCGTGTGCTCCCCCTGGTGGTCAAAGGATGCAACACAGCTCACGAGTCAGCATGGGCAAACTACAGTGTTGTGTCTGAATTCATAAAAACAATCAATTATTATTAAAAATTAACTTGTCCATACATGGCGCGGACAAGGACGGACTGTTCTGATCATAGACTCTATACAGATGGACAATGCTAACACGCTAGCTCAACTAATAGTGTAGTTTAAGAGGTTTTGCTCCAAATCTCTCTGGCTCCTATTAATTTACATTGAAAAGTAAACTCCTCTCTCTCTTGTGATAGTGATAGAACCAAACCAGCAAGGAGTGTTGCAGGCCCTGTTGAACCAGTATCAGGCCCTTCTTTAGTCCCTCTTGGCCCTGGGTCTATGCAGGCTGAGTTGAAACAAATGTGTTCTGACAGTGATTGGCCAGAGTGCTGCTGGAAGCCCTGGTTATGAGTAGAGTCGAGTATAGGGCTGGTGGAAACGGGACTTTTATAGTTTTAAAGTGAGGGACCCCTGCTTTAAGCACCACATTAGAAAAAAAAAAACAGGTGACTTGTACAAAACTATTAATATAAAAATGGGAAAATCAAACCATTATTATAAAGTCTAAATTGAGCTGGTCCCATGCATATTCCCTTACCCTGGATGCTCTGGGGGCCCACGATGTTGGTGGCCTGGTGAGCCGGGTACTCCACGCGGGGACGAGCGATGCCCAGCTGCTCCATGACGCCGTGAAGGAGGCGCTGGATGTCGGCCTCGGACACCTGGTCTGCCGTGCGCGGGCTGCGGGCTGGAGCGCTCCTCAGGCAAAGGCACAGGAGCAACCCGACGAATGACAAGTGTGCAACCGATGCCATGACTGTGGGGACGCCTGGAGGATGGAGGATGGAGGATAGAGATGGAGATGCAGAGCGCAAATGTACACAGGAAACAAGGCGAAATGAATGCTATACATCAACACAAGTGCGTCACCAGTGATTACATGATAACAATGGTCTTATTCGGGCCAGGTGGATTTGCAGAGCGGAATATCATCAAACACAGATGTTAAAACATTGAAATAAACCTAAACCTGTATGTGTGTGTATGTGTGTAGAGCCAAATCCCATTTATAACTGAGAAATATTAAAAACAAGATCTTACCCGTGTCTGCTGTGGATGGAGCTGCACCTGTCAAGGCAGCAACGGTGTTTCAACTACTTCCGCTTTCAAAATAAAACTGAGTTTATCATGAGCATTCTGGACCATGGATCCATTATCTGGACAGACTTAGACCGGGATAGACGTGTAGGCTGAACGCCACAAAAGTTAAACACGAGTCCATGAGCACTCTCGCTTCTCAGCAAGAGGGTTCTGGGTTCAAAACCTGGTCGTAACAGGGCCTTTCTGAGTGGAGTTTGCATGTTCTCCCTGTGTCTGCGTTGGTTCCCTCCGGGTGCTCCGGTTTCCCCTACCACTAAAAACATGTACTATGGTTCAGGGTGAATGAGTGTGAGTGTGGGGCAACGGATGCAAATTAGCCCATGGCTACAATCCGGAGGTGTGTTCATTAACATGCAGTCCCAAACAAATATAATTATGCAGCCCCCAGACCATTCTTGTTACTTATGGACTTGCAGCATTGATGAAGGTTAAAATGAGCTACCATGGTATAACACCCAATGTAAAACCTATTTTTAAATCAAGAAAAACATTTCATTCTAATTTTGAATCCAACACATAATTATCAATAAAAAATATAAATCATTGCTCAATCCTTTGACTCTGGTTTTGGTTCAAACCAAACACAGTAACTGAACTAGTATTATTTGGAAATGTCTACCAGAAAATGATTTACAAATTAAAGAAATCCTTTTGGTGGCAACGCACCCTAAAAGCCAAAGGGAAGTGCACATACGATTGTGGGCTCCGTCTTCAGTCTGGTTTATCAATTGTCCTAGAGGTTTCTGATGGTTCCCCTGTATATTTTGGTCTATTAAATGTCTACTGTGGTGTATGTATGTGGACCCCTCTCCCAAGAAAAGTATCTTTTCTCTTACAATGCCCTCAGAGTCCCATGGACTGGTCCAGAAGGCCAGTCCACGGGACTGACCTTCATGTCCACGGGACATGAATTCTTGACCTCATTCATGTATGAAAAGAAAAATCATCTACAAATGTATGCAGATGCAAACAGACAGCTCTGCAGGACGCAGAGGCTCATTAAAGCTTTTTGAAGGTCGAGTTTATGGTTTAATCAATGTCACGTAATCCTTTCTGGACGCGGTCTTTAGCCATTTGAACCGGTTCACAGCTGCACGTCCAGTCGCTGTGAAAACACATGAGCCTCATTTCTATTTCATGGCAGAGTTAGAAGTGACCCAGAACAACTAGAACATATGCAATCAAACTCATCAGGTAAAAAATATTTATTAAAATCTGACAATAGTTTGTAAAAAGACACCAATATAAGTTAACAAACAAACAGAAAGTCTCTTCAGAGTGAGGTCCGTCTTCGCCAGGATGAGAGTTTGCTTACTCCAGTCAGAACCGGAGGGATGTGGTCCTTCTGTTCTCTGCTTTTAGTGACAGGACAGAGATCCCTACAGAGAAACAACATGTCAGCCTATGTTCTTATTAATAGAATAAAACATTTGCATACATTATACCTTTTTCTTTTATCCTGCTCGTTGCAGCCGGAGTAGTCTTCTGTCATTTTATAACTGTGCTCTGAAAAGACAACAGATCAACGCTCAACTGCAGAAACCAGAGCAGAGAGAGCTGTGACGCGTGTTGTGGAGGCTGACACAGGAGTGGGAGAGGCATTTGGCTGAGACAGGTCTGAACCAGGCACAAGCTCTAGATCTGGACTGGACTTGGACGGAAACAGGCCTGCCGCCAGTCCAGCCATTCCAATTGTTTGAGTTGTACTGGGCTACATGTCACAATGATACCAGTTCCATCAAGTGTTGAGTACTTTTTATACATTTTGATGCTTTGAGAGCCACAGGCAAAACAATGCACTCTAGATTTATGTTTCGGATTGAGCTGCTGTCCCACCTGCTCAAACAGGCACTACCAAAACCAGGAAGTACGATCACATTAGTTTTGGTTTCAGGTCTCTGCATTGAAGTGGACCCTGTAACTTAGTGTATACTTTAAAGTAACAACTAAAGAATTGCAGCTTCTCTTTTTAATTTACGGTGAGATTGTCTTGTTTTAGTTGCCTTGTGTGCTATACAAATAAACGTGCCTTGCCTACTGAAGACTGACCCCATAAAGACTTAGGAGCCAGTCTACTCCCTCATGTTGAACCGTGCTCACCTTCCCAGGGCAGACAGCTCCTGAACAGCTGCAGGTTGGGGAAGTGCTCCTGGCCCAGGCTCCTCCTCAGTCTGGGTCTTGACGGGGGGGTCTTGGTGGGCTCTGGGTCGGCTGCTTTGGTCTTAGCTCGTGTCGGGATCCATGGCATGGTCTTCACAGCTCTTTTCACTGCAGAGATACACCTTCAGATAATCTAGAAAAACTTCTGAAATTGAAAAGCATTTACCTGCGAAGCTATGGCCCTTTTGATTTCCTCTTTTCGTTTGCAGTTCTTTTGAAAGTGGGGACTCCATTAGAAACTCCATACTGTCCACCACAGACTTCGGAATGACTCCTGGTCAGAAGAAAACATGTAGTTAGTTTAGTCTTTTATTTTTAAAAAGGGACAGTGCACAGAAACATTAAGCTCAAAGACAGATATGTTCTGCACCAGATTATAGTTACACAGCTCATTTTCATCTGCAGTCCCCAGTTATATGAATAAATACAACAACATGAAATCAAATTACAACAATAGGAATTTACAATACACCAGACATACAGCATCATAGCTGTACATTATAAACACACCTCAACCAGACAAAGCATCCTCTAATTCACATGAAATCACTAAACATTTCATGCACTAATAATAGTTGATTCTTCATGTCTGCAGTGAGCTTGTTCCACCTGGGTATGCTACACTGCCCCCTGGTGGAGGCTCGTGTGGCTCTGGTTGTCCCTGCAGATGTGAACTGGATAAAGTGCCTAATGGCTGAGTGGTGCAGGTACTGTATTATTTAGGATTTTACAAGCCAAACGTAATGATGCAAATCTTTGAACATTTATTTACATTAAGGACTAAACAGTGATTGTGTAATCAACTCATTACCAAATGAACGTGGGTTTTCGATGAAAGTGCGGAGAACCAAGACCCTGAGCTCCAGCCGATCTTCAGACATCTCAGTGAGGTTGGGAGGAGGCAGGAGGCAGGGCACGAAGACTGTGGCCAGGTTTAAAGGGGTCATCAAGTTATCGTTACATCTAAAACAGAACAATACATGATTGAATGAACCCTTTGTCGACTAAAGACCAGGGGAGTGGCTGTTTCATTACAGCCTCAGTCCTGGATCTACAGCCTGTCTCCGTTCGTGGGAGTACATCCCTCTCAATGTGGGCCTCTCTGAAGTTTCTCCCTTATTGCCGGTGCGGGAGGGTCTGAAGGACAGTGCTGCACATTTATTAACATTCTGGACAGAGGTCATCCCTATGGCTCCTACGCACTTGTCATTACTGCAAGACCCGTGTGCAGAAGGACTACTTGAGCTCCTAAATCCAGGACACTTTCTAAACAGCATCTTCCCACGAATATCTTTAATTTATTCTTACATGTCATTGATATAGTTAAATTTGATTCAAATACAATTTTGCTCAACCGATTAAAAATCTCTGCAATGACTAAGACCACGGACTGTATATAGATGGACAATGCTAACCCACTTGCTCAATGAAGATGGACGAAGTTTTGATCCAACTCGCTCTGGCTCTTTTTGACTTGCATGTAAAAGTAAAGTCTGCAAGTTCAGTAACTGTTTTGGGCGTGAAAATCAGATAAATCCTAACAACTGACCAATCGGAAGCCTTTGGTTGCCGAATTCGGCTTTAGCAGGCAGTAGTACAAGTGGGGACAGACCATAGACAGTATATTAAGAGTTAAAGATGCAGTAAGCGATATTGTTAGCTTAGCCGTAGCACCAACTCCAAACCACTCCCCTCGCCTCTCCACCAAACCAAACATCCAGGATTTTCTTTGTCACAACAAGAGTGGGTGGCAAACGTGAAATTGGCATTTTTTGTTCAGCCCTTTTAGGTTTGAGAAAATATGATAACTCTGGGGCACTTGTGAGAAACAGGAAGAGGGTGAAGGGGGTAAACTCATCGCATTGGTTTATTTTTATCGCTCCAAAATATTTTTCATACATTTTTGGAGACTATAGGCATCTTGTCTATTCCATTACTATTTGAAAACACATAACTCGACTACTTTTAGGGTTTAGGGAGATTTTCCCACAAGATTTTAAAAAATGCGTCTGAAAACAATCACTGGCTGCATCTTTAACTGGCCAAATGTTACGTCACCATAGTGTTAGCCTTAATGCAGAAGAAGCAGATTTGATCATAAGCTAGCTGGAGCCAATTTAAATATATGGGCGTTTCTCCCGAGGCACAAACTGTTAGAGAGATAGTTTACCTATACATGCTAGTCAAAATCTGTTATATGCTCCATGGTCTTTTTGGTATAGTTTTACATGATTATAACAAAAACCACGTTCATACCTCATGCGTCCTACAACAGGAAATGAAAGCCAGTACCTCTGTGCGACTCGGTGAAGGAAGTCCAGGAGGTAGTGCAGAGTGGAGGTGTGTGGAGCGGGAAGCAGACAGGACAGCAGCTGCAGGGCAGAGGTCTGCTCCTCTGGACTGGACAGGGCCCGAGCGCTGAGTAACGCAGAGTGGAGCTCTGGGGGGAACAGAGGCTCTGCCAACTCTCTGCAGAACTGCTTTATCAGAGTGGCCACATCATAGGGCAGGGCTGTGGACAGGCAGTCCTCCCCACGGTTCAGCTTCGCCTGCAAGAACAAAGGTCACCGACAAGGAGGAGGTCTGATCGTGGAGTAGAGTATGAATATAGGCAAGTCTATTTTATTAATAATAGTAATCTTTATTTAGTAATCTTTATTTATATACCGCCTTTTCACTGCAGATCTGAGTCTCAAAGCGGTTTACAATTGTTATTATTTTTGGGCATTTTATCTCTCACTCCACACAGAGATGGGAGCGGGGCCAGTACAGGAGGCGCATGCCAGACATGCCTATTGGACATATTTTTAGTGGTAGGGGAAACCGGAGTACCCGGAGGAAACCTACGCAGACACGGGGAGAACATGCAAACTCCACTCAGAAAGGCCCTGGACCGACCGGGATTCGAACCCAGGACCTTCTTGCTGAGAGGCGAGAGTGCTATCCACTCAGCCACCGTGCCGCCCTAATGAAAATAAATTGAAAATAAATTGGTTTTACATGGTGCTTTTCAGGACAAAGACACTTCACATGTCATTATTCTTTCACTTCATACACGGTGGTGATAAACTACTGCAGCCACAGATGCCCTGGGGCACACTGACAGAAGCGAGGCAACCAGTAGGTACTGGTCAATGGCAGGTGGTGGTGCCATTCACACCAGACTCATTCTAATGTGGTTGACGTGTCTTGCCTAATGACACAATAACAGTTGGCACTTTACAGCTGGGGTTCCCAGGTCTAAAACAGTTTGTATCCTACACACTGAAAGAACAATTCTACAGGTCAGGTTTGTGAAGATGCAAGACTTAACATCCTCTTGCTTCTATACTTTTTTCAGTTCTGTAAACTGAAAAGAGAAAAATGTAATAAAAATATTAATACTAGATTAGATAGAAATTGGAAAATCGCACCCGTAGAGTCTTGATGCGAGGAAGCGAGCCGGGCTTCCGGAAGAGGCCAACTGTAGCGAGTCGCTCGGTCAGCAGGGAACACGCTTGCACCAAAAAGCTGTGTGTGAATTAGAACAAAAGTGACAAATTAAAAAACGGCTACAGACTTCAGGCATCAAGTCTTAGTTCAGCAACTTGTCCAGGGGCCAAATACCCAGATTTTAAAACTGCTTTGACTGTAATTGGGCTTCACATGGTTTTGTATAATGTCCATTTTGATTTACATCATCAACCAAGCGGCTCCACCTCTGCTGCCGAGGCCTGTCCTGCTCCACCCCCAGCAGAGGGCCCACCTCTGCTGCTTAATATGAACTGCTTCTGGACACCTGAATTTCTCCTACGGGGCGATCAATGAAGTATTTATCTATCAGAACTGAAGTTTACCAACATCTTTCATAGCTTCATTAGTGCCATATGGAATATTGTGACAAAAGCCTCAGTCTTGGATCGAAAGCCTCAGTCTTGGATCGAAAGCCTCAGTCTTGGATCGAAAGCCTCAGTCTTGGATCGAAAGCCTCAGTCTTGGATCGAAAGCCTCAGTCTGTCCCACTATTTGAGAAACACTGGTCTAAGGACAGTGGTCATCCCGCACCCTATGGCTCAAATGTGTTGTTATTGTATTTCCTGTGTTTGAACTGTGATGTAGGGTGATACACAAATAAATCGAATTGAAACTTGAGGCCTGCCTACACAAATAAAGCAAACAACTGCAGTCCATAGGTTCTGGTCTTTACAACAAGATAGAACATGCCTGTGTTGGCAGCTGAATTTGGCTGGATGACACTGAGCTTCTGTACATGATCTTGGTTGCCAGCAATGGGCCACATAACATGACACAGAGGGCCGCAGTTGGCCCGCAGGCCTTGGTTTGGACATGCTGGACTTATGTAATCAATGCCATCTGCATGGTGCGTCTTACCACGGGACCAGACCGAAGTCAGGGACGTAAACCCGCGCCATGTTCTCCAACGGGACCCCAAATATCCGTGCTCCACTCACGGAGAATCTGTCGCGTCTCTTTCTGCGCGTCTCCACAGTGATTCCGTGAAGAACCTGGAGGTGGAACCGGATCACCTTATGGTCTGAGAGTTTGGTCATTTTGGGACGGGTGATGCAGGTGTCAGGTGGGTGTCACGGGCACAGATCAGAGCGCTGCGGGGGTCATCTGGGTCTGATGAGTTCCACCTGATGAGACCAGGGCGCGTTCATGGTCCAGAGTCAGCCTGGGAAACGGGACACTTTGTTCTAACGTAGAGATACACTCGAACAGAATTACACTTTTTACTTGTTTGATATAAGCTACTTTTTAACAGTGAGCAGAGGTCGTTTTGACCAGAAAATATAATTATTTGAAAACAGAGGATTAGCATTTTCTATAAGGTTTTTCATTCGTGGCATCTTTGGCAATAACTAGAGCCCCGTTTCCATCACTCAATTCTAAATTACCTACTCCACTCTACTCGGCTCTACGGTAATACCTGTAATTTGGTCACTCCTCATTCCTTTAATTTATTTAGTTATGAAATAACTATGAACATTAGCCTCATGTGTGCATTGCTAATCTTAATTTGGCCCTAGTCCTGGTTCTACAGCCTCAGTCCTGGTTGTACAGCCTGTCCATTGGAGCGGATTCCTCTAAGGAATAAGGGCATCCTCGAGGTTTCTAACATTTTCCCACTGGGTTTCTGAGTGGTTCCTTTCCAACGCTGGCGGTTTCTAAGGACAGTGTTGATTCGAGACATTTATTAACATTCTGGACAGTGGTCGTCCCGCTCCCTAAATGCTAATGGCTAATGTGTTATTATTGCATATCTTGTGCTCAAACTGTTTGATTCGCTGATCTGTTGTTGGCGAATCCATCACTTTGTAAAGTCCCCTGAGACGACTGCTGTTATGATTGAGGGAAAATACATTGAATTGAACACACATCATGCATAAAGACCCCACTCGTGTCGTTCTGTCAAAAAGCATGTTATTTATTACAAAGGCAAATGTATATACAACATAGAAAGGCAAAGTAAAAACACATATTCAAGGGGAGGCGCTTGGGTTTGGTGTTGGTTTTCGTTTGTGCTGTTTTTGGTCGTTTTTGTTTTAGAAGCACTTTCTGTGGACAATTGAGGGGCCCGCCTCGTCGTACTCCTGTTTACTGATCCACATCTGCTGGAAGGTCGAAAGGGAGGCCAAGATGGAGCCGCCGATCCATACCGAGTATTTCCTCTCAGGGGGAGCGATGATCTGCGGAGGGAACAAACAGAGTTGAAGACAATCTTAGTTCTGATTTGGTTCAAGTCAAGGTAGAAATTGTTGGTCTGCGTCATGAAAAAGGACCAATAAATACAGAAACATTTATATGTTCTGGAGATTAATGCCATTACTTTCTTAAAGCTGTAATGTACTGTGTGAAGTCAAATAGCGACTCACAGGGCTCTTTCGTACACAAAGTATAACACACCAGCCTGTGTCGCTCCGTGTTTTTGGCACAGTAGGAATGACTCTGGTCTCTCTCACTCTCTGGTCTTTTTCTGGTCTCTATCTCGTATCTCTTTCTCTGGTTTCCCACTCTGTTCTCTCTCTCTGGTCTCTCTCTCTCTCTCTCTCTCTCTGACTTCTCTCTCTGGTCTCTCGCTTTCCGAATTCTCTCTCTGGTCTCTATCAGGTCTCCTCTGGTCTCTGGTCCCTCTCTGGTCTAACTTTGTTTTAATGAAACAGAAAACTGCCCAGAGTGTGATGTATAGTGGTCTCTCTCTAGTCTCTCTCTCTCGTCTCTCTACTTTTGTTTTAAAGTCAACTACTCAAACTACTCAGTGTGGTGCCATAGTGGTACAATAACATCATACTGTTACAGGACTGAGACAGAGGCTTTTAGACAGAAGTGGCTGAGCTACATGTTTGTGCCAGAAGTTCCTGATACTAGCATGGATGGATCTAAAAACAACTCCAGCTCTCTGACTGACAAGGAATCCATTCACTGTGTGTGTGCCGAGCCTCACCTTGATCTTCATGGTGGAGGGAGCCAGAGCGGTGATCTCCTTCTGCATGCGGTCAGCGATACCCGGGTACATGGTGGTGCCGCCGGACAGGACGTTGTTGGCGTACAGGTCCTTACGAATGTCGATGTCACACTTCATGATGCTGTTGTAGGCCGTCTCATGGATCCCAGCCGACTCCATCCCTGCGAGAGAGCGAGTGTGAGTGAGGGTCAAAGTACAGCATCTTTAGGACATTATAGGGAGAGGGTTTGACGCCCCATTATACAACAAAACCAGATTAGAGGCCCCAGTATAAAACAATAATAGTGTTAGTTGCTCCAGTATACATAAAAAATAGGGTTACAGGCCACTGCCAAAGTGTGAACTTAATCTTAGGGTTTAGGTCTGTGTTTTTTCACTATTTTTAATGTGATTATGATTTTAATGACTTGTGTGTGGCGACAGCGGCTGTAAAGTACCAAACCCTCATTGTATCCTTAGGCAAAACACTTCACCCATTAGAAAGAGTTTGGTGAGTGCATAAATGGTTGGTGGGGGGAGGCCAATGGCACAGACTGGTTGCCTTGCTTCTGTCAGCTACGGCTAGAAGTTAATCACCACCGTATTTGGAGAGAATGAATAATAACAGTGAAGTGTGTGTAAAACCGTTGCGTTATTGTTTTCTAGTGTCTCAAGCTGAGAGGTCCTTACCAATAAAGGAGGGCTGGAAGAGGGTCTCAGGGCAACGGAACCTCTCGTTGCCAATGGTGATGACCTGACCGTCCGGCAGCTCGTAGCTCTTCTCCAAGGACGAGGACGAGGCGGCAGTGGCCATCTCGTTCTCAAAGTCCAGAGCCACGTAGCACAGCTTCTCCTTGATGTCACGCACAATCTCCCGCTCCGCTGCAGGCCACACAGGTCAGTTAGTGTCCAGAGACTGATGGGTTCTCTGCTGAGTCTATTACTCGCACTAATTGAGTCAAGTTGTTAAATTAGACTTCTGCCGCCTGTTTCTCAGAGTAATCAGAGGAATGTGCTACAGGACTGTGGATGCAGATCAGCCTACATTTCCTCAAGTCTCCAGGTTAAGAGAGAAGTCATGAGAGAGACCAGAGGGAGACAGAGAGAGACTGAGGAGTGACCAGAGAAAGACCAGATAGAGACAAGAAAGTCAGATACCAGAAAGACCAGTGAGAGACAGACCAGAGAGAGACCAGAGAGAGAGAGGGACCAGAAAGAGACCAGAGAGAGACCATGAGAGACCAGAGAGAGACCAGAGAGAGAGAGACCAGAGAGAGAGAGACCAGAGAGAGAGAGACCAGAGAGAGAGAGACCAGAGAGAGAGAGACCAGAGAGCCAAATTTGGGCCATAAGCACTTCCCTCTTGGGCTTCATTGAGCTAGTTGGTTAGCCATGTCCATTTGTATACAGTCCATGGTTGTATACAGTCTATGTGGATCGTACCGGTGGTGACGAAGGAGTAGCCGCGCTCAGTCAGGATCTTCATCAGGTAATCTGTGAGGTCACGACCCGCCAGGTCCAGACGCATGATGGCGTGCGGCAGAGCGTAGCCCTCATAGATTGGCACGTTGTGGGTCACACCGTCTCCAGAGTCCAGCACGATACCTGCACATAGCAGACATGTTAAGGTTTTTTTATTTTTTTATTAAGCTACTGTATGCATTTAATCTAGGGTACCTAGTGTTCAAAATTACTGTACTTAGTAAACATCTAATAAGGCTCCCTTTTCACCACTACAGTCTGATACTTGAGGATTAGGAGTATTTGACATCAATTATTTCTCAGGTGAAATGTCATTCTGTACAATCGTTTGCAGCTCCCTCTGGTGGCAGCAGAGGGAGTTACATACTTGATTCATGATATGTCTTCTATTTAAGACATTATGCCACATTCTAAAACATTAAGTAACAAATCAAGTATCTTCAATATTGTTTTGAATGGTCAAAAATAATATTATGATATTATAATATTTCTTCTTTTTTACTAATGCTCCTCTTGTAAGGACTCACCGGTGGTACGGCCGGAGGCGTAGAGCGACAGCACGGCCTGGATGGCCACATACATGGCCGGGACGTTGAAGGTCTCAAACATGATCTGGGTCATCTTCTCCCTGTTGGCCTTAGGGTTCAGAGGGGCCTCTGTGAGTAGGGTGGGGTGCTCCTCAGGGGCCACTCGCAGCTCGTTGTAGAAGGTGTGGTGCCAGATCTGAAACAACAGCAAAGTCAAATGGAAATCCACACTCTCTAAAAACAAAAAAGGAAACTATTGCTATATTTATATTAGATCTATTTTTTACACAATATTGTAAATGTCAACATCTGCCTTAACTTTACATAAGAACTCTGAAACAATTCTGAAACTACTAGGATTCCCATAGCCGTCTTTTTGACTGCCCCATTCAAATTGATGGAATTGTGAGAAATTGCATTTGCTCTTCCCAGTTGGAACCCCAGGATCTGCTTAGAACCAGAACCAGCACTTTGGAAAACAGAGGCTTTACTTGCCACAGAAGGTTGTTTGAAAATATAAGACTAAAGGCCCGTCCCAATTCTCCCCCTTTCCCTAAAAAAGCACCCTTGCACTAGGGTAGGGTGTCCCAATACTTAGGAGGGCCCTCAGACCCTTAAAAACCACCCTTACACAAACGTACATGAGCTGAGTAACTACACTTCCAAAACTAAGTCAATTAGTTCTAGTGTTATATATGGGGTATCTAACTCTTTTCTTCATCTTATCAGAAGCAATGTTTTTCACACTTCTTAAAATTAGCCTTGCGATTTACTATTCAACGATTTGGGCTGAGAGCTGATTGGCTGAGTGAGGGTGGTCCTCTCTTTTCAATTTACCGTCTGAAAAATCTGATACATCATGTGAAAACTAGTGATAGAAGCTAACTGTTTTGAGAGGAAGGAAATCAAAGTTACAAAGGTTGAAGGGTAAGTATCTTTATGTTCAAACCATTACAGTGTGTGTCTCACCTTCTCCATGTCGTCCCAGTTGGTGATAATGCCGTGCTCGATGGGGTATTTGAGGGTCAGGATACCCCTTTTGCTCTGGGCTTCGTCTCCTACATAGGAGTCCTTCTGACCCATACCCACCATCACCCCCTGGAGGAAGAAAACGAACCAGATGTGAGTTTGGACAAAGGTATGATGTTTAGGTAAGTTGGATACTTTTCTGATCTTTCTTAAAGAGCCAGAGAGTCCTGGTTCTACGCCCTTGTCCTGGATCTACAGTCTCAGTCCTGGATCTACACCCTTGTCCTGGATCTACAGCCTGAGTCCTGGTTCTACAGCCTCAGTCCTGGTTCTACAGCCTCAGTCCTGGATCTACAGCCTCAGTCCTGGATCTACAGCCTCAGTCCTGGATCTACAGCCTCAGTCCTGGATCAGTGTGGAACAGTGTGGATCCAGGACTTTTTAGGACATTTATAAACATTTCTGGACAGTGGTCAACCTGCTCCCTATGGACCAATGGCTCCTATGTGTTTGTTATCTCCAACTGTAGTAAGTAGTAATCTTTATTTATATACCGCCTTTTCACTGCACATCGGAGTCTCAAAGCGGTTTACAATTGTTATTTTTGGGAGTGGGGGTGCCAGAACAGGAGGCACATGCCAGACCTATTGTACATATTTTTAGTGGTAGGGGAAACCGGAGCACCCGGAGGAAACCTACGCAGACACGGGGAGAACATGCAAACTCCACTCAGAAAGGCCCTGGTCCAACCGGGATTTGAACCCAGGACCTTCTTGCTGAGAGGCGAGAGTGCTATCCACTCAGCCACCGTGCCGCTTGATTCTCTGATCTGTTGTTGAGAAATTCCCACATTTGTAAATTCCTCCCAGACAACAGCTGTTATTTCCTGTGTTTGACTCTGCGTACCTGGTGACGAGGGCGCCCCACGATGGAGGGGAAGACTGCACGAGGAGCATCATCCCCAGCGAAGCCTGCCTTGACCAGGCCTGAGCCGTTGTCGCACACGAGCGCGGTGGTTTCATCGTCGTCACACATCTCTGCGTCAGGCTGGAGGCTGAAAAACACGGTTTGGAAACATGAGCTGAATGAAGTCAAGTAGAAAGTAAAGTTTGTGCAGCGCGTTACCAAACCAGGGCCACAAAAGCATTTCACATTAGCCCTGTTTCCACCAGATCCTGGCTCTATACTCTACTCGACTCATCTCTACTCTTACAACAAACCAGTATCCAGGGAAATTCCTTTGTAACCATGGCTTCCAGCAGCGCTCTGGCCAATCACTGTTACTACACTGTGCGTGTGTGTGTGTGTCTGTGGTTGGTTAGTTAACAACTGACTGTGCGTGTGGTTAGTTGACAGCTGACTGTGTGTGTGTCTGTGTGTAGTTGGTTAATTGACAGCTGACTGTGTGTGTGTGTGGTTGGTTAGTTGACAGCTGACTGTTTGTAGTTAGTTGACAGCTGACTGTGCGCGTGTGTCTTTTGACAAGTGGCTTAAAGAGAAGAAAGAAAGAAGGTATTTTCTTTCCTCAGCTGTTCCCGTCCACCTGTGCAGCAGCTCTGAGCATCTGTTGAGACGTATCCATCTCCTGTGCTGAACAGCTGAAGCCATTATTCCACTTTTTTTTATATCGAAATACATTAAAGCTGGGGTGCCTAAATTTAAAATCACAACAATAGAACTATGTCATAAACTCTCCAGTTCTGTTCTGAACTTTGCAATAAAATGATAAAGTTAGGTACCCGCCTAGCTATAATAAATATTCATTATGAGAGCTCGCCACTGATCTCACGTCATACTAGTGGCAGCTCGTAAAGTCATTGAAACCACTGATGGAGGTCATGAGATCGTAAGACATGGTAAACTCTGAAATATTCAAAAGTTATCTAGTTTATTTCCAGATATTTTCTATCAATGATAAAAAGAACTGCAATTACTAAGGAGCAGTGGGTCTGAACCTTTTAGTAGAGAGTCAGACTTGTCACAAATAGTAAAACTGTTTTGATTGGATTCAGGCTGTTCTGAGCTTCAAAATTTGCTATGAGATATGTCCTGCTGAAGTTGGCTGAATGACAAATTTCTACTATGTCATATTCGCGCCATATAATAGAGTCTGTGACACAATAAAAAACAAATGTCAGTTTAAACGAATAAAGTCAACGGCTGGATTCTATAGAGCTTTCCTACGAGGCATAACATGCTTTTATCGGCAGAGCTGGAGTTGGCTGAATGACACTGCGAATTAGGGTCTATGATCTACTTTGTGTTGGCGGCATAGGGCCACATAACAGGACACATAAGTCTGAATTAAGGGTCGGATCTGCTTTCTGGGTTATTCCAAGACATTGAGAAATAAATGATTTTTGAAATAAATATTCGCTCAAAAACCCAAAAAAGAAAAGTTCACCAAATCTGGTAAAAATATGAAGGAAACAGAAGGTTACAAGGGGTATGTAAGAATCTCCAAATAATTCAATTTCAGCATGAATGTCAAATTAAAGCAGAGTAGTAGAGTCACATAGTACATATCTGACCCATAAAGATAAATAATTTGCTTTCAAAGTCATCAATAGTTCCTACTCCTGTTTATTATTCATTACAGACAACATTTCTAGCCTCTGAAATTTCAAAATTTCTTGCAGCTTTTTTACTCACCAAGTTGTAACGTGGAGGTTCTGCTGTTTCCGCTGGGACGATGTTTGAGCTGCAGCGGGGGTCCTTAAATACAGCCGGACCGTCCCGACTGGAGAGGGGGTCTGGGGCCTCTGAGGGGGGTCTGGGGGGTGGAGTCTGGCCCGCGGTTCACACAAGTCCAAATAAGTGCCGCTCGCAGCCGTCCCAGGGCAGGCCGGGGGTGACTGATGTCCCTCTACACAAACACTGACGTTCAGAAGTGTAGCCCACAGGAGTGAGAGAGAGAGAGAATGTTGCCTCGTGTTCTCATTGTTGTGGACAAGGAAACGTCAGCTCTGGCAACATAAGCATGATGTACCTCGTTGGAAAGCTCTAGAATCCAGCTGTGACTTCATTTGTATGAGCTCACGTTTGTTTTTGATTGTGTCACAACATACAGTATCTGCTGCTGTGAGAACTTCAGCTCTGTGCAACGTGTATGAATATGACATGTCATTTCTCTGGTCTTGCTCTCTCTGGTCTCTATCCCTGGTCTCTCGCTCTGGTCTCTCTCTCCGGTCTCGCTCTCTCTGTGGTCTCTTTCTCCGGTTTCGCCCTCTCTAAAGTTGGTCTCTTTGATCTCTCTCTGGTCTCTCTCTCTGTGGTCTCTCTAAAGTCTGTCTCTTTGGTCTCTCTCTGGTCTCTCTCTCTGTGGTCTCTCTAAAGTCTGTCTCTTTGGTCTCTCTCTGGTCTCTCTCTCCGGTCTCTCTCTCTGTGGTCTCTCTTTGGTCTCTCTCTCTGTGGTCTCTCTAAAGTCTGTCTCTTTGGTCTCTCTCTGGTCTCGCTCCGGTCTGGCTCTCTCTGGTCTCTCTCCCTGGTCTCTTTCTCTGGTCTCTCTCTCCGGTCTCGCTCTCTTTGTGGTCTCTTTCTCCGGTTTCGCCCTCTCTAAAGTCGGTCTCTTTGGTCTCTCTCTGGTCTCCTCTCCGGTCTCGCTCTCTGTGGTCTCTCTGAAGTCAGTCTCTTTGGTCTCTCTCTGGTCTCGCTCCGGTCTGGCTCTCTCTGGTCTCTCTCCGGTCTGGCTCTCTCTCTGGCCTCTCTGGTCTCTCTCTCTGGTCTCTCTCTGGTCTCTCTTCCTGGTCTCTCTCCAGTCTCACTCTCTCTGTAGTTTCTCTAAAGTCTGTCTCTTTGGTCTCTCTCTGATCTCTGTCTCCGGTCTGGCTCTCTATAGCCTCTCTATAGCCTCTCTCTCTGGTCTCTCTCTGGTCTCTCTCCCTGGTCTCTCTCTCCGGTCTCGCTCTCTCTCTCTAGTCTCTCTCACTGGTATCGCTGTCTCTGTGGTCTCTCTCTCCGGTCTCACTCTCTCTAAAGTCTGTCTCTCTCTCCAGTCTTGCTCTCTTTGGTCTCTCTCTGTGGTCTCTCTCCCTGGTCTCTCTCTCCAGTCTTGCTCTCTCTCTGGTATCGCTGTCTCTGTGGTCTCTCTCTCCATTCTCACTCTCTCTAAAGTCTGTCTCTCTCTCCAGTCTTGCTCTGACTGAATATTCTGCATCTGTGTGCGCATACAGCTGAAAGCAGAGGAGAGGGGTTGTCGGTGATCCAGAGATTGTACCCAGAGATCCTGACTGAGGACTGAGGGCTATGGAGCTGGTGTGAAGGATCCCAGTCAGAACAGAAGTTACGTAGTTAGAAAATTTCGATGCTGCAGGGCAGGCAACGTAAGGGCCTTGCGGTGACCAACGCGTTGCGCAAGTGACGTCACGTCACCTCCGTAAGCTCCGCGCCGCGCGAGTATAAACTAGGCTTTAGTTTGCATGTTCTTCCCATGTCTGCGTAGGCTTCCTCCAGTTTCCCCCACAGATAAACACATGTAAAAGCTGTTCAATCTTCCAGCTATGGTTCTGAAGAGCATCAGCATCTTGGTTGATGCTCTTGGCAACATCAGATTTGCAGATAGAACCCCAAAACATACTGTACTTTAGGCAGGAGGCTGAATATGTTTACCATGTTTATTTATGATGCCAGAGTTGAGCAGAGAAGGCAGGGATTAAGTCAATGGAGCTGGGACGTACACAAGAGACATGCATGGACAAGACACATCCAGATCTGAGGTGGCCAGAGACCACAGAGGGACCCGAGAGAGACCAGAAAAAGACCAGAGTGAGACCAGAAGGTGACCAGAGAGAGAGACTAGAACGAGAGACCAGAGAGGGAGACTAGAAAGAGAGACCAGGCCCATCTCTCAGTATTTAAAAGATTTCTTGTTTTCTAAAAGATCAATCAAAAGGTACAATCAAAAGGTACACCAGCTTTAACAAAATATGTGTGACTTTCAGTTTTAGACGTTTTAGATAATGAATGAAAGCAGAATTATGATAGTAACACAGCACTTTTACAACATGACATCCCCTGCGTGTGCATGACTGAGGGAGGGGGGGTCTGCGATAACATACCAGACAGCTGAGAAGCAACAGTAACCGTGTGTGTGTGTGTGTGTGTGTGTGTGTGTGTGTGTGTGTGTGTGTGTGTGTGTGTGTGTGTGTGTGTGTGTGTGTGTGTGTGTGTGTGTGTGTGTGTGTGTGTGTGTGTGTGTGTGTGTGTGTGTGTGTGTGTGTGTGTATGTAGACGGGAGGACTGGGGGTGGACCTCTTGCCTGGAGCAGTATTTCCTGGGAAGGTCTGTGGACGCGGACGGACGCAGAGCTCTGATTGGCCGGAGCGTGTCCTTATAGGGAAGTGCAGAGTGACAGGTGCTGGGGGCTCCTTATTCGTCACCTCAGTCTCACGGCGCAGACACCCTATCAGGAAGTGTCCACACAAATGCAGCCGCTTCCACCACTCACCACTACTTATGGTGTGTTCGGAGCAGACGGCAAAAGAGGATCAGGAAAATACAATCCACTTAAAGCTGTAATCAGACCACAACATTAACATGTTATCTTTTGTGTAAGAAATAGCCCTGAGAGAAATGAGAGAGACCAGAGAGAGAAATGAAAGAGAGACCAGAGAGAGATGAGAGACAGAGAGACCAGAGAGCGAAATGAGAGAGAGACCAGAGAAAGAGAGAGATGAGAGACAGAGAGACAAGAGAAAGACCAGAGAAAGAAATGAGAGAGACCAGCGAGAGACAGGAGACACCAGTGAAAGAGACCAGAGAGAGAGAGATGAGGAAGAGACAAGAGAGGCCAGAGATATAGAGAGACAGAGAGAAAAATGAGAGAGACCAGAGAGAGAAATGAGAGAGACCAGAGAAAGAGAGAGAT
The DNA here is from genome assembly GCA_964034765.1 of Knipowitschia caucasica. Classification (NCBI taxonomy): domain Eukaryota; kingdom Metazoa; phylum Chordata; class Actinopteri; order Gobiiformes; family Gobiidae; genus Knipowitschia; species Knipowitschia caucasica. Next base: position 30,184,179 of record OZ035839.1, read on the forward strand.
GAGAGAGAGAAATGAGAGAGAGACCAGAGAAAGCTAATCTGAAGATGTGACAAAGGCCAAGTATGTAAAAATGTTTTTTTTTAAATGTGATAGAACAAAACTGTTTTGGATTCATTTTATTCCGTAGTTTCTTTGTTGTGGTTTGAACAATGAAAAAGTACCCCTGCTTTAAAAATGAACTTCTGAAGACACAACATGACACAAGGATCTAATTTGCACAAGTGAAAATGATTCTAACTTGAATCAAGAAATGTTTCACTTTTGAAGCTGGGGTATTTCTCTTTCAAACCACAACAAAATGGAACTATGTAATAAAATACATTGTTTGGTACTGCGGCTTGAATTCCATTTTATTCCTTTTGTGATCGTGTCCATTCACAGATGTTTGGGCCTCGGTATTTTCATTCTGTTAAAGTAGCAATATGTGTAATTTTCATGTCAAGCCCTGTAATGGCCCTAATATGTCAAAATACTTCTAATAACAGTAATTCATCCGAGACATTTTTATTTGAAAATTTGTTTTACGGCCCCTAAATCTTGTTAATGTTTTCATTTCGATGTCCCGCCCTCCACCGTTTTACCAATCAGCTAGTCTCACAGGTAAAGTAACATGTGGCCGCAGTACTAAAACAGGTCTTGTTCTCAAATCATTAACAAAAAACAAGAACTAAAATTATAAGGTGTTGTTGACAAAACTCTTGTCTATTCAGTTATTATGGTCCCAGCTGGATTCGTCTGCAAATCTGGCAACCTGAGTCAGGGAGAGTGCAGTACCGCTTTTGGCCAGACTTTTTACATACTGCTCCTTTAAGT
>OZ035839.1:30185001-30274640 GCA_964034765.1 Knipowitschia caucasica
CCTGAATGTAGGCATTCTCACCCACCCACCCCCAAAACAATATCCCCTAAACATACCCATCCTCAACCCCCATATACCTCCTCCCACAACCCCTACCATACTCTCCTCACCATCTACTCTACTCAATCTAACTTACTCTACTCTCCACATTCCTTATTCCCCCCTTCAACTCCCCACACCCAATATTTCTTATAAATACCTCCTTATCATATTCCCCCATTATGTTCCCCCCCCCCCCCCCCCATAAATATTTTTACACCCAGTGTGGTGTGTTTGCCGTGCCCCCTGCCGCGCCCCCCCCTTGGGGGTGTGTGCCCCCCCCCCCCCCCCCGCCCCCCCCCGCCCCCCCCCCCCCCCCCCCCCCCAGGTGCTGTTTTTATCAGCTACAGTACTTTAACACTCTCTTAATCAGGAGGTCGCAGGTCGCTGGAGGACTGGAGGGCCCTGGATTTGGAGGCTCCATTCTCCATATAAGGAGCCCTGCGTTTGGACAGCTGCTCCCCCTGAATGCACAGACACTACAGCAGCTGCCCCAGCAATTGTCTCCACCTCAGAACTGTTGTGTGTCAGTTACATATATGGTCCACTCGCCTCCCAGGAACTGAGCCTTCTCCAGCTCAGTCCATCATCCAAGCAAGCCCTGTGTACGCAACTTCAAGAAAAAGGATTTATGTGATGAAATACTCTCCTCCAGTTCCTCAAGATTGTTTGTTTCTATCACTCATTTTTACATTCATGATTTTTTGGAGAGAGATCAGAGAAAGAGAGAGATTCTACCAGTGAGAGACCAGTAGAGAGGGACCAGAGAGATACTCGAGAGACCAGAGAGACTAGAGAGAGACCAGAGAGAAAGAGAGATAAAGAGAGAGACCAGAGAGCAAAACCTGGGAGGGACCAGAGATAGAGATCAGATAGAGAAAAAGCAGAGAGACCAAGGAGGGACCAGACAGAGAGAGACCAGACAGAAACCAGCGAGAGACCAGAGAGATACCAGATAGAGACTTGAGAGATACTAGAGAGACCAGCGAGGGACCAGAGAGACTAGAGAGACCAGTTAGAGATAGAGATGAGAGACCAGAAAGAAACCAGAGAGAGACCAAGAGGGACCAGAGAGAGACTAGATAGAGACCAGAGAGATAGAGATGAGACCAGAGAGAAAAAAACAGAGAGAGACCACAGAAAGAGACCAGATAAAGAAAGACCAGAGAGAAACCAAGGAGAGACCAGAGAGAGACTAGAGAGACCAGATAGAGAACCAGAGAGAGACCAGAGAGAAAAGACCAGAGAGGGACCAGAGATGGAGACCAGATAGAGACCAAGAGGACCAGAGAGAGACCAAGAAGAGGGACCAGAGAGAGACCTAGAGAGACCAGATAGAGAGGAGAGACCAGAGAGAAATACAGAGAGGGATCCACAGAAAGAGACCAGAATAAAGAAAAACCAGAGAGAGACCAAGAGAGAGACCAGAGAGAGACTAGAGAGAGACCAGAGAGAGAAGAGAGATAAAGAGAGAGACCAGAGCAAAGACCTGGGAGGGACCAGAGAGAGGAGACCAGAGAGAGACCAGAGAGAGACCAGAGAGAGACCAGAGAGAGACCAGAGAGAGACCAGCGAGATACCAGATAGAGACTTGAGAGATACTAGAGAGACCAGCGAGGGACCAGAGAGACCAGCGAGGGACCAGAGAGAGAGACCAGATAGAGACCAGAGATGAGAGACCAGATAAAGAAAAACCAGAGAGAGACCAAGGAGGGACCAGAGAGACTAGAGAGACCAGATAGAGATGAGAGACCAGAGAGAAAAAACAGAGAGGGACCACAGAAAGAGACCAGATAAAGAAAAACCAGAGAGAGACCAAGGAGGGACCAGAGAGACTAGAGAAAGAGAGACCAAATAGAGACCAGAGAGAGAGACCAGAGAGATACTAGAAAGACCAGAAAGCAAAACCAGAGAGGGACCAAAGAGAGAAACCACTAATATTCAAAAGCATGTATTTTTGGCCTCTATAAAATCTTTGTAGCAGCTTTTTCAGACATAAAAGTAAAAAAGAGAAGACCATCCTCACAGTCAAAAAGTGACTCTTACACAAAATCAAAATTCTGTTCAGATGAAACTTTTGTTTGTTCACAAAATTTTACATTTACCTTTTTGTTGGATCAAACAACATGCGTTATTATTCATGAAAAATGATAATAATAATTAACAATATGAATGGTTTGGTTGAGCCTCTTTCGTTCTGATCCTGATGAACGAAAGTGGTATCATGTTTTAATACCACTTTTTACACTAACTGTTGACAGCATGTGTGTTGAGGCTTGTCTTTCAATAAGTGCAGATTTATATCTGCTGTTTAACACAGTGAAAGTATTTTAGACAAAAGGATTACTTTCAATTAACCCATATTTGGAAAAAAATTGAATTGATTTATTTTAAAAACTAGTTAAATTACCAAAACTATGTCAAAGTTAAAGTATTGGCCAATAATATGCTATTTTAAATCAACACATTTTAATAACTTGTTGGGTTCCAACCTTAGTATAGAATAAATTATAATGAAGTTTTCTTAAGAAAAATAGTTTGAAAATGAGGTATTACTGGCCATGTTAGCTCCTAATAACCTACATCAATGCTGCAAGTTAATAGTAATAATAGATAACAATTTCAGGGGCCACTGAAATGGTCTGAAGGCTGCGTTTGGCCCGCGGGCCTCGTGCTGGAGACCGGTGCCTCATATGATGTGTTACAATCCTGCTAGAAACAGCCTCAGGCATAAAGCTGGTGGCATGTCATTCTCAAGTCATCACCTAAGTCAACAAACCATTAATATAACTGAAGATGCCTCTCTTGACCTTGTGAACCACCATCTATATTTCTCCATTTTTGTTTGAATCCAAACTATAGTACATTATGGCTTTATCAAATCAGCCTCACATGCTGTACTGGGGTCAAATGCAGTGGTTCTTAACCTTTTTGGAGGTACCGAACCTCACCAGTTTCAAGCGCATTCGCCGAACTCCTTTTGAGTAAAAAAATGAAAAAAAAAAAATCAGGATATAGATATGTTTTTTACTGGTGCAAAATGAGCCGTACATGAACCTTGTTCAAAGAACAAAACCAACACAATGTATGAACTCACAAAAAATGACATACCTGCAAATCAGTGTGACTTCTGCTGTTGCCTTTAAGAGGTCAATGCAGTGAGTGGGAGTTGTCGTTGTCACACTCGGCCGCTAGGTGGAGACAACGCGCCGTTCCGTCGCTGCGTGCCATTGGCTGAGCGCGAATTTTAAACGAGTCCCGTCCATGGTCCCCGTACTACACAGGCGATAAAGTTTGCCTGATATCTCTTCTGTTGCACCGGACACACAAACACACACAAACACACACACGGGGCACTGGTTCTGTGTGTGTTTTACAGGGATGGACGTCGCTGCATATTTACAGTATGTACACTTTTGTCTTCTCTGTTGTTAAAGTTAGCGGTTAGCATTAGCAACAGCTAGCATTAACGTCAACCATAAACAACACGGCTTCTCACGTTTTTATTATTGTGTTTGTTTCGAAGGCGCTTTGAGAGCAGTATAAGCACGTACGTGGGGGATGACCCATTGGAGCAGTGGGACAAGTAAGAACTTCACCTCATAAGCTGTATTAAAATGACAATGAGCGTTACCAATTCAGTCCAAATGCATCCATCCCTTCCCATGTTTTGTTGTTGTTATTATTATATTATATGTGATACTGTTATGTGATGTTTTCCTTTAGGTCAGCACAAACACAAACGGACATTGTGTAAACGCCATGTTTGGAAATATTCAACACTTTCACAATTCCTCATGACAATTTAAAATAAGGGGCTGGTGCTATGTGTACTGGGTGCAGCTCTGACCGCTCTCACTGTGTGTGTTTCCTGCTGCAGGTTTGTTAAGCTTCTGGAGCAAAACTTGCCCCCAAACAGCAGCAGCCAGCTGTCTGTGGTGCTGAGCCGTTTAGTCGAGACGTTTCTGAACGTAAACAAATACGCCAACGATGACCGATATGTCAACTACTGCATACAATTTGTAAGTCAATAACATTTCTATTATTGAGCCATGTCATTAAAGTTGGGGTTTCTAACTTTCACACCACAACGATTTTGCAGTGTAATAATCTAACTAGTTATTAGCACGCAAAACAGTTTTTCTTCTCCTCTAGTTTTCACGTGTACCTTTGTCCTGATCACAAAATGACAGGTCCATATTGTGAAAAAGGAGCTGTCATTTTGTGACTTATTCATATGATGTAGATGGTTTCTGTGATTTTGTGTCCTGTGATTTATTTAAAAATGTCTTAATTCCTTGGTGATGTCTTCCAGGCCAGCGCTTACACTGACCCCATTGTGATGTACAGTCACCTCTTCAATAAAGGAGTGGGCACTCGTTGTGCTGCTCTGTATTCCTCCTGGGCTCAGCAGTTGGAGCAGAGAGGTCTGAATGATCAGGCTGAGGCCCTTTACCAGAAGGCTCATGAGAACAAAGCCCAGCCAGCGGATTTACTGATGGATGAATACAGGTGAAATAACTACTTTATTGAAATATAAATGATTATTTGTTGAGGGACGAGTCTCGTGACAACTTAATTGGCCGATGATGCAGTACTGCAATAATATTCTGCTGGAGTTTAACACATGGTTCTCTGCTGTGGGCAGTGGAGAACATCGGCATCAGATGTGTTTTCAAAAATACAAATCTGTTGGTTCAAATGCATGTGAATTAATAGTGTGGTTTTTCTGTAGGCAATTTCAATCCAGAACAAGGCTTCATGTAGCAGCATCAGGTTTGTGCAGATACTGTTTACTGTAACAGGAACTGCTAATCAGTCACTGATAATTCACTAGTAACTTTGTCACTTGTCACTTTACCTGTTATCAGTACTGCTGCATTATTGCATATCTGATATTTCTGCCTTTCACCAGTCACTTTACCTGTTGATATTTTACTGTATTATTCATGTCCATCTGATAATTCTCCCATTCAAGTCACTTTACCTGTTGATATTATTTCTGATGTTTATTCTGCTCATATTCATATTCTCCGCGGCTAATGTATAATATAGACATCTGTAAATACTTCCGAACCAAGTGCAATTATAGCCCAGAGTTTCTCATTTTATTCTTATCTTAATTACCTTAAATAATAGACTATTTGATGTATGCAATCTGAGTGCTCTTATTTCCTCTCTCTGCTGTAATGTGCGCAACGATGACACTGAAATTTCTCCACTGTGAGACTAATAAAGGTTTATCTTATCTTATCTTATTGTATTTACTTCATTCATAGACCAAAAGCGTAGCTCTTGGGTTTCCTATTACACCACCATTGTTTCATATTTGCTCTGGAGGTTGCTTCACTTCATACACATTTGGATTGATTGTATGTATTTTTTTTTCTGCAGCAGGAAACCGTTCTCCGTTGCAAAACTCTCTTTCTGTCAATGTGATGTCGAGTCAGAGTGCGCTCTCTGCTATAAAGGTTTGTCTCGGTAGCATCACTGTGGGAGGAAGACTTTATGTGTCTGACTCTTGTGCTTTTCAACAGGAGACGACAGCAGCGGAGTGCTCCTCGCCCAAACCAGTGGAGCGTAGATATGTTGTCATGTAAGCACGTCTTATTTACAACTTATTGTCTGTCTGTGGGATGACAGAGAGCTTCCTCTCGAGCTTCCACTGGAGTAGTTTTTTGTTGTGGCTTATGTGAAACAGTGTGATTTGTTATTGCTGAAGTCCATCTCTTTGCCAGGATCTCCCGTTCTGAATACTCGGGGAAACTCCCTCCAAGCACTAATGAAAACATGGTATCTACCTATGACAAGGAGGCGCTGCATTGTGAGGGCTCTGAGCTGTGCTTTGAGGAGGTGCGTGCTCAGAGGTATTTCCAGAAGCAACTACAGCAGCTGCAACAACAGCAGCAGCTACAACAACAGCAGCAGCTACAACAACAGCAGCAGCTACAACAACAGCAGCAGCAGCTACAACAACAGCAGCAGCTACAACAACAGCAGCAGCTACAACAACAGCAGCAGCTACAACAACAGCAACAGCTACAACAACAGCAACAGCTACAACAACAGCAACAGCTACAACAACAGCAACAGCTACAACAACAACAACAGCAGCAACAGCTACAACAACAACAACAGCAGATACAGCTACAACAACAGCAGCAGATACAGCAGCAACAGCTACAACAACAACAGCAGAATCTTCAAAAACAACAGCAGATGCAGCAACAGCAGCAGAAGCTACAGGCTGAAGCCGAAGCGGTTGCTCTGCATGTCCCTGGTATGTGTTTCAAAGACCGTCTCAGGATCAGCTTCAATGGGTTTCTTAAAGTGGTACATACCTTTCTTTTTAATTGCAATGAAAAGGGCATTAAATGTCAGTGTTACCCAACCGTTTTGAGCCTTGGCTGATGTAGAAAATCAAATAAGCACAAAATCTGTCGAATCTTCCCAAATGATTGGTAAAAATAATCTGAAAAAACAATCAAATTATATTACTAACGTGCCACTGTCCACCGGTTGAAAAACACTGCTATAGGCTCCTACCCCGTTCCATTAATTGTAAATTCTTCAAGTATCTTGAACTGTGGAAATTCCTTGGTTAGCAAGGCTTCCAGCAGCACTGTACAGATTTATTTTGTTTAATGCGTTAAATTCTCAAATACCTTCACTTTGTTGCAGCTTTTAAAGATGAGGAAACTTCGACTATTCCAAACCTCTGGATGCAGATCATGCATATGAATATGAGCTTGGCACGCGGTACTGGACACGTGAGTATAAAACCAGATTATGTGGAAGTTGCGTTACCCAAGTTAAAGTGGATCTTCTCTTTTTGTAGACACAATAGCCATATTTGTGGAATGTTGTGGCTAAAATCTGAAATATATTTCAGGACAAGAGTGCTTCTCTTCTGCCTCGGAGGTCTGCGGGCTGCAGGTCGCACTCTGAACCCACAGTCTTCACCAACGACTCCACGAGCCCTGGACAGATCTCTCAGATGGACACAAAGGATTCAGCTGCTCATGCACCAGTTACAAGCACGTCGCAGTCCCAGCAAGTCCCAGCAGCAGCACCAGTCTCTGTCCCAACAGCAGCAGCAGCAGCACCAGTCTCTGTCCCAGCAGCAGCAGCAGCAGCACCAGTCTCTGTCCCAGCAGCAGCAGCAGCAGCACCAGTCTCTGTCCCAGCAGCAGCAGCACCAGTCTCTGTCCCAACAGCAGCAGCAGCAGCACCAGTCTCTGTCCCAGCAGCAGCAGCAGCAGCACCAGTCTCTGTCCCAGCAGCAGCAGCAGCAGCACCAGTCTCTGTCCCAGCAGCAGCAGCAGCAGCACCAGTCTCTGTCCCAGCAGCACCAGTCTCTGTCCCAGCAGCAGCAGCACCAGTCTCTGTCCCAGCAGCAGCAGCAGCAGCAGCACCAGTCTCTGTCCCAGCAGCAGCAGCAGCACCAGTCTCTGTCCCAGCAGCAGCAGCAGCAGCACCAGTCTCTGTCCCAGCAGCAGCAGCAGCACCAGTCTCTGTCCCAGCAGCAGTAGAGCTGCTTTCAGATCCAAATGCCTCTCATCGATCACTGGTCTCAGCTCCTGGTGTGTTCCATTGTGCACCACATCTGATGTCAGATCTGGAGAATTACTTCAAAAACAGGTGTTTTGTCTTTTTCTGATTCATTAATTATTTTTATTTTTATTATCATCTAACTCTGTATTAAAGTGTGTATGGCAAAACATACTTTGAAATATCTCTATCATTGGATTTAAGATTATTATTATTGAAATAATACTGACCCACTTTGGCCATTTCTTTTTAGTTTTTTACTTTCAGTTATGGTTTAACTTTCTCATTGTAGATCAGAAAGTAGAGACATATAATGAGTTTGCAAAAAGATTCAGACTCTCCCTACTGTGATTTGTTCTAGAACTTTTCTTCAAAATGTTCTTCCCAAACCATTGGCATTAATGTTGTAACACTGATTTCAAAAAACCTAAGCACAAGTTAAACGGTTGTAATATAGATGGATAGTAAAACATATTTAAAAAAATCATTGTACATACAGTTTTCCCTCGCTATAACACAGTTCACCTTTCGAAGCCTCGCTGTTTTGCGTTTATTTTTTATGTGCGATTGCGCTTTTCTACAGCTTCTCATGCACCGCATGCTTACTCCAACAACATCTAATACACTGTGTGCCACAGTGATTAGTGCTCTTTGTGATCTCTCTCTGATCTCTCTCTGCCTTAAAACATACATCTGCTGCTTCAAGGATTTCACTTATTATTTTTAGAACACATCACCCCTGCATTAAGGGACCAGTGTAGTGCAGCGATTTTAACTTTTATGGGGTAGAATATGACTAACATCGATTCTGGGAAAATCCGCTTCTCACAATACTTTCCAGGAGATACAGTATATATTGTTCGTCAAATTTGTTTTTGTGACAGACTTACTTCTGGTCGTCTTCTTTCCATAATTGTTATTTTTTTTGTGAAGCGAGGAGCCCATGGAGCCGCAGCACGAGGCCGACTGTACGTACACTAGGCACAAAGCTCTCTTTACATTGACTTTTGAAAACCTGAAGAACCTCCTCTCTCTTCCTAGTATCCCAGTACGGAGCGGGGAACCTGTCCCGTGTCACTCCCAACACGTCTCTGGGATACATCCAGGCCACGCCTTCACGCGCACTGCCGTCCCCCACCGTCAACACCAGAGAAGCTCTGGGTGAGCAGCTTTTTACAGACACCAGGGGGGTGCGGTTTATGGCTATTCAAGAAAATTCACCATTGGCAAATCATTTTCAAACCGAAATATTGTTTATTTGTGTATTGCCCTCAAATTGCAACAGCCGTCGTGTCAAAGGATTTTGCAAAGTTGTGGACTCGCCAACAACAGATTAGAAAATTCAAGGTTCAAACTCATGAAATGCAATAATAGATAGATAGATACTTTATTAATCCCCGTTGGAGAAATTCAGGTGTCCAGTAGCAGCAACTATAAGAAATAAAATTGATAATTCCAAAAAGATAACAATAGTAATAATCGGCAACAGCCCTGTAGGTCACAGCAGCAGAGGTGGAGTAGCCTCTGGGCGGAGGAGGACAGGTCACAGCAGCAGAGGTGGATTAGTCTGGGTGGAGGAGGACGGGTCAGAGGTGGAGTAGTCTGGGTGGAGGAGGAGGGTCACAAGGGTGGAGTAGCCGCTTAGTTCGGACCATTTTATATCATATATATTATAATAACAAACCTATAGGAGCCGTTGGTTCATAGGAAGCGACATATCACAAAAAGAAAAAAGTAGTCCTCCCAGGTAAACCTCAACTAGTGTTTTTCAATAACAAATGTTCCCGCACTGTATATTTAAAATTGTGCAGCCCTAAGAGAAGCTATGAAGACTTGTTACAGTAGTTAATTGTAATGAAAATAATGTATATGAAAGCCGCAAGCGGCGTTGAACGGCCCTCGCCGCACCTCAACTATTATTGCGCGAATTGGAATGTGAAAAAAGGAGCACATTTTCTATTGTCGAAAATTGGGGGACAAAAGTCACAATTTGCCGCTCTGCTGCTCAAACAACGTTTAACTGATAAATTTACTAAATTAAAATGATGGTACATGTGTTTAAACGATGTGGAGCAATTTTGAGGCGAATCAGTGAAACAGCTGAGGAGGAGATGATTTGCAGCCGACATATGTGAAATGGATCATTTTTCCACTTTGCATTTTATGGGCTTCCTGTTGGTCAGGGGGCGTGGCCATAATACCTTTTTTTCATGTCTTGTCTTGAGGAGTATGTGTACAAAATGCCGTGGCTCTATGCTAAACTTGACCTCGGACTCCATCCCATAGGCGCAATCTAAACTGACTTTTATAGGGTTCGCTTTTCTGCCGTTTTAAAAATCCCATGAAAAGAAACAAAAAAATTTTTTTTGCCGTTTTTGAATTTTGGGCAAGTTTTCGTGCATGTTTAGGGGGTCAAATTAAGGTATTTTTTCGAAAGTCTCAGAGCTAAAACAATTTCAATGTTTCAATGGCACATGATACGTCACTTTTAAAGCGTTTGAGTTTATACACGCAGCCGTCACGTTTTGGTGAGTGACAGGCACTGACGCATCCGTCACCCACCGCCACCTCTTGCATATTCACCATTGTGAAAGCAACCCTTACCCCAGTCGGGTTGAGGCCTAATTATAATTATAAGGATATTGTTCTCTGTCCTTTCAGATGTGATCATGGACATGTTCCAGGCTCCTACTCTTCTAGAAGACCCGTTTCCCAACACTGCAGAGGGCAACTTTGACATCATTTACACCAGAAAGGGTAAACCTGCTTCATGGGACATTTATCAACAGACAGAAACATGTGACAGACTAAATGTGAATGTTTGTGAAAGGTCCCAGTGTGAAAGAAGCAGCAGCAACTTCAGCCCCGTTCACAATCTTCCAAGACGACCAGGAGAACGACCAGGAGAACGACCAGGAGAACGACCAGGAGAACGACCAGGAGAACGACCAGGAGAACGACCAGGAGAACATCAGGTGCACACACTTCATCTGTCAAGACAAATTTTATTTTTAGACTTGAATTTATTTACCAGCTTCAATGAGGTTAGGTTTATAATGAGTTTTGTTTGCTTGAAACTCCCATTGCCACCACCAAAGGGAAAGGTTAAATAGTGCGTAATTTGATAAAAAAATCCCAGTATCGACCTATAAATAAATTACCCAGTGTAAACCCAGGGGTGTCCAAACTCTTTAGTTATATTGGTTCACACGCAGCTGAAGTTGGCTGGATGACACTGAGTTTGTGTTTATGATCTCAGATTAGTGTGTGTTAGCAGCAGAGGGCCACATAACATCACACAAAGGACCACAATTGGCCTGCAGGCCTCAGTTTAGACACGCTTGTACTAAAGAGTATGTCATTTTAGTTGTTTTTAGGATTGTGTTAAATAGAAATGTAATTTGTTCTCAGCGTGCCGCCGGCTGTAGAGGGCATGAAGCCGTTCAGAGCGCTGGTGGAACTCCCAAAACCAAACGTATGCCGCAAAACAAGTTTGCGCATAAGAGAACGCAGTAACGGTGCTCTGACCAAGGTGTATGTCGCTGCAGGACTTTCCCTCAGATCTGGCCCCAGAGGAGAGCACTCTGTGGGGAGCCCAGTTCCTGGCTCAGCACTCTCTGGCTGCGTGTCCCAACAGCACGTCCGACTTTGCCATGTTGGCCCACTGTGTGTCCACGCCGTTCACCCACAAAACTCCAATGAGCAACAACTTCTTCCCTGACCAAGGTACCGTCCTACATGTCACTTAAAGGAGGAGTATGCATGATTGTTATCCATTAACATTAGAATGTTTCCACCAGCCCTACTGTACTCTACTCAGCTATACACTACTCTGTTGTGTTTCAGTTACGTTTTAGTATCTGGTGCTGTATCCTTGCAACCTACTCACAAAAATACAATATCCAGGGAAATTCCTTTGTGATCATATCTTCCAGCACCCTGGCCAATCACAGTCACTTGGAACACTGTAGTACAAGCTCGGCCTGGAAAGAAATAGAATCAGGGTAAAGAGGGACGAAAGAGGGCCCTGGTACTGGTTATACAGGGTCAGCGGAAACACTCCCATCCGCAGGGCAAAATGCTGTCCACCAGCAATGGAAAGGGCTGAAGATGGGTGGACTTACAAAATGTATGGTGAAGGGTGAAGCATAGGTTGCCACCTATGCGTCATCCTTCATTGGGAATTCTTGGGTTTCATATGACGTCAGGGCAGTGGCGCGAATAAAAAAAGTAGGACAGGACGTGACGTATCCTGGCAGTACAGTCTGCTGGGTTTATACACGGAGATATAGAAGAAGTGCTGTCAAAATGCAATCTTTTTGTACGGTGTACGGTTGTAGCAACCGCGCATAGAGAGAAAGACAAGAGTTTCTTCCGTGTTCCAACGTCTCATATAAAGGAGTACACTTTGAAAAAATCACTCGAGGGAGGTGGACCGGCTGGTGTCCTGGTGCAGTGGTAATAACCTGGAGCTGAACGCCCAGAAGACAGTGGAGATGATTGTGGACTTCAGGAAGAGCACTGTCCCCCCCGCCCCCACCCTCCGTGATGGACTCCCCCATCACCTCTGTGGAGTCCTTCCGTTTCCTGGGCACCACCATCACCCAGGACCTCAAGTGGGAGCCGACCATCAGCTCCCTCATCAAGAAGGCCCAGCAGAGGATGTACTTCCTGCGGCAGCTCAGGAAAGCCAAGCTGTCTGCACAGATGTTGGTGCAGTTCTACACGGCCATCATCGAGTCCATCCTCACCTCCTCCATCACCGTGTGGTTCGCTGGAGCCACAGTCAGGGACAAACAGAGACTACAGCGCATTGTGCGCTCTGCAGAGGAAGTGATCGGCCGCAGCCTTCCATCGCTGCAGGACCTGTACGTCGCCCGAGCTCGAGGCCGGGCTGGTCGTATCACAGCCGACCCCTCTCACCCTGCACATGGACTATTCCAACCACTCCCCTCAGGCAGGAGACTGCGGTCCATCAGGACTAGAACCTCCCGCCGCAAGAACAGTTTCTTCCCCTCTGCTGTTGGACTCTTGAACACTTCTTAACCTGTCCCCCCGCCCTTTATAAAGTCACTTTACTGCCCATCATACGTCACTTTACTTTACTGTACTGCTGTCACCTTACATTGTGTGCACCATGTGCACTTGTTTATTGTAAATAGTAACTGTAACTCTATTTTAAATTTAAATGTATTCCTTAGAAGTGTTTTTTATTCTTTATTTTTATTATCTCTTTCTGACTGTTGCACTGAGCCAAAGCAATTTCCAAGTCTGTGACTTCCTGTTACTTACGTGGCAATAAAAATGATTCTGATTCTGATTCTGAATGAGGCAGGAGAGGTGGATCAAGGCTTTCCACCTGCAGGCCAGCAGCAATTTTTCTTTTTTTTTTTTTCTTTTTCAAAAATGCCAGAAAACAAGACTCTTTTGAGACGTTATTTTTTATTACTTCCTTAGAATTGAGGGTGAGAGCCTTTTGACTCCAAAGCAGACAAGATTTAACATTGTTTTCATCGGGAGCAAAACTGAGTTGTCCCACCTCTGCTCATTCGCCCCCTACAGGCCAGTTTAATTTAATGAAACCCAAGAATAGGGAAAATGCTAACGCCAGAGGTAGGGGTTAATTTTGTTTCTTTTATTCAGAGAAATGGCCAAAACAGCAACAGAAATCTCCGTATGCTCAGTGTGATATCATAGGGATACAATGACAGACTATTACAGAACTGAGACAGGAGATATTAGACAGAAGGGACGGGGCTACATGTTTCTGCCAGTAATTCCTAATATTATCCTGGATGGATCTAAACAGAACTGTGTGTTTGATGAGGGAAGAATGTCGTTACATGTAGAAAATCCCCAAAAAAGTGGCAGATTTTTAAACGAAGATTGTAGAATTTTTACATGTCTTTTTCCTGCTTTCTGCCTCTTAGAAATTACCGAAGGGACCGAGGAAGAGTATGTCAGGCGCTACACCAAGAAGTTGAGGTGAGTCCATAGATCAGGGATTCAACTGCAGCCACACCGGCCATTTGAGGGTTGAAACACAAGGTGCCACAAAGGGCTATAAATTGCCAAACTGTCGTGTCCTTAGGCAGAGTCTGATGTGTGTGACTGGTTGGTGGAAGCCTTGCTTCTGTCAGTGTCCCCCAGGACAGCTGTAGTAGTTTGTTCCCCCCCCCCCCAAGTGCTGTATAAAACACACAGTATTATTATTGTCATTATTTTAAAGTGGGAAATCTATTTTCTCGTCTCAGTCTACTTGTACAGTGTATAAATGTCCATCTTGTGTCTTCCAGTCCCATCATTGAACAAAGCCCATCTGAGGAAAAGCCCAGAGATGCCACAGTTGCCTCCACACAGGGCACTTTTGTGGGGGAGGCTGCGGCCATGACCACCTCCTGTACCACCATGGTCCAGCCGCCTCCCCCCACAGTCCTGTCCTTCAGAGACCACACCCTCTGTCCTGGTAACAGCTCTGCCCACAGGTGAGGTCGGCTGGCTTCATTAGTAGACAAACACAATGGTGAAAGGTGGATTATGTAGTTAAATCTAGCTATATTTCAACCAATTTACATGTGATCCCCTCTGTATAGGAGCACCGGGCCTGAGTGGGAGGTCTACACCAGCCCTGAGCCCAAGCCCAGCACTGAGCCTTTCACCATAATGGAAGACATAGATGCTCCATCTGCTGTCCCCCTCCCTCCTCAGGACGTCCCCATGAGTCCTGAGAGTGGCCCCCGGTCAGACTGGCTCTCCATCCACAGCCCTGAGATGTTGGCGGAGAGGGACCTGGATGCCTTCCTGTCCCCCAAACGTCCTGGAGTGACTGACCTGAGCCCAGATGTACCCATGAGTCCCCAAGTGGAGACTGACACAGACTGCTACATGCAGAGCCCTGACAGAGACATGCGGCTTCCATTAGAACTGTCAAGCAGGACCCCTAGAGCTCCCCTAGAGCTGTCCATGAGCAGGGCCCCCAGAGCTCCCCTAGAGCTCTCCATGAGGACTCCCAGAGCTCCCCTTGAGCTGTCCACGAGGACCCCCAGAGCTCCCCTAGAGTTGTCCATGAGCAGGACCCCCAGAGCTCCCCTAGAGCTGTCCATGAGCAGGACCCCCAGAGCTCCCCTAGAGCTGTCCATGAGCAGGACCCCCAGAGCTCCGCTAGAGCTGTCCATGAGCAGGACCCCTTGGCGAGGAGCCTCTCAGATGAGTCTAGTCTCTGATCCATGGAACAATGATCTGATTTCAGATCTGTTGTCCCAAATTGAGCCTCCTCTGACAGCACACCCTCGCTGTGTCACATGGCAGTGCAACATCCCCGACATCGCTCCCATGATGACACTCTCTATGGGTGAGATACTGTGTGGGTGATGGACTGTGTGGGTGATGGACTGTGTGGGTGATGGACTGTGTGGGTGATGGACTGTGTGGGTGATGGACAGTGTGGGTGAGGGACAGTGTGGGTGAGGGACAGTGTGGGTGAGGGACAGTGTGGGTGAGGGACAGTGTGGGTGAGGGACTGTGTGGGTGAGGGACTGTGTGGGTGAGGGACTGTGTGGGTGAGGGACTGTGTGGGTGAGGGACTGTGTGGGTGAGGGACTGTGTGGGTGAGGGACTGTGTGGGTGAGGGACTGTGTGGGTGAGGGACTGTGTGGGTGAGGGACTGTGTGGGTGAGGGACTGTGTGGGTGAGGGACTGTGTGGGTGAGGGACTGTGTGGGTGAGGGACTGTGTGGGTGAGGTACTGTGTGGGTGAGATACTGTGTGGGTGAGATACTGTGTGGGTGAGATACTGTGTGGGTGATGGACTGTGTGGGTGATGGACTGTGTGGGTGATGGACTGTGTGGGTGAGGGACTGTGTGGGTGAGATACTGTGTGGGTGAGATACTGTGTGGGTGATGGACTGTGTGGGTGATGGACTGTGTGGGTGATGGACTGTGTGGGTGATGTACTGTGTGGGTGAGGTACTGTGTGGGTGAGGGACTGTGTGGGTGAGGGACTGTGTGGGTGAGGGACTGTGTGGGTGAGGGACTGTGTGGGTGAGGGACTGTGTGGGTGAGGGACTGTGTGGGTGAGGGACTGTGTGGGTGAGGGACTGTGTGGGTGAGGGACTGTGTGGGTGAGGGACTGTGTGGGTGAGGGACAGTGTGGGTGAGGGACAGTGTGGGTGAGGGACAGTGTGGGTGAGGGACAGTGTGGGTGAGGGACAGTGTGGGTGAGGGACTGTGTGGGGGAGGGACTGTGTGGGTGTCCAATTCAAATAATTTTGATCACTTTTTATAAAATGTTTCCAAAGACTTACCATTGATCTTTAATGATGGAAGAACTGCGACTGAAGTGACTGTTATGTTCTCAGGTCATTCTTCTCTGCGGGTCGATTGTGTTCTTGGACAAGGAGCTTTTGCAAAAGTCTTTCAGGCCACAGACCCAGCAACGTCTGACAAGATGGTTTTGAAGGTGAGTCACACTACTGCTAAATTAGATTAGCACTTTTCTCATGGACATTCATTCTGGACAAAGGTAACAACGACTAGACTGTTCAATATCTTTACATTCACCATTTTTAGGGTAATAGAACATTTTCTGGACTCCCAGAGTTGAGTAACCTATATGGTTTTGTACCTCTTTTAACAAGTGCAATAACTGGTGAATTTTGAAATGCAGGGAATTTGTTGAAAGGTTATATGCTTTTCTGGTGCAAAAGCAGAAACAGCACCTTGGAAAGAAGGGCGTAAACTGCTACAGACATGGTGACATTGGATTTCTTTTCAAAAAAATAAAAAAGTTATTTATGAAGACGACTAATGTATATGAGCAGAGTGATTGCATTTCCAAAACTAAAAGCCATCAGATTAACTGCTCTGGATGGATTTGCTCTTTCAGGTGCAGAAACCAGCCAATCCGTGGGAGTTTTACATAAACTCGCAGCTGGACTGTCGTGTGCCTCCGTCAGTGCGGCACTTCTACAGCACTTTCCACTCGGCTCATCTGTTTAAGAACGGCAGCGTCCTCCTCGGAGAGCTGCACAGCTACGGCACACTCCTGGTGACCGCTCTCTCTGCACATCCACAAACGGCTTATTAAGGAGGATGTGTGACAGTGATTTCTGTGCAGAACGCAGTCAACTTGTACCGCACTCTGGGAGACAAGGTGATGCCGCAGCCTCTGGTCTTGTACTTTGCGGCTTGCATCCTTCACATCGTGGAGCAGCTGCACAGTGTGGGCATTGTCCACGCTGACGTCAAACCAGACAACTTCCTGCTCGGAGAGAGGTATGAAACAGCAGTACTCCAACACCAGGACCCCAACTCTGCCATTACCTTTAACCAGGACCCCAACTCTGCCATTACCTTTAACCAGGACCCCAACTCTGCCATTACCTTTAACCAGGACCCCAACTCTGCCATTACCTTTAACCAGGACCCCAACTCTGCCATTACCTTTAACCAGGACCCCAACTCTGCCGTTACCTTTAACCAGGACCCCAACTCTGCCGTTACCTTTAACCAGGACCCCAACTCTGCCATTACCTCTAACCAGGACCCCAACTCTGCCGTTACCTTTAACCAGGACCCCAACTCTGCCATTACCTTTAACCAGGACCCCAACTCTACCATTACCTTTAACCAGGACCCCAACTCTGCCGTTACCTTTAACCAGGACCCCAACTCTGCCGTTACCTTTAACCAGGACCCCAACTCTGCCATTACCTTTAACCAGGACCCCAATACTAAGGCAGAGCTGTAGAACAATCAGAGTGTGGTTTATTAATTTAGTAAATGTGCACATGTGCCATAAATTCCGCTCTAATAAGCAGCAACTTTTTGCTTAGTTCTTTGAACCACCCTGCAGCTTTTATAGCAAAGCTATGTGTGGTTTATTGTGATGGAGTTGGGCTGTTGTCAAAGCAGAGTTTATGGACTTATGGATTATGTTTTGGACTTCAAGTTTTAGTAGCTGCAGGACACTTTTCATTTGTTTAGAAAATAAACATGGAGCTTAGACAACAACATGCTGTTAGACAACAACATGTAGACCTTATCGATGGCTTGTATTCAAGTGCGGCCGGCCTATATGTGGACATGTTATTTTTCCTAAATTGTTGCTTGTGAAGCTTTAATACAGGTGCAGTTTATAGTCCAGAAAGTACAATACAAGCTCACCTTGACTGCAGCAGTGCTCGGTGAGCCGTCTGCCCTAAGGAGAAATTCCCTGTACACGAAATGGACAGCTGTAAAGCATACTTCTGATATTACATGAATTAAGTCATAATTTGATGTGTGTAATTCAAGGCTGTCCTTTCTGCTTTAACTGATCCCAGATCTGATATTTGGAACTGTTTGATGTGGAACACACAGATATTGTCCCCTTTAGAGCAAAAACATGTTGCCATCAGCTGACCCTACTCCAGCACAAAACAGATACATGTTTTGTATTTGAATCAAGAGTGGGTTGTTTTCTTTTTTACACATCTATACAAGTCATATTTTTACAACAACGTGAAGCAAAGAGTTGCGTCACCTGAAACAAACTCCTAGACAGACCTGACCCAGTGGTGACCTGAAACACAGACCTGACCCACCTCCATACTGTAAATGTTGCTGAATGTCCTGGAGCCTCACCACTGTCCTCCTGAGACCCTGCACAGAGAATCAGACGAGAAATGCTTGTGTCTCAGGTTCCTGGAGATCCGAGGCTTTGACAAGGACGACCTGGACCACGGCCTGGTGCTCATAGACTTGGGTCAGAGCATCGATATGAAGCTGTTTCCTCCAGACACGGCCTTCACCGCCAAATGCCTTACGTCCGGCTTCCAGTGCACCGAGATGCAGACGGGCCGGCCGTGGAACTACCAGGTCAGTGTCAGAAACATCCACATCTCCACGCCTTTATCCAGAGGGAGTAACGTGTGTGTGTGGTGTTTCAGACGGACTATTATGGGGTGGCCGGTACAGTCTACTGCATGTTGTTTGGGACCTACATGCAAGTGCTGAACGATGGAGGCATTTGGAAAACCAGCGGGGTTTTCAGGCGGTAAGTCTGGATTGGGTTCAGAAAATATAGGCTTAGAGGAGTATGAAGGGTAGTTGTGGCAAGTGCCAACATTTCGGCCACTGGAGTTTTCAGTAAGGTGTAAAAAGGCCTGTAGACACCAATACATGGTGTGTAAAAGAGCATGTGGTAATAGTTGTGGGTTCAATCCCCCCACAAGACTTACTCCTACTGATGTCTGTTGTGTCCTTGGGCAAGACACGGAATGTAAAAATGTAAAATGGCAGTAAGACAAAAAGTGGTGTGGAAAATGGCATTTAGACAACAAATGGCGTCTGAAATGGCTAGGTTTGAAACAAAATGGCAAGATTGAAAAATGGTTTGTGTACAAGATGCATCACCTTGTACTGTTGGTGTCAGACTCCGTTGTTGGAGATCACAAGTTTGTATCCTGCTGGACTTTAATTCCTTGTAAATAAATGGTTTGTTGTTTTTTGATAATTCACCTTAATGAGAGTTTTTCCTCAAATAAACACTTTTTTTGTATAACCTCATAACGGGTTGGAGTAAGTTGAGTGCATCTGGTAGTTTTGACTGCTTCAAGGAAATTATTTTCTCCACTACGCCATCATGTGGATGAAATTGTAGAACACGCTATCATGTGGATGAAATTGTAGAACACGCTAAGTGCTTACAATAATTTTATAAATTTTGCTAATTCAAAAATTATTTTGACGCTAGTTGGAGTCCAATAGCAGTTCAACACTTACTAACTCACCAACACGCCATCTGCTGTCTACTTGCCTTTTTTGGTAGATCCAAAACTACCTTCTGATTGTGTGTCTCTCATATGAAACTGGTTTCTGTCTCTGCAGAAATCCTCACAGTGATTTATGGCAGGAGTTCTTCCACACACTGTTGAACGTCCCCGACTGCAGCTCCTTACCTGACCTGAGGCAGCTGCGGCACAAGCTTCTGTCTACACTGCAGCAGAACTACAGCTCCAAACTGCCTTCGCTGCAGAGCCGCCTCGTGGTGCTCCTCCTGGAGAGCAGCAGGAACCAGCGCAGATTACCCTTTTCCCTTTAGTTTTTAAAAAGCATCTTCTCTTGTTTTCTTTCTTTTATCTTCAATAAAGTTTTTTCTACATCTCTATAGTAACTGCAATGCATTTCTGCAGATAGATTAACACAATGACATTTGCTCAAAACATAAGGACATTATTGTCAACTTTAGAATGATTCTCAAATGCACTATGGCATAATCTTTAAGTGTGTTAAAACTTTAGAACTGTGACTTATGTACAAATAAAATAACTATTGAATAAGAAAATATGTATGCTTGTTATTTTTTACTAGTAACTGATAAACTGTCCTTTTCTATTTGGAGTTGTTGAGATGTAGGTGATGGACTGAGAAAGAATGCAGATAAAATCCTCAGGAACAGGTCTCGACTTCTCAGCAACCTCAGTCTTAAGATTTAAACTGATGACAATGTGACGTTTTGTAATAAAGCAGCTCTACTTCTCGTGAATGTTTCTTTTTTTACTGAAATATGTGTAAACGGGTATTTGCTTCACCAGCCTTAAAGATTGAGGATTTGCTCCAATAACGTTTCCACCCACTGTACTCGCCTCTACTCTACTCTGATTGGAGGTGTTTCCACTAGTCCTGTTTAACCAGTACCAGGTCCTATCCAGGCCAAGCTGGTAAAGTGTTCTGACAGTGATTGGCCAGAGTGCTGTTTCGCTGAAACCCAAACATCTGGTTGGACGAGTGTTGCAGGAGCTGTGGGAGGAGCTTAGTACAAACTTTGACAAGTTGAGACATTTTCAGGATTTTCTTTGATGCGTCTGGAGCCGAAGAGAAGGATGTGTTCACGAGGGCTCAGCGACGAAGAGGCGGCTGCTGCCTGCAAAGAGGGACACCCCATGACCAAGGTAAGAGAGGCTCCCTCAGGACAAGGGTCAGAGAGAGTCCCCACTGTCTTCCAACAGGCAGGGATGCTCTTTGCAGTAGCTATAGCTACCTAAGGGTGGGGTATGTAACTTTCAAAATACAACAATGGGCTTTAGCCTTGTATATTCCAGCCTGACTTTTCTACCTCTATCAGGCGCTAAGATTATAAACAGAAGGTAGAGCTGGAGGAAAAGTAATGTTATGTAATATCAATGTCACTAGTTCCAGCCTCAAACTGTTTGAGTCTGTCATAGAAGTGTTCATGTATAGTATTTTTGGTCATTCTCAGCCTTCAGGGCTCTTTATTACAAGTATGCAAAAGATAAAGACCACATTTTGGTTGAATATGTTCCAACAGAAAGTCTTAGAAAAATAAAATATTGGAACTCTCGCGTATCCCAGCAAATTATAATTATGTGAGGGATTGGCTGTTTACAACCTCTATTCTAATCTTATTATTATTCATCTTAAATTAATTTTAGCTTGAAGTTATATATTCAGAGTATCACCAAAGCTGAATAAAACCAATCCAGATGCCTTCTAGAAAAATTGTTTGCATAATTATTAGTACATGCTGCAGTCTCACCAGTACATAGCAGTAGTTGTCGCAGACCACATTTTGAGAAATACTTGTGGGTCACCTGTTCCAGCTGCAGGTTTAGACACATCCTCCTGCTCATTACTGAAATGTCTGAGGGTTAAGGAATCATGACAGATGGAACCACTCTGTGAAAAGAGACAACAATTAGTCAAAAACCATTTTTAATTACATAAAATCTATTTTTAACAGTACATTTTGACCAGATTTGCTATAGTTATATATTCTGTGTGTAGGATTACGTGATGCAGCAGACCTCGCTGAGGGTGAAGGATCCTGCTCGCTCTCTGGACTTCTACACCGGGATCCTGGGAATGACGTGAGTGTCTGTCCAGGGCAAAAAAAACACTAAGCTTCTGAATGGCCTCTGTTAAGTCTGCAGTACCTAACATACAAACCAACAAATAACGTAACAAAATCCACCTCACTGGGTCCTTGCTCTCAGAACAGTTTTGTTATACATCACTGGTTTGGGTTTCATCTTTAGATCAGAAAAGTGATAAATAAAGGATCACTCTCACTCGGCTAATCAGCACTCAGCCCAAAGAGTCAAAAAGTGACTCACAGGGATCTTTCTTACAGTGTTTACTCGTATGAAGACAATGTGTTGTGGTCTGATTTGTTGACAGCATTTTCTTTTAAAAAGACCCTTTCTTTCGGACAAACGGCCCCCAACCTTTACCACTATTTCGTTTATTTAAAGCCTTGTTTCCACCAGCTCTGCTCCACTCCACTCCACTCCACTTCACTCTCCACTCTTCCTTACTCCACTCAACTCTCCTCTGTTCCTCTTGGCCATGGTTCTATCCAGGCCGAGCTGGTACGAAAGTGTTCTGTGATTGGCCAGAGTCCTGCTGGAAGCCATGGTTACCAAGGAATGTCCCTGGATACTTGTTTGTTATACTGAATACGTACTGTACATTGAATATAAGAGATCCTCCCATGTAGATTGTATTGATATGAATCATTGACTTAAAACAGTCAATAGTGGCGCCCCCTGCAGGTGAAAGCCAGATTTTGTCAGACCTTTGAAGCTAAGCAAGGCAGGGCTTGATTAATACAGTGATGGGAGACCTCTGTGTACACCAGGTAGCGCAGTGGGGCGGCTGTAAAATGTCAAACTGTGGTTGTGTCCTTAGGCAAGACACTTTACCACATTAGAGTGAGTGTGGTGTGTGAGGGGTTGGCGGTAGGAGAGGAGCCGATGGCAACATACCAGTAGTCTCGCTTCTGTCAGTGTGCCCCAGGGCAGCTTTGGCTACAGTTGTAGTTTATCATCACTGTGTGTAGAGTGAATGAATGAAGCTGTGAAGTGTCTTTGTGTGTGTCCAGAAAAGGGCAGTAAAAAACCATGCTTTATAATTAGGGCTGTCAAAATTATCACATTAATTCATGTTAATTACCGTTTTCATTAACGCGTTAAAAAATAATTTACGCATTAACTGACATTGACGTGTTAACACGTCAATTGCGTTTCCTGCTATTTTCACGTTCCCAGATGTCTATTGTATCCAATATGTAAGGCTTGAGGCAATATTTTATCGAGCCAGCAGATGGCAGCATTGCTCTATGAATGGTTTGAAAACAGCTAGATGCACTTGTGCCTCTTTTTTCTGATGAAAGTAGACAGTCCATTCTTTCAGAATCTGGTTTTGGATTTCAGATAGTCATAGTACACAATATTCTGTGGGTCTTGAAAATTCAGTAAAAATCATCAGAAACTGCTGGCAATATGGGAGTACCTGTTCTGAAATAGGTTGGCAGTCAATGAGTTAACGCATGTCCGAATGACCCGCCCATTTATAATAATATCACTCAGAATGCCACGGGCACTTGCGTGTGTGATGGTGACAGCGGTAACGTGGTCATATAATACACGCATATATATACACGCACAGGGGCCATTCTCTGATATTGTGTGACACACGGAGGAGCGAAGGAGACACGCTGAAATGCAACCAAACTCGCAAAATTAAAGCTGGGGTACCTACATTTTCCCTTTCATTAACAGCTCTTGTTGGTTGTACCCAAAAGTAGAAGGTTGTGAGCAAGTCAAACAGATTTAAGTACATTTGGTATGAATAACAATGTGTCATTACATTTGGAAATCTCATTTAACTCCAATTGGAGCGGATTTGAAATAGAATGTTAAAAATGCGATTAATCGTGAGTTAACTCACCATTACTATTCGATTAATCAACTAAAAAAAATTAAACGTTTGACAGCCCTAATGTATAATAGAAGTTGATTATATGAAACATCAATTTTCTGTTTTTGTTTTCCGTTTGTTAAAAAAATTGGTAAAGAGTGGCTCATGGATTCAATCATATTCAAAGTGTTGCCTCTTGCCTTTTGTCCTGTTTTTGCAGGTTACTACAGAAGATCGATTTCTCAGCGTTGGGCTTCTGTATGTACTTGGTGGGCTACGAGGAGAAGGCAAACATCCCAGAGAACCTGATGGAGCGGACGGCCTGGACCTTCTGCAGACACGGGGTCATCGAGCTCGTTCAGTACGACCCTCTCACCGTCACCGATGAATGTTTTCTTGATTTAGAAATGGACTGTAATAAAAGCTGCACTAACTGACTTTGGGATTTTGAAGCCGCGGACTCGCTGGCCTCGCTCTTTCTGCTCCCCTCCCTGCACCCACACATTCTCTTCCTTGTTTCATCAAAACTCTATCTAAAATATAATGTCACGGCAGCACAAATCTGCGCTACTTTTTCTTCAAAAGGACGTATATCCCAATGCCCTACATGGACATGGATAGCATTTTTGTAATGATTACGAAAATATAGTCAGTTAGTGCAGCTTTAACTATAAAAATGTCACATATATATGTGTATGTGTATGTGTATATATATACTATAGCATAATGGAAACACAAGCATGTAGAGTAGAGTCAGTCAAATCGGTTCCTCGTCTTGACTCTCACATACAGTAGAGACACTGATTGTTTTTGTTTTTGTTTCAGTAACTTGGGAGCGGAGATGGACACAGGCCTGTCGTACCACAGCGGAAACACAAAGCCCTTAGGATTTGGTGAGTCTGAACATTTTAATATAAAGAGTTAATTACTGCGTTGTGTAGAATCAAAAACAGTAACTGGACTTTAACCAGAGCGGTCCGTCTGAAGGTCACATCGGGATCTCTGTTCCCAATCTGGCTGAAGCCTGCACCTACTTCCAGGAACGTGGGGTTACATTTGTGAAGCAAGCCGGAGAAGGTACAGAATATGTCTTTTGTATGCTTTAAGTCCTGTAGTTTAAGCCGTTTACTTTAATTATAAGTGGTAACAACCTCTGCACAGAGAAAGATCAAACTCCAAAAGTGGCCTGTTTCTCCGTGGTTAATGTGAGGGAGGGTGTGGCGTCTGGGGTGATTAACTTTGGAGTTTTGACCTTTCCCCTTTCACAGCTGGAGGCAAATGTCACTGATGAGATTTGGGGATCTGTACTGTATCTGAAAAAAATATACTCATCTATTTACAAACCTATACACTTTTTATTTAAACTGGTCCATGTTCATGCCAGAATGTTGGATTCGACTCAACCGAAGAGGGACATATCTTTCACATTTCTAGGAGTTTGAAGGATTTAGGCGACAAAATATGAACAAAAAAAGATTCCAGTTGCACCAGTTTGTTTCCGGTACAGTTCAACATTTGTGGCTCATTATTGATCCAGAGCAACGTCAGTCTGAAAAAAAAACAAAAAAAAACGGATAACAAAGATTAGAGTCATATTGAAGAGTTCTGATGTATTTACTGCATTTGAACAAACACTGAATGACATCTGCAGGAGGGAGGTTAATTGAGATTATGAGTGTATGAACCCCCCTGGTTTCAACCCTAGTGGTGAAGGAAGCAGAGCCGATGACTGAGGAGGTGGTGATGGGGAGGAGGAGGGTTGCTGCACAAACATGACAAGACTGAAAGGCTTGGTTTAAATGCAGCTGAGGCTCTTGTGAGGGGCTCAGGTGTGAAGCAGAGGAAGCACTCTGTCTGGAGGGAACCATGTCTCCTAATCTTCCAGTCTGTCTTTCCTCTTTACCTGTGTGTTATAAAAAACTAAAATGTAATGCTGTATCTGTGCTCTGCCCCTTTACAAACGCCCCACTCAGTCCAGAGGAAGTTAGCAATCAGCAAATATTTTCTCTTAGAGAACAGCAGCTCTAAATGTGATCATGTACATTTCTAAAAGATGAATTCATGAAAGGCCACTACCTACTTTTCCTTATGTGGAACTATGTACAACCATTTCCTCAGTCAGAATCCAGTTTGAGCCTCTGTCACGTCTTACCGGACAACCCTTCCTATCTTAACCACAAGAGGGCGCCAGTCCCAAAGCAATCATGCACTTGGTTAGAATAAAACATGAATGTGCGACTTTATGGGGAGGCTGTTGCTGCTTTAAACCTGTCTCCACGTGGACTAGAGGCCACTCACGGTACTGCAACCAAGATCCACAGGGGCTGTAAGGTTATTTCCCCACAGACTTCAGCGTTCACTAAAAACAGCTCGTCCTCAGCTGACTAACTACAGCAGAGTTTATGGGGATTATAGTGGGTCTTGTCATCTTTAACTCTTTTCTTTTGAAATCTATTGGTTCTCTGGTCTCTCTCTGGTCTCTCTCTCTGGTCCCTCTCAGGTCCCTCTCTGGTCTCTCTCTGGTCTCTCTGTGGCCTCTCTGTGGTCTCTCTGTGGCCTCTCTGTGGTCTCTCTCTCTGGTCCCTCTCTGGTCTCTCTCTGGCCTCTCTCCGATCTCTCTCTCTCTCTCTCTGATTTCTAGGCTAGGGGTCTCTAACGTGTAGCTCGGGAGCCACCAGTAGCTCACAACCCCCTTCCATGTAGCTCTCAACATGACGCACTTTCAGCTCCATATCTCTGTATGTTGTGTGCTACTGTGCTCTCACAACTGTCCTGTAAGTGCATGGCAACACGGGAATTTCCCCACTGTGGAACGAATAACGGTTCTCTTGTCTTATCTGAAAGTAAAATGGAAGTTGAAATTCATATATAAAGAGTTTTGAAGAGGAGGGATATGAGGCATTTTGAAACTAAAATAACACAATTTAAATGAGCAATTTGGCAAAAATTGCTCATGTTACCTGTTTCTCCGGTCCTGCAGAAGTAAAAGCGCTATTGTAAAGCGCTGTGACTCTGGTCTGTGAAAGGCACTATATAAATAAAGAATGTTTGGGTCATTCATGGGGCAAACATGAGCCGATATTGACATGAACACAGGCCATTGATCTGAATGGGGCTTGCAGACCAGGGGCAGACATCTTGGAGACCGTGGTGTGAGTGTTCCAAAGAAAACGTGTTTAACATTCTCTTTTCGATCTTTTTCAGGTAAAATAAAGAACTTGGCCTTTATACAGGACCCAGATGGATACTGGATCGAAATATTGAGCCCTGAGAAAATGTGTGAAATATTGTGTTAACGAAAATATCACTGATCCACCGGTTCTTCACTGTTTAGGTCTCATTTTCCTCTCTGTATTTATTTGTAATAGAAAAATAATAAACACAATTTATCTGAATGCACTCTGATGGTTAAACTGGAAAACACATGTTAGCGGTCAAGAAGGATTCCACACATTCAACTGTTTGAATGAAAGTGACAAATAATTTACGATACGGTTAAGAAATGGAAAAATTGCAATGAGAGACCACCGAGATATCAGCCCCAGAGAGGCCAAAGAGAGAGGCCAAAGAGAGAGACCAGAGAGAGACCAGAGAGAGACCAGAGAGAGACCAGAGAGAGACCAGAGAGAGACCAGAGAGAGACCAGAGAGGGACCAGAGAGGGACCAGAGAGGGACCAGAGAGGGACCAGAGAGGGACCAGAGAGGGACCAATATAATATAATAGGCAAAAATAAGGATTTGCAGCAAGTTACATACTGCAGAAGAGAGTTTTTTTGGCACATTTATCAGCTGGCATTCAGAGCTGCCGGCCCCTCGCTGTTCTTTCTGCAGATGGTGGGTCCACGGGAAAATGGCTGCTGCTTCGACAGAGATACAGCCTTGGGTTTCAGAGGGGGCTTCAGGCAATGTGGGGTTAAGTGTCTGGCCCAGGGACATTTATTTTTGTTATGCTGTTATGTCGGAGCACTTCACAAAGTTGTCAATTCGCCAACACAGATGAGAGAAGGGTGTGTTCACAGTTAAGTTAGCATCTGGACTTTGAAAGGTTGTAACTCAAAAACAAAATGTACTATCAGACATTGGAAGAAAGATTTCAAACACAGAAATATCAAAGAGATCGTGTGGATAAAATCAAAAGGAAAAATTTACAAATACATTTTTGGCAAAATTTTAAAAGCCTCAGATTTGATCATTCTACTATCAATGACAGAGCGGCAGATGAACTCCCACAGATTAACATTTACACAACATCAGGAAATCATTAAAAAAAAAAAATCAATACAAATGTAAATGACCCTTTAAAAATACAGACATGATGGTTTTCCGCCCATTTTTTTTCTAAAAATTAAAACAATGGTCTGGAATCACATTTAATTGGTTTACTATTTGAACGTAATAACTTTGTTTCTGAAAATATGTAACAAACTTCTGCATAGCTCATTTCGTCAAAACATCACGTTACACAAACAAACAGGCATAAAACAGTTCTCTTCTAGCAACTGGACAGAAGAGCAATTTGGATTAATGAAAAACATACTTTTTCTTCTGTTGTAATTTTTGGCCTTCTGTACCCTTTAGTGTGAACAAGCCCATAAACAAACAGTTCAAACCACAGGAAATGCAATAATATCAAAAACATAGGAGCAATCGGTCCGTACGGAGAGGGATGACCAGTTTCCAGAAATCTTGGCTGTAGATGCAGGACTGAGGGCCGAGGCAGGTTCAGTTTAGTCCAGTTCAGTTCGTTTGATCCTCTTGTGCGTCAGAAAGCCCCCACCTCAGTGCCCCACGGTCGGTACGGTTTCCTGCAGTGACCAGTGGAGGCCGCGGGGGAAGGGCCAGGTGGCGCGCCCTGAGCCTGCACCGAGCTGAGGCCGTGAGGGGAAAGGACCGGAACACACCCCGGGGCTTCGACGGGCACCAGTCCGAACAGGGCAGGTCTCGGGGGCCAGTAGGGGCGCGGTGGGGGGTAGTGGTGCTGAGGCAGGTGCAGGCGGGAGGCGCAGCTGCTAAGGTGGGACAGCAGTCTGGAGCGCAGAGGGTCCGAACAGTCCAGTCCCTCCACACAGGCCAGGTACCGGGACACCTCCCCCACACACTCCCTAAAACCCAGCCCCAGGAAGTCCAGCGCCACGGCCTGGGCCTCGAAGTAAGCTGAGGGAGCAGAGGGCAGAGGTCATGGAGGCTGAGGCAAAATACACATTCATTTTCATCTCAAATCCTTTTATGAGCTGGTGGAAGTGTGTGTGGAAACTACTGTACACAGATAGATAATGCTATACTGCTAGCTCAATAAAGTATTCATGGACAAAGTTTGGCTATAACTCGCTCTGGCTCCTATTGGCTGACATGTAAAAGTCCTCTAACTTCTCCAAAATCTGTGGTTTAGATCTCTCTGTGATCTTGGTGTTTATAAAGTGATATTGTCTTTGTAAAGCCATATATGAGCCATATAAGGATTGACCAATCAGATTCCTTCATTCACGGGGGAAACTAGCTTACCTTTGAAACCGTCTTCGCAACACGCCGCAGAAGACATATAAGGAAATTGATTCAAACCAGTTTATGTTCAAATCATGCATTTATCATGCATTTAGGCTAACGCTAAAGTGATGTCAGTCCATTCCTAATACACTTTCTACAGTGGGAACCCAGGAACCAGGCAACGGATAAAGCAGAAGAACAAAGATGGATGCTTAGAGTTACAGGTCAAAAGTATCAATTTTGAGAATCAATCAATCGATCAAAATGTGTTTTTTGTGGGTACAGTACTTAATTATGTAGGGTAGGGTAGGTGTGACTTTTATCCGCACACCCTGTGATCCTGGAGCGATGCCCCGTCGGTCTGTGGGAGCGGATCCCCCTCTGAATGTTGGCCTCCCTGAAGTTTCTCACTTTTTCCTACCCTACTTTTTTTTATTACCGCAGTTACTTGTTACTTTACCAGTGAGACTAGCTCAACGCAGTAAGTTCTGGAAACCCGAATAACAGACTTTCTGATTGGTAGAAAGGTGGAGGGGCGGGACATCAAAATGAAAACAATAACAATAAGATTTAGGGGCTGTAAACCTCATTTTGAAATTCGAATATCTCGACTGAACTACTGTTATCTGTGGAGCGTGAGCAAGAGCATGGTTTATTAATGCCTTTTGACAGATTAGGGCCATTTAATGATGACTTGACATGAAAATTTTACATATTGCTACTTTAAGTCGTACACAGAATCAAAGCAATCTCCCAGAGACCCGTTCCCCGGCAGCGCTGCTCATCCTGGGAACAACATGAAGTCTTTTCTGATAGAATAGATCCCCTCGTCATATGGACCCGACGAACGAGTACAACGTGTGATCGGTGAGCTGCGATCGGAACGTCCTCGAGCTGCGGTCTGACCCCAGGGTTCTGAGGCATGAGGAGGACTTTTGTTTAGCTTCACGTTTGATGTAAAAGTGACAGAGAAACAGCCACAAGAGGAGCTCTCTGTTGTCTGCTCTATTGATTTGTGTGAGCGTGTGTGCGATAATGTTACGCTCTATATCTGCACAAACTCTGGAGTTAAACAAAGACCTCCATTTCAAATCTGTAATGAGCTGAGAACATTAGACTGTATTTATATTTACTCTCAACATGGCGCACTTTCAGCTCCATATCTCTGTATGTTGTGTGCTCCTGTGCTCTCACGACTGTCCTGTAAGTGCATGGCAACACGGGAATTTCCCCACTGTGGAACGAATAACGGTTCTCTTGTCTTACAGTATCTGAAAGTAAAATGGAAGTTGAAATTCATATATAAAGAGTTTTGAAGAGGAGGGAAACGAGTCATTTTGAAACTAAAATAACACAATTTAAATGAGCAATTTGGCAAAAAACAAAACTCTCCAGGCAGGCGTCCTGGCGGGGCATGTCCCACGGGGAGGAGACATGGAGAAGATCCAGGACACGCTGGAGGGACTCTCAGCTATAGCCTGAGTCATGAATACTAGTTGGTTGTTGGTAGGTTGCTAGCTTATGGTACCAGATACTAAAGCTCAATAGAAATAGAGTAGAGTAGCAGAGAAGAGTGTGTGGTAAGAGAAGTCTGGACAGCTCAGTTTGCTGGAAAAAAATGTCATGGGTGAGAAAATACACTTTGAATATAACTGCAGGTCTTCTGGTCTCAGCCCAGAGATGACGAGCTTCAAACAAGCTTTCATTGTTTTATAACATTTATTTATAAGAAATTCTATCTTTTTTTCTTTCAGACCTTGGAGGTGGGCGGGTACTTTGCAGCTAATCTCCACAGCTGAAGGATTGTATCTTCTCCCTTTTTAATATATTGTGATCATTTAGTATTTTAATTCCCTGTGTGATTATTTCTTATTTTGTTATAAATAAATATGTATATTGTTGTAAGTTTATTATCGTTCATAATGTCTGAATATTACTCTGGTCATGAGGTGCAGAATCAGACTGGGTCCTCACCGTTTCCTCCAGGAGCCTGGAGCATCTTGAGATGGTCCACAGTCATCTGTAAGATCTCTGCTTTCTCCAGTTTAGCCGAGCCCTGAGCAGCGGACACCAACACAAGTCATGTTTTTAGAGCAGGGGTGTCCAAACTTTGTAGTCAGAGGGCCACTTTAGTTCACAGACTTGTCCAGAGGCAGACCACCAAGATGTTTAAGATTTAAAAAAAATAATGGCCTGTCTATGTGAATGAAGTCAAAAACTGGATTCTAAAGGGACAGCCTGTCTATGATGGCTGAGCTGGAGGTGGCTGGATGACCACAGTGGACTTTGATTACTTTGAATCAAAAAAAATAACTTACTAATTTTAAGTAATCAACGGCCACAAAACATGACACAGAGGGCCGTATTGGACCCGCAAGCCTTGGTTTTGACATGCCTGATTTAGATTTTGGATGTGATTATTTTCAGTGTAGATATTAAACTATCTAAGAAAAAACTCACTCCGCTTTTGATTTTACTGTGTACTAGTTGCAGTTAGTTAAGCATTCACAGCTACTTGTATTTTTTGTGTGCTCTTACTACTGGAGTCACATGATTTGAAGATGCAAGTTTGGGCAATGAATCCATGGTAGGTCCATCCTTATTAGGGTTCTCTGATGTATATGGCCACTAAACATTTGTCATTCAGCCAACTTCAGCTTCATCATATGTCTAGTGAACTAAAGTGGCCCTTGGTGTATGGTGGCACACATACTGTAAGGGCCAGATCTGTGGAGAGGCATCAGTCCTACCTGCTTCTCAAACGCAGACGGCACCAGTCTCCTTAACTCTAACAGGCTGTTGTTGATGCGGTCCCTGCGCCTCTTCTCAATTATCTGGGGTAAAAAACATGATTATTTAGATCAAAGAGCTCATTTATTATAATGGCACTAACTCCGTCTGTTCCTCGTACCCCTCTGCGCTTCTTCCGGGCTTTGACTTGAGTCGTTGTGGAGGGAGAGGCACAACTTATGAAGGACGCCGTTATACGACTGGAAAGACACCATTTATATTTAATACAGATTTAAAGATGGGATAACTCACTTTGAAACAACAAAAATAACGTATTTGTGTATTGCCCTAAACAACAGCATGTCTCTGAGGACTTAACATATTTAAACATCCATCATCATCATCATCACTGTCTTTATACCCTCCTGCATCAAGAGACCACTCAAAAACCCAGTGGGAAATAGTGAAAAACCCTCATGGAAGCCTAATTCTCTGTTTTATAGTATGTACAATATACTGCAGCTCAAGTCCTGACTAGAACCAGGATGTTCTCAGACATCAGTCCTGGTCTCGGGTCTCTGCACTGGCTCTCTGTGTTCAAATCTCTCCATGGCCTCGCACCAAAGTACATCTGTGACATGTTAGTGTCATATGAACGGACTCTGAGGAGCACAGGGACTGGTCTCCTCCTGGGATTAAACATGCAGAGGAAGCGTTTCAGATTTATACATCTGAAATCTGGAAGTCTTCCAAAGAACATTCTGTTTCACTGCAACAACTGAAGGATTTTATCTTCACTTTTTATAATGCACTATGATTAAGACTGTATGTTGGATGGGAACTGTACTATACAAAGAAACATACTACTATTATTTTTCCAAGGTTTTTAATCTATTCTGTTTAGGTATAACATAATATCCCATTAAACCAATACTATTATAATTTGCTGAAGTAACTTACGTCTCTCTAATCTGTTAACAATATTTGATTTTTGTCTATAATCATAAAATAATAAATGATTAGAAATATCATATTTTCTCACCCTGAATACACGTGTTCACAGCCGACATCAATGAGTTCGTCCGAGTCACTTTCCCGGGAGCTGCTGTCTTCAGAAGGCCGCTTCATGACGCACGGAGGCCGGGGAAGCTCCGCGCCTCTCCCCGGGGGACGGATGGAGGTGGTCGCAGGGAGAGGTGTGTTACCCCCAAAAAATGCTCTTTTCCTTTGTGTTTAAATGAAGTAATCCTTTATGCTGTTTTTTAACCAGTTTACGACGTTTGTAGCCAGATTTAGTCACATTAAATATATGTATTAAAATAATACAAAACTAGTCTTAAACTTGGATTGAAAATAGCAGTTGATAAATAATAAATAATAAATAATGAACGAAAATGTGATGAAAATATTGGAGTATCCCACGTGCCCGCGGCACGTTGTTCAAAAAGTGTCCGGTGAACGATGCCTTTGCCGCGGCTTGACTCTGCGCTGATCCCGCCTCTCTGCTTTTGATCTCGGGTGAGCTGTTCCCACGGAGCCTGGGAGCGTAATGCACACGCATACACGCACGCCTCTGAAGTGGAACCCGGCCCATAGACCAGCCCCGGACCCAGCCCCGGACCCAGACCCGGACCCAGCCCTGGGCCCCTCTGCTGCACGCTCCCGAGTCTGATCCGTGAGTGTGTGAGTGATTGGGCAGTGACTCAACACAAGGCAAGTTTAATTGTATTGCACAGTTCATACGCTGATCAAAAGAGAAACATAAATATTAAAATCACACAAGGAATTAAAATCCGAGTGCATTAAAAAGAGTGAAGATAAAATCCTTCAGTTGTTGCCGCGAAACAGAACTGTTTTTAACCTGTATTTGAACCTCGCATTTTCAGGAAGACTGTTCCAGATTTTCAGTCCTGACTCTGGGCAGGAGGCCAGTGCTCCTCAGAGTCCCAGCAGGAGGCCAATCCCTGTGCTCCTCAGTCCCAGCAGGAGGCCAGTCCCTGTGCTCCTCAGTCCCAGCAGGAGGCCAGTCCCTGTGCTCCTCAGTCCCAGCAGGAGGCCAGTCCCTGTGCTCCTCAGTCCCAGCAGGAGACCAGTCCCTGTGCTCCTCAGTCCCAGCAGGAGGCCAGTCCCTGTGCTCCTCAGTCCCAGCAGGAGTTTCCCTTCTTTGACCAATACTTCAAAATACCATTATTTAAAGATTCAATGTCAGTTTCACCAGTTTTTTGAGGATTGTTTTAAACGAGGATTTATCCAGACACAATATTTTTCAATGTGTTTTCAAATCTGAATGGACCAGACCAGATGTCTGTGGCCTCAAACAATACATCACAAATATTTTGGAGCAGACCGATAGAACAAAACCAATGGGATGCGTTCGCCTCCGCTCCTCTCCCCCTTCCTAAGTGAGCGCACCTGAATTGTTATTGATTAGATTGTTCTAAAACACCTACAATGGCTGAACCGAAAACCCCCAAAATGCCAATTTCACGTTTGCCACCCACTCGCCCTGTTGTGGCAAAGAAGAGAAGAGCTCTGTAAAGCAGGCAGTTGAGTTTTGCTTATTGCTACTTTGTTAGGGGAAGCTAACCCTATTCAAGTATGGCAGGCAAATCGCAGACTTTGGAGCCCTAATTTAGAGTAACGCTTTCACATTTCAAGCTGGGACACTCCGTCACTGCGTTATTACAGAAACAGCGTTCATTTGGGCTGGGAGGTGGGTTTGGTGGAGGAAAGGGGGGAGGGAGAGTGGATTTGAGTCAGTCAGTGATACTTGAATGCTAATGCTAAAAGCTAACCTGAATCCTTTACTGCACCTTTAAAGCTCAACTCAATTCAATGTATTTGTGTATCGCCCTAAATCACAACAGCAGTTGTCTCTGAGGACTTTACAAAGTTGTTGATTCACCAACAACAGAAATATAATAATAACAAAAACATAGGAGCCATTGTTCCATAGAGAGCGGGGTGACCACAACCCAGAAATGTTTGTAAATGTGAATAAACGTTTCCTTAGACCCTCCTGTATCGGCAAAGAACTACTCAGAAACAAAGTAGGACAAAAGTGAGAAACCATACGGAGGGCCACATTGAGAGAGGGATACACTCCCACGGACAGAGAGGCTGTAGATCCAGGACTGAGGCTGTAGATCCAGGACTGAGGCTGTAGATCCAAGACTGAGGCTGTAGATCCAGGACTGAGGCTGTAGATCCAAGACTGAGGCTGTAGATCCAGGACTGAGGCTGTAGATCCAGGACTGAGGCTGTAGATCCAGGACTGAGGCTGTGCAATGCAGGACTAAGCAGGCTCCCAAGCAAAGGTGCAGCACACAAATCCGGGCCCGGGGACGACATCTAACTAGTTTTTTCATATAAATTGGTTCATATAAATAAATAAAATATTTTTTCTTTTTTTTATTTTCAACAGAAATACCATGGAAAAGTCAAATTCTCAGACCACAACAGCTGTCTTCATATTATTAGAAAGCATGTTCGGGTTTTTGCATTCATTATGTCCTCAGTCTATGGCCCTCTACCCGAGTATGTGCGACCCGTTCCCACAGTCTGAAACCCTATCGTCGTGTGAGAAGGACCAGAGCCTCTCGCACAGGAGCACTCGTCTTTTCTCACCTGCTAATCTCAGCTCTGCAGCGATGTGAACGCATGAATTCAAAAGTCCTTCACATTTCCCCAGCTGACAGCTCTGTGTGGAATATCAGCATACACGTGTCTTCAGCTTCAGCCCCACGTCCCCTGGTCCTCTGTGTCTTTAAACTGTGACATCACAACTTTGAAAAGAGCAGATTGTTTAACATTGTGTTGAACGGCAGCTGAGAAATCTCTCCTGGTTTCTGATCTTACTGTTGAACTAGTCTTTCTTTAACTCCTGGGATGAAGTTTTACATCTTCTTTGTCGGCATATATCAACTCTGGTCTCTCTCTGGTCTCTCACTCTGGTCTCTCTCTCTCTGGTGTCTCTCTTTGGTCTCTCTGGTATATATCTCTCTCTCCAACTCTTTGGCGTTCTCCCTGGTCCCTCTCTGGTCTCTCTATGGTCTCTCTATGGTCTCTCTCTGGACTTTCTTTCTGGTCTTCCACTCTCGGATTTCTCTCTGGTCCCTCTCTGGTCTCTCTCTGGTCCCTCTACTCTCTCCCTTGTCTCTCTCTCTGGTCTCTCTCTCTGTTCTTTCTCTCTCTCTGGTCTCTCTGGTTCCAGTTGTGATAAAATACAAAACTTGATGTTGACCAGTAGACAGGACTTTCAGAAAACATGTGGACATAGGGTTTGTCAAAATGTTCTTCATTATGATTTATCTTGTACACATTAATCTCACCCCTCCTCTCTGCTTTCCAACTGGCCTTACTCTTCTGGTGTGAGTGCTTTATTAGGGCCCGGGTCGTGGAGGACAAGCAGGGCCATCCTATGGCAGGAAGCATTGGCAGAGTGGCAGTCTGAGGGTAGTATGTCAGGGACCGAGGGTCGCGAGTCGGAAATCCTTTTAAACACTGCGTTTGTGAGTGTATTTGTCAGGATGGAGGTAGGGGAGGGGGAGAGGGCCGAGAGAATGGGTGAGAGGCAGAGGGCCGAGAGAATGGAAGGAAACTGGGCATTTTTCTGATAGAGAGCTACCATACAAAAATACACGTCCAGCAGAATGAGTCTCGTAAAAGAAAAATCCTGTGATTGAATCAGACCTTAGCACACTGTCTTCATCCTCTTCATCCACTGAAACACTTCAATCTGGAAAGACTCGAGACAAATATTGTAATAGAATTTTTATTGTGAAGATGCATGAATAGACACCAGCAGACTTAGATTGAGTACTAATATATATATTGCATATGAACATTAGACCCCGGCAGGAATACTGACGTATGCAGAAGGGAGTTTAATAGAAATGATGATGAGCTTGCGAACCCCCAGGGGCCCAGACCCTGGTGGCGAAGAAGCTGAAGACACGACATGATACTCACTGAAGAGGCGGTGATGGGGAGGAGGTGGGTTGCTGCTCGAACAGAAGCTTGAGCTGCAGAGAACTGATGCAGCCACGAAGAGCACAGGTGTGTTACTGAGCAGGTGAGGCTGATTTCTGTTGAGCTCAGGGGCAGGTGTGTAGAGAGGGAGGAGTTTGGTGTGGCAGCAACAACGAGCCCTATGAGCCACTATTTGACTCTTTGGGCTGATTGTGTGAGTGAGGGTGGTCCTCTCTTTTTCACTGTTCTGTCAGTGAAAGTTGATCTAAAGATGTGACAGATAAATGCGAAAACTAGTGATAGAAGCAAGTGTGGATTATACGGCATGGTTCAATTTCCTGCGGTTAAAAGTCAGGTTCCTCAACTTTAAGTTGAATTCAATATTAAACTATTATTAAAAATGCCAAAATACCTTTTCTTTCGTAGTTGGCTACATGACAGAAATCGTTAAAGGTTGTTTTTGAGTAATCCTTGAGGACGAGATCTTTCTAGATTCGAGGAGACATTAGCCCCGAATCGACTTGACTCCGTTGCGTTTCCATTACAGGGGTCGATCCTGGGACCTCTTCTGTTCAATCTCTACGTGCTGCCGTTAGGTCAGTTAATACGCAGAAACAAAGTGTCCTATCACAACTATGCAGACGACACTCAGATCTATGTCTCACTGACTGCAGGAGAACATGGACCAGTGGACTCACTCCTTCACTGTATCCAACAGATCAGTGAGTGGATGCAAAACAACTTCCTTCAGCTAAACACAGACAAAACTGAAATGATTGTCTTTGGTCCCCAGAAACAAAGAGAGAGCGTCATCTGTCACCTACAGTCTCTCTCCCTAAAACCTTCAAACAAGGTCAGAAATCTAGGGGTAATACTGGACTCAGACTTAAATTTTAATAGCCACATCAAATCAGTAACATTAGCAGCTTTTTACCATCTAAAAAACATTGCCAGGATCAAAAACATAGTGTCTAAAGCAGACCTGGAGATTCTTATCCATGCATTTGTCTCCAGTAGGTTAGACTACTGCAATGGCCTGCTCACAGGTCTGTCCAAACAGGCTGTAAAACAGCTGCAGTACATTCAAAATGCAGCAGCTCGAGTCCTGACTAGAACCAGGAAGTACGACCACATTAGTCCAGTTCTCAGGTCTCTGCACTGGCTTCCTGTGGCTCAGAGAATAGACTTTAAAACAGCTCTGCTTGTGTACAAATCTCTCCATGGCCTCGCACCAAAATATATTAGTGACATGTTAGTCCCATATGAACCAGACCGGACTCTGAGGAGCACAGGGACTGGACTCCTGTTAGTGCCCAGAGTCAGAACTAAACATGGGGAGGCTGCTTTTCAGATTCATGCTGCTAAAATCTGGCCTCCTCTCTAACAATGTTTAAAACCAGGTTAAAGACGGTTCTGTTTAGCTGTGCGTACAACTGAGGGATTTTATATTTTTATCTTTCTTTTTAATGTTCTGTGATTATTTATGATTTTAATGCTTTCTTATGTTGTTCAGCACTTTGAGCCTTGTGTATGAATTGTGCTATACAAATAAACTTGCCTTGCCTTGCCTACGCTTTAGAATCTGGTATTGTATCCTAGCAACCTATGCCCAACCGACTTTGACTAATTGCTAAAACAGGTGAATATGCAGAACAAACCGTTTCATAATAATGTCCTTTTTTGGACACTCAAAGACGCTTCAGATGTCATTATTCATTCACTTCATACACAGGGATGATACTATTGTAGTCACAGCTGCCCTGGGGCATACTTAAGAAAGGGCCTAAACTGTCATATGAAAAAAGCTAACAAAAATAGAACTCCTCACATTTCAAAAACAAAAGTTTATTTCATTAAAATAATGACATTGACAAAAGTGCTGAAGTAATTAACCATCCAAAACTAACAGCCGTCAGATTGACAGCTCTGGGAGACCCCCCTGTTCTTGCAGCGGACTCCCAGAGGACCGTGGCGTTAATCATCAATAATGCACTCGCACAGACTGTATTTATCACTTCATGAATGCGTGTTGTTCCTGGTATAATGCTCTATTGTTGTGAGTAAGGAAACCCTCCACGAGGAGAGTTGAACCAGCAACCGCAGCTGCAGCCGCTGCTTCCTGTTCTTCCATCACTAACTCACCAGACCACGGCCATCACAGAATACATGTGTTATTGTCTCTGCTCCCCCGTCCTGCCCTCTCTCTGCCCTGTCCCTGGTCTCCGATAGCAGCAGGGCATGACACATTCACCTGAAAACAGCTTCAGATTATAAAATGGTAACCATCAATAACAATAAGATAAGATAAAACTTGAAATGTACATTCATATTTATTACAATTTTACACATCTGGGACAGTCTTCCTGAAAATGTGAGACAGGCTTTTTCTCTGACAATGTTTACATCCACAGTTCTGTTTCGCTGCAACAACTGAAGGATTCAATGTGATCGTTTTAATTTTTATGTCTTGTGACCTGTTTTTGCTAAACACTTTGTGTTGCCTTGAGGTAAACTACAAAACTGTGCTTTAGATGCAAGATTTGGCGGGGGCTCTTAGATGCCGCTTGCAGCTTTAATCTAATTTGTAACTCTTACACTGTCTGTAAAGTGGTATAGTAATAAATGATAAACTAGTAATGAACTCCTGTGAATGGACTCTGCTCCTTGATTATAAATTATTCTCTCATAAAGATTATTTTTTTCTCTGTAGTGACTGTTGTGTCCCGGAGCCGCAGTCCGGTCAAACTCCTGAAGAGCCAGACGTCTGTGTTTATCTGCGTCACGTCAGCGCCCTCTTCACTGTGTGTGAGGCTCTGGACATGAGAGCATTCCTGTCAGGAACAACCACACCTGCAACATGCACCGCTCTCTGGTCTGTGCCGCTCTGCACCACGACACACGCTGCAGACACAAGAGAGCGCTGAGGAGAGCGACGCACAACCACGTGTGGCATGTCTCCTTGGAAAAGCAAAGGTTTGTGAAGGAGCATAGGGACTGGCCTCTGGCTGGGACTCCGAGGAGCACAGGGACTGGCCTCTGGCTGGGACTCCGAGGAGCACAGGGACTGGCCTCTGGCTGGGACTCCGAGGAGCACAGGGACTGGCCTCTGGCTGGCACTCCGAGGAGCACAGGGACTGGCCTCTGGCTGGGACTTCGAGGAGCACAGGGGCTGGCCTCTGCTGGTTCCCAAAGTCAGAACTAAACATGGGGAGGCACAGTTTTAGATTTATGTAGCTTAAATCTGGGACAGTCTTCCGGAAAATGTGAGACAGGCCTTTTCTCCGACAATGTGTAAATCCACAGTTCTGTTTCGCTGCAACAACTGAAGGATTGTTTCTTCACTGTGATCGTTATCATTTTAACGTCTTGTGACCTGTTTTTTTAAGCACTTTGAGTTGCCTTGTGTTAAACTTCAAACTGACTTTACAGATAAAGTTGCAGAACACAGGCATGTGAAGGGAGATGACAATACTGTTCTAGGGGGAGGATGAATTATATAATCAGAGAATTTAGATTTTATCATTTTGAAGTGTCGTTTATGTAATCCCCCTGAAGCTTCCAAAACAGACCTGACATGTGTAAAGTGCTTATCTGCTCCAGACACTGCACAGTTCATAAAGTATATTTCAATGCACCAAAAAACAGCCTTCAAACTATCAACTCTCTGACTCAGTTATGAATATGACAATGCATGAGAATTCTTTCCCCTTCACTATGGCTGTCGTCCTGTCTCTTGTGCACACTCTGGAGCTGTGTTGACTCTGGTGGGTGTGGGAAAGGC
The DNA here is from genome assembly GCA_964034765.1 of Knipowitschia caucasica. NCBI lineage: Eukaryota > Metazoa > Chordata > Actinopteri > Gobiiformes > Gobiidae > Knipowitschia > Knipowitschia caucasica. The sequence continues at coordinate 30,225,257 of OZ035839.1, forward strand.
CGCGTCCCCCCCCCCCTCACACTCTCCCCCTCACACACTCACAGTCAGCTGATGCCTCCTCCAGCTCTCCCAGCCACTGTCTAAACTGGACACTGGAAATCCCCCTCCGCTCCGTCTTGCAAACACTCCAGACACACTGACACAACACTGCACACACAACTCGTCCATCACTGGTGGAGTGACAGACAATACGAGTCTACAAATAAATAAAAAATATAAGAACAATTTGAAAAAGTTTCTAATTTACAAGAACGCTGAAGTCTGGACGATACAAAAAACTCAGTTGTTCCATATTTTTACCACAGAAGACCACAGAACAAATAGGACCAACTCTAGTCCTTATAGAGGCCTTCCTTACGGGCAACAGATTAAAAAAAAAGATGGGCAAAACATAAATTAAAAACAATAGGAGGAGGTGTTCTTAATGATCAAATTAAGGGTTAAAAAGAGAACAAATCTGCACTCTTCAAAATGACGAAAGATTACCCAAGTATTAAACTGAAAGCCATTACTCAAGACCATTGGCAGTCTAAAAATGCAAATTGTGCTGACTTGTAAACATTGGTGATATATAGTAGTAGCAGTAGAACGGTTTTATGTCATACATGCGACGTAAAGCTGGGGCTCCAAACTTTGAAACTACAAACAAGTTCCTGGCTCTTAATCAGCAGTTTTTACAAGCATTCGTTTTTTGCCTATTTCACATCTTAAGCTTTTTCAGAGCAAGACCACAGAAAGACCAGAGAGAGACCAGAGAAAGACCAGAGAGAGACCAGAGAGACCAGAGAGAGACCAGAGAGAGACCAGAGAGAGACCAGAGAGAGACCAGAGAAAGATCAGAGAGAGACCAGAGAGAGGGAGAGAAAAAAGGAGTAGGAAAATCCAGAGAGAGAGAAAAAAATATTTATTTTTAGATATCATCAAGGGTTAAAAAGAGAATAAATCTGCAATGTTCAAAATAATGACATAATGTTTCCAAATATTAAAAGAACAATATGAACAAATCTTTCAAAAAGTGGTACTGCACTCTCTCTGACTCAGGTTGCCAGATATGCAGACAAATCCATCTGGGATCATACAACTGAAGAGACAAGAGATTAGTCAACAACAAATCCATAACCAACACTTTTGCACAAAGGCCGATATAAATATTTGTTTTATACCTTGTTTTGTTATTACTGAATCAAAACAAGACTTTTTTTAGTACTGCCTGACATGAGATTAGCGCAACGCTGTAAGTTCTGGCAACCCAGATCACAGACTTTCTGATTGGTAAAGCTGTGGAGGGCGGGATAACAAAATGAAAACAATAACAAGATTTAGGGGCTGTAAATCTAATTTTATAAATTCAAATATTTGTATTTTTGTATTTGTATTTTTTGTATTTGTATTTATTTGTTTGTTTCAAACATGCATATACAGACAAAATGTTTAAGTTCACATGAATTCCGGAGGAATTGTTTGAAAAGGAGTGGGTGAAAGTAAAAAACTTATTTAGTCCCACCCCTTATCCAAAAAAGTGTTTTACTTTAGTTATGTGTTCCACATTCCTTTTGCTTTTACAGAATATACAAGTAATATATATACATACACTTACACACATATATGTATATTCAGACATACACATACATGCACACACATACGTACATATACACAAATACATATGCATACATACATACACATACACTTTTATATACACATATACGCATACCTACACACACATTATAGAAACATATAGTTTCAATTCCTTCCTAAGGTTTTTGTTTCTCATAACACTTGAAGAATGTATTTTTTAAGATATTTTTAAATACCTTTATGTTATCACTATTTTTTAATTCCACAGACAATCTATTCCATAATCTTATTCCACATACTGATGCAAAGAATCTTTTTCTGGTCGTCCTCACATTTATGAATCTAAAATTACTTTTGTGTCTCAGATTATAAGACTCTTCCCTTTTAATAAACAGTTTCTGAATATTTCCAGGTAAACATTTTTTGTTTGCTTTGAATACCAATTGTAAAGTCTGATACTCTACTAAGTCCAGCAATTTTAGGCATTTAGATTTAAGAAACAATGGCGTGGTATGATCACGGTAACCCATTTTATGTATATAGCGTATAACTTTCTTTTGAAGAATTACTAAGGGTTGCAAGTTGGTTGTGTAATTATTTCCCCATACTTCAGCACAATATGACAGATAAGGTAAAACTAAAGAATAGTAAAGCATTAGAAGTGTTTTTTGATCCAAATTTTGTCTTGCTCTATAAAGCACTGCAATACTTTTTGAAACTTTATTCTGTACTTGTTTTATATGTGGTTTCCAATTAATATGACTATCCAATGTTACTCCTAAAAATCTAATTTCATTCACTTGTTTAATTTGAACATCATCCAGTAAAATATCCACTTAAATATTATTCATACCATTACCAAAATACATTATTTTAGTTTTGTCTATATTAAGAGACAATTTGTTTATATTTAACCATAATTTAAATGTATTTAATTCTCTAGTTACATCTTTGATTAATTCTTGCAGGTCTGGGTTAGAGCAAAACAAATTTGTATCATCAGCAAACAAAATCGGTTTCAACATAGAAGACACTTGACATAAATCATTGACATAAAGAATAAATAGTTTTGGACCTAATACAGACCCTTGCGGGACACCACAGGTCATGGGCTCACATTGAGATGAGTACTCTCCCATACATGTAAACTGTTTTCGGTCACTGAGATAGCTTTTCACCCACTGTAGTGCAATACCCCTTATCCCATATCGCTCCAATTTCTGGAGTAGAATCGAATGATCTATAGTGTCAAACGCTTTACTAAGATCCACAAATATTCCAATTGCATGTAATTTTTTATCCATTGCTGTTGTGATTTGTTCAACTGTGTCAATAAGTGCTAAAGAAGTTGAGTGATTTGCACGGAATCCATATTGGGATTCTGAGAGTAGATTGTGTTTATTGATAAAAGTTTCCAATTGAGCATTAAAAAGTTTTTCTAGGATTTTGGAGAATTGAGGTAATAGTGAGACAGGTCTATAATTGTTGAAAGTATGTTTATTGCCGGATTTGTAAAGAGGAATAACTTTGGCTATCTTCATTTTATCAGGGAATGTCCCAGTTCTGAAAGATAGATTGCAAATGTATGTCAATGGTTTTGCAATTGCTTCAATTACCTTTTTGATCACTCTCATATCAATATCCTCAAAATCTTTAGATTTCTTATTAGTGCAGCTGCGTACTGTTTGTATAATGTCTCTTTCTTTGACATATGAAATGAACATAGATTTGAGATTGCGGTCAATACGATGTTCTCTCCAACCATCAGGAACTACAACATCAGGTATTTTGCTTGATAAGTCTGAACCCACTTTAACAAAGTAGTCATTAAATTTATCAGCAACATCATTCATATTATACAATTCCTTATTATCAACAAGGAAATAATTTGGGTTAGATTTCTGCTTATTTTTATTATTGATTAAGTCATTAAGAATTTTCCAAATTTCTTTCACGTTATCTTTATTCTTTTCCAACAGTTTAATATAATATTCTTTTTTGCACTTTCTTAATATGTTGGTAAGTTTGTTCCTATATTTTTTATATTTTATTTCGGCGTCTGTTGTTTTCTTTTTAATGAATTCTTTATAAAGTGTGTTCTTCTTTTTACAAGCATTTTTTAATCCTGTGGTGATCCATGGACAGTCTTTGTATTTAGAGTTTATTCTAATATTCTTTATAGGACAATGTTTATTGTACAAGTTTTTAAAAATGAAAATAAATTTCTCGTAAGCCCTATTCACATTATCCTCGTTGATAATACTTTCCCAATTTTCTTCAAATAAATGATCTCTTAAGGCATTCAATGATTCATCTGTTATAATTCTAACAAATTTTTTATGTTTTATTTTATCATTAATTTTGTAGTTGTTATCATGTACAATAAATACAGGAAGATGGTCAGTGATATCACAGAGCAAGATGCCACTCTTTACTTTATTGGAAATGTCATTTGTTAGAATATTATCAATAAGTGTTGCGCAATGGGATGTGATTCTTGTTGGTTTAGTAATAGCTGGGTAAAGAAATAAGCTGTGGATAGTATTGATGTAATCACAAATAACATTCTTACTTTTATTGAGCAAATCAATATTGAAATCGCCACATAAAAACATAGTTTTATTATGAGTATTTGTAAACATTTCTTCCATCCACTCTGCAAATTTCCCAATATCTGAGTTTGGAGTTCGGTAAATACAACTAATAATAACATTTTTTTTGTTGGCATTATGTATTTCTATTGTAATACATTCTAATAGATTGTCAACAGTGAGTGACATTTTGCTCATGATAGTATAATTCATATTTTTATTCAAATAAAGAGCAACACCACCCCCACTTTTGTTTCCTCTGTCGATATGTAAAAAGTCATAACCATCCAAATCAAAATTTAAGTCTCTGTCAGGCTTTATCCCAGTCTCACTTATTGCAATAACACTGAATGGTTGAGAAAATTGACACAAGTAGTTTTTAATTTCTGTAAAGTTGGCATATAGACTCCGAGCATTGATATGTATTAATGAAAGTGTCCCATCGTTTGTTGACAGAGTCTCATATTGCTTTTCTGTATAATACAAACATTCACATGTCTCAATATTGTTAAAAAAAATTATTGTCTGGATCAGTGTTATTTTCCATATCATAGCTGTTGTATACTGTGCGTTCAAATGGTTGTAATTCCAGGTTGAGGCTTGCATGAATATCTTCGTTTGTTATATTGATTAGGCTCTCAGATGAGGGCATTTTTTGTTCTTGAAGTGTCATATAGGCTAGAGTTCATTACCTTACAGAACTTGGAGATCACCCGAAGCTATCCAAATCCTCCAGCAGTGGCGGCCGGCCAATAGAGGGCGCTAGGGCGCCGCCCCACCACTCACAACTTGCCATGTTACCTTGAATAAAACGTTAAAAAAAATAATAACATTAAAATATTTCGAAATGTATGTGTGTTTTATTTCAGATGTGGAAGAAATACTTTATAGTTTATGCTGAGTTGGATTGATTAAGCTCATCAGCGCTGTCTGTGTCGGACTGAGGACGTATTTCCGCCTCAGGGCGCAAAAGATTGCGCCCTGAGGCGTCTATGGACTCTCGTTAAAAGTTGTACATGCGCAGTAGCTCCTCTTCAATGCAAGAGATAAGACGATTTGGGGGCGCAGGAGAAGTGCGCCCTGAGGGGGCGGGATCGCCCGCGACCTGTACTGTCACTGTCTGTGACGTCCGTTTACAGTGATTGACAGGTCAAGTTGTGGGAGTTTGAGACGAACGTAAACAGGCGCAACATGGAGAACGAAAAAAAGAATAATTCAGTTAGATCACTCAAAACAATACCGTTTGAGAGAAGATCATACCAGGAGAAGGTTGAGGTTAAAGAGCTTGGACCTGATCAGCCAAATATTACCATTAGTCAGCAGTCCAGCGACAGGGGGAGACGGTACACTCGTACTTTTTCCAGGACCTGGTTCAGCGCCAAATCTTGGCTAGCAGCATGTAGCGAGGCTAATGCTTTATTTTGCTTTCCATGCCTCTTGTTTCAAACATCAGGATCTGACCCAGCATGGATCAAGACAGGTATGACTGATCTGAAGCACTTTTTAGAAAAGGCAAAGAAGCATGAGCAGACTGGTATCCACATGCAAAATGCCCTCAAATTAGCTATGTTTGGGAAGATAAATATTTCATCCCAGCTGGATGAAAGCTACAGGGTAGGGATCAGAAAGCACAATGAGGAGGTTGACAAGAATAGGCACATCCTATCAAAAATAATAGACTGTGTCAAATTCTGTGGTGCATTTATATCTAGTCATCATATTCATAGCCCCCCCAGTAGAAAATTCCACCAGCCGCCACTGTCCTCCAGCTTTCGTACCACCAAGATTTTGGCTTCTTCTGGGTGTCCATTTAGCTTTATGTAGACCCTACAATTCGTTGTCCACGTGTTTTGGATTTTTTTCATTTTTCTGAGGAAGCGTGCCTTTTTTGCGATGTCTGCGTTGGTTTTCGTGAGATGCTCGTTGATGAATACATCCGTCCCTTTAAGTTTCCTTCCCTGTCTCAAAAGAGCAATCTTATGCTTTCTGTTTGTAAACCGCATTATTACAGTTCTCTTCTCGCCGCTATTTTTATTTGGAAATGTGTGACAGGCCTCTACCCCATCCAACTCCAGATCGATCCCTTTGGACTGTAAAAAACCAGCCACTTGATCCTCGATGGAGCGCACCTCCATGTAACGAGGTCCCCCTCGTTAGTTGCCGTCACTGCACGGGCGTACGACCTGGGTTTTATCCGGAGCCCCGTGATGATCACATCGTTCATCCGGCTGTATTGCTCCAAGTCAGCAACGCGGATCTCCAGAACGGCAATTTTCCTGTCTTTCTCTGCGTTCGCAGTGCGTAACGCTTTAACTTCCTCAACCAGTGCAAGGATATCATGTTGTTGATTCTTCACGGTTGCCAAGTCGTCAGAAAGCGACTCCAGAATTTTTTTTATGTCAACTTCTTCAGCTGAAACATTTTTTTTCGGAGGCATTTTGTACAGTGTTTGTTGCAAGTTGAGCAGTCGGCTGTCAGTGGCCCAGCGGCGTTTGCACACCCGCGACCGGCTTATGCCTCTCAATATCTCTGAACTACTGTCATCAGTTAAAGAAGTATTGGAAAAGAGTATGTTTTATTAATGCCTTTTGACAGATTAGGGCCATTTATTGATGACTTGACAAGACAATCTTACTTACTGCTACTTTACTGTAAATGGAGTGTGTTTGGAATTGAGTGGCTCAGTGGCTCTATAATAATGCCACTGTCGCGTGAGCCTCAGTCCAGCTTCTGTTCAGAGCGTTCCCATAAACCCGTTTCTCCAGAACAATCCCCAATGTAGAGGACTCTGTGTAGAGGATTTCTTTAAGTGAATTAACACTCAGGCTGTGAAGACTTGGCCCAGCAGCTCACAGAGGACTCTGACTGAGAGCCTTCTGTTGTCCTGCTGAGAGGCGTCCATTGTGTTGGTGAGTGAGTCATCTGAGACCACAGCTGATAGGACAAGACCTGAAGGACCTAGCGGCGCTCGCGAAGACGTGGAGGTGACACGCAACATAAGCTTTGATCAATGATAAATGAGCACAAAGATGGAGCTGTGGATTTTCCCACAACCCACAAGTTGGCAGGCGGTGGAAAGATGTACTGTACTTAGGAAGCCATAAGAAATGTTTTAAATCCCAATAATCAATTTAAAATACACTACAGCACCAGTACATACACTACAGCCTCAGTCCTGGGTCTACAGCCTCAGTCCTGGGTCTACAGCCTCAGTCCTGGATCTACAGCCTCAGTCCTGGATCTACAGCCTCAGTCCTGGATCTACAGCCTCAGTCCTGGATCTACAGCCTCAGTCCTGGATCTACAGCCTCAGTCCTGGATCTACAGCCTCAGTCCTGGATCTACAGCCTCAGTCCTGGATCTACAGCCTCAGTCCTGGATCTACAGCCTCAGTCCTGGGTCTACAGCCTCAGCGCTGGATCTACAGCCTCAGTCCTGGATCTACAGCCTCAGTCCTGGATCTACAGCCTCAGTCCTGGATCTACAGTCTGTCTGTTTCTGGGAGCGGATCCCTCTTCTCACTTATTTCCCTCTGGGTTTTTATTTATTTTTTATTGTATTTTATTTTTTTATTGGCATATACAATATATTACAGCACAGACATTATAGACCCATTTGTACATTTAGACATGAACCTACATAAACATATAAGCATTTACATTGGGTCAGGAGGGGGGACAGGGGGGGGTTTCAGCGTGCGCGAGTGTGTGTGGTTGTGTGTATGTGCGTGTTCACTTTTGGTGTATTGAATAGGTATCTGAGGGTGTTGAAGATTTTCTTTTATTGACCGGCAGTGAGAGAGGGGGGAAAGAAAAGAGAGAGACTAATAATAATAGTAATAATAATAATAATAATAATAATAATAGTATTAAAAATATAGAAACGAGTTGAGGTGGCTATAATCCAGGGGGGGGGGGGGGGGGGGGGGGGGGGGGTGGGTGGTCGTAATGTTGGTGAAGAGGGTAGCAGAGCCACAACTAGGCATATTAATGTTTTTGGTAAGAACATAAGTAATCTTTATCCAATCAATCAATTTTGAGCATTAGTCTTCTCATTCACACAGAGATAGGAGCGAGTTGGTAGATGATTAGTGTTGCTCTTCCAGCAGCATCCCTGCATAATGTGTGATTTTGTGGTGCATTAAAAACAGGTTTGGGATGTTGTGCATTAAAAGTGTATGCTTGAGATGCATGTGGGAAGAGGACTTATTTTTTGTTATTTATTTATTATTTTTTTATTTGTTATTTAGTCATATATTTTTATTAATTATTAATTCCTTTATTAATTTATTCTTATTCCCTCCTCATCAACATATCACCATATAATGTATGTATATCTATATATATATATGACATAAAACAGGGGTACAGTGTTGTAGCAGCAGGGAGATAGGTGTGCAAAATACAAGATGACATGAATAGTGGTAATAGGTTGAGTATATAAGGTTAGCTTATGAGTGGGGTCTGGGATGCGTGGGGTGTATTGTCTGAGGTGTGGTTGGGGGGTATGTCTTGAAGTGAAATATAATCTGACATTAAGTTTTCCCATGTGGAGCTGTGTATGTTGGTTTTTGATTTCCAGTTTATGAGTGTTGTTTTTTTGGCGATAGCTAGCGACATAAAAAGATACTTTGATTTACCCTGATTTAACCCTCTGGGTTTCTGAGTGGTTCCTTGTCTAAGGACAGAGATGATCCAGGACATTGGTTTTCTGATCTAATATTGGTCCCTTTTAAATCCACAACTTTGAGAAGTCCTCTGAGAGGACTGCTGTTGTGATTTAGCCTTATAGCTTATGTACAAATTGGCCTCTTTCACATTCAGCGAACACTATAGTGATGTCACAGTCCACTGCTTATATACGATCTATGAGTTCGACGTAAGCCACTAGATTCCCACAAACCGTTCCATTGGCTGGAATTTTGGCCCATTCTTCCATGCAGATCTTCTCTAGAGGTCTGGTGTTTTGGGCCTGCCGCAGGGCAGCACAGACTTTGTGGTCTAGGTCACTCCTTTGTTGATCCATGGCTTCATTCATCTTCTCTTTTAAACGTCTGCAGAATTGGTTGTTGCAGAATTTGTTGTTGTGGAATTTACAGTATGTACTTGTTTTAAAGCAAGGCAAGATTATTTGTAGATCACATTTCATATACATGGCAACAAAGTGCTGAACAAAACAGAAAACAAAAAATCATAAATAATCTCAGTACATTATAAAGAGTGAAGATACAATCCTTCACCTGTTGCAACGAAACAAAACAGTTTTTAATCTTGATTTAAACATTAGCAGCGTTTCCACCGCAGGAACTTTAGGGTAATTTTCCAGGGCCAGTCCTGTTGGTGCGTGTCTCCACTGCAGGAACTTTTACGGGGCCCAACGGAGTCCCTCCTTCATGCTAGGTACTCAGTTTGGCCCTGAACAGCTCCTGGTGGGGCTTGAGGTTAACCCAGCACTGATTGGCTAAAGCTAGAGCAAGCTCTGACGCCAGCAAAAAGCAGAAAAACAACTGACATTTTTAAAATCCAGCAGCATTAAACAGCAAACTACAGCACGGCATTTATTCAGACGGGGTTTGAGGCATTGCGGCAAAATGAAAAGATATATTAAGACATATCAGCTTCACCTCTAAGCACTGGTTTCATTACACTCCAAAACAAGCCGTGTAAAGTTTTTTTTTAAACTGAAGCAGGACTATAAAAAAACCTCAAAAACCACAACAACCAGAGCGTTTACGACCATAAAATGGTTTGGCGTAATGAGTTTCGCTTACACGGTAATTGAAACTCATGAGGTTGCCGAGTGGTCCTACTGCAGTGGAGACACAGACACTGAGAGGACCGAGGGAGAGGAAAGTTCCTGTAAAAGTTCCACCCTGCTCCTTTTACCAGGATGTCCTGCTGTGGACACACGGCTATTGTCAAAGTAGAAGCGGATCTCACATTTTCAGGAAAACTGTTCTAGAGCTTGTAAGAGCTTTTGTCACTGTCCATACTTTCCAGCCGACAGGAATGTCTTTAACTGAACCAAACATTTCTCTGGTTGACTTTGCATCGTGAATAGTGCTCCCACTCTGGTGCTTCTCGTCGTCCCACTTCGCCCTCACCCATGTGTTTCCCAGGCCTGTCCCTGTGACCTGCCCCATGCCTCTGCTCCCCCGTCCTGCCCTCTCTCTGCCCTGTCCCTGGTCTCCAATCCAGGCTACACAGGCGCGTATTGTGGCCTGTACGCCCATCTCCCATCGCACCACACACGCTCTTTTACCAACTCACCATTTATTAGAATTATGTTTTATTTGCCTGAACACGTTCTCATGGGGTCGCTTATGTTTCATACCACACAGACTAGTTTTGCAGCGTAAACATTGGTGATATACAACAGTAGCAGTAGAAAATGTTGTTGTAGACAAACCAGTTTTTATAAAATTGAAGGATACTTGCAACCCAAAGCTGGGGATCCTAACTTCGAAACCACCAAAAAGTTCCTGGATCTAAAACAGTTTGCTTCGATCAGTAGTATGCATGTGTTTTTGGCCTCTGTCACATCAGGCAGAGATCAAAGAGAGATAGAGAGTGACCAGCAAGAGAACCCAAAAGAAAGAGAGAGACCAGAGAGACAGATCAGGGAGAGTCACCAGATTGTGATCAGAAAGAGATAGAGGAAGATTTATGGCCTCTGTCACATGTGTAGATCAGTATTTTTAGTGAACAAGAGATGACCACTCTCACTCTGAGGGCCACTTTAGTTCAGCAGACTTGTCCAGGGGCCAACCACACTGATAGTAAAACTGTTTTGACTGGAATCGGGCTATTCTGGGATGTAACATAAGGTGTGACATGACCATTTTGATTTGTGAGAGCTGAAATTGGCTAAATGTTTACTTTCTCACCTGCTACATCGGCTCCATAGATGGAATATTGAGACAAAATGAAAAATAAATGAAAAAAAAAACTGAATCTGTAATTTTATTTTGGCTTTTTGTGCACTTTCAGAACCAAATAAATGGTATTTATGATGGTTCTATGATAGGCTAAGGTGAAGGCCTTATTCTTCCCTGATTAATGAATGAACTATTTTGTTTTTCAAATCAAAGTTCAACTGTTATGTATAAGTACATTTTGCTCCTATTGGGGCTGAAGTGGAAATTCATACAGAAGGCTCTCAGTGCTCTCTCTCAGTCCTGCATCATGCTACTGTTCGTGCAGCAACCCTCCTCCTCCCTGTCACTGTCACTTCAGTGGAGAATCGTCATGTTATGGGCTCAGTTTCCTTCAGCACCAGGGTTTAGACTCTCTTGTCCCTGTTTGGTTCACTTTTGTATTTTTGCTCTGGATTTTATTTCGATATTGCTTTTCTTAAATCACTTTTGCAGTCTTGCTTTTTGGGTTCATTTCCTTTTGTAGCTTTACATCCTGTGTTTGATTCTCTGATCTGTTGTTGGTGAATCCAATACTTTGTAAAGTCCTCAGTGACTGTTGTGATTTAGGGCAATACACAAATACGTGCAGGACAACTGTAAAACAAGGACTCTGATGGTGCATCCATGTTTTGACTATGATATGCTCTGTCTCTGTGTGACACATAAACTACCGTTCAAAAGTTTGGGGTCACATTGAAATGTCCTTATTTTTGAAGGAAAAGCACTGTAGATAACTTTAAACTAGTCCTAAATGTAAAGAAATGCACTCTATACATTGCTTATGTGGTAAATGACTATTCTAGCTGCTAATGTCTGGTTTTTGGTGCAATGTTGTAATTTCTGCAAACAGAGGATTCTTTGACGAAAGAAAAGTTGGACGTAATGCAAATCTTATTTCAAATACAAATCATTATTTTTAACCTTGTCAATGTCTTGACTCTATTTTCTATTCATTTCACAACGTATGGTGGTGAATAAGTGTGACTTTTCATGGAAAACACTTGGGTGACCCCAAACTTTTGAACGGTAGTGTATGTCTTTCGATGTGTGACGTAACAATGACTATATAACATGTACTGACTCCATTTTGGTCTGAGAGAAAGAGCTCCATTCCTGACAGAGGATTACATTACATTATTGGTGCTAAGTGTACTGGGTGCAGCTCTGACTGCCACCCCCCAGACCCAGAAATGGATTAAGGGGAAGAAAATGGACAGATGGATGGAAGGATTACATTTAACCAAACTGAAAGCCCCTCGCTATCTTCAAAGTACAGCTTTCCTTAAAAGCACAAGTCTAGATTTGTTGGAGCGATCCCAGGTGTTTGTGTTTCTGTGGTTTCAGCTCAAAAGCATCATTTTATCCACAAACAAAAGGCCCAAACACCAGAGAATAAGGAGGAGGGAAGTGAAAGAAAAGGAGGAAGAACGAGCTGAGGGAGTGTTGCAGTGATTTATGAGGCGCTTTCAGAGCTGCTTCCTTCACTTCTCAGTTCATAATATAATGACAACAGTAATAAGACTAATGTCAATGTAATGAAATTAAAATATAGCATTTTAGTCACGTCATATGTGGAGTATTAAACTGTTATGCACAAACCAAACTCTTTTCAACTGGATTTGAATATTGTGGAAGCCTCACATTTTCAGAAAGACCATTCCAGATTTTAGCAGCATAAATCTGCAACGCTGGCTCCCCATGTTTAGTCCTGACTCTGTGCTCCTGCCAGAAGCCAATCCTTGTGCTCCTCAAGAGTCCCAGTAGGAGGCCAGGCCCTACATGTCATACATGTACTTTGGTGCAAGCAAGCAAGGCCTAAATCTTGGTAACATTTCAGAGAGATTTTTATCACATGAAGTCTGTCAAACAGCGTCCTCTGTTGTTGCTACGCCACAATGCGTCCAAAAGAACAGTTTCAAGAGTAAACTTAATCAACTTTTATTCTTATGTTTAGCATCATCTCAGGACTGTATAATTGGAATTTGAATTCAACAACCGACATAAGAAATCCATATCTGTATTAAAACATTATGGCATAATAGAGTGCATTATAATCGGTGCTAAGGGCTACAAGGGTTTTTTACAGCGTTTTGGACTCTCAAAGATGCTTCACAGAATTATTCATTCTCTCCATACATGCTGGTGATAAACTTTAGCCACAACTGCCTTGCGGCACACTGACAGAAGCAAGGCCAGTACCGGCCCCTCCCACCAACTCTAACCATTCACACACACCAGCCTGCACCTTACAGTTGCAGCTGACCCACTGTGGTACCTAGTGTTCCCAGAGGTCTCCCATCACAGCACAAACCAGGCTCTGCTCTGCTGTGCTTCAGAGTTCTGACAGGATCTTGCTGCAGGTAGCGGCATGAAGTGTAGGAATTTTGCTGCGACACATCTTGGTTCAATTTATGTGTAACTTTGTGTCGTGTGCTTCTGTTGGCATTTCAACTTTGCACTTCCTATATTCTCCACTAGATGTCATCATTGCGTTGCACACATCTGCTCGTTGAACGAAACTCATAGGATTTCATACACAAATAAAACATTTCTTGATCTTTCTTCTCATTTTATTGACTTTTTATTGACTTAACGAGAGTTATTCGTCCAAAATGTAGATAATAATTAAACAGAAAGGGCATAGACTTGTTTTGTTGACCTTCCTCCATGAGACACAGTGGGGAGATAGATCCATGGGGGAGACCTATAATATCCAAGTAACCTGATCAAGCATAGTTTATCTGAATTGTTGATGACTGGTTCAAATGTCACTGGTAAAAAATGGGTGAGAAAGCCACATTATTAGAAGACCTGGAACGTAGTTATATTAAAAAAGTAAGTACTGACCTGGTCAATATAATTTTGTTAAGTGAATTAAGGTTAGCTTTTCGTTGCAAGTCCAGTCTGGGCGTTGTAAATCAAGTTGCTTTAAGTTTATTTTTCTATACATTTCTCCACAGTGAGACGAATACAGTAATATCTTATCTTAACTTATCTTAACCGATGATGCAACATTGAAATATCCCCCTGTGGAACGAATAAAAGATCTGTTAATCTTTAGCTTAATAAATCAATCCAACAACCCTTGACGAGCAAAGTGTGCTTTCAACTTGTGAATTATTGTGGAACTCCTGGTGTCTGGGAGATTATCGGCTTCCCAGAAATTTGAAAAATAATTCACAGTCACCATATAGTCCTTGTTCTGCCACGGAAAAAGATCAGTTCCTATACCTTGGCCCAGGGTCTATAAGAATAGTCATGGGATTGCTTTCTGCTGTTTCATGTGTCAACAGAGCAGCAGATGTCACATTTACTTCAACGAGTCCTAATCTGTTCAGTCATTCCCTGCCAGTACACACACTCATGTGCTCGTCTGAGACATCCTTCAACTCCCAGATGAGTGTGGTCGGCTCTCAGTGTGTCAGGGATAACAGCTCTCTCTCCCCGGAACACAATTCCATTTGGAAGCCTCAACTCTTCCTTGAAAGAAAAAGGGTTGAATATTCAATTCAATGTGCATTTTGTTCTTTGGCAGACCTGTGAGGATCCGTTTTTTCACTTTCTGCAACTTTAAATCCTCTTTTCTTGCATCCCGGATGACTGAGAGCCTCTGTGATGAAATAGGCAATGTTATCATGTTCACAGTCTCTAGCTCTGTGTCTCCCTGGTTAGTGTCAGGTAAGGAAGCTCGATTCAATGGGTCAGCTAAAAGCATGTCCCGTCCTAGTACATATATCACATTAATGTCATATTTCTGCAGTTTAAGTAACATCCTCTGTAATGTCTTTAATGCACTAAGCAGTGGCTTCCTCACAACATTCTCACAATATTCTCAAGAGGCTTGTGGTCACTCTGCACCTACCATAAGTATACTGGTGGAACTTTTCCATACCGAATACAATGGCTAAACATTCTTATGCATCCTCATTTGTCAACTGCCTCAAAGCCTCACAGTCCTCTGATAGATGGTCACAAAACTTTGACAAGTAGTTCAACATACCTGCAAGTCTCTGAACACCTTTAACATCTGTGGGCCTGGGCAACTCTCTTAGAGCACACACCAAAATTCTGGGTCAATCCTTAGACCCTCCGCTGTCAGTAAATGCCCAATGTAAGGTACTGACTGCTTTCTCAATTTAAATTGTCCACGTTCAACTTAATGTCTTTCTGTCTGCATCTCTGTAGGAAAAGTCGTAAGTTTTCGTTATGATTCTGATATGCCTTATACTGTGTGCCCCCTCACCTGTTACCTGTGTTATTAGTATCTCACCTGGGTGCTGTTCTCCCTCACTCTGCCCCTGATCAATAGTAAGTAAGTAAGTAAGTAATCTTTATTTATATACCGCCTTTCACAGACCAGAGCCACAAAGCAGTTTACAATTGTTATTTTTTGGGCATTTGTCTCTCACTCCACACAGAGTTTGGAGCAGCATAATCTCCTTCCCTTTAACTGTTGTCAACCAAAAGACACATTTAATTTGCATGAAGTACACTATAAAGTAAATATAGCACCTGTTAATTTAAAACTGAAGGTCAGATCACAAAAAAAGGTATTCTGACTAATTTGATTCTGCATTACTGGGATCAAACTAAAGGTTTTTATTGTATTTACACAAAGACAAATATACATATACAACGATGCAAAAAATGACAAAGACAAAAACAAAAAGATTTACATTATACAAAAACAAATGACATTCAGAATGGGTATGTTAAGAAACAAGATATTATATATGAATGTATGACTTTAATGACTTATATAAGAAAGAAAGATAACAAATATTGAAAGTTAGAATATATATAGAAGGGGGGCGTTAAAGGGAGTGTGAGATTTCATAACACTTTGAAGCAACTTTTGTTATAGTTAAACTCATCATTCTATCAATGTGCAGAAGCCTGTACTTTTCCCTTGTTTTGTCTATCTGAAGGCCAAGCTACATGGCACCCGTGGCAGCTGCTGATTGGAGGTCTCCATGCCTCCGCTCTGTATAATACACTTGCATTCTGTTGTTTGCTTTGTTCGTGCTGTCTCTACCATCGACAATAAAACATGTCTTCTGTCTGAATGAAAGACGCGATCCCAGACTATGTCATCTTCTTCAGGAGACGTGAGTTTTTATGGTTGACGTATTAAGGTTCCAAATAATTTGACTGTGGATGGTTTTTTTGCTGTTGATAAGGGTTATAGATTTAATGTAGTTGTTGATTTCGGAGTTGATGGCTTGGAAGGATGGTTTGGTTTTGTTGTATTTGTATGTGAGTGGTGTTTGCCAAATAATATGAATATGTTATTTGTCATTTGTCATCTGTTTAGACAAGCCTACTCACTAACATAACCACACTCTCCTCTGTCCATGAAGCTTTTAACTTTGTATTTTAACTGTTTTTAAAATGCACTTTTTAACTTGTATGTAAGGCGACCTTGAGTGTCAAGAAAGGCTCCTAAGAAATAAAATGTATTATTATTATTATTATGTTGGTAATTCTTTCAATTTTATTGTTTTGGTGGGAAAAATGGGTGATAATAATGCTTCTGTCACAGATAGTTTTTGGGATAGAAATTGACTTATAGCTTTCTAGAAAGGTGTGATGAGTGGGCAAGAGTAGAATAAATGTTGAATAAGTTCTGGTATGTGAATCCTCTGATGTTTGCTGGGATGGAGTTCCAGTCTCTGACAGCGGTTACAGAGAAGGCGCTCCCTCTCAGAGGAACCAGGCAGTCCCCTCGTGCGGCTCCTCTGGTTACCCTCTGAGCCAGAGCGGTACAAGATAAGATAAAAGATAACATAAAAGATAAGATAAACCTTTATTAGTCTCGCAGTGGAGAAATTTCAGTGTAATTGCAGAGAGAGGAAATACTGTAAGAGCACCCAGAATGCACACATCAAATTGAGTCTATTATTTAAGATAATAGACAATCAAATTAAGATTTAAAAAAATAAATAAAATAAGATAAACTCTGGGCTATAATTGCACTTGGTTCGGAAGTATTTACAGATGTCTAAATTATACATTAGCAGCAGAGAATATGAGAATATGAATATGAGCAGAATAAACATCAATAATAATATCAACAGGTAAAGTGACTGGTGAAAGGCAGAAATATCAGATATGTAATAATGCAGTAGTACTATTTTAGAGAAAATCAATCTAACTTTGATAAGAAACTCAGATTCTACAAGAGACGTTATAAGAGAGGCAAAGCCCTACAGTTGGACCATAGTTTGAAACAAAGTAATGCTCAACATTTCTGGAGAGAAATAAACAAACTTGGGCCGAAAAGAAAACAGACAATTCCTTTTGAAATAGTGACAATAAGTGGGGAATCTGTTTTTCAGACAGATCAGGTACTGAACAGGTGGGAGTTGGATTATCGCTGTCTATTTGCTTTTAACACCTCCCACCAGTTTGATGATGTATTCCTAACTGATGTCTGTAGTGCCAAGCTTTTGCTCGAGAACAAATCTGTGAATGCACCCTTGTCCTCTTTTAATAACCTCTTGAATAGAGTGATTACACTGGATGAGGTGCGGATAGCGATTGAGAAAACTAAACCACACAAGGCAGTGGGTGTGGATGATCTGTCCAACGAGGTGCTCAAAAGCCCAAAGTTGTTAAGTGTTTTGCATTGTCTATTTAAATAATGTTTTCAGAATGGGGTTATACCATCAATCTGGTATAAATCTATCATCAAGCCTATTCCAAAATCATCTCAAGCTGACCCCAGAGTCCCTTTGAACTATAGAGGCATAAGTTTATTAAGTACAGTTTATAAGGTGTTTTCTGCCATCCTGAATAACCGGCTCTGTGAATTTATAGAAGTGAATGAAATATTGGTGGATGAGCAGAATGGATTCAGGAAGAAACGAGCATGTATTGACCACATTTATGCTCTATCCTCGGTAGTGAGAGCTAGACTTCAAGAAGGCAATGATACCTTTGTGTGTTTTGTTGATTTAAAAAAAGCCTTTGACTGGATAAATCGAGATCTGTTGGAATTTAAGTTACTTAAGTGTGGTATTAATGGGGATTTCTATGAATCTATTAAAGCCCTGTACAAGGCCCCAGTAGCTTGTGTAAAAGTGAACAATCTGAGGACTGGTTGGTTTCCCACTCCCTTTGGTGTGAAACAAGGAGACGTTCTCTCTCCAACATTGTTTGCTATTTATGTTTATGATTTGGCGCAGGAAGTAAAGAGAGCAAATTTAGGAATTGCTATTGATGACTTTGACCGCAGCATTTTATTATATGCTGATGATATTGTTTTGAGAGCAGAAGAAGAAATAAAACTGCAAAAAATGTTGGATATTATGAATGTGTGGTGTTCCAAATGGAGATTAACTAATTGTGAAAAAACTCAAATAGTTCATTTTAGAAAACCGTCTGTATCACGAATGATTTTACATTTTCTTTTGGTCAAACAAGGCTGATGTATTCTGTTACCTATAAGTATCTTGGTTTTGCTTTTCATGAGAATATGAGTTTTTTTGAGGGTAGAAAGATACTAGCTGAGTCTGCGGGGAGGGCCTTAGGAGCTGTAATTAATAAAATGAAGATCTGTCCTGATTTAAGTTTTAATATTTTTACACAACTGTTCGATTCAATGGTGGGATCTATACTCCTCTATAGTGCAGGCGTTTGGGGCTTTGAGGAGGCTCCAGAGTGTAATAATATACAAGGCAGGGCCATGAGATATTTTCTAAGAGTTCATAGGTTTACACCCAGAGCAGCGATAGAGGGTGATATGGGCTGGGAACCTTGTGTTGTAAAACAGAAGGTAGAGATGATCCAACTGTGGAACCGCCTTGTCCGTCTACCAGAAGACAGAATTACACGGAAGATTTTTAACTGGGACAGAAGTCACAGATATCCCTGGTCCAAAGAGGTGCTGCAAATATTGTCAAAAGTTGAATTCGGATACTTATTTCAAAATAATTTACAATGTAAATTGGTAACTCTAAGGAAAATGTTAAATAATATCTATGAGAAAGAATGGAAGGTTAAAGTTTTGAAGAAAACCAAGCTCAGAACTTATGTCCAGTTTAAGAACTGTTTTTCCACAGAAATGTATTTACAATCTAATCTGAGAAAAGGGCAGAGGTCTCTGTGTGCTCAGCTCAGAGCAGGAGTGCTGCCCCTTGAGGTTGAGGTGGGGCGTTACAAGGGGGTTCCACTGGATGGTCGACTGTGTGCTCTGTGTGAGCTGGGAGTAGTGGAGGATGAATCTCATTTTTTGTTTTACTGTCCTATGTACAATGACCTAAGAATGGTATTGTTCACAAAGATTCAATGTAAAAATCCTGTTTTTTTTTGGCTTTCTGATGGTGATAGACTGTGTTGGATATTTGAAAATGATTTTTTTGCAGTGGCAAACTTTGTTGAAAAGGCCTGGACACTGAGACAAAGGACTTTATATCCAGAGAGACAGTAATATCTTTGTCCACAGGTGTGGCTATATCTTCCTTTTTGTTGATAGTGTCATATAAGCCCATGAGGGCTGGGCACATACTGTATGTGTATGACACTTAAATAAAATATTCATTCATTCAGTGCTGATAACAGGTAAAGTGACTAGTGACAAAGTTACTAGTGAATTATCAGTGACACTTGTACAGACTCAGCAGTTCCTGTTACACATTCTCCTTATGTGGACAAACTGAGTGGAGGAGATGACTGATTGTGGATTATTTCTTATATTAAACAGAGCGAATTAATATATTCGAATTCAAGCGAATTGTAATCGCTAACATGGGGACCAGACCCAGACGTTACATGCAGTGAAATGATGAAAGCTACGGATGGCTAAGGCCAGGCTATGTTTGCGTGCTTCACCCCTGCTCGATCATTAGGCACAGGTGTGTTGATTAAGTGGCGCAAGGGATTGGGCAGCAGCGCCCACGGGGTGCTGTGGGCATGACTCTCGCTGGGGCGGGACAAATATGCAACTAATAACATGCATGCACACATAAAAACATCACTGCAAACTAAAATGTCCTCTCCCACATGCCGGATAAGGTTCTTTCAAATACTTCGATGCCTGATAAAAGTAATTCAGCCGAGATATTTGGATTTTAAAATTAGTTTTACAGCACCTAAATCTTGTTATTGTGTTCATTTTGATGTCCCGCCCTCCACAGTTTTACCAATCAGAAAGTCTGTGATCCGGGTTGCCAGAACTCCCCACGTCGCGCTATTCTCACTGGTAAGGGAACATGTGGCTGCAGAACTAAAAAAGGTCTCGGTATGATTCTTAAATAATGAATGACAAAGCAAGGAATAAAACCAGGATTTCTGTCTTTGTGAAAAAGGTGTCGGTTATAGATTTGTTGTTGACAAAACTCTTTATTCAGATATTATGGTCACAGCTGGATATGTCTACTTATCTGGCAACCTGCGTCAAAGAGAGTGCAGTACCACTTTTGGCCAGATTTTTACCTTCTGCTCCTTTAAGTTTTTCCATCGTAGACCATTCATTTAAGTAAATATAAAACCAAACTATTCTTCCTTCATTCTCATTACTGGGTCTATCAATTGAGCCGTTGTAAAAAAAAAAAATAACTGTTTTTGTCTTCCACACCTAGATTTAGGGCCTATGCCTTATTTCTGTGTACATGCATTTTTACTTTGCATAGGGCTTAAACTTTTTTAAACGATTTGCCTTAAAAACCTTGCAGCCCAGTTCTGTTTACAGTTCACTGAATTGTAAACGGCACATGGTAAAAGATCTTGTGTGAAATAGTAAATAAATAGATGGATTCATATTAACTTGATCTCCACAGTCCCAGTTACCTGCTGCCATGACGACGGCGTGTTGACCCCCCGCTCTGGGGCCTGGTTTGTGTCTGCTGCGATCATGAGGTCATTCTCTCTGTTACAGCTTCAGTGTTTATCAGAGAAATGTTTACTGTTCGCCTGCTCACTGTCGCACACACATTCCCAGCATCTCTACATTTACACAACACTGTATACTTTGTCCTTCTGGCACTCTGAGGAGCACAGGGACTGGCCTCCTGCTGGGACTCTGAGGAGCACAGGGACTGGCCTCCTGCTGGGACTCTGAGGAGGACAGGGACTGGCCTCCTGCTGGCACTCTGAGGAGGACAGGGACTGGCACTCTGAGGAGGACAGGGACTGGCCTCCTGCTGGGACTCTGAGGAGCACAGGGACTGGCCTCCTGCTGGGACTCTGAGGAGCACAGGGACTGGCCTCCTGCTGGGACTCTGAGGAGCACAGGGACTGGCCTCCTGCTGGGACTCTGAGGAGCACAGGGACTGGCCTCCTGCTGGGACTCTGAGGAGCACAGGGACTGGCCTCCTGCTGGGACTCTGAGGAGCACAGGGACTGGCCTCCTGCTGGGACTCTGAGGAGCACAGGGACTAGCCTCCAGCTGGCACTCTGAGGAGCACAGGGACTGGCCTCCTGCTGGTGCCCAGTCAGGACTAAACATGGGGAGACCTCTGGAACAGTCTTCCTGAAAAAGTGAGACAGGATTCTACTCTGACTCTAACTCTAGGGTTAAAAATGTTGGTTTTGCTGCAAAAACTGAAGAATTGTATCTTACATAATAATACACTGTGATTATTTATGATTTCAATGTTTCTTTTCTGGTTTTGGTAAGCACTTTCAGTTGCCTTGTGTATGAACTGTGCAATACAAATTAACTTACCTGTCTTTTAACTTTTCACAATATTTTCCTGCATCTTCTTTCCTCTAAGTGAGAAGTTTATGGTGTGTATTGCTTCCTTTTCCAAACGCTAAACGTCTGATTGCGGCTTTTGATTTGGAAGGACCGTGTTTTAGGTTCACATGCGTCCCACCTCTTGTAGCAGAAACCTTTATGGTCATGGTGGTAGTACACATAAATGTCCAGAAGAGGGCGCTAGAGTACTACAGATTCCAGTCCCAGAGACAAACCAAATAACTGACCTTGTGTTTGTGGGCTATGGTTCCATTGTTGTACATCTGACTAAAATATAACAATAACGTGTTAAGAGACTCATCTTATTTCCACTTCTGTCACACTGTCTCACATTGTTGTTGCACTCAAACTCAAAGGCCCTGCATCCTGTTTGCTGCACATAGACAGATCAACAATACATTCTTTCATTCTTGCCAAATAAACAAAATATAATGAAGGATACATTAGAAAACCAAACAATAAAATAGCTAAAATTTCATAAAAATAGCATAAAATGACAACAGATTACTCTAGATCAGGGGTGGGCAATTATTGTCTCCTGGGGCCAGATTGGGATATCGGCCTAATATGTAGGACCAACCCGCTTAGAGTGTTGATTGTGAGAGGTATGTGGAGGAAGCGAAAGAATGCACCATCATTCTTTAATGCAGCCAGAGGGTTCAGATACAGCGCTGCCGTGACCCAACCCAATGATGGCGACCTTGCAGGAATTGTCTGGGACACTAAAGGGGTCTACTAGGGAGTCAGTTTGCTGGGAGAAGTATGGTAACTTGAGCCCTATCCTCTCCTCCTTCCTACTTTATCTGTTTAGCATTTTTAGGATTTTGACTGTAGTTTGTTCACCCGTTGTCCCATTGTCTGTTTCATGGTACGATGACGGGATCTCTGAGCCTGGCCTCCTCCATCTACACCTGCGGACTGCCCCGCCCGACCCGCCTGGGAGTGCTTCAGTCCTGCACCGGACCTGTCCACGTTCAGCGGCCACTGGTCCACGTTCTGTAGCTAGCTTAGGTCCTAGATCATTAGCCTGTCCGTCCGGAGGAGCGGATCCCTTTCTCAAATGGGTCTCCCTCCCTGTGGGTTTCCCTAGTTCTCCCCAAGGTTTCTCACTTTTTCCCACTGGGTTTTTTAAGAGTTTTTCCTTGTCGATGCAGGAGGGTCTTGTTGGACAGTTAGTGTCCAACAGAAAGGATTGGTAATGATCAGGACACTTTAGCATTCTACAACATGTATGGACATTTTCTTCTGTGTGTGCTTTATTTTTAACTGTTGATTCTCTGACCTGTGTTGGTGATTTCAATGGTTTTGTTCAGTCCTCTGAGATGACTTCTGTTGTGACCTAGGGCTATACAAGAATAAATTGTATTGTAATGCATTGTGTAAATTGTATTGTATTGTATTGTACTAGCTACTTTCTCCTCTTCAGAAAAAAACCAAAGGCGAACCAAGCTGTTTGAGATTGATTAAGAAATTCTCGTTTCAAGTGGAAAATAGGCGCCATAATTCATTGGATATCTTTGTTTCCGGGTACGCCACCACCGACGAGGAGTCATGTCAGCGCACATGCTCTTGGACCCTTTTGAGCCGGTACCCACCCCCACTGGTCCTATACCGCAGAAGTTCCATGCTTCCATCCAATCGCACATGGGCCAATCATAATTGACCTTTTCTGCACTGCCGGCTGCGTAGTTAGAAAAATCTTAGGGTGCACCAGGTGACATCACAAGGGCCATCGCAAGCTCAGCGACGCACTATTATACTGTCACAGCGTCTGTCCCAGGTCTCCAAGATGTCTGCTCATTCAGTTCAACGGCCTGTGCTCATGCTCGCACCAGGGACGTGTGCTACTTCCACAGGACCAGAGTAACACATGGGAGTTTTGACCAATCAAAGCACCACAGTGACACCAGAGAGAGAACCAGAGAGAAATGCTGCTTATCAGAACAGGACGAGTGCGAGCTGAGTTTTTTGCAAAAAAAACTGATGGGAATCAAAAGAAAAAAAGTTCATGATGAGAAGTGACACTAAAATCCTCAAAAAATCCTCCTTTTTGAAATCTGTAGCTGTAGGCTGTTTTAGCGAACACTGATGTCTATGGGGAAATCTTTCAGCCAGCAGTTCCGCGGCTGGCCTCTAGTCCATGTAGAGATAGGTGTAAGCAGCAACACCCTCCACATAATGTCACACATCCATGGGAGGGACAGAGACCTGAGCCCTGCGTCTGATATCATTCACCAGTTTTTATGCAGAAATATGATCACGTGTTTTCTACGTGTGCAAACTACGCAGAAATTCACAAACACGTGATCCCACTGGTGTATCTGTAGTGGTCTGGTCTCCATTCTTCTGGGCTGTCCGTATGTTGAAGCACTGATTCAAACTGCAGAGCTGTGGTAGGACCGGGGCCTTTCTGATGTTGTTTCTGAGTTGGCAGTGTCCAGTTTCAGCACTTCTCCACACCAGCAGCTGACACCTGCCTCCACTTCCTGAAGCAGACCTACTTCCTCCCAATGGACCGCCCCGGCCTTTAATGGAGGTCAGAGGTCTCGGCCCGAGTCTCCCGAGATGCTCAAACACAGCATTGCACACATGTTAATTAGCCACAAGGATATGTTCAATCATTAGACAGGCCACACATGCAAATAGTGTGTTGTGATTTAGACATTCAATTCCATTCAATGTAATTGTGTATAGCCCTAAAGCACAACCTCAGTCGTCTTAGATGACTTTACACAGTTGTTGAATCGCCAACAACAGATTAGAGATTCAAATCAATTTTAACACAGGAAATCCAATAATAACAAACACATAGGAGTCATTGGTCCATAAAGAGCGGGATGACCACTGTCCATCATCACTGTCCTTAGACCCTCGGCAAAGGAAACACTCAAAAACCCAGTTGGAAAGTGAGAAACCTCAGGGAGGCCCATGTTGAGAGAGGGATCAGGGACAGGTTGTAGATCCAGAACTGGGGCTGTAGATCCAGGACTGAGGCTGTAGATCCAGAACTGAGGCTGTTGATCCAGGACTGGGGCTGTAGATCTGGGACTGGGGCTGTAGATCCTGGACTGGGGCTGTAGATCTGGGACTGGGGCTGTAGATCTGGGACTGGGGCTGTAGATCTGGGACTGGGGCTGTAGATCCAGGACTGGGGCTTTAGATCTGGGACTGAGGCTGTAGATCTGAGACTGGGGCTGTAGATCCAGGACTGGGGAAGTTGAGACATGCCTTATTTAAACACATTACTGTAAGAAGTTTAGAGGTTCCCTGATATGCCTGTACATCACATCACCTCTAGATGGCGACCTTTATCCAACAACAAACTGAAAACTTTTGAACAAGATCCTTAAAAAAATCATTGATAAATGTATGAATGTCATCAGCACACAAACAAACAGGTGAGAAAAGGTGATTTAGGGCAAAATTGTAATATAATTAAAAAATCTATATACTTCTACACAATATGATTCAACACAATGTGAAACAAATATAATACTAATTACAGTCTATTTTCTATTAAAATAGACTGTAATTAGCCCATAGTATATATAATGAACTTTTCAGCAATATTATAATATCCAATTGACACTTGTCACTTTTGTTGTACATATATCCTGCATGTAACATGTTTGCACATTTCCTCCTTTTGCACAATCTGAGTGTCTCTATCCATAAATGTGACATGTAAATTTCTCCTCTGTGAGATAAATAAAGCACATCTTATCTTATCTTATTATAATTTTCCAAGTTTCACCAAGTAAGTAAGTAAGTAATCTTTATTCATATAGCACCACAAGGTGATGGGAGCGGGTCGTCATACGGGAGGCACATGCAGGACGGGCCTCTTGTGCACCTGGAGGAAACCTACGTAGACACAATATTTTTGTCTGATATTATACAATGTACTGTGTGCTACTTTTTGGAGCTGTTAAATATGTGGCATTTATTGTGAAAGGACTATATGCAGTTTAAAATGAATTTGTATAGTATACACCTGAAGTGACCCTCACACACAGTGAAGTAATCTGCTTGTTATTAATTATCAGTTAAAGATGAATTCGAAAAGAGTATGATTTAATAACGCCTTATATAAATAATATAAGGCGTAAATATATATTCGGGTAATTTAATGATGACTTGACATGCAAATATTACATATTGCTCCTTTAACATGAGAAGCTGGTAAATATATCTTCAACTATAGCTATAAATGTTAGCGCCTTCTGAACCAACTCGGACTCAAGAACAAGTAGTAGATTCTAACTCCACTTTAATTTAACGTTGGTCAGATTAAACACTAGAGGACTTTCCCTGATTATACTGTATACAATAATAGATCAATGCGCATAATTAAGACCACCTTTTTTCTGTTGAACTAATAATAATAATATAATAATAATAAATGGGTTTTGTACAGCGCTTTTATGGACACTCAAAGATGCTTCACTTTATTTATTCACTTTGTACCCGGCGGTGATAAAACTAATTTCCAAATCAAAGAAAATAAATATAGCACCGTTTCCACCAGCCCTGCTTGGCCCTCTTCTACTCTGGTCTACTCGGTCGGCTCGATTTAGTTCTGTCTCCATTAAGCTTTAGTATCTGGTACCATATCCTAGCAACCTTTCCAAAACAAACAAGTATTTGTGTAAATTCCTTGGTTATCATGTCTTCCAGCAGCACTAGATTGAATCAGGGCCAAGAGGGACTAAAGAAGGACCTGGTACTGGTTAAACAATTTAGGTTGGGTCGAGTAGAGTAGAGTAGAGTAGAGTAGAGTAGAGTAGAGTAGAGTAGAGTAGAGTAGAGTAGAGTAGAGTAGAGTAGTGTAGAGTAGAGTAGAGTAGAGTAGAGTAGAGTAGAGTAGAGTAGAGTAGAGTAGAGCAGTGTAGAGTAGAGTAGAGTAGAGTAGAGTAGAGTAGAGTAGAGTAGAGTAGTGTAGAGTAGGGTAGGGTAGGATAGAGTAGAGTAGAGTAGAGTAGAGTAGAGTAGAGTAGAGTAGAGTAGAGTAGTGTAGTGTAGAGTAGAGTAGAGTAGAGTAGAGTAGAGTAGAGTAGAGTAGAGTAGGGCTGGTGGAAACGAGGCTTATGTAGAAAATCTACGTTACAAGTTTCTTGCTTTCAAAACAGCTGGGTTCCACATCTTTGATCAGCTTTTTCAGGGAGAAACGACAAAAGGAAAGACCCTCTTACACTCACTCAATCAGCTTTCAGCCCAAAGAGTCAAATAGTGACTCAAAGGACTCTTACTTACACAAAAATAACATGTTTTCTAAAGAGCCGAAGACAGCATGTTGTGATCCGATTTGTCCACAATTTTTTCCTTTAAGACGCTTTCTGTTGGCCACACTACAGTACATGTGTTATTTAGGAGACTAAAGTTATGTACCCCAGCTTTAATGAGTAAAAAACGCATAGACGAGAAAACATACTTTGTAAATTACTCCAGTAAGAGTTCCGCTTCAGCTCATTACCATCACAAAGCAGTCAATTTACGAGGGTATGAGTGAAGGAGTTGTGTTATATTACGGGCTAAACTATCTCCTCTATGGAAAACAGCCGGCCCGAGCCAACAGCGGTCTGTACAGTGAAAATGAAAAGTGAAATTCAAGATGGTGGGGTAAAACGGAAAAACGGCCTGCTCTCTGGGGGTCCGTCCTCTTTCCGGAGAAGCAGGAAAGAAAAGGCCATTATGGAGGACTTTAGGTGGTCCTGGTGTGGGTCATCCGTTATAACGAAGCTGCGAACATGACAACAGCCGCCGTAGGGGTTTCAGTGCCCTGCTGTACAAGACACTGCAACATAATCGATGAGGCTCTGACCACTACAGCGTCAATTAAAGCTGGGGTACCTGACTTTCGTGTTCCATAAATAATGTGTGTTAATGGTGCAAAAGAAAGAAGACTAATCAGACCACAACATGCAGTTTTTGTCACGGAAATGTATTATCTTTTGTTTTCAGAAAGAGCCCTGTGAGTCACTTCTGGAGGCTTTGGGGAGAGAGCTGATTGGCTGAGTGGGGGAGTTTTATCAGTCTGAAAAAGCTGCTCTAAAGATGTGACAGAGGCAAAAAATACATGATGTGCAATCTAGTGATAGAAGCAACACTTGTATAGTCAGTCTAGAACTACTGGATTTTATATGTTTGACGTTTTGTGGTTTGAAAGTTATGTATCCCAGCTTTAAGTATTGATTTATTTATGATAAAATTGTACCCACCCAATAAGCTTTCATCCCGAAGCCCAAAGACAGAAGCATAGTTACCCTCGACCTCTTTGTGTGTGTGATCGACCAATAGTGGAGGCTGGAAATCTGATCTAAATAAAAAGATTTTTAAACAAAACATTCAAAAATTTTTGCTGGGCATTTATATTCCATATGTCAATGTCAGATTTATTTTGCAGCACATTTACAACAACACCAGCTGCTCGAACTGCTTCACCGGCCTGACAGATAAAACATATGAGAAATTTACTAATCTATCAATATTTTTATTTTACAAAAAAATACCAAATATTGTCTTTTTAAAGAGTTTGATTTGGGAGTGAAATTAAAAGACACATGGTTTCAAGGGTTTTAAGAAATATTTGAATAATCTATTATCTTCACTTTATCCATTGGTCCAGTCTATACGTACACTGTAACACATTTCTGTAAAATTACAATGAAATTTCAACATTAAACAAATGTTATTTTGAAAAACTATTAAAACATGCAAATTTAAGTATAAATTGGTTAAAAAACCTCCAGTGGCGTTTTATTACCACAATTATAATGTGATTACAAAAAACGTTACAATACCATAAAATCACAATGTGATTAAATGGTATTATTACCGTTATTTAACATAAACTTGTTGTATTTTTGGAATGCTGGGAAATTTTTGCTAGCGAGCAACCGTGAGTGTAAAAGGTACCTCTTACATATGTAAACTTAGTTAGAATGATACTTTTGCATTAAGCATGTTATAGAAGTAAAGATTTCAACAATGTTCTCGTATAAACTGAAGATGTTAAAAATAATTGAAAAGTTGTGTTCATTAAAGTAAAATAAATTAAACTGTGTAGTTTTTTGTTCAATGAAACTAATTATAAACAGAAACAGTCGTATGGTGTAATAATACAACATTAACATTATAACGCTGTTTTTGTTGTGTGTGAATGAACAGGAACATACAGTTAAATCCTGGAATCACAAACTCATAATGTGATTCAGTGAAACAGTCTTTAACCGTTAAAATTAGCAACGGTAATGCCATGTTGAGAAAACGGTAAATTCCATATTTGTCAGCTATTTGCCGTTTTTCTGAAATGTTTTACAGTGTATGTCCTTATGTGTGTTTTTGTCTGCATGCCTGTGTGAGTGTGTGTGTGTGTGTCTGGTCTTGAATTCCATCATATTATATTGTGTTACTTTTATAAGCTGATTGAATTTCAATAGAATTTTAGTTTTTATTAACGACAATACCGATGAAACTAAAGAGAAGCAGCTCTATTGATATTGTCTGAAAAATGTCTACAAAGTCACACATTCTGTCAGGGTATAAACACGTGTATATATAACTGTAGTGATAAATATTTACCACGGAAGAATATGTGGGCATTTGAAAGCTGTAAAATCATTGTTTATTTAATGATGACCTTCATAAACTAATGTGAGCTGCAGCAGAGATCGTTTTCTCCTTTAAGTTCCATCAGGCTCATTTTTCCATCAACAAACCTCTTAATAGCTCGGGCATGTTCACTGTTCGCCGAGTATAAAACACTTAGTGACAAGTAAACACGCAAATATCAGGTTTAATACTGAGCAGGAGGCGCAGGACCTCCCAAATATGTACACACTCACCTTCTTATCTTACACAAGCATTAACTCTAAGCCCGGCAGCTGTAGAGTGGGACGGAAAATACTTACATTACAATGGTTTTCAGGGTCAAAGTAATGTTACATGGAGAAATATGAAAAATGCTGAGTTTTCAATTTCCCTTGTGTCAAAAGGTGAAGTTTGGGAGAATCATGTACAGTGCTGTGGTGTAAATATTCCAAACTTAACATCCACATTTTTAGCTGATTGTCATAAACTACAACCAATTGTTTAATGGAGTAGGTCAGGCAATCAGGAGCATGAAAAATTTCAAAATAAACTTTCAAAATCAGTCAAAATCAACGTCAAGCGCATTGAAACCCATGTCTCCAGAGAATCCAACTAATATATTAAATTCAATGTCACAACAGCAGCAGCCTGGCTTAGCACCCAGCACCCATCCGTAAACTCCGGTCATTTATCACTTCCCTGCATGTACGAAATGTAATTTGTACGATGGTGTGGTACGACCAGGACGCAATAGCAGTCTCGGAGGACTTTACAAAGTTGTGGATTCACCAAAAACAGATCATAGAATATGTATGGGCCTACAGATTCAGGACTGAGGCTGTCGAGCCAGGACTGAGGCTGTCGATCCAGGACTGAGGCTGTCGATCCAGGACTGAGGCTGTAGATCCAGGACTGAGGCTGTAGATCCAGGACTGAGGCGGTATCATATATGTGGAGCCATATAAATATTTTCCAACATAAGGAAAGAGCAGCAGTTACTTGGCTCGTTACGCTGTCATTGTGCAAAGTCCTCATGTGACTTTAGCGTAGTTTTAGAATCTTCTTAGCTTGACCTGTAAGCAATGGGCTGTGACAGACCGAGTGTGGCGTCACCATAGTGTTGGCCTTAATGTGGAAAAGACAGATTTGAAGATGGTTACTAAGGTAAGCTGGAGTTTCAATTGGTTGGCTATTGGTTTATATGGCTCTATCACAGAGATATTATGAGTCCATTAACTCAGCTCTGATAACAGCCCAACTCTACCGCAATAAAATACACATATTAACTGCATTACTTAGCCGCGGGAATCAAAGAACTAGAAAAGAGTAGCTGCTTACAGTCCGGAAATTACAGTAAACGAATAGTAGCAAAACTTGAGCACGTCACTATTGGGCTTCATTGAGCGAGCAGTTTAGCGTTCTCCATCTTTACAGTCTGTGCTTGAAAGGTGAAATTGTTAGCTACATTTTAATCCCTGAACTGGTTCGTGTTTTAAACATTTATCTCAACAAAGACATACAAAAGTTTGTCTACAGACTTTGTAAAGATAACCTTTTATTTCTCTCACAGTTGGGAAATACACTCATCAGTATGTCATGGTCATCATCTACTGTTGAAATTTGCCACCGCCTCCTCTTATGTGAGTCACACTGTCACATTGAGCAACTCTTCAGTACCGGAGCGACACCGTGTCTGTTTGTGGGAGCGGATCCCTCTCTCATACGGGCTTCTCTTCCCTGAGGTTTTTCCCACTGTTTTTGGGTCCTTACAGATGCAAGAAGGTGATGATCCAGGACATTTCTGGACAGTGGTCATCCTGCTCCCTATGGACCAATGGCTCCATGTGTTTGTTATTATTGTACAACATCATTTTTTTATTTATTTATTGAATTGGTTTTGTAGGCTGCACTATAAAGAATATTGGCCTCATCACCCAACACCCCGAAAGCAGAAGTCAAACCCTCTTTGTCTGAAACACTTACTTGTTGATTGTATCTCGGTCGTGCACATAAAACACCCAGGACGCTGCTGCGGCTGGAGCCAGATAATGTACACAAGCTATAAAATCTGCATTCACTGCATCTGAGCTGTGAGAAAGACATTTCAGAAAGAAAAAAAAAAAGTGCTACAGGACAACATTTAAAAGAAGTATGTTGACATTAATTATAACAATTCACCAGTTAAGGTAGTCAGGTGTGTGTGTGTGTTTGTGTACATGTATATGTGTGTATGCATGTGTCCCAGTTCAGATTATAGGCCAACAAATGGGCTATCCCAAATAATTCAATATTGCCCACATTACAGATATCTAATTATAAAATGATAATTAAATATATAATTTTATATATAAAATTCAATAGTTATAATATAGCAGTGGACTCAAGAGGTAAGAAACAAAACGAAAGAAGCAGGTTCAGCTGTTCCTTACGACAGCGTTCAGATGAACGACAATGATATATTTGGACAAATAACAGAATAAACCATGGAACACTTTTCAATGTTTTACTTACATAAGAAACGTTTTATTTACATATTTTTCAGTGCAAATATCAATAACAAAATAGCACAAATATATTTAGACAAAATATTTTAACACCATCTGATGCTCTGAGATTTTGAGTGGTTCATAACCTGATTGTAAAATTCACAAAGTTTCTCTTCACTTAACACTAGAACTCCCAGAGCCGTCATTTTGACTGCTCCAATTCAAACCAATGGAATCCTGAGAAATTCCGTTTTTCCCCAGATTGAATTTCACAATTGTTTTTTTTTTTTTTTTTTACGTTTAATCACTTTTAAGAAGTGCTAAAACTAGTGAATATGACTGAAATACAACAAAATCAGTTTTCTAAAAGGCTAATGCTAACTGCTACTTGCTGTGATAACCAGCACTCGCTTTTGGTGGAAAGAAGTTGAACCAGAACCAGTCCAGGACCAGTTCAAGACCAGTGGCTTGACAAGGGGCTTTAATTTTCATTGACAGCTGATAACGAAATCAAGTGAGCTAAAGGTATAACTTCTCATATTTTAAAAATAAAATGTCAATTTTGATTAAGACAATATATATCATAATAATAATACAAGTTATGAAGACCACAAATGTACATGAGCCGAGTAATCACTCTTCCAAAACTAAAAGCCGTCCCACTGACTGCTCTGGGAGTTCTAGAGTTAAAAATACATAAAAATTATAACACGAAGACGCTGCTAATGAAGGGCGCACTGGGGCTGACCATGGGCTGACCCTACGCTCCGGTCTCATCTCGGCTCCTTTAGCTGTGGCAAAGTCATCACGGACGTAAACTTAAAATACATCATGTCCAACCGAATTGCTAAAACGGTGAGTTTATGTTTCATTTTTCAAGCTTATGTTGCTTTCCATTGCATACTTTTCATGAATTAACCATAGACTGTAAATGTTCGAAATAGCTCCGCAGGCCGAGCCATGCCTCCGCAGGCCGAGCCATGCCTCCGCAGTCCGAGCCATGCCTCCGCAGTCCGAGCCATGCCTCCGCAGTCCAGCATGAGTCCGTTTGGAAAGCCATGCAGTCGTCTTTCTTGTCCTGTTTTCATTCACTTGTATCCCCACAGACTGTAAATATCTGTCCTTCATAGCAGCCCCTGGGAGGCCGCAGAGTCCGTGACCGTATTCCCCTCCTCACTCCCCGGACTGCTCGGCGTGCATGTCCCGTTCATAATGACGCTTGTGTGGTTGTTGAGAACCGAAGAAACGTCCGAAGGAATGGCCTCGTCCTCCTCCACCTCCTCCACCTCCTCCACCTCCGCGGGCTCGTCGGACTCGCAGTCGCTCCGTGGGCTCCGGGGCTCGCTGTCGCAGTCAGACTCGGTGGGGTCTTTGCTGTCCTGGGCCTCGGGCAGAGTCTTGTCCCCCGCTGGGTCCTTGTCCTTCTGGGCCTGCGCCTCTTTGGAGTGTCTCCACTTCATGCGCCTGTTCTGGAACCAGACTTTCACCTGCAAAACACGGGTATTTTTTCAAACTTATTTTGCAGAGAAAAGGCAGAGAATGCATTTGGAAAAAAAAACTATTCTCTTTCTTGCTGTCCGTAGAAAAAGGATTTACTGCAGTATTTTTATTATTATTATTGCAGTAGATACATTCAACTCAATATATTTGTGTATAGCCCTAAATCACCGCCGCAGTCGTCTCGGAGGACTTTACAAAGTTGTGAGTTCACGAATAACAGATCAGAGAATCAAACAGTGCAAACACAGGGGATGCAATTATTACAAACAAAAAGCAGCCTTGGTCTCTATGGGAGTGGGGTGATCACTGTCCAGAAATGTGGATACATGTCAATAAATATCTATCTGCTTGAATTACACTAATTTTGTCGATGTAATTCTAATCCAACCCACTTATTTAGCACATATACACATTTACAGGTTTGCCAGCTTTATGTATATAACAATAAAATGTAAATAACACATTTTGATGTATAAAAACAGTTTAAATAAAAACAGTAAAATTTCATAGAGCATAAATAACATTTTAAATGAATAAAATACAGAGGACATGGACAACACACAGTTAAAAGCAGAGTAAGAGACCTAAAACATTCTAAGGAGCTGTTGATGTAATTTGTAATTTACCAGATGGTGGAAGTGTTTATTAGTAAATCAGTTTATACAAGAATCAAAACCCAAAAGTTTTTTCTAACTATGTTAATGTATACTGAATTGCAAAAAGCCTCTGGAGGAGATTGGATTTAGGAAGGGTCTTCATCCCTTTTAGAACAGTGTACTTGTTATTTGTCTGTTATATTGATAGACGTGAAAATATGTGCTCTGCAGGTTCAAAATTAATAATCTAAATTTAAGAAATAAATCCTAAAGTTTTATTCCTAGAGTACAAACAATTAAATAAAGTGTTGAATTGCAGAAAGGGTTTCTGCAATTGGGGTTTGAGAGATTGTACTACAGCATACAAGCACTTCATGCATTAGAGGAAATATAATAATAATAATAATTACACATGATAATGATGGGCAATGCATAGATGTATTTGTACATAGCTGTTGTTATGAAAAAAGAAATGACACACACACGCACAAGATTTCCTTTTTTTTTAAAATGATCTCTACATATAATATAAAAGGCATTGATGGTGCCCGCCTCACCTGAGCGTCCGTGAGTCCCAGCATGGCGGCCAGCTGCTTTCTGTCCGGTTTGGTGACATACTTCTGGATCTCAAATCTCTTCTCCAGGCCTTTTCTCTGCAGGTTGGAGAACACGGCTCTGGACCATGACCTCTTCCTCTTGTAGGTCTGGGGCATTGTGTCTTTGGTGAGGACAGCATATGGGCCTAGAACAGTAAGTAGAAGCACACAGGTAAAGACCACAAATAACAGAGTACTTCCCCCGATGTTTTAGAGGCGAGCATGTGTTGTTGGAAGATGATGTAAGTGATTTGCAGAGTATAATCTTGGCCAAGTAATAAAATTGCCAACTATGTAAATATGAATATTTCCATATTCACAAAAAATGGAATATGGAAACGTATACTGAATAACACTTAAGTCAAATCAGATAAAATGTTCCACTACTGACTGAGTTAATCACCGATTCAGGAGAGGACGGGTCACCCTGCTCCCTATGGATCAATTACTCATATGTTTGTATTTCCTATGTTGGAACTGTTTGATACTTTGATCTGTTGTTGGTGAATTGACAACTTTGTAAAGTCCTCCAACACACACACACACACACTGCTGCTGTTGGGATTTAGGGCGATACATAAACACATTGAAAGGAATTGAGTTTGGCTGGTTTACTGTGACATGGTAGAGATCATTCTATGATTTTTATTAGCTTAACTTTGCTAAGAATTTTTAAAAATAAATAAAAGCATTATCTTCATAATGCAGAAGTATTCCCAATGGGTTCAAAGTGGCCTGCAGGCTGGTTATGTGTCTGCATAGTGCCTGCTCTGTTAGAATGCGTTAACCATGTTTGACCATGTAACATGCTTCAGCTTCACCTCTGCTACTGCTCGGATGTCTGTGGTAACCACCTGGGAAGGTGTCTTGAAACTGGTGCTGTCCTGTCTGCCTGTTGCTGCAGCTGCTGCCCAGAGAGCCCATCATGGAGGCGGCTTCCATCCCCGGGTCCATGGGCGAGTAGTACTGTCCTGACGTAGGCTGGACCGCGATGTGGTGGAGCCCGGACTGACGGTTTGAGCTGACGATGGAGGTGAGATCTGTATTGGAGAAGTAAACACGCAGTGATGAATGTGTGAACAAAATATATAAAATAATAATTTTGACAATGGCTGAAACTGTATGTTGTGAGTAGACTAAACTCCATGTCCAAAAACAGCCTTTTGAAATGTACCTGTGTCTCACTCCGTGTGTGTGTGTGTGTGTGTGTATGTATGCATGCATGTCTGCGTGTGTCTGAATGGCAGGAGAGTGGTTTAATATCAGCCTTTTGCTTCATCCAATCCCTTTTCAAACCATGTACAGGTTTTTTTTTTTGCATTACCTATTTTTAATCATTTTAGGTATACCTTCATTCATACAACTTAATTCTCAACATTTGACTTGAGTTTGAAATAATAATATTGATAATTAAAGACAACCTTAACATTCCAAGTGCTGTGATCTTGGACTTGTGCAGCAGCCTTAGGACACGGGGTCACCCTGCAGGACTCCTGCAGGGTGACCCCGTGTAATGTCTCTCTAACAGCACATGCTTCTTCACAAAACATTTCTGTCTATTCGGCTGTGATTATTATTGTTGGTGTGTTCAACGCCCCTCTCCGTACAGTTCTTTCCACCAGCCCTAAATGACTAACGTCGTAAGTACAAGTTTAATACAAGAATAAGAAGCTTTACCCTAACATTATGTTGTTCAGTACAATTACAGTAAAAACTGAATTTTCTCACCTCTTAAAGTAGATTTGTCTTTACTTTTTGGATCAAAGTCCGTGCTAAGTATCCGATCTATTCCAAACTTGAGGTCTTTGCTAGAGGGCGGAGGGGCCTGTGGGGAGTTGAACGCGGGTCGGGGCACCGAGGTGAGCTGTAGTCCGTGCCTGTGGTAGGGCGAAGCTGGGCTCACCCTGGCCGCGTACAGAGCCTGCTCTGGGGCCAGTGGAGACGGGCGCAGAGGAGGTGTGCCAGCGCGCCCGGGCGTCCTGTGGTGCCCCATGTGCACCATGAGAGCGGAGGAGCCCGGGATGTTGTCCCCGTCTCCAGCTTGTAAAATATCTGCAATGCAAAAGGACGGCTTCTTCATGGAATCCACCGCGAAGCCCCCCGCGCAGTACGCAGACCACAGGCTGAAGTTCGATGCGTAAAATGGGTTGAGTCCGGCTGTATACATCCCGCAGCGCGTTCAGAGACACATGTGGATTATGGCGGCTTCACCAGACGGAAAGACAGCGATACGAAGTCTGCATCAAATGTAAAAACAGCGAACACTCACAGCTGGTCGTTCCTTTCAGTGGAAGTGCCAATATCGCTCTCCCAACCCTGAAATCCCAAATTCAGAGTCGGACTCGACATGAGGTTCACTCTCGGACACTGATTGGCCGTGATTTGGGCCAATGGCTGCAGCATTGAGGCTTACGTCACGCCTTCTCAGTGGAAGGAACCAAAGCACGCGCACACGCAAAGATACACACACACGCGCGCGCACAAACACACACACACACACATGACCTGTGAAAGATGCAATTTTGATTCCGGGATGAGGGATTGATCACTTAATGAGAGGCCACTCCCTCCTCCGACCGCAAAATGTGACACGATCCCACAACTTCATTCTCAAGATTTTTCTCTTTATAGAAACGGACAAATGTGAATGAACTGAAGCGCGATATAAAACGCACTGGACCTGTTCTAAATCATCCAGGAACGGCATCACATTAATAACCGCACATATTTTTCAAAAAATAAATATGATAAATATGTCAAAAAAAAGACATATTTAATTATAAATAAATATATTTATGATTGCAAAGGAAGGTTTCTCACCCATCATCTGTTCTTCTTAGCAAGTTTTGGGCGAGAAACCTTCCTTTGCTTTGACTAATCCCTGTACGACTGAGGGCTTACTATATTTATGATTATTTGGCAAATGTTGTGTACAAATGTATTGCATATAGTCTTATAGGCCCTAAGAAAGGTCTTAGAATAAAGGAGTATTTGCGTAAATGTTTAGTTTAGTTTAATAATATCCCCTTTAGTCACTGAGGTGCCCGAAATCATAACATGTTACATATTCTGTGTTACACAATTAACACAACAAAACACACACACATATACACGACGACATGAAATCTCAAGTGGAAAGCAATTACCAACAATATAACAATATTATGAATAATAAACCTATGCACACATATAATACGTAAATATTCAGTAATAATGGTAAAAAATGAAAATCGCGGCAGAACATTTTTCTATATAGCTTCAGCCCAACCCTCTCAAATACTCCAAACATCACACTATTCGAACAATTGATTCTATCGCTTGGTCATCAGACCCAGGCCCGTCCCAAGGGGGGTGCGAGGCCCTGTGCGAACTCGAAACGCGAGGCCCTGCCCTGACACTTTTTTCCCAGATCTGAGGAAAGTTTTTCCTGTTATAATCTTTGACATGAATTCAGCACCACCTCGCGCGGTGCTTGACGAGATCAGCACGCGTGTAACCGAGTGTCTTCGCTCCTATGCAGCGTTTGGCGCGCGCACGTACACACGCACACACACTCTACGTGCAATATTGGTCGCGGTCTTTTTAGCTGACATGTCTCTTTCGTCCTGTGGCAAAATGGTAGAGCAACTCAAAAGATTGAACCAAAAGGAGTCTTTTTCTTCTAATAGTTAGATTTTGGCAAAATGCGCCAAAATGGCTATGAGGCGGAGTCAATATTATTTTTTTCTCATCAAATAACGTTTTTGCCATGCCTCCACACACTCTGACAACATACACTCCTCCTCCTCCACACTGACAACAACAAAATACTCTTCACCTCCTCCTCCACACACTCTGACCACAACAAAAACACTCCAGCTAGCTAAAGCTAGACATACAGTGTGTTTGCTAATGCTTTTAAAAATATGTTTTTGATGTGGATATTCGGACTAAACATTGGCAATAGCAGCGCTCACACACCTGTCACACCGCTGATCCTCCTCCTCCTCCTCTGCTCACACAAAGGGGTCTGCTCCTCTGCTCACACCTGTCTCACTGCTCCTCCTCCGCGAGTATCCATCTCTCCTACACTGCGATCATTCCCGTTACTTTCTTTGTATCTCACTCAGACACTGCTAAAGTTATCTGACAGTTTTTTCGGAGGACCCGTTGCATACATAGCTGCCCGCGCGCCTGCCTGTTTACAAATCGCTTTTGGTGAAAATTTGACTTTACTTGTAAAAATGTTCTTTTGATCAAACGAAATCAAAGAGGTCCAGAGAAAGGGGTTTAGGGTTCCAAATTTGGAGTGCAGTCTGCCCTTTGGGGACCCTTGAACTAGTGTATTTATAAAATAAAATAAAAGGAAGGAAGATTGCGAGGCCCCTGTGTGGTGCGAGGCCCTGTGCGACGGCACAGGTCGCACAGCCCTTAGGACGGGCCTGATCAGACCCGATGAACAGAAGTCTTTTCTCAACAGATACATGTGATTTATTTTTTAAACTCCTATTCTCAGTCTCTATATGTTTCAAACCTGCAGTCAAAACAAAAAAGAACGCGATTCCATTTTTATAAAACTGCTAACATCCTGCTAATATCCCTTTCCAAAGCTCATGTCGTGTATGCGCCGTGCGTGTGTAATCAGTGCCTCTATGAGCTCCGTCTCATCCTGTTTTCGATGGGCTGAGATTCGTGTTAAATGAGCGGATACGCCTGCGAGATGTGGCCCAAAAATAGAAGCTGTTCCAGTATTTTAGGAAACTGCAGAAATCCTTATTTCTTCCGGCGCAGAGGGGGACACTTTATAATGACTGTTAGAACTTCCTTCTTTCAATATTTGCGCAACT
The DNA here is from genome assembly GCA_964034765.1 of Knipowitschia caucasica. Lineage (NCBI taxonomy): Eukaryota > Metazoa > Chordata > Actinopteri > Gobiiformes > Gobiidae > Knipowitschia > Knipowitschia caucasica. Next base: position 30,264,632 of record OZ035839.1, read on the forward strand.
TTATCTCGACCTGCAAGTTGCACGGTGACGCAAATCCGTCCCTACGCTCATAATAAACAGAGGAAATCTATTCCCCGCGAAAACGAAAACACAATTAACATCAGAGGCGGTACTTCATCCGTGAGGCCCCTCAGACTCTCACCGCGGGTCACGGCCAAAGCTGAGCACCGCGGCTTCTGCATGAGGTCAGAAAAATACATGCATTTCTCTGGAGTCAGAAACATACGTGGCACTGTCATTATTCGAGTCCATTACGGCTGTGATATTTTATATGTATTTATTAATTCAGACGTATAGTAATTTTTGCATCAAATTGAGAAGCTTTTATTTTTACCAACTAGTCTATCCCTACAGAAATTGCATTTTTAATAGAACATGTATTTTTAGTTGAATAGAACATATATGTATACGTGTGAGTTGTATGTGCACTTAATAACACACATATACGCCTGGAGCCTCCGACACGGACAGGATACGGGTTTCTTCTCCCTTCTGTTCTTGGCGGACGCATCTCGGAGGCCGTGTCATGGGACTCCCGATAGTTTATGGGACAATACATATACAACCTGCCACATGAGAGATAGCCATTATTCAATACACTGTAATGTGGTGTGTATGTGTGAATAATGCCCAAACCAGAGGTCAAGAACCTCTGCAAGAGCCATGTGGCTCTTTTAATTGTGTCTGGCTCTCAGAAAAATCAATAGTCTGAGACTAATATTACTCTCCAATTTTGTTTCTGTTAAAAACAAAAACAAAAACAGTAAAAAAACACACACACGAAAATAAGATATACGGCTATTTTGTCTCTCAGCTGATATAAATTCCCGACCTCTGCTCTCGGTCTTTGCACTTTGGCGGACGCGTCTCGGAGGAAGCTGTGTCGTGGGACGTTATGACGCAAGAGAGAACTCCATTGGTCTTTAAACAGAATACAGTGTTATGTGTATGATGTATGATGCATATGTGAAAAATGTTCTATAAATCTAATCCTCGCACTTTCCATGTTTTCCACGCGTCTCGGCTGAAGCCCTGCGGTTCGCAGGTGCGTGGGTCGTATGGCCGGACCATAGAGTGTCCAGTTCTCATGCGGGACAACACCCTCCGCAGCAGCGCGCACTCAGACCCCCTTTGCTCCTGGTTCACAGCCGCGGAAGCCACCGTGACCCCGGCTGCCTCCTATCATCGCGCTGTTTTCGAGTGAGACTTTTCCGGGGTTAAAATTAGCAGCGCGATACTGAAGGTTCGCCCTCCATCACGCAGTCACAACAATCAACAATCCAGGGAAGAGGATATGGCAGACGCAGCACGCCTCCGGTTATTTCAGTGAGGCTTTTCAAAGACACTGGTTCTGTGAGCGTGCGTGCGTCAGGTCAGCGGACAGCAGGATACGCAGATTTATGTACTGACTCTAAAGCAGGTATAGCACAGTATATGATTGTTATAACAGTCTTTATATTACACAGTGAGACTAAACCAACAGGAAACTACATACTGCACACATTATATATAATCTCTGTTGTTTTCAGCCTCTTCCTCTTTTTGTAAAGAAGTATTTTTTTGGATATGAAATTATTCTTGACGTTGACTACTGCCACAAAAACATTAGTCAATATATTAATAATGATTTCAATGCCATTACAAAAGTGTGTTGTCAAAATAGATTATGAAGAGATCCTTCATTTTCCGGTGGGGACATTTCAGTGTTGCTTAAAGATAGGAATGAGCAGCGTACTCGGAATATAATAGAAAAAAACATAATCTTTATCTTTTGCACAATAACGAAACAGAAGTATGAACCTGTTTACTCTATTGTGCAAGAATAATCAAATATTAAGACCAAAACCCACTGTATTCACTTTGTCAGTCTGGGCCTTATCCTCTTATTGACGTGCAGGTGCCATGATGAATGTCCAAAACTTACACATAGGATTAAGTTGATTTAATAAATTTAACAGTTCCACAGGTTCCACAGTTCCACAAGATATATTAAATGAGAGAATCACCAAAAAGCAAATAAGTGTGACATGTAAAATCAGAATGCAGAAGGCGAACTCCACCCCGAGGTGCGCTCCCAACTGGACATTTAAGGCAGTGCACCTAAACAAAAACCTCCCACACCACCTAAAAAACAGTAATAATAATAATAGTATCTCATAATAAGCCCAAAAAATAGGACAGTAGTAGATAACTAATTTGGCCACAACATCATTCAAATAATGTCCTCATGTTAAAGGAGTAAAGGAGTTACTGTATATATTTAGATACCGTAAGTATATCTGAATTAAATGTATAGAATGCCTTCATAGTCTCTAATGTGTGATGATGACCGTAATGAGGGTTTGTCTCGTAATTACACATACAAGGAATCAGTCAAGGTCAAGGTAGCAACAACTGAATATTAAATATGAAGTTTCACAAGAAAGGAATCCTCAAAAAGCTATTCTAAACCTATGGAACGAAAATGAGGATTGGACTGACCAAATGTGACACAGTAAAGCACCAGCGTTAATGCAGAAGAAGCCAATTTGAACAGAAGCTAACTGTAGTCATTATCCTTCTATAGCTGCTATGTTATCCTCGCAGACGGTGGCTAGACAAACTGGAGCTTCCCTCCACTGTGGCATCTGATTGGTCAATCTTTATATGGCTAATATCTGGTTTTACAAAGTCAATATTGTAATATAAACACCAGGATCACAGAGAGCAACAAGCCACAGATTTTGAAGCCCAAAATGGTGAGTGTGACACAAACAGTGACTGAGATAGAGGAGTTTACTTTTACATGGAAGTCAATAAGAACCAGAGTGAGTTGGAGCCAAACTTTGTCCATGAGCACTTTCCTATTGGGCTTCATTGAAATAGTGGGTTAGCATTGTCCATCTATGTACATTCTATGTTCTAAACGCATTCTGATTACATAGAAAGCATCCCTCAACAATTCTGTCAATGTGTTTGTAAACCTGTAAACCTGATCAGTGCTGGGCCTGAACTAACCACAGAGTATAGACTTCTGTCGTCCGTCTTAAGGCTGAATGTGATGAAGACTATGCTTCTAGAACACGTCAGCACAAATCACCTGTAAAAACTGAAACATACATTCTCTGCCAGAGCTCCACTGGACACTATTATTCACCTCCACTTCCCCTTTTCCAGCCATCTCTCTGCGGAGCTGTATAAATGATCGCAGGTGGGATTTCTGCCTGTGCCAGCAACTCAGCCATCATTCAAAATCTGTGAAAATGAACAAAAGACATGCGCAGGTAAGTCCATATGCTTTTTTCCCCAAATAATATTGTTTTCTTTTCTATTCTGCAATACGTGACGACCTCCAGGAAGACTTATGAGAAAATTGTGCTTTGGAAAAATATGCTTCATTAAACAAAATACTTATGTTGCTGCTTATTAATAAACAGCAATAGTATTACAGTATATTCACTCTAAATCACTACAGTAGTCTTACAAAGCTTACAAAGAGCGATATGATGACTTTCCAGAAATGTTAATAAATGTGTGAAAATGTTCCGGATCATCACTGACCTGCATCGCCAATGAACCATGGATTAAAGATGGTTTCTCACATATTTGCCTGTGAGAAATGACTACTGTCCAGAAATGTTAATTAATCACAGTGAGAGATATGTGAGAAAGCAGGAGGTCAACATTGAAAGAGGGATCTGCTCCCATGGACTGACAGGCTGTAGATCCAGGATCTCTGGTCTCTCTCTCTTGTCTCTTTCCCTGGTCACTTTCTGTGGTCTCTCTCTCTTGTCTCTTTCCCTGGTCACTTTCTCTGGTCTCTCTCTTTGGTCTCCCTCTCTGGTCTCTCGGGGGTTTCTGTTCTCTCTTTGGTCTCTCTCAACTGATCTTTCCATTGTGCGTTTTCAGACCCCCAAAATGCTGCGTAGACAGGGCCTACAGTGTATCCAGGGATGCAGTTTCAGAAAAGTGATCTTTGACTGAGAGTTAAAGTGTTAAAGTGATGTCAAGAACTGCATTTATAACCGAACAGTCCTTTTGAAGAGCAACTGTATGTGATTCGGAAACCAGAGACTACCACTCGCATCCCATGAACGAAACTTAACAACTAATAAGAGGGTAAACAAACACACAGAGGTTTTATCGCTGCTATTGTTTTGAGCAGTTATTGAACGTTTAGCAGTCGCAGGAAAACTGAATGAGCTCCTCCAGGTCCTAGAATCAGAGCCCAAATTAAACCATTTCCATTATTACACTGAGAATTATAGCTCCCCTCGGCAGGACTCGCAAGGCCCAAGCCAGCAGGACTATTTCTGGCAGTGTTTACCCGAGGAAGGGACTTGTGCAGATTTAATGGGACCTGGGCCATTGTACACAGCCTTCTGTTGGGCACCGAGCCATGTCCGAGCAGAGGGATGCAGGAGAACGAAGCCCGAGCTCAAATGAAAACAAGAGCTGGACCACGGCAGGTCACCGCCATCACAGGTGATTGTTTCATTGTACTAAGGGGTGGGGTGCGTGAGGTGCTGAGGGATCGACATCACGCATTAAAGATGAGAAAAACACACACACATCTGAACTGTGGCATCATCAAAGGGTATTTTTATGCCCCGTTTCCACCAGTCCTCGTCTACTCTACTCTATTCTACTCTACCTGGTTGTGTTTTTATTACACTTTAGTATCTGGTACTCTATCCTAGCAACCTAACCACAACAAACCAACAGCACTCAAATCAATCTCTGTCAGTTAGTTAGAACACTGTAGTACCAGCTCAGACTAGGAAGAACCAGGGCCAAGAGGGACTAAAGAAGGACCTGGTTCTGGTTAAACAAGACCGGTAGAAGCAATTAAGTAGAGTAATATTGCATCGGTTTCTATTTTTTGAAAACTCAAAGAAGCTTCACATCATTACTTATTCACTCCATACAAAGTGGTGATAAACTACTTCTGGAGTCACATCTGCCCTGGGTCACACTGACAGAACAAAGGCCCCTCCGACCACCACCACCAACCATTTACACACATCAGACTCATTCTATTGTGGTTGACGTGTCTTGCCTTAGGACACAGCAACAGTTTGGCTCTTTAAAGCCGCAGCCGCCCCACTGTGGCACCTTCTGTTCCCAGAGGTCTCCCATCACAGTACTAACCAGGCTCTGCTTAGCTTCAGAGGTCTGATGGGATCTGGCTTTCACCTGCAGGTAGTGTATACCTATTTAGTTTTTTATAAACAGTTTGTGACTTCCTGTTACTTACAATGACAATAAAAGAGCTCATATAATATATCTACAGCTTTAGATTTGCCATCTATTCTAAAGATAGAAAACGATTACATCAATTCTACCAATACTATTAAACTGATTTGGCATCGCTGACTGAAAAGCCATTAGTTTAGTCACATAATTATCCTGCTGATTTGTAAAGTGGAAACTATTCAATGATCTCCTCTCTCTAATGTACCTCAAGAGCCTCCATGGACTTATCCACTTCTACCATTAACTACAGATTCCTCCACATGACGACGTTTCTATTCACAGGGATGAAGTCCATGACGTGAAGTGGTCGTTAGCCGCGCAGTAATAACCCTCAGCCTGCCCGAGCCCGGCTGTAAACACTTTGAGCGGTGGCCGTAAGGGACGCCTTTAAATCTCGCCGTTGAACAAATCCTGGTGTTTACATAGCAGCAGATTAAAGCCACCTCTTGTGCGACGGTTCAATGCCTGCCGCAGCTCCAGTGTGCAAACGTACGCACAGCGGAGACGAGACCAACGCAGAGATGTCGAGATGTCATCATAACACACTGTTATGGGGCCAACTGGTTCTCGTCCACGGCTGAAGCTGTCTAAAAGAGGACAGCTCTCAGCCATCACCAAACAATACAGGGTTTCTCCCAGGTCAACGCTCTCGTAAAGCACATTCAGAAAGGTTTGTCAGGGATTCTGCCTCAGTTAGAAACACAATATATACTCGCTCCACACCTGTGGTTGTATGCACAGGAGAAACTCAGAGAATTAGTATCGTTCAAAAGTTCATTTGGAATTAACTTTGTTCTGAATTCAGAGGCCTCTGTTGAACAGGTGGCAAATTCCAATGGGAGAAAAAGCCTTTAAGTCTTTTTTTTAACAGTACAGGTGAAAATTATATTTATTCAATGCAACTTCTAATGTGAAACCAGTACATGATACAGACTCGTTACAGTAGAGTGGGAAACAAAGCTTTCAATTGTTGGAAATCAAATATATAATCAATAATAATCATAAACATTAAAACACTTTCCACTTTGTAATGAGTCAGCAAAGGTTGGTTTCTCAGTTTCAAGTTTAATTAAACTTTGGAATGATATGGAACCTGTAATTTGACAAGAGGTTTAAACAATAATAACACACGAACTCCGAGCAGCCAAAGTGATGGTTTTAGTTTTGGACACGTAATAACAGCTCATGTACATTTGTTTCTTCTGAACTTGTGACTGTTTCTATGTAGTATATTTATGTCATTATATTTATGAAATATCTTTTATTTCTTAAATGTTCCAACTTTAACTCCCAGAGCAGTCATTGTTTTTTTTCACTTGGCAAACAACATTCTATGGATGACGCTTTTCCCAAGGAATGGTCCTGGATCATTTCTGGACTGGTTCTGGTTCATTCCTAGACTGGTTCTGGATTCAAATGAATGTATTCACTTAATCTCACAGTTGAAATCACCAACACAAATCAGAGAATCAAACAGTTCAAACACAACAAATATTGAACACATTGGTCCATAGGGAGTTGACCAATGTCCATGAATGTTGTTGAATCCCACAGCATTGTGTTGGGGGCAGATCATAGACTCGGGGGAAGGTTTTTATAGTTATAAATGGTGGTTATTGTGATTTATAATGGGGTTTGGGGGGGAAATATTTGTGAGTGTTGAATGTAAAGTTGTGAGTTTTTATAGTATTGGAAGTAGGGGAATGGTTATACTTATGGTCAGGTGAGGGGATTTAATTGATTGGGGTAGGGTATGGGGGGGTAGGGGAGGGGAGGGGGGAGTATAGAGTTGGTTAGGGGGTGATGGTGTATGGTGGGAGTTTATTGTGTTAGGTATTACCACATAAAATGGAGGTTGGGGATGGTGAATTATATAAGGTGGGGAAAGGTGTTGATTTTGTGTGGTTTTTAATTTGTGGAGTGGTGGATGGTGAAAAGTGTGGGTTGATTAATGTTGGGGGGGGGTGGGTTGAAAAGAATGTAAATTATCTCTATTAGGGGTGTGTGGTGTGTGAGAGAGAGGTCGTGTTTTGGGTGTGGGTAGCGTGGTGGTGCGTTAATTATTTGTGAATTTGTATGTTATAGTGGGTGTGTTATGGGGTGTTGTTTGTTTGGTTTGGGAGGTGGGTTTGAGGGGGTATAGGAGGGGTGGTAATAAGATGGGAAAGAGGATAGGAAAGGATGGATTGTTTATAGTGGGGAAATGTGTTGGGGGGAAATAGGGGTGGGTGAGGAGGGTTATGGAGGGGGTATTGAGCGATTGAGTGCGTGAGCGAGAGTGAGGTTGTGTGGAGATATTGTAGGTGGTTGACGGAAGGAGGATGGGGGTATTATTGTGGGGGGTTCTTTGTATTGATGTGTTATGAGAGATTGGTAGAAGATATGATTGTTACGTGGCGCGATGGGAGGGGTGGAGGGATAGGATTGGGTTGAGGCGCGAGAGAGCGAAGAGGTAGATTTGGGTAAAAGAATGTGTGCCGCTGTTCAATATTAATAGTGGACATATTTTGTTATGGAGAATTTAAGTTGAAATAGTTTAGTAAAATGGGAGTATTTATTACAATAGATTTGTGGTTATTATTATGTTTAAGAATTGGATCATTGATGGAAAGGACAGGATGGGGAAGAAAGTTGGTAGTAAAAATAATTATAATTGTGTGGGAGTGTGGTTTATTGGATAGTTATCGTAGTGTTAGGGTGGTTAGGGGAATAGTTTTTAGTTTTATTTTGTGGTAGTTGGTGAGATATGTATTTTGTTTATGGATATGGTGGGTGATGTATAATGTGTGGGGGCATATTGAGTTAGGTGATTATGGGTATGATGTTTTTGGGTATTATTATGTGTAAAGGGGAAAGGGGTTGTGGTGATTTTGGATGTTTGTGTGCATGGATATTTTCGTGGGGAGTATTTATGGAGAAGGTGTTTTTGTTTTTTGTATGGTTGGTTTTGTGTTGTGGGGTATATGTGTGTGTATATTTGGGGGGTTGTTGTGTGTATTTGTGGGGGTGTTTATTAGTTGATTGGGGGGAAAGTATTATAAGGTGTATATAATGGGGGGTGTGGGGAGTGGTATGTAAGGATTGATGATTGGGTTTTGTGGGGGTTGGTGATGGAATTATTGGGGATGTTGGGAGGGGGTGGGTGAAAGGGAGAATGAGTGTGGTGAAGGGTGGGTTAAGATGTTAAGGTACATAGTATTCATGTAGGTAGGTTTGGGGGAAGAGTAGATGTGATGTAGATTCGAAAAAGGAAGCGAGAGACGAGAATGGAAAATGAGGATATGTGAGCTTTATAAAATTATATTATTATGTGGTGAATTTGTTGTGTGTGAGGGTATGGGAGGGTGTTAATGGTAGGGGTTGGGGTTATGGAGGTGGGTTTATCTGGACTGTATTGATTTTAAGAGGTTCCCGTGTATGCATGTATCTTAACATCACCTCTAGATGGCGAAACTTATACCTACTACAACTGAAAACTTTTTGAAACTCGAGCCTTAAAAAATATCATGATGATAAATGTAGATGTCATCACACACACTTACAAACAGGGAGAAAAATGGATTTAGGGCAAAAAGATAATATAATTTAAAAATCTATTTACTTCTACACATAATATTCACAAAATGTGAAACAAATATAATTCTAATTTACAGACTATGTTCCTATTAAAATAACTTTAATTAGACCCATAGTATATATTAAAGTGAACTGTTTCAGCTATATTAGAATAGCCAATTGTCACTTGTCACTTTTGGTGAACATAGATCCTGCTTGTAACATGTTGCACATTTCCCTCCTTTTGCGCACATTCTGAGATGGCTCTAGTCCATAAATTTGACATGTAAATTTCTCCTCGTGGAGTTAAATAAAGCGTACATCTTATCTTGAATCTTTTTATAAATTTTCCAAGTTTCACCAATAAGTAAGTCAGGAACTTTATGCAGATAGCACCACAAGGTGATGGGAGCTGTCGTCATACGGAGACACATGCAGGAACGGGCCCTTGGTGCTCATGGAGAAAAACCGAGATCGTAGAACACCAATATATTCTGGACTGATATAATACAATGTCTGTGTGCTACTTTTTGGAGCTGTTAAATATAGTGGCATTTATGTGAAAGGGACTATAAAGCAGTTATTAAAAGGGAATTTGTTAGATTATACACCTGAGTACCCCACACACAGTGAAGTAATCCTCTTGATGGTATTTTTATATTAATAGTTTTCATCTCTGCGCTGAAAACAGAACCGCATAAAAACATAATGTGGAATAAATCCCGATAGAGCTGAGTCATCTGTATGGCGTGCGAGAAAACAGACTGTGTACACAGCACCATAACCACCAGGACCAACAACTGGGCACCGGTTACTAGCATAAGGAAGTGTTCGAAACATGGCCCCTGAGCTGGGTAACTCCCACCGGGTCCAAGCCTTTTACAAAGTCACACACACACGTATACACTGTTCAGCCTCATTGCTTCTGGATTTTTGGAACTCATTGACTGGTCAAACGAGCATACCAGTAACATATAAAATTATTCTCAGTAATCTTTCATCAAATACAAATTATTACCACGTCAGTGAGAGCGTAGATCCAACAAAACTACATGTTGATTACAATAAGTGACCCTGGTGGAAACTACTAAACTCGTTAGGTTCGCTTATACCCTACACTTATTTGCTTAATAAGGGATAAAAAAAGCGGGAGAATGAAAACTGAAATACATGCAAAAACTGTTTCTTGAAGAGTCTAATGCCTAAAGACCAAATGCTA